>OX465599.1:20000000-21200000 GCA_950022295.1 Bromus sterilis
TTTTCCCTCGTGCCTCTTGAAACGATAGAACTTGCTTCGAAGGGTATCAATACGGGCATCTTTCTGAGTAGAGACACCTTCACCAATCTTCTCGAGATAATCCCAAACACCTTTGGCCGAAGGAATAATCTTGACCTCATGGTATTTCTCTGGAATCAGATGATTTGTTATGAAGACCCAGACTTCAGTATCTAGTTCTATCTTCTTTGTTTCTTCAGGAGTGATGGCATCTGTGTCTTTGACAGTTACACCATTTTTGACAACTTCCCAAGCGGCAGAGTTGATAGCCATGATATTCCTCTTCATTTTGTCCTTCCAATAGGGATAGTCCTTCTCATTGAAAATAGTGATTGGTTCCCCCGAGCGAACAGCTGCAAACGACATTCTTGACAACACTCCAGGTTGTTAGACCAAAATACGCAGAGCGTAGGGAGTGCCTAGCTCTGATACCAATTGAAAGCTCAAGAATGATCAGAGGGGGAGGGGGTGAATGATCACTTCTAAAAATTCTAAGGAACTTAGAAGGAATTCATGCAAACTGCGAAGGACTAAGAACATCTCGATGGAAATACAGAATCGAAGGCAATGCATAGTTCGAAAGAATTAAGGGCGAAGGGAAACATCGAAGGCATACAGGCTACGAGAGAATACTTAATTTAAATGTATGAAGGAAAATGAGCCTGACACGACGATGTTTGATAAACCAGTTCACACTCTGCAAAGTGCTACGTCTGGTTGGAGGGACTGGTGATTGGACACCTGGAGCAAAACTCTCTCCGTCCTATTCTCCACTGCAACAAACTCCTCGAGCTTGTCCAGTTTTCACTCGTGGTAGATGATTCAGGACATCTCCGAGACCTTTACAAACTTCCTTCAGCAGTGAAAATTACTCTTCGACCACTTGACAGGCGACGCCTAACCGTCTAGGAGACTTGCAGTTCTCCAAGATAAAAAGATCGGCTAATCTCAACCTAAGTCATAGTGAATTGCTCAACTCAGCTCAGACTTGGGATTTGGTTTTCTCTCGATGAATCTCTCTTGGGATGCTCACAGACTTCTTTCTTAGAATCTTCAGTGGAGCAGCCAACCCGAAATGGCGGGTAGGTGCGGGGTATTTATAGTTGGCGATCCCGATGGGTAAAATGACTGAAGTGACCCGATGCAACCGCTTGACGCGTGTCCACAACGGTCGGATTCCAATCACTACGCAACTTTACTTGAGGAGCAAGTAAGCTGACTTACCGAACGAGTTCTCTCTCGAAGGCACGAAGTGCGATGACTTTGCCTTCGAGCTATTCGCTCGACTCAGTAAGATTTCTCTCGATAGGCTTTAGTGGGTTTTGGTTGAGCAGAGCAAAATCACTTCGACTAAGATCTCAACTAGCAAACCCCTCTTAATAGTATGGTTTTTCCTACGACTCAAGAAATAAAGAGAAACTAGTAAAAAGACTAAGTCTTCGACCAGCTTGAACTTTCTCCTCGTTGCGCTTTTACTCGAGAGAGACTTTTTCTTCGAATACATTTTTAGGGGTCGTCTTCCTTCAAAGGTTTCGGTAGATGACTGCAGCTCTGCTGCAGTGAGTTGTCCTTCGACCTTCTACACGCAAACTCCATTCTTTCGGAACCTAAGTATCTGTTTATACTCGAAAAAAATATTAGTTCCACTTCTGCTTTGTCCAACAACGTCCAAAACCTTCGGGGGCAAAACTTGCTCTTACAATCTCCCCCTTTTTGGACGATTGTTGACAAAACAGGCATCGATAAATAATTTGAAAAAGTTTGAGTTTTCGATGATAAACCAGTGCTAAGGATTGATGAAGAACTCCCCCTTGATGTATGCACGTAAGATAAAGATTTCCTGTGAAGTGCATATTTGACAAGTAGAGTCGAGGGAAAAACATCAATAATCTTAGCGAGTGAAATTGCATTCCAGATAGTGTCCAAAGAGAAATATGAAATCTCCTCGAATGACCTATGAACTTATGGGAAAGATAACTTCCTGCAAAAGGTTAAGTATTGCAAGCAGCAGATAGATATCTTACGAAAAAGAGTAGCAGTTTACAGTCCTACTTAGAGTTAGTTACAACCAGATCGAATATGAATCGAAAGTTTGTTGAAACTACTCAGAAACCTCAAAATCAAAAGTTTATCGAATGAAAAGCAAAGCCCCTTTTTGTCACAACGTACAAACTAATTTCTTCGATGCCGCTACATCTCCCCCTTTTTGTCACAACGTACAAAAAGTCGAGAGAATAGGGTCGAAAGAAATCCCTACTCGTGAGGCTGGCTCCGGCGATAACGAGAAGATTCGGCAAGCATTGGAGCACGACGAATCGGACGAGCGCCGGGAGGAGTGATCTTCGTGCGGAAGGAGTGCTGATCTCCAGAAGATTCCAGCTGCGATTCCGGCGGAGTCCGGGGGCTTCGAGGAAGTGACGAGTAAACTCTCGGTTGACGCTGAGGAGGGGCTTCTTCTTGCTCGGAGTCGGAGGAGAGGGTGTCCATAGTGATGTGATAATAGTCGTCGACACTGAGCACATCTTTGTTCTTCGGCAGACGAGGGATATTGGGATCCGGTCGATCTACTCGATCATCATTTGTCCAATTTCTGTTCAGATGGGGAGGATATTCTTCGAACCCGCATCGTTGAAGTTGACCGAGGGAATTGAACTTCCTTAAACCTTTCCAATCACGGCGAAGGCATTCACGCAACATCTGATTGTTGTTCATGGCAATGTTTCGCAGGTGATTGATTTCGTCCATCATAGCTTTCTTCTGAATGAAATCTTGATCAATGTGATGTTGAAGCATTTGCTGGGACCGAATAGAAACTTCCAAATGATGCACTGGCTTTATAAACTTCGAGCGAATATTGCGCTCTGTTAAGTGGGCGCGGATGCCAGTGTGCTCAGCAAAAGGATCGTTGGGTCGAGCAACAACCTGCAATACTTCACGAACAGGAGGAGTGAAAATCTTCGGGTAAATGGATACGGGGAATGGCACGTCCCGAGAGTAATTGCAGATTGCCATCAGCCATGGTGCTCAGCAAAAGGATCGTTGGGTCGAGCAACAACCTGCAATACTTCACGAACAGGAGGAGTGAAATTGCAGTGTGCTCAGCAAAAGGATCGTTGGGTCGAGCAACAACCTGCAATACTTCACGAACAGGAGGAGTGAAAATCTTCGGGTAAATGGATACGGGGAATGGCACGTCCCGAGAGTAATTGCAGATTGCCATCAGCCATGGTGCATATGGTTTGTGGGAATTGTGGTCATCAGCACAAGACACCAAAGTTCTGAGGAAGTAATCTTCAAAATCGAAGGGACGACCGTGGACTAACTTCATCAGAGCAAGTTGCACATCATTTGGAATGGGAAAATCATCGTGCACATCGAGCATTGGCATCAAAGTCTTCGATAGAATATAAAACCATGCCTTTGCTTCAAATACCAAGTGTCTTGGCTTCGGCTCAGAGGGGTAGTGATCTCCTACGACATCTGGATCCATAAGCGTAGAGAATTCAGCTGGAGTTGCAGCAGGTAAGTCATGGAGCTTGTGAGGTAATCCTTCGAAACGAGGTAAATTGATGATGGCCAGAAATTGATCGACAGTCATATGAAAGACTTGGCCTTGAATCATATAATCAAATTTCCATGTCTTCGAGTTCTCCGGATCTCCAGTGACATAAAGCGTTGCATAAAACTGCTTGATAAGCTCGGGATTGTAACCACAATCGAGAGCAAACATCTTGTGAGCATGCAGACTATCAATTGTTTCGGCAACATTCTCGAAACAAGTAGTGGAGTACACCGAAGGCATATCAAGGTATTGATGCTGGAAAACTCTTGCCTTGTTGTACAACACACGAGTATAGTAGATAGCTTGTTCTTGGGTCCAAAAACGAAGAGAATATGCACTTCTGGGCTTCTCGTAGGGATTGGTACCGAAGAAAAAAGGTTTGTGTTCGCGCCTTTTGAAGATAGGACCTCCACGAGGAACATCTGAGCGAAACAGAGGTAGCATTTCTCTCGGATGAGCAGAGTGAAGCAGCTCATCAACTGGAAAAACTTCAGCAGCATTATCTGGCATCTGGAATACAGGTTCAGCAGGTCGAGCGATGGATGATGGAATGTTTACGATATCCTGAGTCGGAATGACTGCAGGAGCATTCTCTTCGGGCTGAGTTACGACGGCATCTCCTTCGTCGGTTTGAGCATTTTGTGCGGCCTCTTCATTTTCCATGGCCTCCAAGTCTTCATCTAGTTGTGCAAAGGCATCAACCATTTCTTCGTTCGAGGAACTTGAAGAGGAGGAGGAAGAATTGTCACTTGAACTGACATCTCCAGAACTATTGCTGTTGACAGGGTCTCGCCGAGAGGAAACTGTCGTGATGGAGGAGGCCTAGGGTTAGGGTTCCCGAGGCGAAACGGGGCGGCCTCGGGGGATTTAACCCCTCCGGCTAGCTGGCGGATGACCGCCACGGCGTCCCCGGCGTGGCCAGCCGGGGGATGGCCGCCACGCCTTCCTCGTACGGGAAGAAGACGAGGGGGAGGTGGGTTGGGCCGGGGGTGGCTGGCTGTTAGCTGGGCCGGGGAGAAACAGGGGGGTAGGGGTGGGCCTCTTTGCCTTTTATCCCTTTCTGTATTTTCTTTTCAGCTTTTGTTCTTTTCTATTTATATTAGTTGCTTTGGCCTTTTTGTAAAATATGTAGTAGGTTCTAAAGTTAGTGTAACACTATATATTACTGCCACAAAAAGATTGGGCAATAATAAAAGTCCTTTAATATTTGATTTAAATATTAAATGATTTAAATTGAGTTTTTGGCCACTGTTTTGATTTATTTAGAATTTTCCATAGCACAATAAATACCAATCCACACATGAAAGTAGTCCACTGAATATTTGTGAATTTATAAAAGTAATTTCACAATTTTTGGAGAAAGTTTATATTCCACTTTATTTTTAATATTTCATCAAAGGCATTTTGAGCATTTGATTTGATTTCAAATGTTTATGGATTGGGCTTTGTTTTCATCCATGATGATCAATGCCCAAGGTTCACTTTGCTTGCAACAATATCAAAGGAAAATTGAATTTGAACTGAACCATTTGATTAAAGCAAAAAATTTGAACAGTACTGGGGAACAGTAATGGTGATTACTGTTCACCTGACAGTGAGGGTGTTACAACTCTCTAGCTAGCTAGATCCGGAATTGAGAAGGCTTGCATGTATAATTAGCTGATCATACTACATTATTCATTGCACTTGTATAATATTCACACCAGGCCAAACTCGGAGGATGAAAACCATCTATACAAAATACGTGTTAAACATATGACCACTGTCACCACTCAAGAATGGGCAAGTTTCTCCAACAACACAACATGAATGGGCAAAAAGAGAGAATGCTGGCACGACGCAACGTGCAAGGATAACATCTAGCTCAAAATAAGTACTGATTTTCCCATATATTCAATCCACATTAAAAACTGAATATACTTAATTTCACCTGCTACAAATTTCAGTAGCAATCAATGGAAGTTTGAACTATTCACCTATACACTAATACTCCCTCCGTAAAGAAATATAAGAGTGTTTAGATTCTTATATTTCTTTACAGAGGGAATACTTGCTATTTACAGACGTGTTCTAGAGTGCACTGTAAATACAGGTGAATTACAACACCATGTACCCAATGTTTGGGAGAAGGAAATCGTCATGAATATATCACGTGTGATATGAACAACCAGATTCCTTCATAATTCATCAAATTTCACAAGAGAATAGATAAATAAACTGACACACGTCAATAAAATTTATAGAGAAAATCAAAACATCAGACCACCAATCATGCTAGTACCAGCCAACTGTTACCTTTGGCATGTGTCCTACCATGGAGAAGCGGAGGCAGGATACCCATGGTGGAGAAGCAAACGCAGATGGTGGCGGCAGCAAGGAAGAATGTGATGCGTAGGTGCCAGCCATGGTAGATGCATGTGAAGTTGGAGCAGAAGGGAATGGGAAGTGTTGGTACAGAGACAATTGATTTCAACCTGGCATGGATAAAGGGCAAAGTACTCAGGTGGACAACCATGAACAAGGTCCGGGCTCATGTTACCTCACCCCGGCTTGGGCTGAATTAGAATTTAGAAGTCAACAAAGTGAATAAAAAGATCAAGAAGACAATTGATGTGCAAAACCTGAAAGCACTGTCATGTACAGAAACTAATTTTCATTTAATGTTTTGGGATACAACCCTAATTTTCTTTCTGAATTACAATTGGCTAAATCATGGAGAAATTGGTATCTTCTATTTGAAGCTGAATTGATATGACTGGAGTGATTAGGGCTTTCAAGTTTAAAGAGTGAGAACATCTAACAACCAGCTAAGCTTCAGACTACACAAGCAGTTCAAACAATTGCCAAGTCCCAAGTCCTAGCTGAAGATTGGAAAACTGTAATGATTTCAGTACACAAGGACAGTACTGAGTTGAAATAAATAAAACCCAAAAGATAAAGTAGGAGGCTGGGTACATGTAGGGCTCACCTGGCGTCCCCGCCGCGAAGACACGATGTGAAGGTCCTGCCGGCTGCGGGGAAGGTCGAAGAGGACTGGAGTAGGCCGCCGAAAGTACCAGCTCGTCGGAGCTGCGAAGGTCGACGATCGACCGCCATCTAGAACCCCAATAAAGGGACTAAAAGCCCAAACCCGCCGGCTCTTCGGATCCGCCACCACCGGCACAACTCTTGACCGAGAAAAGCACAGCCATGGACACTAGTCGCCCAGATCCGCGACGCCCAAAGTCCACTATCTTCTATCCGGCGCTGGAGCCGACGTTGAATGGATGGTACGAAGCCAGGCACAACATTACTCCGCTCACCTCTAACATCACCGCCACGCCAACGAATTCGGGGTAACTCACCTCCACACCAGGCAAGGATCCCCCTTCCTCTCAACCTCTAATATACACCTCCGCGAGTCCGCGCAAGGATCCCCCTTCCCCTCAACCTCCAAGCGCCAAAGCGGTCGCCGGAGTGAAAGGGAACAACTGATCCACCGCTGTAGGTCTCTTTCTTCATCCTTTTTAGGGGCGGCAACGACGGCTCAGCCTGGGGGAGAAGAGGAGCCGGGGGGGGGGGGGATGGAGGAGGAGGAGGAGCGGCGGCGGTGTCCACGGGCACAAACGAAAAAAGGATGTGTGGCAAACGCGAGCCGTCCAGCCGCCACGACGCTCACCCAGGCCCAACACCGTCCACAGACCAGAACTGGACTGAGTCAAAATTAAATCGTACATTGACTGCTCAATTGATTCTTATGCCTCCAAAATTAGGGAGCATAGTGAATTTAAAGATTAGTTAATCATTGGTAAATTATGAAGATGGCTGATATGGTTGTTTCCTTATGTTTATGTAGATGTCTTCTTCAGATTGCTTGCGCTTGTACATTGATATAGCATATTTTGAATGCTCGGAGCACTTATTTTTCATGTGTGTAATAGTTAATACAACATATTTTATATTATTTCTCTTAGGAAAACTTGAGTTAAAAAAAACTTGCCGATAAATGATCGATCGATATAACCGATAAATCGGCCGAGAAGCCGATTTATCCCTTATCAGAGCTCAACCGATAAGTTAACGATAAGAGATATCTTGAACATTGATATTGGATGAAATCGTGATAAAAAAGTGACAATGATGTGCCCTTGAGATCGACATATTTTTTCTCTAAGTCGCCAAATCATACTATTGAGAAATGTTTCGTCATTGAGGGAGGATACTCCAAATTAAAAAAATCATCACTAGAACACAAACAATGCATATTTTTCCACAAATTTCCGAGGTCACCTCACATTCGATCGAACAAAAGACGAATACAAGGCATATGATGATTTTTTACCTCATCATCGTTGCTAATCTCACGTACGATCGGGAAGTCGCTCTAGGTTTGCTCGTAGTTGGGAGGAAGCGAGGAGGGGCAAAGGTTGCGGCAGACCCCTTCCCCCTCTTCTTATTCTCCTTTCGTTAAGGATAGCTATGACCACAATGCCCACGTAGTGCTAGAGGCACCTCTACGCCATACTCTTCGCTAGCAGGGTGGAGGTCAGTCGTTGGAGGCGTGACGATCGTTGAAGTCATCAGATTCAACTCCAATCCGATGGATTCAAACACGAGGGTTTGAGGAGGTGTTGATGGCGTCATCGACAAAGACTGGGGACGATTGGTAGCGGTCAAAGATGACGCTGCACTGAGGGAGGGGATGCCATTCATGCATACCCATTTTTTAAATGTGGATGCTCATGGGCTTGATTTGAAGCGTGTTTCATAAATCATGGCGACCGAGTGCGACATGATGATATTTTTGGCTATCATAAATCATGGTGATTATTATGTTGATCGAACCAATATGACGAGTCTATCAAAGTTGCTCTAACCACTTTTTTTTGGTTGAAGTGCTGGAGATGCTCCAAGAGCCAAAGACTAACTATAATCTTATACCTAAGAATCAATACAATAATTTGAGCGAAGAATTAATTAATATGTTTTTAGATGAAATATGGCCTAAAGTTGTCAGGATGAAAATTGAAAGATTCAATCACTTTTCTAAAGAAAAGGTGACTATGATGATGGAAACCCAATGAAGAGGTTCCACTTCCAGCCGTACTCTTCAAAACGGACGGTCCAGATTGCCCCACGCACTCCCAGATGCCCTTCCGAAACGCCTAGAGCTCCTTACCTATCGCTCCAGTGAACCAATCTGCGCCTAGGACAGCCAAATCACCTCGAAATGCCTCCATGGCGGTTCCGATCTGGCGACCTCGCCTGCGCGATGGCTATCGCGGTGGCGACGGTGACTTTGGCATCCGTGGGAGTGGCCGCCGGAGTAGGGGACGCAGAGGCGGAGTTCGACTACCGGAAGCTATCGGGGATCATAATCCCGGGATTCGCGTCGACGCAGCTGCGGGCGTGGTCGGTGCTGGACTGCCCCTACTCCCCGTTCGACTTCAACCCCCTCGACTCCGTCTGGCTCGACTCCACCAAGGTCAAGATCCCTGTGCTGCACCACCCGAATTATCCGATTACTCTGCTAGTTTTAGCCATTTCTGTTGTTTGGGGATTATTATTGTGCGTTTTTGTTCTCACAGCTGGTTGATAAACTAGAACAATCTGTGCTGATTCAGGCACCTCCTTATTTTTGTTGCCGGTCACACTCGGGAACATCTTTTATTGGCCTAAAGTTGTTAGCCGTAGCATCATTTCCAAACTTAGCTTTCAGGTTTGTTAGCGGAGTAGTGAAGTAGGTAGTCGATTTGAACAGTCCCATTGATCCCTGTCTGGCCGCAGACCTCAGTAGTGCATATAGGATGAATCTGCGGTAAATTTCTGAGAAAATTATAGTTACTAGTTAATTTGTGGTTAATTTCGTAACACCGTAGCCAGTAGTTCTACATTTACTAAATATTTGATCAATTTGCTATGTCTAATTTGGTATGTTCAATAGTGCAGCTTTTCTCTGCTGTAAATTGCTGGCTTAAGTGCATGCTGCTTGACCCTTATAACCAGACTGACCATCCAGAATGCAAGTCAAGGCCAGATAGTGGTCTTTCTGCAATTACAGAGTTGGACCCTGGTTATATAACAGGTAAACTATACCTTAGTTATTTCTTGGTACTCCCTCCATTCCATAATACTTGTTGTGGTTTTAGTTCAAATTTGAACTAAAACCACGACAAGTATTATGGAACGGAGGGAGTACTAGTTTACATATTATGTAGCACTTGATCATCTGTAGTGTGATCTCCTATCATCTTTGATATTCCATTTCTTTTACAAACTTTGAATCAAAGCAACCAGAATCATGAACAACTATGCCATCCGACAAACCTCATTCTCTCAGAATACTTATCTTAGTGCAACGGAAAAAAACATGACCATCCATGGGTATAACTGTTCTTGTTCAATCTTATGAAGACCAGACAATACCGTTGACTGTTTTCAATCCTTTGAAAAGAATCGATGTATATTTGTTCCTTGAATGGAAGCCTCCTATATTTACTTGCATTGACATAACACTCCATGTTATGAGAGAGACCCAAGCCCAACCAAAAAGATGCCCAACTAAAGTCCATGCAGGGCAGGAGTAAACAGTTTGGTTTAGTTTCATCAAACATATAAACCAAAGTGTCAAATGTATTTGAACCTCAGATTAACCCTTTTGCACAAAGCGAGGAAATAAGCGTAACCCGGACAGTGTGATAGTGTGGTTCATTCAAAGTGGGCAGGCCTAAGCATATTTAGGGTGGAATGTCACACATTTTCCCAACTTACCAATTTCCCATGTTATACCTAAAAACAAAGAAATAAAGAATTGCCCACACTTATAATTTTCATGTTTCTTAGTATATTGTCAAATTATCCTTTCATTTCCTCATGGAAAAGATAAAAAGAGCAATGTTCGATTTTTGTATGTACTCATGTGGTATTATTGACAATGTTTCAGGTCCTCTTTCTTCAATATGGAAAGAATGGGTCAAATGGTGTGTAGATTTTGGTATTGAAGCTAATGCTATCATCGCTGTTCCGTATGATTGGAGGCTACCCCCATCGATGCTTGAGGAGAGGGATCTGTACTTTCATAAATTAAAGTTTGTAAACTTGACTCATCTTGTCATATATTGGCAACCAATTCCCCCAGTTCATTTTCTAGAGTTCGTTTGTGTTTTAAAACATATGGCCAAGTGACGGTCATATATACCATTAGTTACCTTAGCCTTTGCACACCCCAGCTCACCAGACATCATTGACAAGAACACTTCTAAGTTATATCTATCATAGGATACTTAATTGACATCATGTCCATAAGTGCTGAGCATAATTTATATTGGTCCAACTTACTGACTCCTTTCAGAAATATATGATGTTTTTAAAGCTTGCTGACAGACTTCATTGACATATAAAAATGTTATTTAGATTATCAGGTGAAAATGTTAACACTGGATTCATCGTCGAAGAAATTTTATTGATGATAGTATATCATTTAAATTATCATTACTAACATATCCATATACTAAGTAACATTTAAAATATTGCATGTTGAATACTGTGCCGATGTCCAAAATATCATAAATTCATAAATATGGGGGATAGCTGTCTGCAGTAACTAGCAAAAATAATGCAATGCTAGCTATCATTGGAAGCTTTCATTCCTAAGTGATAAAAGCTTGCGTCAATTTTTACTTAGTCATGTCCCAGTTAAGTTGTTAAAGAATGATTATTTTTATGTTAGCACATCTGTTAGCTGTGATACCATGACAAAAAAGAAACAATTTGTGAGCATATATGTACAATAGGAGGGTATTCAATGTTATATGTGGAGGGAGCTTAGCATTTGATGCTTACAAGTCCTTTCTTGTGCAGATTAACTTTTGAAATTGCATTGAAACTTCGAGGAGGGCCATCTTTGGTTTTTGCTCACTCCATGGGAAACAATGTATTTCGGTACTTTTTGGAATGGTTGAAACTAGAAATTGCCCCAAAGCACTACATCCAATGGCTCGACAAACATATACATGCATACTTTGCAGTGGGTATGTCAACCAGAAATCTTAATTCATTACCATACTTGTTTCTTTTCCTCACTCTCTCGGTTTTCTCTTTCCTTAAGGTGCCCCTCTTCTTGGATCTACTGAATCAGTTAGAGCCACTCTCTCTGGGACAACGTCTGGTCTTCCAGTCACTGAGGTTAGTTTTCTCTATGCATTTTATTTTATTGCCGTAAGTTACCCTCATTCAATCACTGGTGGTTGCCATTGTATATTTAGGGTTTCTACTCCATCGACTTGATTTTACAAGGACATGTGCGTTGTAAGATGTAAATTATCTCTTACCAACAATTACTCCAAAAACATAAAGAATTAGTGACACAACAATGTTACCATTAGATATGTCTTGAAAATACTTTCATGTGACTATGATATTGAAGTCATTAACAATATATCGTAAGAGAAATTAAGGGTCAAACTGTAACTTTGGAGACTTCAGTTAAGTCAAACCGTGCATTCAAATTATGTTTCAACTTTCAAACACTTAATATATATGTTTCCTTGTTCTTCTGGTCTATCTTTTGATTTATAGGCTTCAAAATATGGTCCTAAATATTCACTGGTGTCCTGATAGTATGGTCTTGGGCACCTGACCTGTTGATGTGCTGTAATTTAATGAAGCATGTATTTTGTTGTGTTTTAGATGATATAATTAAGAACTCCAATTGTTTCCAGGATTTAGACTTGTCAGTATTGTGAACTATTGTGCATAGCTCAAAAGATTCAATTGTCAGTTATATGTCATACTATTTATATGATTCCCGTTCCTACTTTTACCATCTAAAATTCCTATATTGGTTTCAGGGGACGGCCCGATTGATGTTTAATTCATTCGCTGCTTCTTTATGGCTCTTGCCATTCTCAAAATACTGCAAAGCTGATAATGTATACTGGAAGCATTTTTTTGAGGGAAAGGCACATATCAACAGACAACAATGCGATGAGATGGAGTATACTTCAGACAACTCTGGATGGCCAACAACCCTCGTCAGTATCGAGGTTCCTACAGTTCGAGGTTCTTTGTAAAATCACTTGTGTTGTTGCAGATATTTATGTTTTCCCCCACTAAACAGTTGCACTCCTTTTTGTCTTTACTGTTTCTCCCTTTCAGGCACGGATGCTTATCCATCCATTATGGACATAGCAGATAACATAACACCCAACATGGAGTGTGGAAAGCCAACACTCTTGTCATTTTCTGCCAGAGAAGTTTCAGATGGTACTTTGTTTAAAACTATGCTGGATTATGACCCACAGAGCAAAGCCCTTATCCATCAGCTGGAGAAGTAAGTTTTAGATGTGTGTTCTGCAGTGCTACTACATCGCAATTCAATGTCTTCAAAATAAAATATGATGTGCATGCTTGATATACTAATTTTTTCGGAAGGTTGCTTGATATAAATAATAGCTAGTCAACCACCAAACTCTAGTCTAGCTTATAACCAAAAGTACTGTATAAGACATTGCATTTTGATACGTTGATCTCAGGTACTACCAGGGTGACCCAGTTCTCAATCCTCTCACCCCCTGGGAGAGACCCCCAATAAAGAATGTATTCTGCATATATGGCATTGATACTAAGACTGAGGTATAGTTGTGGATTCTTCTGAGTTGTAAAAACTGTTACTTGTAACTCATGTTTTTTCATCAAGCAGGTAGGATACTATTTTGCACCAAGTGGCAAACCATATCCAGATAACTGGATAATAACTGATGTGATTTATGAGTTTGAACGGTCTCTACTGTCAAGGCAGGTATCACTGATCTTTATTTCAAAAGTAACTGCATGGCTGCTTTTGTGAATGGATTTCCCTAGGCAAGTTTTTGTTTGACTGCAACTTGATTTGTTTCGTCTTGAAGGCTCAAATGGGTCCTTCAACAGATTTAGTAGTTTCTGCCATAAAATTGCACATATGATGAATTGATGATATCAATGCTACATTGCGATATTTGCGAGGAATGGACTATATTTTAGTTTGCTTTATTATTGACATCTATTCCGTGTTTGAGTTATTACATGAAACTAGATGATACCCCGCGTGTTGCTGCGGGAATCGATTGCTGTATATTTCAATGAAATTTGATTATATGCATTTTAAATATTTAGATTAATATCACGTGAACAAAAGTTTAAAAGTGCATACAATTTATTATATTTGATTATGTATGGTTGTAAAATATTTATTGAATATAAGTATAGTCATAGACTGAAAAAACATTTTTAGATGACCCCCCACGCGTTACTGCGGGAATCGGTTGCCGTATATTTCAATAAAATTTGGTTATATGCATTTTAAATATTTTGATTAATAATATGTGAACCAAAAATTGAAAATACATATATTTATTTTATTTTATTTTATTTTGTAGAGTTATAAAATATTTATTGAATATAAGTATAGTAATATAATGAAATATTTTTTTCATGCATGGTTGCATGTGGTGGTGGGTCTTGTCTCATACATAGTTGCATGTTGAGGTGGGCCTTATCCCACCCATAATTGTGGGATGATGTGGCATGCTTGCATGTTAAGATAAATAAGTTAGTGGGGATCACTCTTTTAGGTATATAGGATTACATGAAATTTTGGGAATACTGGAGATAAAAAATTGCGTCCAATGGTTTATTTGTAAATAAACTGATAGTTTTCAGAGCTTCATAGCACGTCTTCCTGCTTTAGCTTCAGTGTCACTTATTCACCGTTTATAGCTTTTCTTGCCTTTATTTTTGAACTCTTGAGTTTCTTAACTGTTACAAACATTCCAAGGTTTTAATTTTAGTCTTCAGAATTTTTATCTGGAGCCTCTTTGTTATATTATTTTTCCTTACCAGATCAGGTCATTCTTTTTCTGGAAAGCCTAACAATTCCAGTGGAGATGGAACGGTATGTATTACCAAATGCTTTTCCTACCGAAACTCGATCTCTTTTGGTTGAACAAATAAAACTTACTCTGCATTAGCAATTGAATAGCTGTTTCATGGCAGGTATCCTACAACTCCCTATCATGGTGCAAGGAATGGCTTGGGCCAAAAGTGAACATAACAAGGACTCCACAGGTATTCTACTTTCTGCCTGCTGGTATTATTCTTAGCGTGCCAACAGCTTGTCTGTTAATATCCATGTTTTGGCTAATCAAACTGTTGTGACTATTTTCTTGTGGTATATCACAATGTTAATTTTCCCTTCCTAGTAAGCCCTTCATGTTCCTTTTGCAGGCAGAACATGATGGATCTGATTTACAAATGAGTATGAATACTGAGCACTATCATGGCCAGGATCTGTTTCCAAACATGACAAGGACTCCACATGTGAAGTACATAACCTACTATGAAGATGCTGAAAGTATTCCAGGATGGAGAACAGCAGTCTGGGAGCTTGATAAAGGTGCAAAACTGGAATTCCTTTCCCTCATTTGTTTTAGGATTTGGTTGTAGTACCTCTTCTTGTACCTGCTACTATGTTTTGCTAAGAGGGACTACTTTAGAAAAGTTTATGCTGTTACATACCTCCTCTGTCCGGAATTAACTGTCGCTGAAACGGATGTATCTAGACGTACTTCGATACATCCGTATCAGCGACAATTAGGGCCAGTTCTTTTGGCCGATTCTCGCAGAATCGGCCCCCTCCAGCTTCTCCCAGAATCTAGAATTCTGATTTATTTTACAATCGTAGCTAATTAAACCCTAATTAGATAGGATTGTAAAAAATATATGAGGTGAAGATTCTGGGAGAAGCTGGGGAGGGGGTCGATTATGGAAGAATCGGCCAAAAGAACTGGTCCTTAATATGGGACGGAGGAAGTACATATTTACAGAGTCAGCAGTATATGCATGTGAGTATGATGTGTTATCATATTTTCCAGAAATTGCATCGAATCCTCTCACATACACATACAAAAATAAATCCCACATTTGCTATGAAACACTAATGCTGACGTTCTTTGTGAGATGACACATGTTTCTCTTATTTTAACAGCAAACCACAGGAATATTGTTAGGATGCCAGTGGTTATGCGTGAGTTATGGCTTGAAATGTGGCATGACATGCACCCTCATTCAAAATCAAAATTCGTGACAAAAGGTTTGCTTCTTTCTTCTCCTGCAATTCCGATTTCAATTTCAACTTGTCAGTTCTCTAACAATAGTTGAACAGCTTTCCGGGGTCCATTGAGACACGAAGATTGCCACTGGGACTATGCAAAAGCTCGGTGCGGCTTTCCAGAATTCTGTGAATACAGGTCTTTGACCCGGTTTTCTTTGCTTGCCAGTTATACTGTTCCATTTTCGGTAAGAATGACATTTTCCTGTTACTGTAAACTTAGGTACACGTTTGGTGACGTGCATCTAGGAATGAGCTGCAGGCTGAAAAATTCATCAACGATGCTCCTTCGGCAGTATCTCTGAAGTACGTGACTTTTGTGGCGTAATTATCAGTTCACTCTCTCTGCTGAAAACTGCTTCTGACATGTTTTACTGACCTAAAGCAGACTGTTCTTTATTCGACCAAGTAACTTCCTGATTGTCACTGCATGTGAATTTATACGGGGCGTTCCTATTTCCTATTTCGCTTGGCGATGACCAGGACAGGTCAGGGGCTTAGGCCCCATCCAAAGCAGGTGAAATCATGATGTGGTTATTGTGGCTACTTTGATGTTCGTCATCTTTATAGTTGACCTATTCCGATTGAGCCGCATCATTTCAGTAACTAATTTATGTCGATATTTTTCAGGATTGTGTGGTGTTGCTTGTAACACCAAAGCCTTCAGTCACGTGGAAGCCATTCGTAGCAAGATTGACTTGATCGTGTCGAAGTTTTGCCATGACATTACACTGATGTGTCATGTGTGCGTGCAGTTGACAATGGTTTTGGACGGCCAATTGCTCACATCAAAAGGTACTCCGTACTTCCGCAGTCCTCCTGCCTGGATATCCAGGGCGTATTTTGATTGGTCAAGACAAGGATTTGACCGACGATGACTCCATTAGTACGTAATTTATCTGGCGTAAAATTAGTGCCATGAGACATAATTTTTTGGTTAGCCAATCACAATATGCCCTGTATATCCCTTGTTATGACTTGGTGAAATCGGTCCTCTGGTTCAAAAACGAAAGACCCCGGTTATCTAGTATCGACCGCTGATCGGCAGCTGAATTGGTAAGACGGCGTTTGCTTGATTTCTACTGCATACATCTATCGCATTGCGGTTGTTTTGATGGAGTCATGAGTTGTTTATTGGGGAACTTATCTTTCCTGATGAGTTCATTTTTTGTGCGATATTTTTTCTTGGTTTGCATGATTGTGCCTGCTACCACGTGATTATAAGAGCCGCCTCACCGTTGGTGATGAAAAATCAGAGACGTAGCAGTGGGTTCATGATTGTAATGGATGACCACAGATCGAAATAAAAAAGAATTATCAGTGGACTCAGAGAAGCGAACACAATTGTCAAGTACACTTTTTATTTTGCCAGTAATTATCAAGCCCACTTAGGATTAGAATATGGAAAGTACTCCGGTAAAAGGCAATCTAATGGTTGTAGCTTGTGTATTCATTCAGCCCATGACGAAAAATCCAGCGCTCCATTTCAATCGTCGACCAAGAACGATTGCAAGTCCTGGTCTTGCAAGACTTTGTTGTACTCCAGTTGCTGCACATCGCATAGCTTGATACGCACGGCTCTTGCATTGCATGATGCCGCTCTCAAGGTTCACATCATGGGATTACAGGAAGCCGGGTGGCATGCTGGGTACTGGACAGGTGCAACCTCTTTTTTTCGCACACTTTCTTCTCAGGCATTTGTACTTTCTCTTTGGACCAATTGCCCAAATGGTTTACTTCCGGCTCTCTGGTCCATCTTCCACATGTAACTGTCAACCGTCACATGAATATCCCCGTGTCACTGGCTGCTGGTAAAGCATATCGTCACTGGTGACACTCAGATGTTGATGGCCTCTATTTTTCTTAAGTGAAGCAGAGCACCATCACTCATGAAACCGCACAATTCACAATTCAACAGTGCCATCATCTTACAGTGCGACAGGAAAGCGATAGTATGGACCCTTCAGCCAGCAGCAACAGCAGCAGGGGAGAACCGTGTGTCAGGTGTTCCAACCCAGCCATAACGAACATGTTTGCTTGCCATGTTTGCATGGCATCCATATCTCCGTGGAACCTAGCCGAGCAAATATAAATTGAAAGATCAACATCTGCACTTTGTTTGATTGTCTGCATCGAGCTTGCCTGCATTAGGGGATCGTTTTTGGTACATTGTTTGGTTGTGTGCATTGACTCGATACATGCAACTACATGGTGTTTGGTTGCACACAGACTGTGATGTGTGCTAATCTTGTACCCCTACGTGGTGAGCTTACCCACTACACCTTACACACATCACACCGAGCACACCGATACTACATCACCGCAATGATGATGCACTAGATCATGATGACGAAGTTCTTCATCCTAAACTGTCGATCCATCTTGCCAACTTCAACACTGTTGCATGCTTGCTTCAGCACAACCTTGGAGTAAGCATCTTCGGCTTCCTGCCTAGTCTTAAACCCTCTTCGACTGCTGTTCTTGAAACCTGACACGTGTGCATTGCATGCTTCCCATGATATGTAAACCCCTGAAACCTTGTCGTGGAACACCACATACCACACTTGTCCTAGCATTGCACAAAAGGATCAATTCCAGCAACAAGCAATTGAGCAGAACAACAAATGTAAGCATGCATGATCATATGGTATAACAAGTTCAACCTAGCACTATTATGGATGTCATCCTACCATCACATACAAAAGTGGGTGTCATCCTACCACCACATCCAAAATAGGGTGTCATCCTACCACCGCAAGTTCACCATCAGCATGAGGGGTTAGTAAATACCACCTCAACAAAATAACAGGCGATCAAGTTTTCAAGCCCTAGCTACACAAAATATATGTCGTCATATCAGTGTCATCTTCATTGCCATCGAGGATCATGCACGCGGTCACCTCCACCAGAGGCATCACTCGTAGTAGTGCTTGCCTAGCTAGCTCTTGAGCCAGAGCACCATGTGAGACTCTGACATGGCAACAAAGCCAATACCCTGGGCTGCGAGTCCTGGACATAGGAGGGAGGGAATTGGATATAGGGCATGAGAACAACAGTTTGACCCAGTTCTTGTGTTTGCATGGGCATGTCCTACAATTGTAGCACACATTGGCGGTTAGCATAACACACACTACCAGACCATCTAGCTTAACACAACACGATATGAGCATCATACATCAACAAGCATAGTACCGATCCATTAGAACTAGCTACCGATCCATTGTGTTCAAGGCTACCACATGATCATAAACACTACCACAACTAGCTATCACAACACTACCACATGCTCATAACACTACCACAACTAGCAATCAAGCCATCACTATCACATGCTCATAGATCCATGCTTGAGTTCAATCAACATCACCACATGCTCATAGATCAAACCCTACCAGATTAGATCTAGCTACAACGATACAAAGAAGGGGGGGGGTGAACTCATAGAATCCATCGTTGTAGCTCGCGCGAGAGGTGGAAGGGGAGGACCCAAGTCACCACCGTCCTGGACCACTGACCAGAGAAGGAGGAACACCGCTTACCTGGTCATCTGTATAAATGCGCGTTGGTAGGAAAGATCGAAAGGAGGAGAGGGTGGCGGGAGTATCAGCGATGAGGTGAACGGGGTCTTATATAACGGCGACCGAATCGGCGGGCCGTGACCTGAATTCCTCCCGTTGATTTTTAAGAGACGGCGAGCTCGCTCCATCTCCGTGCTCACATGAGCTGAGAGCCGCGTTCCCCTCCCCTTCATCGCCAGAGCCTGGCTCGCTGGAAACGACCGATTCAGGAGTTCCCAACGGGCCTTACTGTGCTTCTTTAAGGTTCGTGTGATGCGGGTCAAACATTGTTCGCAGGCAACCAAACATACTGATTTCTTCCCACCAGGGCCTGGTTGAGCCTAATGCTGGCAACCAAATACATCCAACATTTCTCCAATTATTAATCTTGAACAGGACCGGAGCACAAAATCTCCTGGCGAGAAACAGTTGGAGCCAGTTTCCCATTTTTCTCTAGAGATGATGTTGGGTCTCAAAAATATTGTGCTTTAACGCAACAAACATCATTTCGTACTTTCCTAACAGCCGCATGCGCAACATTAGCACTTTAGTGCCTTTTATCACTAATAACGCACGGGCTAGCAACATTCTCAAAAGTGGCCCCACTTTTCGAACTAGTCAGGCCAGCACTTCCATTCCACAATCCAGTGGGCAACCACGCAGGGCACCCACAAGATAAGTGACTACAACCACATGGCAGGTGTGGTCAGCTCTTTCATATTGATGAGTGTTTGAATATTGGAAAGAAGAAGAAGAAGATAAGTGATTGCATGTATCAGTTTTACTACAGAAAATACATGTAAGTCCAAAACATTTTAACGCTTGTACGAGTTATCTGTAGCAAGAAGTTATTTTTAACGGAAGATTACAAACCTCTCGGCCTCTACCGGAGCGTAGTAAAAAAATTATGAAATGGAGGCAAAAGTTTTGCCTCGTCGATAAGAGAGTTGCCCGGTTAATTTATAAAAAACGGGCGAAAACCAACACAAACAGAGCACGGGCGAACTACTCACATGATAAAACCCTCCACATCACACAAGCTGCCCCCGCCAAACTTTTCGAATACACAACAACCATAAACCTTGGCGCTGCTTCTACACCAAGTGACCCCCGATGAGATGACCTCGACACAAGACATCAGACACCTCCCGACCCACAACATCAACCAAATCCAAGAGGACGAGCCCAGAGACCGAAGATCACCCATTAAGAAGCTAGAGACGCCTTGTCTATGGCACCACTCTTGCCTCTGCACACTTTCTTTTGTTTGCCCCTTATTGGTTTTCTCGTCAGGAGGCAAGCAATTGACCTGCCCAAACCATGTCTAGCAACCTCCACGCCGACAAGCAAGTCACAAAGTTCCTTTGCGAAGAGAGCATCTGGGTTTAGAGTAGATGCCAACACACTTAGTTGATCGGTCTCACTTATAGGCACCACCTGCTCGATGGTCGCACACGAGGGAAGGGCGGTAATATCTCAAACTCACCGCTCCACGGCATCGAGAGGTAGGTTGGTTGACGCTTGACTTCTAATGGACTTAGGTGAGCAAGAGGTTGCAACATTGAAATCACCACTTTCCTCGGCATCCAGTATCTTGCTAGACTCCAGGGGGTATGATGGTGGTAAGTCCACAACCGAGATCACGTGGGGCTCTACCTTCACTTGCTCGACGGACAGAGGTTGAACCGGCCCCTCACACAACTCTCGAAGCTCAGGCATGATTTGCAGCACTAGAGTCACGACCACAACAATGTATAGTCCCTCAGAGGCTGTCGAAGGCAAGCTGGTTCTTGCACGAGGGGAGAAACGACCATGAAGCCCGACTCCCCTCGTGAAGGTGTTTCACCCTTATTGTTGTGCATGCTGAAGACCCTCTCATGGCTTTTGAGGTGTTGCGGTGAGTTTCATGCTCTTGGTGCTGTCTTGGTTCATCTTTACTCACTATAGGCGCAAAATGCCTTCTCAACTTGCTAATCATTTTGAACTTTCGTGGCGGAGCTCCCAGTCAAGGTTTGTGTTACTGAACTCGTTGATAGTGATGCTCCTGAGTTGAGCCATGGGGCTCGGTACACACGCAAGTGCGGTGCATCATGTTGCTTCCAAAGTTCAGGTATTGTGATCCTTCGATGACATCCCATATTTACTTGGGTTTTTCATGGTGTTGGTCCTTCTGTTCGCTAGCTAGGTGTGCCTTGTCTCAGACGTATTTTTCTATCCCTTTACTCTCGCTACATGTACAGTTTTTTGACCTGCTTTTTCTTATAATTCAATCCGATTTTCCTGATAATCTAGATCAAAGTTTTTTTTGAATGAGATCATATTCAGGTGGAGAGCTTCCCGTATCCCCCAAAAAAACTACAGATGCATGTCGAAGTCCGAAACACCCCTAAAATCCACAAGAAGTATAGAACATATGATGATGGATATATCTTCTGATAGAAGAGCTAAACCCTTTAGTACTTGAACCACCTTACAACTTGTGCTGCTGTACAAATGCCATCCTTTTGTTTTTTTGAAGGACTTGCCAAACGCAAACATAAACATGAGCAGAGCAGGAAGAAATTACCAAGTCACCCTCGACCACATGAAACAATCCAGCGACCAGTAAGCGCGCGCTCATGGACTGCGCTATTCAAAGGACAAGTCAGGCCAGTCGTCGAACTCCGGCGACCCGAAGTCCGCCAGTCCGTCAAACAAGCCGGGCGGGGCGCACTGCGCCGGCGGCTGCGCCACGGCCGGGACGTTGCCACCGGCGGTTGCCGTTGCCGCGTCCGAACGGCGACCCTGCAGCGCACCGCCGCACCCGTGTCCGGCGGCGGCCAGGGAGTGTCCGGCGGCGTGGGCCCGACGCGGAAGCGGCCGGAAGATGGCGGCCGAGGGGAAGCCGGTGAGCTCCTGCACCATGGCGCGGAAGTTGGACACGTCGGTGGCCACCACGGTGGTGGACGACCGGCGCGACGCCGTCGCCGAGTGCCTCCTCCTGGCGCGCCTCTGCGGGGGCTGCTTCTGCTGCTGCGCGTCCGCGGCGACCTGGCCGGCGGCGTCCCGCACCGCCGCCGCGTTGCATGGCTGGTACTTGGCGCCGCACGCCGTAGCCGCCGTGTGGTCTCGATCGTTGCAGGAGTACATCGCGGTGAGGATGGATGGCCGGCCACGCACGAACCAGACTAGCGTGTGTCTGCGAACTTGCCAGGAGGGCTCAGCTTGACGTGCGTACTTATAGTTATATAAACTTGGCAGGAATTGACCTGAAGAATGAAGAATCAAAGTTAGTGCTGCCACTTCATTTTCTAGCGCTAGTAGGATGGACCTGGAGAATTTTACGTACTTTGCAGTATTTAGTTATTTATTTACGTTAGCCCGGGCTTGGCAGAGTCGTGGCTGTTCTGACTAGCTGTGTGAATTGTGATCACCGACGGCATAGTTAAATCGGCTTAATCTTATCTGTATCAAGGTGATAACGTTAAAAATAGTTGCTTAGAATCTTTTTTTTAGGGAAATAGTTGCTTAGAATCTGATGGTCTGACGACCTATCTAATTTTGGCCCCGATCGAGTGTCGAACCGAGCAAAAGAAGCCAGAAACATGGCAGATCAAACAGTTGGAGGGGCGTTGCGAAATGGGCTTGTGCGACTCGACCGGCCGGTGCATATTGGTCGGACAATCTCTGCTTATTAGTTGGTGACTTGTTCCATGCCTTTCCGGCCGAGTAGGACGGACTCCAGCCGTTGCACGCCCCTTCGCTACGGCATGTTGCTCGTTTGTCTCTGAATGTACCTCTCCGCAGGGTGTGTTTGCTAGGATGTATGAAGGTAAAAGTTTCTAATTCGACTCACTTTTTCTTGTTTGGTAGGGTGCATGATGTCACTTAGGCTATGCTCATCTCATGCAAAAAGCTTCATCAGCCATGCCTATCTCATGCACCTCAGCCATGCATACCCATCTCATGCACCCAAGCAATGCTCGCCCGACCGTCGTCTGATGCAAAAATTTTAAAAAATGTTCAGAATTTCAAAATATGTTTAAATTTTCAAAAAATGTTTAGAATTTGGAAAAAAATTAGAATTTCAAAATTTATTTAAATTTTCAAAAAATGTTCAGAATTACAAAATTTGTTTGAATTTTTAAAAATGTTTAGAATTACAAATTTTGTTTAAATTTTCAAAAAAAGTTTATAATTTCAAAATATGTTTAAATTTACAAAAAAATGTTCAAATTTTATTTAAAATTTCAAAAAATAGTTCAGGATTTCAAAATTTGATTAAACATTAAAAAAATGTTTAGAATTTCAATTTTTCTTTAAAAATTCCAAAATAGTTTAGAATTTCAAAATATGTTTAAATTTCCAATCACATTTTTAAAATTTTGTTCACCATTCAAAACAAATATTCAAAATTTAAAATTGTTCAGCATGCGTAAACATATGCAGGCTACCAAACAAAGTCTCAGCTCAGCATGTCTCAACGCATACACCGGTACCAAACAACAACAAATGCATGGACTGAGCATGTCTACACTCATCATGTATCAGAGGAGAACAACTAGGCTAGGTTCATACATGTTACCAAACACACCCTAATACTCCTCTCACCGATGGTAACGCCCTGTTTGAATTGTTGTTTTTCTTCAGATATATATACCTGTAAAAAAGATACTCCTTACGTTTTAAATAAGATGACTTCTATTTATGTACATGTATGTAGACATATTTCAGAGAATTTAACAGCTGAGTAACAGTTTTTCGTTCTCAAAGTACATATGCACCAACAGTTGAATCCATTGGAGAGTCAGAAGAAGACGGTCGTCCCACGTTCCAAACGGCACTCCAAACAGTTCAGTTAATTATGTACGGCAGTCGATGGTCAAAATCTGCTTAGCCGGGCAGCCAGAGAACTCATCACGATCACAGCATGTCACGGTCGCCCAAAACTTGAGGAGAACCTCACACAGAAGCTAAAGCCAAACTAGTTAAAATCATCCACAGTTATAGCTCTGTTTGTCTATGTCGATGGTAGGATTTCACCCCGTTTTATATATAAAGCAACATCATCCAAAATATAAGGACATATGCGTGCCCAAGCAACCCACTGCTATCCCCTTTGCCGTCGAGACGACCAAGAAGGATAGCCACCACTGCCGCAATGGAGTCTGCTAGAAAGCTACCATATGGGCCACCATCTAATGTCGCCGGCCCGGCATTCCTACCCCAAGACACCGCCAACCTCCACCTCAACCACAAACGGAAGAGTAGACGCACGAGTTCCACTCCTAGACGCACGAGTTCCACTGTAGGAGCCGTCGACGTTTGCATCCCAAACCAATCCCTATGGACCGAGGGGATACTATCGCAAGACTACCGATGGCCAAGCCCTCAAGCCTGTCTTACGGAGCTTGCACAATATATGCTAAATCCATGGTCAACGATATCGATCTATAGGACGAGGAGCAAAGTCGGGACCACCACCAGCTCGCACCGCCCATGACGACACCGTACATGGGCGCAACCCAGGCCAAGACCAACCTCACCTACATGGGGAACGAACCCCGATTTGTCCCAGGCCCAGACCAAACCTGCCCGGGCACAATACCTAGGACTGGACCCAGAACCGGCCTGCCCAGGAACAGGCCCAAGGACCAGGCCGTCGCCCCAGCATCCCTACCCTAAGACACCGCCACCCTCCGCCTCACGACACCTCAACCATAGAAGGAAGACTAGATGCACACGTTCCACTCCTAGCTCGGCATCAGTCCCCGGATCTGGGTTGACCCTCTACTGTAGGAGGCGTTGATGTTTGCATCCCCAACCAGGCCTTGTGGACCGAGAGGACACGATCCCAAGACTGCCGACGGCCAAGCTCTCAAGCATGTCCTAAGGAGTTTGTACGCCGCCATATCTGTGGTCGACGACATAGGTCTATAGGACGAGGATCAAAGCTAGGATCACCACTAGCTCGCATTGTACCTGTAACGACAGTGTACACATATGTAACCCCGGCCAAAACATGGCTCGTCTACCCGGGGAAGAAACCCAGATCTACCCCAGACCCAGATCCGATCTGCCTAGACACAAATCTTAGGACCGAGCTGCCGCCAGCTCGCAGCGCTAGGGTCCAGTCCTGCATGCCGTCGGCCCAATCCCGGAAGAAGGGAGGCCGCCTTACCACTGCATTGCGTAGCCGACCGGACCGCAATCGCCACGTCGTCACTGTCAACACCACCCGCACCACCAACTCCAGCCGTTGTTTCCTATAGCTTTATTTTGTTGAAGCACATATCCTGCTACTTGGGCAGCGATCATCATCGACAGTAATTGTTGTGGTGATATTTTTTCTTAATAATTTCGTTGTGTATCTTCTAATTCTCTTCCGAAGCCCCAGCGTAGAGTTGAAACCGAATGTAATTGATATCAGTTGTATACGAGTAATATACTCTTTTTATGACACAGTCACCAGCCTATCCTGTCGCCATACCAAAGCAGATGCATGTACTGAACCCCAAATTCAACACGATTAGCGTACGTACGACACGTCATGCAGATTACATAATGCAAAGCGTGATGTCACTGCTCACTAAATAAATCTCGTCGAACTCTTGCTGATCCGCGAGCATGGGATAAACATGGACTGCGCACACACGCACACATAAAATATTTTCTGAAGAAAATGACCTTCTTCTTTTGTTTGCGAATCCGAAAAAACTGACTTGACTTGCACAGGTACTCCCCATTATTGCGCATGCTTTTTTTTGTGGGGGGGGGGGGGGGGGGGGCTGCACCCTCGCGTTATCACCAAGCTAGGTGCGCGCGCTAAACACGGTGGAAAACGGTGATATTTGGTGGTCGCAGAACGTCCATTTCGGACTTTGATCGATCTCGGCTTTGTGCTTCACTTTCGGTTCAAATCGCGATCGCCGGCAAATCAGGACGATGTGCCGTCAATGGTGATGAGCGGGCGGCCAAGACTGTCATGTATAAAGATGTTGCGCTACGTGTCGCCGGAGGGAGATGGTTTTGGGATGACTGAAAGTAGAAGATTTGGAAATTTGGGATTCCGGTGACCGAGGGGGCTGGAGAACACGTACGTGCGGTGTACAATTTGGTGAGATCGGGGGTTTAAAAGAAAAAAAAATTCCTTCACTTTTGCAAAATGATAATGCTCGCACAAGTAGGTGGAGTGTTCTTGCCTACATGCCCGATTTGCCACACATTTAATCTCCACGGTTCTTAGAGCAACTCTATCAGATCCGCCATTCTGCCGCTGGCCCGTATAAATACGAATCATTTGGCAGTCGGTTATGTTTTCAACTCAAAATAGAACCACCATATTTTCTCCGGCTCGCAAAAAAAATACGGACGGCCCATAAATTGTCCCCGAGCCGTTGTATCGGCGTGAGAGGGGAGATAGGATTCCCGTCTCCCATCCCCTCCGTCGCAAATAGCTAAAAATCCGGCGAGCGATTCAGATGGCCAGAGAATGAGGAAGCTCCCGCGGTGGCTACATCGGGTCATCTCCGACCATACAGTGACGGATCTAGGGGGGGACGAGGGGGGGCGAGACCCCCCCCCCAATGATCCCGTCGTACCGTGTTAACGATAGGTAGGTTCGCTAATTTTTTTGCCTGGTAGCGTGTCCCTAGCTTGCTTCGCCCCCCTTATCAAGTCAGCCTTTGTAAATTGTAATTAGCCCATGTATGGGCCCTTTATCAAGCACGCTCCGGAAGGAAGAAATTGCCAAGTAGCCAGGTAGTAGGCCTTAGCAAATCAGCATGCATCCATCAGCCCATGCGGCCATGCCCACCCTAATCACACGTACGTATCGCTAATCTCTTCCATTACGGCTGAACGAACGGCCGAACTGGCAGAACTGCTCGCTTTCGTTTCGTCTCCAGGCCGCTGAGTGCTGAGATTGGATCTCTCCGCCTCCGCGGCCGCCAGCGCCCAGCGGAGAAGGAAAGGATCAAAGCAGCAGGCCGCTGCTGCTTCTGCTGGGATTGATCAGGTGATTACTTCAGCTTCAATCTGCACTCTGCAGATTGCACATCGACGCCATGAACTGATTATTTATTTGTGTTTCTGTAGACATGAAGAGAAAAAGAGGAGAATCACTCCTTAATTTTTATAAACCAATTGGTTCAAGCTCTCAACCGTCTGAACATGATGCTTCTGCAAATGATGTGCAAGTGCAACCCAACGAAGAGAACCAGCCTAATCCTACTGAAGGTGATTCTCAAATTGATCATGATGTTCAAGTACACGAAGCTACAATTATAACCACAAGTTATGACCGAGAACCAGGAAGACGTCTTCAAATTTGGCAACTACCTCCTGATGAGCATGATGTTGCTAGGCGTTTTTATACATCCAAGGGGGCTTATCAACCAATCTTACAGCCACAGGATTATAAATTTACTGGAACAGGGGCTGGTCGTCGGCGTTTTCAAAGTGATTGGTTCACAAACTTTTCCTGGTTGGAGTATTCACCTCTGAAAAACAGTGCCTATTGTTTGCCTTGTTTCCTCTTTTCGAAGAAGCCAGTTGGGAAGTGTGGTTCAGACACATTCACAGTCAAAGGATTTGATAACTGGAAGAAGGTTAACAATGGAAAAGAATGTGCTTTCCTCAAACATATGGGCACTACTCCCAACTCGGCTCACAATTTTGCAGTTCGGTGTTATGAAAATCTGAAAAATAGATTAACTCATGTCGATGAGGTGATTAGAAAACAAACTAAGCAGATGGTTCTTGATGCAAGACTAAGGCTAAAGACTTCCATTGATGCCATGAGGCAAGCAAGAATTATTTACTTTCAAACATTTATAATTTTTTAATACATGATATCTAATAATTATTTTCTAATGATTGCATTAGGTGGTTAATGTTCCAAGCATGTCCCTTTAGAGGAAATGATGAATCCGAGGATTCCAAGAACCAAGGTAATTTCAAGGAAATGATTAAGCTTTTGGCTTCTTATAATAAGGATGTACATGAAGTTGTACACAATGCTCCAAAGAATGCAAAGTACACCTCACCAACTGTTCAAAAGGAAATTGCTAGCATATTTGCAGAAAAAGTGAAGACCTCAATTAAAGAAGAACTTGGTAATAGCAAGTTTTCTATCTTGGTTGATGAATGTCGAGATGAGTCTAAGAAAGAGCAGATGGCAATAGTTCTTCGGTTTGCAAATATAGAAGGGGTGATACGGGAACATTTTCTTGATCTTATTCATGTTAGAGACACTAGTGCTTTGACTCTCAAGAACACAATCATGGCCGTCCTAGCTGATAATGGGCTGAATGTTCAAGATATTAGAGGTCAAGGATATGACAGGGCAAGTAATATGAGAGGGGAGTGGAATGGGTTAAAAGCTCTAATTCTCCAGGAGTGCCCTTATGCATATTATATTCATTGTCTAGCTCATCAACTCCAATTGGCTCTTGTTGCTGCTTCAAGGGAGGTACACGAGGTTCATAATTTCTTCCATCATGCAAATTTTATTGTAAATACAGTTATTGCATCTCCAAAACGCAATGACGACCTGTTAGATAATCAGGCTGCTGAAATTGCTAGAGAGATTGAACTGGGAGAGCTTGACACAGGAAGAGGGGCCAATCAAATAGGATCTTTACAAAGGGCCGGAGACACGAGATGGAGTTCCCACTATAAATCAATTAAAAAATGCTAAAGATGTATGCCGCAACCGTTTCAGTATTAAGAAGTGTTGCAGCTGATCGTTCAACTACAAGAAACTCAAGAGGAGATGCTGGAGGTGCCTTGAGAATCCTAATCACATTTGATTTTGTGTTCATTCTACATTTAATGGAAAGAATCATGAAAATCATAGATGTCTTGTGTCTCAAACTTCAAAATAAAACTTTGGATATTGCAAATGCATTAGATTGTGTTTCTAACACAAAGGTTTTGCTTGCTGAACTGAGGAAAGATGGATGGGAAAGTCTATTTAAAGATGTGAAATCCTTTTGTGCGAAACATGAGATTGACATCCCGAGCATGGATCAAAAGTATGTCTCTTTCACTATTTCTCTATGATAATTTAAATTGCAATGTAGAGATTTATCTACTTGCATATTTACTCATGATTCATGAATGTCTAGACCATGCAACTAATTCATGTATTTCATATATATTTTAGGTATGTTGATGTGACAAAATCTCGAAATAAGCATGACAACACTACAGTTATCCATCATTACAAAGTAGATGTGTTTAATGTTGCAATAGATCAACAAGTGATAGAGTTGAATGATCGATTTAGCTCTCAAGTAACCGAGTTGCTAGATCTTTGTACATCATTGGATCCGAGGCATGATGCCTTCAACAAGTCAAAGATATGCACACTAGTGGAGAAATTCTATCCTGCAGATTTTTCTAGTCAAGAAAGAGATAGGCTGGAGTGTGAGCTACCACATTTCCAGCTTGATACATTCAACCATCAAGAGATCAAAAACTGCAAATCACTTGCTGATCTAACAAAAGGAATAGTTAAGACCGGGAAGTCTTGTGACTATCCAATGGTTGAGAGGTTGTTACGACTGGTAATAACTCTCCCGGTGTCAACTGCAACAGCAGAACGAGCCTTTTCTGCAATGAAATTGGTCAAGACACGGCTTCGAAGTAAGATGGGAGATGATTTTCTTCGTCATTGCACGATAGTTTATATTGAGAAGGAGGTAGCAGCCAAGTTTAGTTCCAAAGAAATAATAGATATCTTTGATACCGGTGCTCATAAAGCCGATTTTAAATTAATAGATATGTAATTTTATTATTGCTACAGAACAAAAACATATATTTACTATCAAGATCTTCTTACATTTATTATGATATCTCCTTATATACTTTAAGATTTGGTGCTTTTGGTTCTTGCCCCCCCCCCCAACGGTATTTTCTGGCTCCGTCCCTGCGACCAAGCGTTGTGGAATGACGACGAGGCGGGGTCATTTGTGGACCGGTCGATCCGGCAAGGTCAGCACAGACACTGAGCTGCGGCGCCTGGTCGGAGTTTCACTACCTCGGTGAACTCCTGTGGCCATCGACGGCTTGCTTTCGCGCTGTGGAGGCTGAGTTCTTGGAGGCCAAGGCCGTCGTGGCCGCTGAAGAACCCGACACCGCCCAACAACTCAAAGTCGCACGGGAGGAGGCAGACTTCGCTCGTGTCCTCATGAACTCCGCATACGACTACTATCTCAACGACGGTCATTGAGTGTCCTTCCGGCGACTCCTCCGGCGTAGATCCACCGTTTTAGTTTATATTTTCTAGTTCGTTTTTCCAAATTCTGAATTCAAATCTGATATTTTGAATACCCAAATTATTGATTATAAAAAACTTGGATAAATTTTAGGTTTTAATTTAAAAAAATCTATTTTTTATAACCTAAATTACCCAATCCGAATTTTCCGGTAAACCGGACGCCCTTCCTGACCCATCCCATTTCGATCCAAATCGAAACAGAGAGAGGAGCCATCGTGCGCCCGCCTCCAGCTTTAGCCGTCGTTCGCGCTAGTGTGCGGGGCCGCCGCCATCTTCGGCCTCCAGCTGCTACCGTACTCACCCCCCTCCGGCCGCGCGAACGTCCCCGCCCCCGTGCGCCCGCCGCCATGCTAGGGTTCGTCGCCGCCGTTCGCGCTAGGGTTCGGGGCCACCGCCGTCTTCGGCCTCCAGCCGCTCGCGCCCTCCTCACCTCCTCCTCGCCGGTCAGCCTTTTCGTCCCCTACACCTCCTCCTCTGCTTCGGCTACAGAACGAAGGTGAGCTCTTCCATCTCCTGCTCTTGGTTTATCTAATCCCTAGTGAAGCATTGATGTGCAGCTTTTTGTTTGGCCGATGAACATTGTTAATTGTTGCTGGCATTTGATGTGATAATGGGCGTAATGGCTAGCATGTTGAGTTCAGAGTATGTAGTTCAGATATTTGCTATTGAACAGGAAAAGTAATTCCTTAAGAGTTCAGAGTATGCAGTTGAATGAAGTGATGACCAATTGAACCTAGCAGGCCTATAATTCTATTTCTTGTTCAAATTTTTTGGTGTTGATTTGCTCGGCTTAATATTTGGATAAATTTTCGGAAATGATACGCCCACACGTTTCTAGATGGCAATTTTAGTTATGTATAGATAACAATTATGAGTCAAAATTGCCATGTTAAAGCAAAAGTTCTCATTTATGTTTCAACATGACAATTTTGACTCATAATTGCCATCTATACATAATTAAAATTTCCATCTAAAAACGCGTGGACGGAAGCGCTCCGCCCACACGTGTGGCAACTATCGGGGTCCTAAAATTTTTATCGGGCCAAAAATTTGGTTGAACTTCTCCGATGTGTTTGCTTGGCATTTGTCAAAAATAAAAGTGCAAATCCGAGTTCAAACTTACAGCATGTAGTGTTAAGCAGATGATACTAGGTAAACATACCATTGATCTTTTCTGAAACTCATCGTAGCTTTGTGTAGTACTGCATGATCCTGGAGCTACATTTGGCTTCGTTGGTACCCCTACCACCACTGTTCTTCTATGCTGAACCTGCACTAGTTAGTTTAAAGCCACTGAAGAGTGACACTGCCAGTGATTTCATTGCACGTCCAGCTATCCTCTCCGCTGACCAATAGTCACTGCATCAGAAACTGAAACAGCAATCCACTACTACGACGAACCTTCTTCACTAACTAGGAGCCTGTTCGGAAGTCAGCCGCTCCTTCAGATTCTCGGATAAGGGTGGAGCGCGCGGAGCCCGCTTTTGTCAACTCCGGAGAATTAGGCTACAGGATGGCCCGCTCCGCTCTAGCTTCTTCGTGAATTTAATTTGTTCGTGCTTCTGGAGTGGAGTTGTGAAGCGGAGGGGAACCAAACAGGCCTTAGATAGCCAGTACAAAATTGTCCAGCTCTACTAAGATCCTTCCGCTATACAGTGTGTGGAACACAAGAGCAGTCAGATACCAGTCACCTTTGCACACACATGTGCACATGGCCAATTGCTAACATGATTATTCACAAACTAATAACCAATGATTAGTCAACAACTGATCAAGACGAGAACATATGTGACGGGGATCAACCCCGGCAAATCCCATGGTCAGGGATCCTGGGTTAGTCATGAGAGGCGCAGGTTGGACGATAGCTCGTCGGCAAACAGGGAGGCTCGCTCCTGCTCGATATTATTGATTGGGGAGATGCGATTACAGTGGAGGCCAAGGATGGAGTGCTCAAGGCTAGGGTTACAAATAAGATTCGATGTCTTTGGTGTCGCTCCTCCTAGCCCTTATATAGCGGGCTAGGTCTCGGGGAGTTCATCTACGTGTACAAGTAAACTTTCCTAACCCTAGCTTGCTCCATACGGCAGGTCTTCGCACCTTCCTTGTGAGTCGAGGACCTCTACGTCGGTGCCATCTAGTGGACCAAGGCCGTATATTCATGGGCATTCTGCCTTCATGGACACCAGGTAGGCTCATCCGTAGGAGTCGTGGGGTCACCCCCTCATCAGTAGCCCCCGAGTGCCTGGGAGACTCGAAGAGTCGCGCAGGGACTCGAGTACAATCATTCGTCGTTTTATTGATATGCACGGTTCATCCGTGGGTCGCTGACAGTCTGGTGGCCATGACAAAACCTGTTTTGAGGGATGCTAAGCTGAAAGGGCCCAAAGAGTCGACGGATCGAGCCTTGGTGAATTGCACTAGGGCAAATACCACAGTAGCCCAATCAAACCCACGTCCCTCGACGTGAGCTTGGAACACTGGTGTCGAGCAAAAGTCCGGCCGCTTCAGGTCTTACGGTGTTCATTTGCCGCCAGTAATGTGTGTAGCCTAAGGCGCGTCCGCCCGGCTTATCTATCATGCTCTGCGCATGGGAAAGGTTGGGAGTGAAATCGCTCTTCGGCAAGTCCCAGCCCGGCCGTACTTCGCAGCGGGGTCTTACCTACACGCTAATCTTGCGTGGCATCTGGACACAGTGTATCGTGTTCCAGGAATTTGTGTGTTTTTGAGGCGCGGAGCCTTATAGCATTGCACCCGCTTGGAACAAAACATCAAGCGAGCTGTTCACTCGTTCACCCGAGGAGCTTTGTTTCGAGTGCTCCGTCGGGGTTTTTTTTGCGAGTAATCACTCGAGTGCCGTTTTCGGCTTTTGAGGTGAGGGAGCACCCGAGACTCGTAGCGTCGTATGGTCCTGGCGAGTGCCTTGTTTGTCTTGCGTCGGGTTGAGGGAGCACCCGGGACTCTCGTTGGTGCGAGCGTTCACTCGAGCACTTGTCTGGATTTTAGGTGAGGGAGCACCCGAGACTCTTATTGGTGTACGCTCCTGATGGGAGTAAGATGTTTTTCTTCCTTGGGGAAAAGATCTGAAAAGATGGAATCTCTGAGCTTTGATGGCGTACTGAGTACGCCTTGCTGTGATATGACGTTGGCGTGGTCTCCTGCAATTTGTTTGACCGCTGCGGTCTATCGTGTGAGGTGACTTGGCGCTGTCCTGCCGAAATTTTTGCGTCGCGCGATCATGGTCCTCTTTTTGCGCGCGTAGTGGGCGGTGTTGTTACTGCGCCGGTTGGATTTTCCATGCTTTTGGCCTCTGTAGGGGATCGTGGCACGTTTTACTGGGCGAAAAGGTTGGCCGGTGGCCCTTCTTGCCAGGTTCTTGCGTTAAATACCATGCGGCCGGGTGAATTGTAGGTTTCACCCAGCTGTTGCCTTCTTCCGCTTTCTCTGTTTTCCTTCGTGTTCCTGCGCCTTCATCTTTTCTCCTCTGCGTGCTGCTGTGAGATCTATGTCCAAGCGCTCTCGTGCTGCTATCGAGTCGGCCAAGATGTCCGGCAAGTGGGAGCGGTCCACGTTCGGTGCTGAAGATCTGGATGCGCTGGTTGCTGATGGCATGGTGGTGGCGGGCGATGCTCGTCTTCCTGGCGATGAGTCGATTCCAGCGCCGGCGGCGGACGAGCGGGTATGCTTCCAGGCTTTCTTCCACCGTGGGTTTGCTCTTCCGCTGCATCCTTTCGTTCGGGGCTTGCTTTATTCCTATCGGCTCCAGCTGCATGACCTTACTCCCAATAGGATTTTTCACATTGCGTGTTTCATCACTCTTTGTGAGGCCTTCCTGGGGATTTATCCCCATTGTGGACTTTGGAGACGTCTTTTTAATGTAAAAATGACGAATTGTGAATACGCCGTGGGTCGAGTGGGTATCTCCATTGGGGATAAACACTCATACTTTGACTTGGAGAAGATCGATTCCGTTAGCGGCTGGCGGAGAGGCTGGTTTTATCTGAAGGATCGCTTCATTGTTGGTCAGCAATTTGGTCTTGCTTCTTTCAATCCGGGCACGCGAGTTGTCAGACAACCTTCGTGGTCTCATTCTTTGACCGAGGTGGAGTCGTCTGAACTGATTCCATTTTTGGAGAGGATTTCTGTGCTGAAGGACATTTTGACTGGTGGTCAACTTATCTCTGTTTTTGTGGGGCGGCGAGTTCAACCGTTGCAGCATCGAGACCGCCCTATGTGGCAGTACGAGGGACTCGATGACTCGACGAGATGCTCGCCTAAAGAGCTAGAACCTGATGCCTTGCTGGCTCGTATCCAACATGTGTCCAAGTGCTCTAGTGTTTTCGAGATGCGCCTTGTCCTTCCATATGCTTCTGATCATCCTCCGCTGCCGGTTGGTGCCCATGTTCCTTCGTTTGTATGGACGAGTACCTAGTTTTGTTTTGTTGTTGACATTGCTTGTTTTGCAGGACCGTGCTCCAGTTCCGTGTAATCCTCCGCAGCCGGAAGACGCCGACATTCGTGAAGAGCCTGATGCTTCCGCAACTGAGAATGCTGCGCCGGCTACTAATGCTGAGGTTGTGCTGGTGGAGACCGGAGATAGTGAGGATTCGAGTCCCTTCCGTGTGAAGCGGTCACGCCCCTTGGATGCTGAAGATCATGCCGCATTAGGTGATGTTGTCCCTTCTGCTGCTCCTTTTGCTGGGCCTTCCCCTTCGGCTGTTGCTCCGGCCCTTCCTCCCAAGAGGGCCAGGCTTGGTAGGTTGGGGTGCCCTCGTGGCGCGCGTGTCGGGTAAGATTCTGCTGAGTTAGTGCCCGGTTCTTTTTTCCTTGCTCTTGTGACTGATAATGCTTTATTTTGTAGTACTGCGCCTGCTCCGGCTGGTTCATGCACCAGCGCGGCTGCTACTGATCTGAAATCGACAAGCTCTGGGGCAGCGACCAGGCGTCCTGAAGACCCCTCAACTGCCGCTGGTCAATCTGGGCCGACGGCGACTCCTGCCGTTTCGACTGCGGGTGTCGTTACCGGCGTGTCTCCTTCTGGTGTGCCTGGTGCTACTGCTCCTGAGCCTAGGTCGACTGGGCTTTGTCCTCCATTCTTTGGCCGAGTTGGTCTAGCGATTGAAGACAAAGCTCGTGCTTTCGATCATGTCTCCAAACTGGTAAGATGATTTCTGTCTGTGTTGCTTCATCATCGGGGGCACGGCAGTGCTCCCGATGGGAGTAGCCCCCGAGGCTAGAAGTAACTGTTTGCAATTGCTTGTAGCCTTGTCTTTAATTAACACCTGATTGCCTGGTTCTTGCAGCCTGTTTTCCAACACTGTGAGCGTTTGGTTGTTGAAGCTGAGCATTGGCAACGGGCCCATGAGTCTGCCCAAGATGCCTTATCTGTTATGGATGGTGAGCTTTATTCTTTTTTGCTCCTGAGCTTTTGGGTACTTCGTCTTTTGTTCTGAGTGCTGTCTTTGCCTCGCAGGTCGTCGCCAGGCTACCGAGAAACAAGCCGAAAAGGAGGAGAGGACTGTTTTCGTTCTCGAGGCTGCCTTGGCTTCCAAGGAGGCGGAGTTGCATGGTCGGCATGAGGAGCTGGTTCGCCTTCGCCAGGATAAGGATGCGCGTGCGCAGGTGGAGGCAGTCGAGGGAAAACGTCTTCGCGCCTTGGCAGGCTTTCTAGTGTGTAAGTTTGGTGTTCCACTATTGTTGTTTCCTCTGTTTGCCCTTGATGACGTTTCTTTGCTTGGTGCAGCTGCTGTGGGTGCGAAGCCGATGGAGGCTGCTGCGTCGGGGTCTGGAGTTCTCCAAGGTACTATTGATGTTGTAGCGAGTGCTGTTGCAGTGGTCGAAGACGTCTGCGCCCGGGCTTCCAATGTTGTGGGTCTTGCGCACGAGCACCTTATGCCGGAAGGTACGAAGGTGCCTGATGGCCTGGGTGCTCGGGTCGCTGCTTTCGGCCCTGATGGAAAAGATATGGTGGAGCTGGTGGCGGAGAGCGTGGTGAGTGGTTCTTCCACGGCCCTGGTCGTCCTTATGGGGCATGGGGTTTCCTTTGACGATTCCTTGGTTGAGATCATTCCGTGCTATTCTGGTGAGCAGGACGACCGAGCCGATAGGCTGGCTCGTCGCCTGCAACAAGTTGTAGATGCTCAGGGTCCCCCTGCCGTAGGTGAGGGGGAGGCATAGTAGTGATTTCGCCGTTTGGAAATTTTGTGTGTAATTCCTGACTCTGTTGTGACGGTTGATCTTTTGCAACTTCTATCTGAATGTCTGCTTGGCTATTCCTCTTGCTGTTTTTGATTTGTTTTGTTCGTCCTGCGGTAGGCCGCTCCTGGCTTCCTTCGTCCGTGGAGTTCGCTGAAGGATGGTGCTCGCGAGGGTGCGTACGAGTCCGTTTGCTTGCGGCTGAAGGACGCTGAGCGGGATATTGTCCGACTGAAGGGGTCCGTGGCCGTTCAGCGTACTCGGCGTGAGCGTGCCGAGTCCGTGGTTGAGGGCCTTGCTTCGTGGGTGGTGAAGTTGTCTGACCTCCTGCGGGGTGAGTCTTGGCTCTGCTTGGTTGCTTAATTCCGTTTGGTGGGTTTTCGCCATCTCTGTCTTGATCGTAGTTCTTGACTTTCGAAGTGCTGGCAGGGCGAACTCGGGATGAGGAGAGGGCCTTTCAATCAGAGATGTCGCGGCTTGATGATCCTAGTGTGCAGGCGAGCAATCCCTTTTGGGCAGATGGGGCTCGTGCTCGAGCGTTTGCGTTGCTTCGTCGCCGAGTTGAGCGGGTACCGGAAGCTCTCGGCTACTGCCAACGGGTGTTGGGTGGTATCCATGCTGAGTTCTATCCATTGGAGGTAGTTCCTTCGTCCCTTGAGAGGCTTTGTCGCATGTTTTCTCAGCCTGCCGAGTTGCGCCGAGTGATGGACCACCAAATTCGTGCCAGAGCCTGAGCTGCTTTGGGCTTGGTCCATAGTCATTGGCCAGGGGTGGATTTTGCTCAGGTGGTAGGGATCACCCAATGAATGAGCACTACGTGGCTGTAGATAGGCATGCGCTCCGAGTTGTGAGGCGAGTTTGCGAAGAAAATGACCGCCATCTTGGTGCACTTATTAAGGCGAAGTTGGAGCCTAAAGATTAGGTGCTTCCCTTTGTTGTATATGCTTCTTCTTGATTGTATATATCATCTGTATTTGCAGTTGCGTGTGGTGTCTCGGGGGGTGGCTGCTTCGGCGAGCCCCCGAGTGCTGAATTTATTTTTTCCGCGATTGCGGAGGACCCGTCGGGGGTGGCTACTTTTGGCGAGCCCTCGAGTGCCAAGTTAGTTTGCCGCGATTGTGGAGAACGCGTCGGGGGGTGGCTACTTTTGGATCCCCCGAGTGTCAAATTAGTTTGCCGCGATTGCAGAGAACGCGTCGGGGGGTGGATACTTTTGGCGAGCCCCCGAGTGTCAAGTTAGTTTGCCGCGATTGCGGAGGACGCGTCGGGGGGTGGCTACTTTTGGCGAGCCCCCGAGTGTCCAGTTAGTTTGTCGCGATTGCGGAGGACGCCTCGGGGGGTGGCTGTTTTGGCGAGCCCCCGAGTGCCAGGTTAATTTTCCGCGATTGCGGAGGACGCCTCGGGGGGTGGCTGCTTCGGCGAGCCCCCGAGTGTCAGGTTAGTTTGCCGCGATTGCGGAGGATGCCTCGGGGGGTGGCTGCTTCGGCGAGCCCCCGAGTGCCAGGTTAGTTTGCCGCGATTGCGGAGGACGCCTCGTGGGGTGGCTGCTTCGGCGAGCCCCCGAGTGCCAGGTTAGTTTGCCGCGATTGCGGAGGACGCCTCGGGGGGTGGCTGCTTTGGCGAGCCCTCGAGTGCCAAGTAATTTTGTGGAAAAATATTTATGTAATATCTTTCCTGCTGTTCCTTACAAAGAGTGGGCGGGCTCTGTTGAGCGGTGATGTAGTGGCTTTAAGGGCCTGGTAGCTTTGTCTCCCAGTGTTGGGTTTCTTCGGGCGATGCTCCTTTCCTTCTACGGGAGCGCTTCTTCGGCGAGTCCCGTGGTCTTGCTGTCTTGGTGGGCTATGAATGCTTCTGCTATCTTGTGGAATTCTTTGTCGCAGCGGTCGGATCTGACGAAACTGCCGCTGATTGTGATGACTCCGTTTGGGCCTGGCATCTTCAGCTTGAGGTAGGCGTAGTGGGGTATGGCCATGAAGCGGGCGAAAGCTGGCCGCCCGAGAATTGCGTGGTATTGCGACTTCCAATCGACCACTTCAAAGTCAAGTGTTTCCTTGCAGAAGTTCGCCGCGTCCCCGAAGACTACCTCCAGGCTTATCCTTCCGAGGGGATAGACTGCTTTTCCTGGTACGATCCCGTGGAAGGTTGTGCCAGAGGATTTGATTGCGTTGTTTTGGATGAGCATGTCGTCGAGTGTTCGGGTGAAGATGATATTGATCCCGCTGCCGCCATCCATGAATACTCGCGACATGTCGTAATTTCCTATTCTGGCCTCGAGTACCAGCGCGGCGTGCCCTGGTTGGGGGACGACTGGCGGGTGGTAGTCCCGGGAGAAGGAGATTTCTGTCTCCGACCCACGCAGGTACTCTGGGACGGCCGGGTGTGTGGAGGTTGCCAGGAAGACTTGTCTGGTGACTTGTTTCTGCTGCCTGTTGGAAGGTCTGCCTTCTTGTATCATGTAGATCCTCCCGTGGGCTTCTGGGTATTGGTTTTCTTCTTCCGGCGTCCTTTGTCATTCCTGGATGGCGGCCACCTGTCTTGTTGGCAGAGGGGGGGCTGGTGATGCGCCGTGGGCGACTGGTCCAACTGCTATGCTTGCGAGTGGTCATGCTATTGCGACCGAGGAGCGGCTTTTTTCTTCGACCAACTCGTTGAAGCTTCGACAGTTCCTGAGGGTGTGGGATGATTTGAGATCTCCTCGCTCGTTTCTGAATCCGTGTAAAGAGCACGGTCCATCGAGTTGTTCTTTGGCGGAGTGGAATGTGCGAGTGCCGTCGCGTGGCTGTCTTGTCCTCCATTCTCTTCTTTGAGCCTGGGGCTTGCCTTCTGGGTTGTCTAGGCGCTGTGGTCTGTTGTCATCACGGTGCCTGCCGTTCCGGTCGTCTGAGAAACCGGCGGCGACCATGTCAGGTCCTCTGTCGTTGTAGAAGTTCCGTCTGGGTCGCTTCCTTCTTCTGTCGTCTCCCCTATCTCCGTTGTAGTCGTAGTCGTACTCTGATCGTGCAGTGTGGGTTTATGTTTCGTTACGAACGGAGTCTTCTCCGTCCGCCCAGCTGTTGGCTAGTTCTAGCAGCCGTGCGAGTGTTCGGACTTTCATCTGTCCGAGCTGCTCTTTGAATTCAACGCGCTGAAGACCTCGCCTGAATACGTCGATCGCACTCTCGTCCGAGATGTCTTCCGCTGAATTCTTGAGTATCGTCCATCGCTGGATGTATGCTCGCAGGGCCTCCCTTGTTCCTTGTTTGCATGCCCGCAGCTCCTCGAGTGAGGCTGGTCGCTTGTATGTTAATTTGAAGTTTCCTATGAAGGCTCCTCGGAACTGGCTCCAGGAGCTGATGGATCCGCACCGAAGATTTTTCAGCCAGTGTCGAGCGGAGCTCTCGAGCATGAGCTGTACGTACTGCATCGCCGTGACATTGGTCCCTCTTTGGAACTTGACTGCTTTTAGGTAGTCATCGAGCCATGCCTCCGGCTCCTCGAGTCCGTTGTACTTTAGAGTCGTGGAGTTCAGTTTGAATCCGTTGGGCATGCGCGTCTCACGTATGGCACGTGTGAAGCAGAGTGCTCCGCATGGCTCGATTTCCTCGTCGAAAGTCTCTTCCTCCGAGTACACCTTGCGTGATGCGCGTCTTTGCCTGGTGCGGTTGACTCTGTTCTGCGTGATGTCGTCTCGCGCGTCTCGCCGAGTGCTGCGGCGTCTGCCGTTGTCGTCGCTGTCGCGTTTCTTGTGCTTGTCGGAGCGCCTGCGTCTGTCGTCGTTACTGTCGTCGTCGTCGTCGTCGTCGTCTGGCGAACTGGGGTCCCTGTCTGGTGTCCGCTCGCGAGTCTGCCGCTTTGCGCTGGATTTTTTAGGTACCGAGGCGTCGATAGCGTCCTTCATTATCTGCAGAGCTATGGAAGTCTAGCGATCCGTTTTACCCTTTCTGCTTTTCTGGGCACGGGATAGGTAGTCTTGGGCGCTTATGAGTGCTTCCGCCAGAGTGAGAGGCTCCTCTTCGTCGTCGTCTTCCTCTGACCTGAAGTCGTCTTCCAGTTTCCGCACTACTCTCGTCCTTTCTGTTTTCCGCAGGTTGTTGAGTTTCGATCTATTGCGGATGGGGGAGTCGTGACCTGGCGAGTCACTTCTGGGAGATTGTCTGCGGCTGCTTTTGCTTTCGGGTTCCGCTTTGGCTTGCTTCTCCATGGCTAGGCGCCACTGTCTCGTCTGCTTTGTTAGTTCTCCCGCTAGCTTGGTGTATGCCCTTAGCTCGTCTCTTGTGGCGTCTGATGGTAGTAACCCGCCGCGGGCGACTGCTTCTTTAACCATTGCCATCGATTCCTTGGACAAGTATATTTTTTCTTTGGATGATTCGCCCGCCGCTGCAACCGGGGTTTGCTGCCTGCTGCGCGATGGCTGCCTGCCCTGGCCAGGTGCTTGCTGTTTGTTGCTTGGCAGCTGACTGCTTTTTTGATTGCTTGGTCCTTGCTCCACCGGGAATTTCTTTTGTATGGTCCCCGGTTCTCCTAGTTGTACGACCATCTGACTGGCGTGGCCAGGGCCAGCCGCCCTGTTGGTGGTTGGGGTGTCTTGTCGAGTGCCCGGGTCGTCGGCTCGCCCGTTGTTACCTGATGTTGATGTGCCGACTTCTGCCATGAACACCTGCGATGGTGCCCTTGCCGTTTCCTTGCCGATGCGTGCGATCGTGCTTCTCCATGCTGGGGCTTCACTCGAGCGGTCGCGAGTAGCGTGGAGCCGTGAGTTGGGTGCGTAGCTACAACCGCCAGATGGATCGTCCGTGCGGGCGGCGTCCGCTATGGTTGTTGCTGTAAATGTTGCTATGGGCGCACGGGTGTCGTCGATGAGGCGGAGGGTACCCCAGTGGTTGATGTAGATCTGGTACTCTCCGAAGATCAGATTGATGCCGGAGCGTAGGTCGGTGAAGACTGGTTTGAGGGCTGGGAGGTGGGCCGTGAATCCGAGGGACTCGAACAGGTTGGATCTTGCCGAAGCCGCCGAGTCGATGAGTGCTGGTGGTGATGAGGCCGCCGAGATCGCGTTCCCAACCTGCGCAGTTCCCACAGACGGCGCCAATTGAAGGGGACCAACCCCGGCAAATCCCATGGTCAGGGACCCTGGGTTAGTCATGAGAGGCACATGTTGGACGATAGCTCGACGGCAAACAGGGAGGCTCGCTCCTGCTCAATATTATTGATTGGGGAGATGCGATTACAGTGGAGGCCAAGGCTGGAGTGCTCAAGGCTAGGGTTACAAATAAGATTCGATGTCTTTGGCGTCTCCCCTCCTAGCCCTTATATAGCGGGCTAGGTCTCGGGAGTTCATTGTACAAGTAAACTTTCCTAACCCTAGCTTGCTCCATACGGCAGGTCTTCGCACCTTCCTTGTGAGTCGAGGACCTCTACGTTGGTGCCATCTAGTGGGTCAAGGCCGTGTCTTCATGGGCCTTCTGCCTTCATGGACACCACGTAGGCTCATCCGTAGAAGTCGTGGGGTCACCCCCTCGTCAATATGTATATGGAAAATTTGATACACCCAGTCTGTAAATTAAAAGAAGACACGGCGGGCACTGTGCTCCATGAGGTCATGCCAGCACTATTAGAAAGATGTTTATCCCTAACTTTAATTGTTAACACGCAAGTTTTAATCTACACTAGAATAATGTTGGTGTTCGCATAATTGGTACGCTAGACTTATGTGTTTACCGCTGGTGTTAAAATTAAACACAACACCAGTACTATGTAGGACCAGGTTTCGTGACCAGAAAATTTATATGGTGACGCTGAATCTGCCGTCACATTACGACGACATTGTGCCACGCCTAGATAATGATATAATTGTTGGCGTGCTCAGGACAACCACAAGTCAGTACCAACTCTATTGATATAACTTTTAATTTTAACTGCATCATACTATCCTAATTTTAGTTGCATCGTAGGACATCTGGTCTCATTAGTCGCCGACCGTCCCATGTCGTCGTCGCCGTTGCCCGTCGTTGATCCGTCCTCCCTTGTCGTTGATTCAACGTCGGCACTCCCTTCACCGCCATCTTCCGTCGCCGACTCAACGTCGGCCCTCCCTGCACCGCCCTCGTCGGTCGCCGACTCGTCCTCGTCCCTCCATGCACCGCCCTCGCCCGTCGCCGACTCGTCCTGGGCCCTCCCTGCACCACCCTCGCCCATCGCAGATTCGTCCCCGGTCCGCCCATCACCACCCTCGCCCGTCGTCGCGTCCTCCTCGCTCGCCCCTTTGTCCATCGACGCATCGCTCTCGCCCGTTGCCTTCCAAGATGCAATTTTATATTTTAGTTCTTGTAGTCTTAGTGTACTGCCAGTTTTACTTCTGGTTATAGATGAATTTAGATTTAATGTTACTTGTAGTCTTAGTGTACTTCTAATTTTATTTATAATTGTAGATGAATTTAGATTAATTATTACTTATAGTTTTAGATGAATTTAGACTAATTATTACTCACAGTTGTAGAGTGTTCTTTGTAGTTGTAGATAAGTTTAGTTTTATTAATTTAGTTTTAGCTGAATTTAGATTTATTATTACTGGTACTTGTAGATAAATTTGGATTTGGTGTTACTTGTAGTTGTAGATGAATTTAGACTTAGTGTTACTTGTAGTCGTAGATAAATTTAGTTTTATTGTAGGTTTATTAATTTAGTCTTAGATGAATTTAAACATAGTGTTACTTGTAGGTAATTTAGACTTAGTGTTACTTGTAATCATATATGAATTTAGTTTCATTGTAGTCTTATTAACTTAGTCCATGATGAATTCAGAATTATTGTTACTTGTAGTTGTGCATGAATTTTGATCTAGTGTTACTTGTAGTTATACATGAATTTAGACTTAGTGTTATTTGTAGTTGTACATGAATTTAGTTTCATAGTAGTTTTATTAATTTAGTACTAAATGAATATACACTTATTATTATTACTTATAGTTGTACATAAATTTAAATTTAATTATAATTTGTAGTTGTAGATGAATTTTATTTTATTGTAGTCTTATTAACTTAATCGTCTATGAATTTAGGCTTAGTGTTATTTGTAGTTGTAGATGAATTTAGATTTAATGTTATTTATAATTGTAGATGAATTTAGATTAATTATAATTTGTAGTGTATATGAATTTAGAATTAGTGTTATTTGTAGTTTTTAATGAATTTAAACTTAGTGTACTGCTAGTTTCATTGCAGTCTTATTATTATTTACTAAATTGTTTTACATTTGCATCGTCAGAGCTACAATTGAAATTTTGTCAATTTTTTGATAATGTGATTCCCGACATCATCAATTGGACTTCCCCGAAGGAAGCGGTGCAGGCGATGCTATATGTTGGGGCGTCTAATGTCGAGATCATCAAATCTATGGAAAAAAGGTTAGAGAACTGAAGCAGGAGACCGACCAGCTTAGGCAAGAGACCAACCAGCTTACGCAGGAAAATGAGCGACAAAATAAGACAAAATAAGAAGTTTGTTTCATTTAAAGAGGAAGTAGAGAGCAAAGAAAAACCTAATTAGAAACCTCAAGTCAATTCTAGCTAGATGGTTTGTTAAACTTGTATGAATAAGTTAACTAAATATTGTATCATACCAAGCTACCTAGTTTTTTGAATTGAATAATGCATGTTCTCTATATTTAGTATTATGTGGTTTATTTGTTGAACTAAATTTGAATTATGTATATGTTATGATTTGCTAGGAAAATCAATATTTTATGAAATATTTTTAATACATAGAAATTATAAATAGTGATGTGATACTTTTTTCACGTCATATGTATTAATAAATGTGTTGGCGTGAGCAGTCGATGTCATCAGTATTTTTTTTATAAGTAGAACAATATAACACCTTTCTTCATCGGCGCTCCTTTCTGCAAAGGCTAGCGTAATATTGCTTTTTCAGTTTACTAGATCGATATTTATGTGGCTTGTACTATGATCCTCATGATATAAATAAGACACATATTATCATGCAAAAAAGTGATGGGCGTCATGTGTGTTTTGTAATCATATTCATCATGTAGAAATGGTCAAATATGGTCAAGTGTTACTGCCATATATCACTTTTTTTTAGAACCGGGTACAGTACCCCTTTCTATTTATTTTCTTAACGAGAAATACACATTGTTCATCCAGCCAAGATAGAAAGAGGGAAAGGGGTGTAGATGCGACCAAATCTACTGGGAAACCCACAATCTAAAGATCCGCAAATCGAATCCCTGCCATGGAGCAAAAACCCGGTAAATTCCCGCCCATCTAAGTTCTAACCTAACAACATCAAAATAACAGGTTCTAAACAAACATAACAACCCAAGGATCCACCAGTCTAACACAAGGCATTGTGCTATATATCGCTTACTGCCATACATATTATAGCCTCGCCTACAGCAAGCGTTGAGGCAGGTCTAACCATTTTAGAAAAGATATGGGAAGTTTCTACTTCGATTTTGTGGTTTGAGGACAGTTTGGGGTATAATTTTTTCTTTGTGCTTCTTTTGTCGAATTTAATTTTCCTTTTGGTTTTCCATTTATATTTCATTTTTTGTTCATTCCTTTTTCTTTTTGTTTGTCCCTTTCTTCTTTATTCATATTTTCCTAATTTAATTGGTTTTAGTGTTTTTAATACAATATAATATTTTCTGAATACACGTTTAACATAGTTCAGACAAGCATTGAACATACTTTGACTACACGTTGATTAGTTTTGAATACAATTATTTTCTACAAATACAAAGGTAAACATTTCTCAAACACATGTTGAACTTTTTTAATACACCTTACACATTTTAAAGGTACACATTGAATAATTTTTCAATACGAATTGAGAAGTTATCAAACACGTGATCAACATTTTTTAATACACGTTAAATATTTGATGGATACATATTGAACATTTCTCGAATGCACATTGATTACGTTAAAGTATATGTTAAATATTTTTAAATACATGGTGAACAGTATAAATACGCATTGGATTTTTCTTTTAAAAAATAACTCTTCTACTCTGAATACTTTGTTTCTTTTTGGGTTCAACCCCTAACTCTAAAACGACCAAGGTTCAAACCCAACTTTCAAAATCATTCACGATTCAACCCTCAAAAGAGAGAAAAGGTGTTTTCGTTTAGTAAAATTGTATAGTATAACATGAGATGAGCGCAAACCAACTATCAAAAATTGAAATGAGGACTAGACTGAGGCGCTCCAACTCTGTAGGAAACAGAACGTGAAGAGGAAGTCGACTAAATTATCGACGCTTCACACACACCAAGCATTCAAGCGACATATTTATATGTTTAGCTTGTCTAAGGATTTTGATTTTAGGAATTTTTCTACTATTATTTTTACCTATCTCTATTTTGTTTTCTTTTTAGGTTTTCCTTTTTGTCCCTTTTAGTTTTTTTTCTTTTTTCGTATCCCTTTCATTAATTTTAATTATGAAATTTAAAAATGTACGTCTTATAGAAATATTTTAATTTCTAAATGTTTGAAATGTGTATAAAAGTTTGAAAATATATTAAATAATGCTTAATTTAGAAAATCTAATGTTTTTAATTATCGTAAGATGTCCACGTTTAAAAGTAATGTTAACACTAGATATATCACAGAAGAACTATCTGACTTTCTAAAAGATTGCCAACAAACTTCAGTGATATATTTTAGTGCTATTTAGATTGTCAAGTGAAAATGGCAACACTAGATTTATCATGGAGAAATTTTCAATGATCATAATACAGAATTTAAATCATCTTGACTAACATATCCATTTAAGAAGAGATATTTAAAGATTGCATGCCGGATACTGTGTGGCATCCAAAATGTCATAAATTTATGAATATATGTAATAGATTTTTCTTGTTTGCAATAACTAGCAAGAATATGAACATCTCACCAAAGAGATTAGGACTTTGATGAAAGATAGGGAGTTCATCATGGAAGCTTAAACTGGAATAAAATAGAGGCGCACAGAGTGTTCAATCGCTGTGTGGCTACACAAAGGCCCCTATAATTTTATCTATGAGCCGTGAATTGTTGAGGAACTTTTGCCTCTTGATTTTCCACAATTTACGGTGGTACACTCAATACGACAATAATTTCTTGTGTGGGAAATAAATTTGAGCAGCGGGATATTGAGAAACTGCACCGGGCTTCTTGAGGAGAGCTATTATTCACAATCAGTATTGTTTGACCGGCGAGTCGGCCTCTATCCCACAAGAGCCTAGAGTTCGAAGTCTTGACAGAGGTGCGGGAAGAAGAAAGGGCAATGGTTGTGTGTGGTGTGTTTTGTGAGGGTTCGTTAAAATAGCCGACATCAGACCAGTTTGAATGCGGGGCGTCGTAGTGAGTTCCTCGGCCGCCACACTAGTTTAATGTCGCAGGCCAACGCGCATTTAACCATCCTTTCACGTCTTTCCGGTATTGAACAGGCACGGAGACCAGGGCTTTCGGCCGACGAGCCGTGTGTCCCTCTAGTGAAGGGTCGCGTCGATGCTAGTTGGGCATCAATGCTGACCGCAGTGGTCGGTCGTGCATGCGCCCAATCGGCATCCAATGCGAGCGAGCTCAATGAATAGCGGCAACCGCTTCGCACGTGGAGAGCCTTTGGGTGGGGCGAAGTTGTCGAAATGGAACATGTTTGGTGTCTGTACTCCCGCAAAGCTCCCCTTGGTTTGACTTAGATTTAGGGGAAAATGGATAGATGGACCAGTTCGTTAACGGATACATGACCGCGTTGAATGATAAAACTGATCCGAACCGTCCTGTTCAAACGGATACCGAAGGTTTAATGATGTGTGTTGGAAATACCGAAATAAAACTCCCATTGACAGGGACATCCCCTTTCACCTCTCCTCTTTGACATCGCCATCGACCCCCTTCAGAGAATCCTAGAAAAGGCAACGGCTTATGGACTGCTGCACGAGATGCCTGGCGGCTTGCAAGGCCCCCGCGTTTCCTTATACGCGGATGATGCAGCCATTTTCTTGACCCCTACGGAGCATGACTTGTCAGCCCTTGCTGGCATCCTCCAGAGTTTTGGGGAGGTCTCCGGTCTGGTGACTAATGTGGCGAAGAGCTCTATCGCTCCAATTCGTTGTGATGACATCAACCTTGAGTCGGCCCTAGCAAACTTCCCAGCTGCTACCGTCAATTTTCCCCTCAAGTACTTGGGCCTGCCCCTTTCGCTTGGCAGACTAAGACGAGCGGATCTCCAACCTTTCTTTGATAAGGTGGTGGCACGACTGAACCCTTGGAAGGGTAGACTTCTAAATCGAGCAGGTTGTAACGCTTTGGTGAAGTCAGTTCTCTCCTCCATGCCGATCTTCTTGTTAAGAGCTCTAAGAGGTAACAAGGGCATCCTGAAGGCTTTCGCCAAGATCATTCGTGGTATGCTTTGGGCTTGCAAGGAAGTTGTTAGTGGGGGGAAATGCAAGGTCAACTGGCAGAAGGTCTGTCCCCCCAAGGAGCTTGGCGGCCTCGGGATTCTGGATTTGGAAAAGTTCTCTCGTGCGCTGAGGCTACGTTGGTTGTGGTATGAATGGACGGCGCCGGAAAAACCTTGGGTTGGTTCAGAAACCCCCAACGATGCCTCCGACAGAGACCTCTTCAATGCCGCTACACGGGTCACCATTGGCAATGGTGCTAAGGCTTCCTTCTGGTCATCCTCCTGGCTGGATGGTACTCCTCCGAAAGACCTTGCCCCCTTAATCTTCAAAGCCTCTCGAAGAAAGAACCGGACAGTCCGGGATGCTCTCGAGAACCAGAACAGGGTGGCTGATATTAACGTGGACGCTTTCACGGTTGAGCACCTGGAGCAATACATCCGTCTTTGGGATCTTCTTTCGGCGGTCCAACTTTCCCCCAGCACAACAGACTCCATAACTTGGATCATGACGCCGAATGGATGTTATTCAGCCAGCTCTGCCTACAAAGCCCAGTTCATGGCCTCTTTGCCTTGCTCCTTTGGGAAAATTGTTTGGAAGACTTGGGATCCCCCCAAATGCCGCTTCTTTGCCTGGCTCGCCGTCCAGAACCGCCTCTGGACCGCTGACCGTCTTGCGAAACGCGGGTGACCACACCACCCTACTTGTCAGTTGTGTAGGTGTACCCCCGAAACAGCGCGACACATCCTCTTTGAGTGCCGCTTTTCCAAGAGGATCTGGACTGCCGCGGCTTCATGGTTGTCTTGCCCGGATATTATCCGTTGCCTTGGATCGGGAAGACCTAAGGTGTTGGACTACTGACACGCCATCGCCAAGACCCCCACCTCCTCTCCCAAAGGATTACGAACCGCCATCATGCTTATCGCTTGGGAGATTTGGAAAGAAAGGAACGAGAGATTTTTCAACAATAAATCCTCTCTTCCGTCGGTCATCATGCACAAGATTAGGGAGGAAGGAAAGGATTGAATTTTAGCCGGTGCAAAGAACCTGGCGGAGCTTGTGGGCTGACCTTTTTCTCTTTCCGGGGATTTTTTCTAACCCCTTTTCTTTTTATTTTGTTGGCTCTGGTCAATCCTCTGTTTGCTCCTCCTATATCAATATAAGGCAAATCTTTTGCCCCGTTTCAAAAAAAAAAACTCCCATTTAGTCTGGATAAGAAAAGATGTCGGACTGCAGGTCACTGCAGGGAGACGATTTAGGTATCAATCACCCAAACAAAGCGATTTGTCAATTTGGGATTAGGCGGGAAGCGGAGAACATGAATCCAGAACTCTGATGCAGCAGGGAAAAGTACCTGGATAGACTGCTAGAGTGAGTGTGGCCATCGTTCACGTACATGGGTGCAGCAGTTCGTGATTTCTGGAGCACCAAACTGAAACTCTCAAGATGAGGCCCATGCCTATGCGCTCCATCGCCTCTGCATTGGAAAGCAAGCGAGGAAGTCCCCGTTGCCGCCGCTGCTGCTCGTCGGCGCCTTGCCGGCCATTCTCCCTGCCGTTGCTTTCGTTTCCTTTTGGGAGTCGCATCAAAGGGAGGGAGGGAGAGAGGGAGAGGGACCTCCTCCTTAATCATGCCCAATCCCTGTCTGCTGCAAATGGCGATGGAGTTCGAGTTCCTTGGAGCCAACATTGAGAAAGTAGGCACGCAAACGCAACAGCTGCTGCGCGGCCGTGCTCACCGTATTCAAAACGTTGGTTGTGGGTTGCGAGACGGTCCGTCCGGGATACCACAACGAGACTCCGATTAGCAAACTACCTCGTGACGCTGCATCGGCTTTGATTTGGATGGAGGCCGCTGGATTTGACGCAGACGGCCTACTTATAAAAAACTCAATCGTCGTTCCGAGACGGACGGACACACCGACACAGTTTCATCATCAGGGAAATGGCTGTTGTGCAATGTTCCCTGCTTAGTAGTAGTAGTAGCAGTACCGATTTTCCTTTTCTTTTGAGGGTAACTTTCAGTCTTCATTTAGCTAAAAGTTTCAGAAATTTCTGCCGCAATCGCGCAACAGGATTGAGCCACAAATTGTTACTTTCACCTTTCGATGCATAATAAGTGTTACTCATTTTATGTTAAACGTATATATTTGGTGCGATATTTATTATGGATAGAAGAAAATACTAATTTTATCAAAGTTTATAAGACCTACGCGTACCTTAGGTCGTTAATTTAACCAATATAACATAAAATTATACCGTTTGAAAATATAACATCTGGAGTTTATAATGATTTTTTTTTATAATATATATTTTGTGTTATGTTAGTTAAATTGACGACCTAGGAGTACACACAGGTCTTATAAACTATGACATAGGTAGTACTACATTTCAGAGAAACAACTTGTTTAGCCAAGAGGTGAGTTTGGTGTCCTTGGTGCCCAACTAACACGAATCTGTTGGAATGATCTGAACATACCGCAAGTCGGTCGGGCACGCGCAACGCGGGAAATGGTTAGGCAACGGTGTTTCCCTCCCAATTAGTCAGCACGATCGCATCGCACCAATGATTGGATCATAAAAATTTCCTACAAACACACCCATCATCATGCCGATCTTTGATCTGGGAAAGCATGGAGGCAGGCAGGGTATAGCAGGTGCGTTGACCTGACCACACGGGGCAGGCACAGGCTCGATGGGTCGATGGATGGATGTTCCACACCACACGCACGCCGCGTCATGCATGCCTCCCCATGGGATTGTTGTTTTGTGGGCGACGGGAGACCAACCAAATCATAGTATATATGCTTAACCAACAACTCACAGCATCGTGCTCCATGCGTTGCACGTCCAACACGTTCATTCCGGGGGCGTCGTCGGTGCCTCCTGCTCGGTTGTTTGGCTAGCTTCCGTTCCATGCAACTTGCAAGATCTCCTGCCTTAGAAAACGTTCCATTCCATGCACCCCGACACGCCCACGCCCAGAGGTCAACGGCCCTTAGTCGTAAGCCTGCCTGCCTGCCTGCTTGCAAGCCGTTGTTTGCCCACGGAGCAAGTGGGTTTGCACTACAGGGAATAATAGTCTGTCTGTTTTTTTTTTCCTGAAAAAAACAGTATAAATGCAGATGCTAAAAAATACGTACATATCCTTTCCGTTTCGAATTATTTAACATGGCTTTAGATCAAGCTTAGTAAGTACATTTTTCTAAAGACATACTCCATTCGTTCTTTGATACAAGGTGCCTAAGCTTTTTTGCACGGATACTAACGCGTACGTATAATGTTATAATTGAACTCATCTTTCCCTAGAAAAAATCGAGAGAAAATAGTTCGAATCAACCAATAATAATAAAAAGACCCTCCATTCTATCTATTTCCGTAGGTATATTTGCCTAGACGGATAGTATAATATCAATATGCCATGAGTTTTAGAATTTTTCTCAAAACCTTAGGCACCTTATATCAAAGAACAGAGGGAGTGTTAAAATGTGTGTGCCGAATATATGTTTAAGAGTTGTGCTACAGTTGGACTTGTATTTAGCGGTGTGTTAGGTGTTTGAGTCGAACACGTGTAACCCGGGCCTAATATAAAAAGGCACCGCGGGGTAGCAAAATAGACTAGACACAAGTTGATAGGCTAGATAGAGATCACGAGAGGGATGGTCCGGCGCCCGTGGCAGGGGCGGCTGGACCGGCCGTGACGAGGTGGTCGGAGCGCCGTCGGATGGCCGTGGCGGACTTGTCGTCGACTGTATCATGTTGATTTGATACATGGGAAGGAGCGCCCGTAGTCATGCCCCGGAAATATAGCCATGTTGGTAAACCTCGTTAACAAATCTCGGTGTCGTGTTTGTGCTTGATTGCTTGATCCTCGGTAGATCGATATGCGACTAAGATTATTCTAACAGGGAGTATCAATTGTCTGTCTATGCCCTATACATCTATGGAACAGAATTGAGGAAATGCAGCCATCTCATTAAAAAAAAGGCAATCAAGATTCAAGAGTAATTGTTTAGGGGAAAAGGAAACAGCTTGCAGGGTACAGCTTCACCAATCCAGCGGTGGTCAGACAGGAGGAGACAAACAGCATTGCGAAAGCCTCTTGGCATCTTTGCTATTCATGTACACACACGCAAGAATCAATAATTTATTTATAGTATGAGAGGAAAAACTACAAAACTCCCTATAGCATCCAGGAAAGAGCCCGTCCCTCCTTGCAGTCGTCGTGCTCCCTCTCCCTTCCTTCCTTCCTCCTCCTGTCGACCGGTCAAATGGTCGCCTAACCTGCACTGCTCATGTGCATGCACGCATATTCTCACGCCACTATTGTGGGGGACAAAACACAACCATGCATCGCATGTCGACCCGAATCTGTCCAGTTTGCCACTACTACTTTCATTCTTCAATCTTCATCAATCACAAAGTTAAAATAAGAAAGAAAGAAAGAGGAGGAGCTTCGCGATTGCGCGCGTGTGCTTGGGTCTACGCACAGGAAGCAAAATAAGTAAGCAACAGAAGAACACAACAACACGTCGAAAAATACAAAGACAGCCGACCTAACCGAGCAGTTCCCGCCATGAATGAAGACGTCAACCCGTATGTATGTATATATGGTCCATGCGGACACGTCTAGTACTCTTTTCGTTTCGATTTTGTACAAATTTTATACCTTAAACTTTTATTTTGAAACGAAGGAAATGCCAACAAACTAAATACGCAAATCGCAAAATAAAAAAATACTAAAGAGGCAAAGGGCTCGCGTTCACAACTCATGCCGACAACACGCATTTGGGTGTTTTCAAAAGGATTATAATATAAAGCAAGGGAAAAACTTCATTTTCTCGTAATCCTAGTTTGGATATGCAAGCGTGCAAGATGATGTTGTACTTGCAAGAAGGCGTGCAGAACGGAATAAAATGTGAATTGTCGATCGGTTTCGGTTTTATTCAGATGAATTTTATAGTATTTTTTTGGGGAAGATTAAGGTCGTTGGGAATTTCTCATACGTTGGTCGTTTGATTTGTAGGATTGAATACCATAGGATTTTTTTCCCAATGAATCATATGTACTTCATTCCATAGAAAATATAGCATTCACTCCAACCTTTCGTGGATGCAATCAAAACAAAGTCAAATCGTGTAATGCAATTAAAACATAGTCAAATTGTGTAGGATTTCAACGAACATAACATTCTAATCTTATATTTTTTTTCTACTACGTAGTTACAATCGTGTGAATCAAGAGGCCTGCAAATATTGCTCAGTACACAAAGAACTTCAAGCTGTACATGTAAAAAGTCATGTTTGCTAAATGATAACTTCCTGGAAATGGAAATGGTGTCAGTCGACTCCACAAGAAGATGGTGAGGAGTAGAGCACCAATAAGGAGACAAGGACAACATAAAAAATTGTGGTGTTTCAGACGAGCCCGAGACGATAACAAGATGGAGACAGGGACGTATAAACGTCCACAACAATCACCGGAGGAGCCTAGTTCAATGGTTGATGGTGCGAGTGCAAGGTGGTTGCCGGTGATAGGTAACAATGGGATGGGGGGGGGTTGCATGGACGATCAATGGCGGCGAATTCTCAAACAGCGCGATGGGAGAGAGACAACACAACAACAACATGGAAGGGAGAAATAGTGCCCCTATTTGTCAAAGGGTGATCTTTGGTAAGGAGGAAGAAGAGCAGTACAAGTAAATGTATAACAAAACACAAAGATTGTGTTAAGTGAAGAAATTAAAGAAACGATTAAAAGAACTTAACGGCGGGAGTTAGCAACCTCAGTAAAACAAACTAAGATGGTTGAAGCAGTCGGCAACATTCCACACTCTAAAACCCTAAATTATGGCTAGCTAAGTATTTAGGATCTTTGCGATTCGGTCTTTTCAAATTCTTAGCTGAACTAGGGTGATTAATTTGTAGACTAGAACTTGTTATCACTTGTGGAGCTATGTTGATTTGTACTGGGTACATGGTCCCCTAGCTTTGATACAATTTATCGTTGTCACGAGCGATTAACCAGGCACATGCACAACACACATTTTGGTGTCTCCCTGCTCAATAGGGTTTCAACCTCTCCCAGTGTGTTGCCATGCTCAAGATTCACCACACCAGTATGACCATGCTCGCCTCCGGTGGCCACAGCTGGCACCACATGATCTAGGCGACATATGTATCTCCCCTCCCCTTCCTCAAGACATCAATCGCTAACACGGTAGCGCCATTGTCACCCCCTCTGCACCGCCATGTCATGTTTGTTATATAAGTCTATGCACCACTATCTTATTTCAAAATTCAAAAATAGGTCATGTGTTGCTATGGTGTTATACTATTATTGTTTGTTATGTAATATTTATTATGATATCTTTGTAACGATGTTCTATTTGAATTTTGAAACATTTAAAAATAGGATATGTGTTCCTATATATATTGAGGCATTGTTATCCTATATAAAGGCTTAGAGTGCACACTTACGATTCTTTTCATTTTGACCTTATTAGTGCTTGAAACCGAAGACTTGCAAAAAACTAATCGATTGATTTCCAACTAATTTATAATCCTCGGCACACTCAGATGCTAATTAACGATAGGTGATATCCTGAACATTGCACCCACCATTTTCTAAATTTTGGTAAGTTTTAATTTGATTTGAGTATGGATAGAGAACATAAGGAAAGTCTTGCTTTAGTTGAGGATTTGATTTGATTTGGGTATGTGGTAGGGACGGCAAGTAAATTTTGATTTAGTTGAGATTTAGGTAGATTTGGTTGGGTTGAGGTAAATAAAATATGGTGTTGGCAAGATTTGATTGAGTTAATGCGGATAAAACAAGGAAAGATAATTACCAATTTAACTTAGATTATTTCAAATCAAGGAAAAGCGACATATTTAGAGAGAAAACCAACGTAAGTGAGACATGGGAGAAGGTGAAAAGAATGTATCAACTCCTCTTTAACAATAGAGATTTTGGAATGGAATACATAGATAAGAACTTCAAAAGATGTAAGCCAAAGTTGCAAAATTACAGCTACATGTGGTTGTGGAGATCTACAGTAGGATGAGAAGTTGGTTGTCGTTGATGCTCAGGATTGCAGGGTGAACATTTTGTTATTTTTAGTATTACGGTTGAAGTTACAAATGAGGAGCTTAGTGTTGTTTTGCTGATATGGTTGCCTATTGGATGTAATAAGCATAAATTTTAAATCTTGCATGTTTTATTTCAATTTTGCTCAATGCTATTTCTATAGTCAACTCTACTTTGTTTATCTCGTTGAACCTATATCATTTTCGAGAGGTAAGCACAACAAACAATGTCGTGTTATGAGTTTCATTTTTTGATGAAATCAAACTGAGGTCTCTGCTCCTTAGTTAATAACCCCCTTCTTTTCCTCTCTATTTCTCATTTAATCAAATAATTTGTGCTATCATTTAATCAACAAATAATTTGTGTTAAAACCAAATGGTTGCTTAAGAAATTCTGGTATGAAACGGGACTTATACAAAAGGGCCCACAAGATGAACCCTCCAAAAAAAACAAGGGATTGGTGCAAGAAAGGGGAAAAAGAAACATAATTTACACAGAAGGGCCCAGAAGATGAACCCTCCAAAAAGACAAGGGGAAATGTGTAATATTTCGCATTTAAATTCTCCATGCTCCCCACATCCCTGCCCCAAGTTCGCAACGTCGTCGTTCGTTGCCAACCAGAACCAGGACGACTGCGCGCAGGAGGAGCAAACGGCCGGCCAGGCCACCCTCTCCTCCCTCCCCTCCCCTCCCTGCTCCGGCTCTCCCCGCGCGCCGGACGCGCAGGACCAACCGCCGAGCGGGCCGCGAACCTCGCCGGCGCCATGACGGAGTCGCGCCGCGCGCCGTCCGGCTGCGCCATGTTCGGCATCTACAGCGGCATGTTCCGCCGCCGCCGCTCCGCCTCCATGTCCTCCCTCTCCCGGATCAACGGGTCCCCGCAGGCCGCCGACGACGCGGACGCCCCGGCGGCTTCCAACCCGGCGCGGCGCAAGGCCGGCGCCCGAGACGATTCCTCCCTCGTGCGCCGCCCCAAGGCCATGCCTTTGCAGCCGCAGATCAACGCCCAGGCGCCGCGGCCGTCGGGCGACAGGGTCGTCAGGCCGGCCAAGGCGACGAACGGCGTGGCGAAGGCCGCGGCGGTCTCGCCTGCCGTGGAGTACACCGGCATGGCCGCGGAGCTGGACAAGATGATCCAGGACCACCAGCGGGTCAAGGGCACGACGCAGATGATGCGCGCCACCTCCGGCAACATGATGATGCACCGCAACCTCGGCAACCTCAACGCCGGCGCGCCCGCCCGCAGCTCGCTGGATCCCAACGCCAACGCCAACGCCAAGGCGAACGAGCGGCCGGCGGGGAGCAACGGGTACGCGTGCTCCGGCATGGGGAACATCGTGAGCAAGCCGGCGGACTATCTGTGCCGGGCGCTGTCGCACCGGACGGACCCGGAGAAGCTCAAGGAGATGGGGAACGAGGAGTACCGGGAGGGGCATTTCGCGGAGGCGGTGGCGCTCTACGACCAGGCCATCATCGTGGACCCGACGCGGCCGGCGTACTGGAGCAACAAGGCCGCCGCGCTCGCCGCCCTCGGCCGGCTCATCGAGGCCGTCGCCGACTGCAAGGAGGCCGTCCGGATCGACCCCTCCTACGGCCGCGCGCACCACCGGCTCGCCGGATTGTATCTCAGGTACGCACGTACGCACGTAGGGCACTGGATCGATCGATCGCCATCCCTAATCCCATTGTTTATTAATTGATGCAATGCATATAACCGTTCTCAATTGCCAATTATCTTCCATAATTTGCCATAACTGCCATCAAATGGTGAACGGATTAATCCGACTAGTACTACGTTTTTACAGAGATTCATCGTGCTTGATTGATTGAAATAAAGGAAATTTAGCTGTAAACATGTATAGTAACTGTATAATCTTGGAACTGAATTGAAGTATTACACACACACACACATACAGCCTTATTCATTGTGCAAAATTGGCTCTCCTTGTTAGCAACTGATCGGTTGTTTTTTGTTGTTTGACAATTGATTGTTCAACTTATCTATTACGTACGCACGCTTCGTGGAGGTCCACTACATGTAGGTACTAGCTACTATTAGCTAGCAATCAAATGTTAATTAAATGTTTAACGAGAACAGGTTGGAGAATTAGACAGCGGCGTGGCTGCTGCGTGCTGTGCATACATGCATGCACATCACCATCGGATTTTGGTTTACTATACGGTGTACTGTACAACGTACTGTTAGCAGCAGTATTGCTATTCTATTTAAACCTCTATAATCGAACATCTCCCCCTCTAAGAAATGGAATAGTCATTTTTGATGATGATTAGGGACGGATTCCTTGAGTAATCTACATGTTGTGCTTAATTTATGGCACTACGTACGAACATTCGACTACCGGTTATTTTATCTGGTCTAGGAAGACCACCCTCCTTAAATCACTCTACTACAGTAGCAATTTATAAACTTTCCGTCGATGATTGGTGCTCTAATTCAGTAGCCAATCACTTCCCCAACAAGCATTCTTACCCATCATTTTCATGGCAAATGATTGATATTGATACTGTGTTTATATGAGTTAAAATCTTCAAGCTGCCTCCACCTTCATACAGTATATTAACAAATTATGATCATCTGTAGCTGTAGCCTGGAGTACGACGTTTAATTATGATGATCGATACGTGCATGCATGCATGCACGCCCACTAATAATTCGTTACGTGTTGGCTGTCAGATTAGGGGAGCCAGACAAGGCCATGAACTACCTGAAGCAGTCGCCCATGGACTCGGTAAAGGCGGACGTCTCCCGCGCGCAGTCCGTCAAGACCCGCATCGCCAAGTGCGGCGACGCGCGCAAGGTCAAGGACTGGATCACCGTGCTCCGGGAGTCTCAGGCCGCCGTCTCCGACGGCGCCGACAGCGCCCCTCAGGTCAGTACGTAGGTAGCGCCATGAACACGCCACGGATCGACATTGGTGGCGTCGATGTTGTCTGAGTCTGACACGACGTGCGGGCTTGATCTGCGTGTGGCGGCAGGCGACGGCGCTGCAGGCGGAGGCGCTGCTGAAGCTGCAGCGGCACGACGAGGCGGACGCGGCGATGGCCGGCGTCGCGGCGAGGTTCGGCGTCGACGAGTCGGCCAAGCTGTTCGGCGCCACCGCCCACGCCTACGTGCTCATGGTGCGGGCCCAGGTCGACATGGCCGCCGGGAGGTTTGAGGAGGCCGTGGCGACGGCGCAGATGGCGTGCGAGCTGGACCCGGGCAGCCGGGAGGCCGCGGGCGCGCACCGGCGCGCCAGGGCGGTGGCGTCGGCGCGGCTGCGCGGCAACGACCTGTTCAGGGCGTCCAGGTTCGCCGAGGCGTGCGCGGCCTACGGCGAGGGCCTGGACAAGGGGGAGGCCGGCTGCGCCGTGCTGCTGTGCAACCGCGCCGCCTGCCACGCCAAGCTCGGCCGGCACGAGAAGGCCGTCGAGGACTGTAACGCCGCGCTCGCCGTGCGCCCCGCCTACAGCAAGGCCCGCCTCCGGCGAGCCGACTGCAACGCCAAGGTCTGACATGTTTTTCTGCTGCATTTGCGCGATCGATCTCGTTTTGTTTGCTGATTTTGGGGGGTGTGTCAGTTGGAGAGGTGGGAGGCGGCGTTGAGAGACTACCAGGTGCTGGTCCAAGAGCTCCCGGAGAACGAGGACGTGAAGAAGGCCATCGCTGAGGCTGAGGCCAAGCTCAAGAGCCAGAGGAATTGACGACAGGTAATTGTCTTACAAAATTCAGATGGTAGTAAGTAGAATGTTGAACAGACTTGTTTGATGCAGATCGTTTGAATATGAAGAAACTGTTCTAAGATATATGTTGCATACTACTAGCAGCCATCAAGGTCTTTTCTACTAGTATACTTCAGTTAGTTCAGAACCTTTATCTTTCTTAATTTTAGCTGATTATTAGGTAGGTGTTAGGGCATCATCTGATGACCGCAGCACCAGCACGCGCAGATAAAAGAAACCAAAAGCGGTTTGAAAACTCAGGCAGATTCCTTGCCTGTGCTTACTATACTTTAGAACAAAGCTTCGGCGTGCTGATCATAAAACGAATTTATTCTGCTCGGCAGGTTTGTTCGCGTTCGTCGGGTACCGGAGAAGTCAGCACCAACTCCTCTGCATACGGCCGTTGCAAAGTTTGTTCATGAACCAAATCTGTATACCTTTTTGGGTTTTGTTAAAACATACTACAAACGATTACAGAAAGAGAATGAATGAAGTGATGGAACTGTACATAATACTACTCGCTCCATTGTTGTTGTGATGTTGAAGAGTTGATATGTTTGAATGTGAAGGACCCAAGTTTGCCTCTCAAACAGAACAACCGGACCAACCGGACACTAAAATGAATGTTCGCTAGAAGCAGAATGTGTGTGTCCAAGCCTCCAAGGCTCCCTTTTGCTGAAATTAGAACAGACAACTTCGTTTGTGTAATGTACCTAACTGGGGAGAGCATGCGTGCATCAATGTTGTGTTGGGCCCATTGTGGTTGAGGAGATTACAGGGTGTACGCTGATCATGGTGTCCGTTCCTGTCTAGTGGTCTAGTGGGGTTCAATTAATTATCTCAACACTTTCCATCTGATAGAAGTTGGTCCGATAATAGATGTTGTAGTACCCGGCATGTACAATGGTGTTATTTTAGTTGTGTCATATAAGACAAGTGTTGATGTGGAAGAAAGAGAAATTGAAAAAAAAGACATTGTCTTCTCTTATTTAAGAGATGACCTCTAGCAATAATTTTTTACCATAAATTTAGGAATCTCTAGCTATTCTAGCTAAGCTAAGATATAACCCATTGTATATCACTTTTTTTGTCATATCTAAATTACGTGACGAAGATAAGATAAAACAGTTTTATCAATCATTGTACATGCCCTTAAGAGTGCTAACGGTCAAAGAGTCGTTCGTTGGGTTTGCTCTACTGCCTTTTACGTGTCTTGCGGCTTTACCATCGTCTGATCTCTTTAACCGCCAATAGTCGTCTCCCCCTTCATGTGCTGTCTCTTCACATGAGAGGGGGGGGGGTGGCTGCTAAAATAGCTAGGCAGTGTTATTAATCATATGAATATATGATTTATATAGCTATTTTAGAAGGTGAAATGGGTCCAAAATATTTAAGTAATTTGAACTCTGGACATGATAAAATTATGAGATTTTCCGAGGAGTTAAATCATGTTTCAACATGATGAAATGCAAAAGGGCTTTATTAGGGGATCAAAACTGAGAATGGAGGAAATGACAAAGTCTGAAAAGAAAAGAAAAGAAAAGAAAAGAAAGAATTTGAAGAAATCCTTTTAAATAGCAAGAAAAATGCAAAAGGTGAAATGGGTCCAAAATGTTTAAGTAATTTGAAGTATAACCCAATTCCCTGGACATGATAAAATTATGAGATTTTCCGGGGAGTTAAATCATGTTCCAACATGATGAAATGCAAAAGGGCTTTATTAGGGGATCAAAACTGAGAATGGAGGGAAATGACAAAGTCTGAAAGGAAAAGAAAAGAAAGAATTTGAAGAAATCCTTTTAAATAGCAAGAAAAATGCTTGGACATTTTTCTATCCAATGAATTGTGGCAAATAATAATTGTGCATCATTTCAGCCAAAGGGGAAATAGTAAAAAATCCAAATTATTGTAAATTCATGGTTGTGGGCTGTCACGCCCTCTTTCTCGCTATCCTTTTCTTTTCTGCTCCCTCTGTAAACTAATATAAGATGATTTAGATCACTACTTTAATGATCTAAAATGTCTTATATTAGTTTACCGAGGTAGTACGTGGAAGGTTTCTCGGCACTAGTAAAGCAGGTACAGAGGGATTCAATTGGCTGGTCTTTTGGAAGCTCTAATCCTAATGTTATCGACCTCCTTTTCGCGTATGATAACATTAAATCGGATATAGAACATAATGCTACGTAACTATAAATTATCACTGTAGAACAAACTGCTACGTAACTAAAAATCATTTTTGTAGATTTTATTATGTAATTTTCCATATCTCATAAAAAGTACATCCCACATCTCGAAATTGTGAAAACATTCCCTCCATTTTGAAATAAGCATCGCAAATTTTTCTAGATATAAATTTATCAAGATGTAAAATTAAATCTATATACATCAATATCTAAAGAAATCTACAACATTTATTTTAGAATAGAAGAGTACATGTTTCAACGAGCGACACGTGTGCTACCTCATAAGTAGAGGGACATGCATTCGGGGTTTCAGTACACAGAGAACGGAAGTGCGATGCGTGTACGACGCCCATCCAACGGATTCCTTTGAGGGCCAGTTCTTTTCGACGATAGTACACGTGGAAGAATCGCCCTCCTCTCCAGCTTTTTTCAGAATTGGCACTCCATTTTTTTTACAATTATACCTTAATTAGATAGCATTGTCAAAAAAATATGAAGTAAGGGATGGAGACGATTCATGGAGAAGCTGAGAAAAATGGCGATTCTAAGAACTGGCCCTGAGTTGGCCTGCTAAACGGAAGGCCCATATGAAACGTGGTACAAAAATCATATGTCGTGTGTATAGCAGCGCTCGACCGAGACCACTCAGAGATGGTGTCTATGTCAGTAACTCTCTGGGCAATTTGGCATTCAAGAAGAAAGTATATTCATGAAGGAATCACACAGAGCCCATACTCTACGCATTGTTTCGTCCAAAATTTCATCTCGGAGCTTGACACCATCAACATCAAGCCGACCACTGGAGATCATAGTGCCCCTCGGGTTCCACGGACGAGCTGGAGTGCACCTGCAATTGGCATCTCCAAGTTTCATGTCGATGGTGGGATAGCCAGGGCTACAAAGAGGGGGGCGGCAGCAGCTATATGTCGGGATCACACTGGACTCTATAGCGGCTCTTCAGCAATCGTTTACGATGGTGTGGTCGACCCGGCATGTCTGGAGGCGCTGGCATGTCGGGAAGCCCAATCCCTAGCGAGGGATTTACAACTCCGCAATATCACCAAAACAGAGGAGGAAGGAACGAGATGATCATCAAGGAGATCAACTTTAATCTAATTTTTTTTGATAGTTGCAAGTTTGTTTTTGAAAGTAGGAACTTAAATAAGGAAGCCCATAGTTTAGTTAAATTCTCTACCTCTCTAAATCCTGGCAGGTATCTTTGGTTGCTGGAACCGCCTACCCAGTGTGTATCCCTTGGAATGTTGCTGTGATTGAATAAAGTTTTTACCGCTCAAAAAAAAAAGTAGCGCTCGACCGAGAAACAAGCATTCTGTTCTGTGTAAAACAAGCATTCAGAATCTCAAACAGGAACTTGCATCGAGCTCAATAATCGGCTGCTAGCAGCACACATCAGATCATGCATTCAGGCTATAGAATCGAAACGAAATTGCATCATGCATCAGCCAATGTATACATAAGCAAACCAAAAGTCTGAGCCACTGAATGATGAATTCAGAGAATCACATGCACGTTCGCAATTCCGATTCAGAAACGAAGCTAAGTAATAAGACACCACGGGTACGATACTACCTGAGCACTAGAGAATCGACAGGAACGAAACAGGGATCGACCTAACAACTAATCGTACAGGGCCAGCTTCTGGTACTCGTCGCCGGCGATGGCCTGGCTCATGATGGCCTCGGGGTTCACCACTCCGTCGTTCTGCAGGAAGATCTTGAGCACGTTCTTGGAGAAGCCGCTCACCATGGCAGCCCCCGGCTGGGTGGACGTCACCGGCGTCGACTTGGAGTCGCGCAGGTTCCAGAACACCACCTGGGGCACCACGTCGCCGTAGCCGGCGTCCCTGAACTTCCGGCAGATGGCCTCGTAGTCCGTGTCCCACGACCCTTCCCCGTAGGCCTCGCCGTTGTAGAAGCCCCTCCCGCACGCCTCGCCGAACTCCATGTCGCTGTACACGAACACGGTCCTGACCATCTTCTCCGGCGGCAGCTGGGCCTCCGTCGCCGTGGCCAGGATGCGGTCGAACACCCCCTGGAAGTTTGTGCTCCCGTGCCACTCGAGCTTCTCCACGAACCGCATCTTCTCCCGCAGCGTCTCGCCCTTGATCACGTGGATGGACGGCCTCGTGTGGAACGTGATCACCTTGCCCGCCCACGGCTCCTCGCTCAGCTCCGACGTGAGCACGCCCAGCGCGATGGCCACCTCCATGGGGGTGCCCTCCATGCTCCCGGACACGTCGCAGATGGAGATGCAGTTGCGCAGCGAGCCCTTGGCGCGGAGGTCGTCCACCATGCGGCGCCACTGCAGCTCCGCCACCTCGTCCTCCTCGCCGCGGTAGGCCGCCGCGGCGATCTCGTGCGGCAGGACCGCGCCCGCCGCGATCTTGGCCTTGCCGGACTCCACGTCCTCGAGGTACTGGCCGAACCGCGCCTCGTCGTGCTTCTTGAACAGGGACTTGTAGCGCCTCATGGCCACGGAGGCCACGCGGGCGTAGGGCAGGTCGGACCACCGCTGCGCGCACATGTATACCTCCGGTAGCTCCAGGGCCTTGCGGATCGGCACGAGGACCTCGCGGCGGAGGCGGTGGAGGACGCGGTAGGTGTAGTGCTCGTCGGAGAGCTGGGCGTACTCAGGGTCGGAGTCGCGCGGGAAGAGGCGGCGTGCGATGGCCTCGCAGAGCAGTGTGGTGCGGTCGAAGGACGAGCCGGGCGTGGGGCACCACTTGGCGGCGAGCCCGATCTTCCTCTTCTTGCCGCCGGGGGCCATCTGCTCGAGGTCAGAGGCGAGGAGGGCGGCGAAGAAGTCCGCGACGGCGTCGAACAGGAAGCGATAGGCGCGGTCGCCGTAGTAGGTCTCGAGCGACTGCACGGCGAGCTTGGCCATCTTCCGGACATTCTTCGGCACCCCCCGCTTGGTGGTGGTCTTCTGATCCACCTCCATGGCCTCCGGTTTCTGCTCCGCCTGCGCCACGTCCTTGGACTTGGTAGCGGCTTCGCGGGCGCGCTTGCGGCCGACCGATCTGGCGCGGAGGCCCTCCCTCTGCACGGCGAGCTCCTTGGCCTCCCTTCGCGCCTTGTCGGCGGCGGCGCACTCCTTGGCGACCTTGCGCACGTCGGGGCCGTGGACGAGGCGGAAGAGCAGCTCGGGGAAGTCCTTGAGGTAGCCGAACTCGGCGAGCGCGGCGACGTTGCAGGCGAGCGTGCGCGGGTGGTTGTCGTGCATCCAGAGCGCGGCGGCGTAGAAGCCCTCCTTGTCCGACTTGCCGGTGCCGCGCACGCCGCGGAGGTTGCAGGCGAGCTTGAGCGCGGTGAGCGGGTCGTGGGCCCAGGCGGCGGCGAGGAGCTCGCGCACGCGCTGGGCGGGCGTGTCGGGGACGACGTGGAAGAAGAAGTCGACGCAGGGGTTGCCGGAGTTGGCGTACGTGGCGGAGCAGTTCTCCGTGAGCGCCCGCCGCGGCCGCAGCGCCGCCTTGATCTCGGCGGGGGACGGCGCGTTGAAGGCCGCGTCGAGGAGGTCGAGGAACGGGTGCGACTCCGGGGCACCGTCGTCGGCGGGCGTCGGGCGCGCGCCGCGGATCAGTGGGGGGCCGAGGAGGAGGCGCGGCGCGGCGGGTCCCGTCTCCGTCGCCATGGCTGGCACTGGCAGCTAGGGTTTGGGGGATTGGGGGATCGAGGGATTTGTTTCGTGATGGGAGAAGATGCGATCCGAGGCTGCGAGATTTCGCATTAATAACAGCTGAGGTTTAAGTCGGTATATCTCCAGCTCATCCCAAATTCGCTTAAGTCGGTGTCAAACTAAGTTACGGCCCAATTCTCTTTTAGGAAAGAAAAAAAATATTCCCTGCGTGCTGCCTCCGGACTCCTCTATTCAATATTTTGACACAAGGTAAAAAATCCTTCTCATGGACACTTTCTTTTCCTCAGCAAAGAAACTCATGCATTTTGTCTTTCTGTAATCTATAATACTAGTATAATAGATCATCCCCACTATCTTTTCTATCTCAATATGCAAGCATGCCACATCATCACATAATTATGATTGAAATAAGGTCCACCTCAACATGCAACCATGCATGAGACAAGACCCACCACCACATGCAACCAAACTATTTTTCATTCCCTTACTATATTTATATTCAAAAAATAATTTATAAATATACACAATCAAATATAGTAAGTTGTATGTGTTTTTAAACTATTGGTTCATTTGTTATTAATCTAAATATTTAAAATTCATGTAATTAAATTTTGTTGAAATATAGACGACCAACTCCCGTGATCTTTACTAACTTATTTATCTCAACATATAAGCATGCCACATTATCACACAATTACGGATCAGATAAGGACCACCTAAAAATCAATAACTAAACATAATCAAATATAATAAATTATATGTGTTTTTAATTTTTTGTTTTTTTTTGTTATTAATCTAAATATTTAAAAATTATATCATTAAATTTTATTGAAATATAAAGCGATCAATTACCGCAGCAAGGCGCGGGGTATCATCTAGTATAATTAGCAGCCAGGAGCAGTGAAGGAGTTTTTTATGTACAAACAAAAACTCCTTTTGATTCATGATTGACCTACTAGTCATTGGTATTTGCTCATTCAGATCCTTTAATAATTAGCCATTTGTGTTTCCTTGCCACTTCCATTATCCACATTTTGTAAATTTACCTTCAACTTTAATTTGTATTGCATATGTGTTCTTCCGATGTGAGCATGGATCAGTCTATATCTTCAATCTACCTTTCCTTCTTCAGCTGACTAAGCCTATGCAATTTTTCCACACAAGCACACTACTAGAAAAAACTTATAGATAAAGACTTAGCAGTATGTTTGGTCCGTTTCAGCTAGGCTATACAACAAAATGTAGCATTTGATCATCTTACAGTATGGTGTGCTCATGCCTACTGGTTTTGTTATGGGCTTGCCATCCGAATTTATAAAACCCATATTTTTAGATGGCTTTTGTTCTTTCCTTGTGTGACACAATAGCACTATGACATGTATTCTGAATCACCTAATAGATATCCTGTAAGTTCTTTTTCTTCAAAAAAGAAGAGACAATCCAATAACCAATCAATGTTAATGTTCTTTCAAAGTTTTTGTTGCCTTTTAAGATTGGAAGTCTGTTATGTTTCCTTGTGTATATTCCTATTTGATATGCATGTGTGCTCTAGGCAGTGCACATCGAGTACGAAGTTCTTATAGATCAAGCTAATTTCGTTTGTCCACAAATTTATGGTATCTTTGTTGCCCATCTCTGATCAACGCACTTTAGTTGTTGCAGTCTAACCTTGCTAGTTTTATTTGATATCCAGTTGTCTGCAGTAATAACTTCCCCTATTAATATTTTTAAAATAGATTCAGATGTGTACCTTGAATCTTCCCCTTTTCTTCTCCAAAATCGAGATGCCGATCTATTGAGGTGGGCATGTTTGGTCTAGAACTGATGCAATTTCTGATTTGTTTGTTTTGTATTTGCTTCTTTGTTCTTCCTTCTATCACAAGTGCATCTTAGCCATGGCACTACGAAGTCCATCATTTATCCATGCCACTCCTTGAGTGCATATGGTTACTGGAGGAGATGCTCTTGGGCAACAATATACCACTCCTTATTATGTGATTATTACCTACCCACTGAAAAGTGTTTTCTCTAGATATGATACTGCACTAAAAAAATTACAGACGTTTCAAATCTGACATAGAAAGTATTATTGTGCATGAGCTATGTTACCTTGCTGGCAAGAGGAGAGTGGCTATGACATCAATTGCAACAGAGGTGGGTCAGATAGAGGGAGGGGAGAAGTAAGGCATGTCATGAACAGGTAATGATTTTGGGAGCGTTGAACATATTAATATTATGTGTGATCTACTATGGTACCCTTGCACTTGATGCCATTTGCCCATTTCAAATCATGTCAATTTGAGTGTTAGTTTTGCTATTGGAACTTTGGAAGTGAAATTCATATTACTATTTCTTGAGAAAGACTACTCTCTTTCTATTAAGATTGTGGTGTTGAATTTTTATGTGTTTCACAAAACACTTTGCATTTCCTAGCTTTAGCGTTATTCTTAGTAAATGATCTAGGTAACTAATGATGACAATTCCAATTAGTTGTTTGTAAAGATTTCAAATTTCTGATTCTAAAATAGGTAGACAATAATGTTTCTCTGCAGTTATAATCTATTTCTGAGTTTTTTCTTATTAACTGAATAGTTCAAAGAAATTTTGTGAGATCCTCTCCACATGTATCTCGCATAAATCATATCAGTCTAGGCATTTTGATTAGAACTCACTTTCATTAACTATCTTTCCTTGGTGCCTTGACTTGTTCATCGACCGTTGATGTGATGTTATACGTAAGTGAATTGCTTAAGATGAGAATATATTTATCTTTGTAGAAATTGACCATCATGGGATATTGTATATGATATTATAAGTACATGTGCACAATATATCAATCTTGATTACTTTATAAATTAGCAAGGCAAATGATAATTTTCTTACAATGTTTAGAATTTTGTGTTCCAATGAGACTATATTGATATGAAAAAATCACTTGCATATACCAGTTTACTTCTATCATCTTTCAAAAATGGGTAATCCTATCTGGTTCCACATCGATTTGCTGGCCAATGCGCTGCTAGCCGCGCCACCTATCTAGTTTATAGTAGTGTAAGCTGTTTTTTTTTCTCTTTATGCTCGCAAGTGCAACCAACATTTATATCTTATTACTATACTTCGATGGAATTACTATCTCTAATTATAAGCAATATATATTATGTAACAAATCAATTTGATTACATACCAATTAAACAAGTTAGTATATTTATATTGAATTTTTTTACTTATTCATTACTCAACTTATCACTGAAGATATGCTATTTTGCATTATTTTATAGATCGATATTTTATGTTTAATACTACATGATTTGTAAGACTTAACAAAGTACCATGATGATCCCGTACATTAAGTACATATTTGCTAAGCCATTCAGTACTATACTTTTTATAATTAAGTCCAACTATATAAATGTTTTTATTTAGTTTATTATTTTATGAAAAACTAATCTTATAAATTATAATAGTTTTTTCTATAAATCTAATGAAGCCAACAACTATTATCATATTATCCAAAAAATTAGCTCATCATGTCCCATGATGTATAGCGTGTGTATATATTATTTTTCGTAGTATCTTTAAATATCTACATAAGTTTGTAGAGTGTTTTAGAGTGCATAAATCCAGCAAAAAGGTTAAACGATATTTTTGAAGTATATGACTATCAAATTTTATTTTTTAATCATAGGTTACTCTATATTGTATAAAGTGTAAACTAGATGTTGAAACCACATATATTGAGAGTCAAACTTCCCTAAATTATAGTACTATATGAGCTCCCCTTCTCATCATCCCATCTCTTTTGCTTCCTCTCCTCTTTATCCTATGTGTCGTTCGCAAAAGTTTGGAGCATGCACCTATGGTCGGGGGATTTCTCCATCATACGCACACCATCGTGCTAGTGATATGAATCTGTTTTCTTCCACTGCTCTGTTGGACCGGAGTCCGGGAGACGTCGTACACATCTTACGCGTGTAAGACCATAAGGTGTTGCATTTGTGGCACTGAGAATCGTCTAGTCGTCAACACGGTTAGAAGACCGTACGATCGTACGACTACATCAACTACGTTCGTAAGAACGTTTTCCTCTTTCGGTCTCCAAAGGTATGAGCACTGAATTCCTTTGTTCCTTTACATTAGTATAGGATAGATCCTTGGGCTAAGGGGTATTGTAACTATAAAAAATATTGTTTTCTGCACCTAAATCCTTTAGTGGTATCATGAGTAAGGTCTATGCTTAGATGTATGGTACGGTTAGAAAACATCCTGGAAGTGAGGATCAAATTCTTTAATTTTTACCCTTTCACATGCACTCCTTTAGTATTACGGTAATTTTTTGATGAAGCGCCCCGACCGACCTTACACGTATGTTTACGCGAGGCTGCTTCCACGCTTGACATATGACCGGTACCATATTAGTGGCCTAGGGAGTGTTTGTCTCTCGAACATTAGCGATACTATATTTGCAACGGAAGGGCCCGCAAGTGGTGTAATAGAGATAATTATTGCCCTATTGGTGTTGTGCTTGGGTGTTCGTAGGATTAGAAATAGTTCTACCTCGAAATCCCCATCGGCTACGTAAAATTTGCAAAAGATAAAATAGAAGTGTATCAACTTTAATTTGCCAAGGGGCATCATAATAAGTATGATTTTACTTTCAAGCATATTGTATTGCTTGTATTGGATATACGACGGTAGCATTATAGAATGAATCCTCACTAATCCAAACAAGAGTGTTCTCCCTTTGTGAAGCACCATCTGGAAAGATCTCCATTATCAGGCATCACGTGAACATCGGGTGTCAAACATTTTTGTGATCACATGTGGTGGGTGTAGCAGCAAGCCTAGCATGTCTGGTGACATGAAATTTCCACACAGCAGAAATCACTAAGGTTGTTTTGGGCGAGCCTAGCACGTGCAAACATGGCCTCGGGACACGGATGATCAAAAGATCTAACATGATTCACATGATTTATGTGATTGGCATGATGACCTACCTTGAGAAATTATCATCGGTCGTGATGATCGGGGGTGATATAGTGTTCGAGGATTGTGTGATCACTAGAACAAACTATGAGTGATGTTTTGTCTGAGTGAGAGCTACTGAATTGTTTAAGTCTAGACATGAACTCATTTTATGAAAAAGTCTAAATTGTGTGTTTTGCAAATAACCATTGTATATGTCTGGCAATCCTGCCCCACTTTCAACTTAGGACCATTTCTTGAGAAAGAGAAACTGAAACCGATGGGTCCGTCTTCACGTCCTGGTTCCGCACCCTGAGGATTCTCCTCGTTCCCAACAAGTTGCCCTATGTACTTGATGCTGCACTAGGTAACGCATTAGCAGCTGCCGCAACTCAGGATGAGAAGAATGTGTATCTCACCGGGTTGGATGATTCTCACTTGTCCAAAGTGACATGCTCTATGCCATGCAGGCTGAGCTGCACAAGCATTTTGAAAAGATGGGTTCTTATGAAATAATCACTGATCTCAAAGCCGTTTTGCACCGCAAGCCAGGGCCGAGAGGATGAAGCATCGGAGTTATTGTTCTCCGCAAAGATGGAAGAACACATTAGTGTGAGTGAGCACGTAGTCAAGACTACGTTTAGCGCTCGAACGCTCTGGAATGTCAGATTCCAGATGAACTTGCGATTGATAGGGTGCTACAGTCACTGCCAAGGGTTTATGAGTTGTTCGCCATGCTCAAAACTGTTGAGGTTGAAATCAAGAAGGAGCACACCGTCTTGATGGTCAACAAGACCATTGAGTTTAAGAAGCCCGACAGGAAGGATAAGGCCAAGAAGGGAAAGCTTAAGCCACGCGCGGAGTGCTTCTATTGCAAGTGTGATGGTCACTGAAAATGCAACTGCCTAAAGTACTTAATGGATAAGAAGGTTGACGAGATGGTCAAAAGAGACAAATGTATATCAGATATACATGTTATTGATGTTTTTGTAACAAGTGCTCGGAGTAACGTCTGGGTATTTCATACTAGTTCGGTTCCTCACATTTGCAACTCCCAAGATGGGCTACAGAATAAACGACGCTTCGCGAGGAATGAAGTGACGATGCGTGTTGGCAACAGCTCCAAGGTTAAAATGAAAGTTGTCGGTACACTTCGTCTTAGTCACCCTTCAGGATTAATTCTTGTTTTTAATAAATGCTACTATATTATGTGTCTGCGTTGAGTATGAACATCGTAAGTGAATCTTGCTTGTTGCAACCCCGTTGTTCTTTTAAGTCCGATACAAATGATTTCTGAATTTATAAAAATAATATTTTTTATGTTCATGCGCCGGAGAGCAATGGTTTATGCACCTGAGAGGCGTGGGATGTTGAGGAGGGGAAGAGAGGGGAGACGAAGCAGGCCGGCGGCCGCTAAGTACGATGGGGCGATGTGCATTCAATTGAGGAGATGGTCGTGCTTTATCCCAGGGAAGAAGAGGGCCGGAGAGATATTTTTACCTGAGGTTTCTAGATGGAGACGTGGTAAAGCGGTGTCTTTAAGTTGGCTCTTCACGCGACAACTCGCTCAATTCAGACAGAAAAACTGTAACAACATCAAAAACTGTTATCAAGCCACGGTAAATCGCTACAGAGCTTGAAGGAAAAACAAAAAACGAGGAAACGAAATCTCTACACGGTTTAGTTTTGTAATGTGTTTTATTTTATCGATAAAAAGTTTTGTAATTTATGTATGTATGTATGTATATATGTATGCCGAGCCAGAAATTGTAATCGATAGTTTCAGAAGTTGCGCATACACATCGGGCAGAACCATCCATTTGTCCAGCTCCAGCCCCTGCGCTGTAATCGATCGTTGCACCCGTACATTGTCACGTACAATAGTTTTGTAATCCATTTGCAGTCTGTTGCGATGCAAGAGCCAACTGAACACTGTAACCGATCCCTTGCAGGCTTGCTTTGTTATTACCCGTACATTGCCACGTACAATGTGCAATAAAAAAGGGATGATCTCCCTTTTTAATGTACCATTCTCTCGTTCAGATAAGTTACTACTAGGTGATTACACTTATGGTGATTACACTTATGGAGTATAATCGTAACCCTCAGACCTCCCTCAACTCCGGCAGGCAGGCTCAGGCCATGAAGCTGAGCTCGAACTCGTCGTCGTCGCCGACCTTGACGAAGTGCGAGCCTTGGTCGATGACCTTCCGCCCGTCCTCCGCCGCCCTGCTGAAGTGCTTGCAGGGGCTGACCTCGAACTCCACGTGCGCGGCCTCCTCCGCCTTGAGGTGCACGCTCTCGAACCCGATGAGCTGGGTGGCGGGGCGGCCGTCCGTGGCGTTGGGCCACCGCAGGAAGAGCAGCACCGGGTGCCTGCCGTCCATGGGCCCGTGGTTCTGCACCCTCACCACCGCCGGGAACCGGAGCCTGTCGCACGCCTCCGCGCCCATCTCCTCCACGTCGTAGCTTACCGTGCCCGCCGCCGACGCCGTCGCCTTCAGGCCGTCGATGCCGCTCATGGACGGCGGCTTCGTGCCCTTGGACACGAACCGGTGCGAGTACTTGGAGTAGCTCAGCCCGTAGCCGAAGTTGTACACGGTCTTGCCCTTGTAGAACCGGTACGTGCGCCCCGGGTACCCCGTCGACGGGTCTGCGCGCATCCGCATGTCCGTCATCGGCACCGCCGTGAACTCCTTCGGGTACCATGTCACCGGCAGCCTCCCGCCTGTTGATCCAAGCCAAGCCCAAGCCAACATTATAAAATGGCCAAGAATCAGCAATAATAATTTTTTAGAGGGCCAAGAATCTAGCTCACCGGGGTTGTGGTCGCCGAAGAGGACCTGGGCAATGGCGATGCCCCCAGCCTGGCCGGGGTAACCAGCCCAGACAATGGCGCCGATCTTAGGATTGTTCTTGGCGAAGGTCACGTCCACGGGGCCACCGCAAAGCAGGACCAAGATGACCGGCTTCTTGGCGGCGGCGGCGACGCTGTTGACAAGGCTCTCCTGCATGCCGGGGAGGCCGAGCTCAAGCCTATCGACCTCCTCCCGCTCCTGGTTCTGATCCAACCCCATGAAGAGCACGACGTAGTCCGCCGCGGCGGCCGCGTGGACGGCCTCGCCGATGTTGGACACGTTGCAGACGGCGGCGTTGCAGCCCTGGACGAACCTGGCGTCCTTGACGTAGCCCTGGATGGCCTGGAGCGGGGTGACGGAGATGCAGGGCGGGCCGAAGTAGTTGCCGAGGAGCAGGGAGGCGTTGTTGCCGTTGGGGCCGATGACGGCGACGGAGGAGACCTTGGACCTGGAGAGGGGCAGGGCGGCGGCGTCGTTCTTGAGGAGGACGATGCCGTCCTGCGCCGCCTGCAGGGCCAGGTCCTGGTGCTCCTTCTTGCACACCTGGTCGGCGCCGATGTTGCCGTAGCGGTTGTACTTGGGGTTGCCGTTGAAGAGGCCCAGCCTCATCCTGATGGCGAAGAGGTTGTGGAGGGCCCTGTCGATGTCCTGCTGCGTGATCTTGCCCTGCTGGTACGCCGACATGCCGTGCTGCTGTATGTAGTAGCCGCAGTTCACGTCCATCCCTGCAAGGTTTTTCATGGCACGGTTGGTTTGGTTTGAGCCCATCTAACACTAGCATAAGATTCATGCTTAATCACTTGGTACATGCTGAGATAGTCTAATTTCTTAACAAGACAGCTAGATGCTGATGACATCATGTCATTTTATATTAAATTAGTATAAACTTTGAACTAGATGAACGATATATATTGTGAATCAAAGTGAAAACTATATACTTCTTCCGATCCATATTAATAGACTTAGCTTTGTCTAAATACACATGCATTTAGTCTAAATATTTAACTAGATACATCATACATATCAATCTAGATAAAGTTGAGCCCATTAATATGGATCGGAGGTAATACCATAAATTGTTTGTAGTGGATTCAAGTGCGCATATCAGCAAAACAGAAAGCTACTATATTCGCGTCGTATGGTTGAGGATCAAATAAGAAAGCTACTATATTGGTGTCGTATGGTTGAGGATCAAATAAGAAACATTCTAAAAAAATCCACAAAAAACAACTCCTCGTTTATATAGTTAGTGAGCTAACCCAACCTCTGCACGTTTGCCTTATTATCTTGTCCGAGAATCATGCTTTCAGTTCTATCTACTACTCATTTATGATGTCCTAACTGCCCAAAGGTTTCCATATGAGATCGAATAATTCTTGATGCGTCATATCCACAAATCGCAACCGAAGCCATGAAAAGCGCAGTGGAATGACTCATCTTTGATTGAGAAACTTTAGCAGGTCCTTGGGTCATGTGACAAGTACAGTTCACAACTATCTAGCGTCATTTGAACTGAAACTGAAAACTGAAAACTCGTACCGGCCTTGAGGACATCCGCCACCGCGTCCTCCGGCACCTTTGCGTACCCCTGGACGTCATGGATGATTTGCACGGCGTCACAGTCCGAAGTGATGTATCTGCTCAGCGGTCAACAGAGATGAATCTTGCAAGCGTCAGTTGTTACACCAAGCAAGAAACTAGGCTGGTCTTTTCTGAAGTACTCCCTCCGTCCCATAATATAATAACGTTTTACAAACTAGCATAGTTGCTAGTTTACAAAATGATACTTCCTCCGATCCAAATTAATTGACACACACTTAGTAATAGAGTTGTACTATGTATGTGTCAATTAATATGGATCGGAGGGAGTACTACATTATGGGACGGAGGGAGTACAATAGTAATAAGTGGAATAATCTTGGTTACTTACCCGTTAAACTTCCAGTCGCCTCTGGCGGTCTTGGAGAGGAGGTTGTGGTCGGCGCAGGTGGGCACGCCATTGACGCGGTTGTAGGAGCACATGATGCCGCTGGCGCCGCCGTCCTCCACGCAGCTCTTGAACGGCGGGTTGTACGTGTCCGCCATGTCCTGCTCCGTCACCTGATGTTTTTGGCATCATAGGCAAGCAAGATCATCTATCTATGAATCTATCCAGACTTCCGAACGAGGAACACGACGACCAACCGGCCGGCCAGGATACAGTAGGATAGGAAGCGGCCATGCCATGGCATCATCAATGGCGTCGATCGGGATAAGCGGCTGTGATTCGAAAGATTGGTTGGTAATGGCAGTACCTTTGCGTCGAAGGCGAAGCGGGTGACGCCCTTCCAGTTCTCGAGGTCGTAGGCGGTGAAGTGCTTGCAGCAGGCGGAGGCCTCCAGGTCGGAGGTGTTGACGGCGCCGGAGATGGCGTAGCCCTGCAGGCCGCGGACGAACACGGCGGCGTACTTGCCCGTCATCGTGGGGTCCTCGCCGGGGGTCTCCTGCCCGCGGCCCCATCGGGGGTCGCGGAACACGTTGATGTTGGGCGTCCAGAAGGTCAGCCCCTCCGCCTGCCCGTTGTTGTACACCCCACGCGCCTCCGTCCCGATCACCTGACACACAAGATCATCATCAACTTCAGAACCTGCTCTCTTCTTGCCAACTTGCTTACTCTGTTTCCATTTTGACGATTTGTTTGTGTGTAAGGTCGCAGTTGGAATGGATGCCACTACTGAGTTAGGGATCACACGGTTTCGAGTTTTTGGCAAATTCAAAAAGCGGCAGTGCACCTACCACATTCGTAAGAGTACGTAGGTGTTCAAAGATCAAAAGCGATGTGTCCGGTTGGTGATTGTTTACCGGCCGATTTTGGCCCCGTGAGCCTAAATTTGGCCTAAAAGCACAGAGGAGACGCTTTTTCGTGGGTGCAAGAAACCTCTTCTTGGATCATCGGAGGGAAAACGATGGAGGTCGGTCGTCCATGGTGGTACCTGGCCGATGCGGTACCAGAGGTGCGGGTTGAAGGAGGCGGCGGTGAGGATGATCTGCGGGAAGCTGGTGGCGGCGCGGAGCGGGCCGTCGAGGTGGATGCCTTTGCTGTACGCCACGCCGTGCAGCGCCTCCGACCACCACTTGTACGCCGGCACGCCCAGCCGGGGCACGGCCGGAGACTCGTCGCCCAGCTGCGCGATCTTCTCCTCCAGCGACAGCCTCGACACCAGGTCCGCCGCCCGCTGCTCGATCGGCAGCTTCCGGTCGCAGAACGGCGCCGTGTCCGACGCCGCGCCGCACGAGAAGGGCGGGTCCGCGGCCACGGCGGCGTGCATCTGGACGACGACGAGCAGCAGCGCTGCCGCCGCCGCCGGGACGGCGTGTCTGCGGCGTCCCATGGCTCTCTACAGTGTCAGTGTGCGTGTGTAACTTGCGCCAACTGAGGCGGGGCTGGCTTGGGTTTGGCCATGGCGATCGAAGGTGGGGGTATATATGGAGGGAGCAGAGGGCGCGGCGAGACACATGGGGGAGTATGGGCTCGTAAACAGTGGAGCCAATTGCTTGTTTCTTTATGACGACCGTACGCTTTTTACCATTTTTAGAGTTTAGTTGCGTCAAATCTTTCCAAATATTTAGAAAAATAAATAAAAATTGTTGAAAAGTAAAAAAAATCCAGAAATATCGGGTACTTAAAAATGTACACTTTTGGAATGTCACTAAAGTACAAAAATAAATATAAGGAAATTAAGAAATTATTTATTGTAGCGCAAAAAATATTTATTGAGGAGTACGTTGGTTTCCAATTTTATCTTGACAAGAGCATCTTAGCTATTAAATTGTTGTTTATTTTGGAATAAAATGAAATATCCCTTTTACCATGCATGGTTATTTAATTGCTACTCATTTCGAAATCTAAAATGAAATGTTCCTATTACCATTTTATTACTATGTAAAATATTTTGAAATCTTTAGCAATAAATAAAAATCTACAAAAATTAGTGTCATTTTTTTGCGGGTGCAAAAATCGGTGTCATTTAGGTGACATGCGTGTAGATAACACTCTTTGTGAATGTTACGATACCAAAAATATCTTCCATGGTCTTGAGTGCCCCTTCTCGCACGTCGACAATGATTTTGGTGGTTACTGCCACAAGCATATTACTTGGAGTTGGTGCCAAATATGTGTGCAGTGCTTTCGTTAGATTTGGTCCATGAATAAATTTAGGTGTTTGAATCGATCATATGTTAATCGAATCTAATATATAAACAAAAGTTACAAACAAAAAGTAGCCATAATGGACTAAAAGAATATGTTACTAAACACAAGAGCTTGAAGGAAGCAGAATGGGCGCCCGTGTTAGGGGTGATCAAAGTGGTCGTAGCGCAGTGGTCGAGAGTCGTCTGATGATCACAAGTGGCACAACAATGATCTACACGATATTGATTTAGTACATGGGAAATACTGCTCGTAGTCATGCCCGAAGGGTTTACAAATGCAGAGCGGGGATCATATTGATTCGTGGCACAGATGATCTACATGAAGGCGAGGGCATTGTTTTCTTGTAGAAAATGCGGGCTTTCATCAAAGCAGAGACGGGAGTCGCCCACTCGGTAGTGCATGAACCGAAGCGAGGTGTCCCCCAATGAAAGGGTAGGTATGGTTGTTAGCGTTTGAACATCATCTAGAAGCAATGGAATGATCGCGGGTATGGCAACATCCAACCGGTCACGCGTTGAGTTGATCATGTGAGGTGATCGAAACTCGATCCTATCCACACACATGCCAGACATGTCGTGTGTTTTACGCCCATATGTGTGCTTTCATCGAAGTGGAGATGAAAGCCACCATAGCGTAGTTGTGCCAAATCCTTCAAAAATCTTTGGAACTTCCCGTTATTTAAGAATGTACATTGATGGAAAATGCACCATGAAGCTCAGAAGATTTTGGTGAGGTGGTATGGGTAACATTTTCGTGATTCTTCTAGCACCGACAAGACCATCCCCGGTGGTGAGTGCTTATGCTCGTGCTTTGCACTGCCACGATGAGCTCTTTTGTTGAAATTTGATGTCGAGTATGTGTATACAGGTACGTTTAGACTTGAAGTATGCTGATTGTTAATTTTTTGAATTGAACACGTGCAACTCAATCTTAATATATAAAAACACTATGGATAATCAGGAAAACTGTTGAATTAGACACAAGATAAAAGAAAACGGATTTACTAATTCTCATCATGTATATGAGAATTAGTGATGTCACATGTATGTTAGTTTTTGAATTAACAACCATATGTACGCTGGTTTTTTTTTTTGCTTTGAGGAACATAAAGTACGCTGGGCTTTTTTTCTGAGACAACCTACATACTAATCTTTTCAAAGGATTGTGTTGACTTCGCTTCGGCCACCTACTTTTTCTTACCACTAAAAAAATCTATTTTTTTCTTATGTTCATTACTTATGTTTTTTTTCTTTTTTCCCCAGTTTAAATATTTTTGGTTTTTATTTTGTTTTATTTTATTATTTTTCTAGTTTCGGATTTAATGAAAAAATATATTTCTATAATATCAGTTGGCTTTTTATCCGCCAAGTTTCAAGCACAGATTCATAACTGGTCTGAGTTTTTCCTTCTTGTACCAGTTGCAAGTTCGCCATCGACTTACAACTGGCCCGGTTTATTTTTGTCGCCCCAGTTGCAAGTCTACCACCAACTTGCAACTGGTTCCATTTTATTCTGCTCCAGTTGCAAGTCCACCACCAACTTGCAACTGGGCTCGAATTTTTTTCCTATACCAGTGGCAAGTTTCACCATCGAAATTTTTCACCACAGTTGCAAGTCCACCACCGACTCGCAACTAGGCTCGACCTTTTTTTTTTAACCCAGTTGGAATCACACCACTGACTCGCAACTGGGTCCGGATTATTTTTTCCACCCTAGTTGCAAGTCTACGACTAACTTGCAATTGATCCCATTTTTATTCTACCCCTGTTGCAAGTCAGTGGGTACTAGTTGTAATTCCCACTGTCGACTTTTTTTCACCCCAGTTGCAAATCCACAACCAAATCACAATTGGGCTTGAATTTTTTTCTCGTTTAAGTTGCAAGTGCACCATCGACTTGCAACTGGCCCCGGGTTTTTTTTCTTTTACTAGGTGCAACTCCCATCATAGATTACTTTTTTGCTCCGTTGCAAGTGCACCCCCCAACTTGCAACTGGGCATGACTTTTTTCTTGCTGCACCAGTTGCAAGTTCACCATCGATTTGCACCTAGGCTCATTTTTTCTGCTCAAGTTGCAAGTCCACCAGCGACTTACAACTGGACCCGACTTTTTTTCCATTCAAGTTACAACTCCACCACCGACTTGCAATTGGACTCGACTTTTTCTTGAGTTGCAAGTCCACCAGGGCCTTACAACTGGATCCGACTTTTTCCCATTTAAGTTACAACTCCATCACCGATTTGCAATTGGGCTCGACTTTTTCTCCAATTGCAAGTCCATCATCGAGTCACAACTGGGCCCGTCGTTTACTTTCAATTTTTTAAAAGACTTTTTACATTTATTGTAGTTACTTTCTATTATTTATATTTTTGTTTGTTTATTTTCGTATAGATATTTGATATTTCTTCATACAAGTTGAAATTTTTCTAAATACATGACCAATGTTTTTTCATTCATTTTATATATTCTTTACATAGATGATGAATTTTTTGTAAATACTTGATCAACATTTTGTAAATACATGATAGCATTTTTTCATACAGATTTTATTATATATAATAAATACATGATCAAAAATTTCTTCATACATGTTTCACACTTTTTATTACAGGATTAATAATTTGAATTATTTGGACGGTTAGATTTAAATTAATGGCTTGGATCAAATTGTGTTAAATTATTCACGTACTACCCATTTGAAAGTTGTTTTTATCCATCGCGTTGGTACAGTTTTTTTTATATATATTTCCTAGTATTCTCAGGATAGATCGTTTCCAATGTGAACTTGCATGTAAGACATGCACGTACATTTGCTTTTTTTGCGGGCCATGCACGTACAGCTTATTAAACTAGGCCACAGGGCCGCAGCGGATGTGCAGGATATAATTCTGTTTTTATATTTTGAGATAATTATTAGTGCAACAAAGATAAAAGCATTAAAAGTATTTTTAATATGCTTTTCGGGCTGCTTTTATTTATGCGACAAAAAATCAGAAAGCTAGACAAAAAAACAATTAAAACTAGTTTTTCTTTGACTAATTTACGATGTGTTCATAGTACATGTGACATAATTATATCACATGTACATTAGCCTTGGACAGACCCAAAAGAAAAAGGACAGTCTACGCACGCCTACGAGGGTGAGACTGGACCGGCCATGACACGGTGAATGTAATGTGATTTATGACCTCAACGTACTTGTCGTCAAATATTTGCTATATCAATTTCGTTCATGGAAAAGGTACTCATGATCATGCCTTGTGAATGTAGGTGCAGATCGATGAACCTCGTTAACGTAATGTTGTCTACTTTCGCCTCAAACTATGGAACCACTTAGTCCATCGAATCACATTAAGAATCCATGATAGCATCATGAGTGTGTCAATCTTTGGATATACCAATCATATGAGGTTTCGTTTTTGTGCATCATGGCATTTCTCTTTCTAGAAGGTCACTATTAGAATCATTGCATTCCACTATAGAATCACAGATCACACACACTATCGAGTTTTCACAAACTCAAAAGCTGCATGCACCTACCACACTCGTACCCCGGTAGGTAGCCGTTTGCTAATCAAAAGTGATATGCCCGGTTGGTGATGGTTTACCGCTTTGCTTGCGGACTACCTCGTGTCCCATTACACCAAATACTTAGTACTTAATTCCCACCTAGTGAACTGAAATTTATGCTCAAAAGCACACACTTTTGCAGAAAACCACACCCATGTTCTTTGTTCATCGGCATTGTTATCGCCGTGTTCCTCATTTTTCTGATGGTAAATCCTTTGAACGAAAGGTGTTATGGAAGATTATTACAGTTAAGCCCCTCTGATGCATGGTAAACTCCCACCTAGTGAACGAGGTAACAGTGAAGCAGTAAGAACTGGACGTGTGTGTGAGTGTTGGTTACGTACCTGGCCAATGCGGTACCAGAGGTGCGGGCTGAAGGAGGCGGCGGTGAGGATGACCTGCGGGAAGCTGGTGGCGGCGCGGAGCGGGCCGTCGAGGTGGACGCCCTTGCCGGCGTTGGCCACGCCGTGCAGCGCCTCCGACCACCACTTGTACGCCGGCACGCCCAGCCGGTCCACGGCCGGCGACTCGTCGCCCAGCAGCGAGATCTTCTCCTCCAGCGACAGCTTCGACACCAGGTCCGCCGCCCGCTGCTCGATCGGCAGCTTCCGGTCGCAGAACGCCGCGCTCGACGGCGCGCCGCAGGAGAAGGGCGGGTCGGCGGCCACGGCCGCGTGCAGCTGGAGGAAGAGCAGCAGCGCCGGCGCCGCGAGGGCTAGGACGACGTGGGCGGCGCGGCGTGCCATGGCTGATGGCTCTGTGTGCGTGTGTGAACTGTCACAACTCACAAGTGTCACTTGCGCCAGTGAGAGGGTATATATGAGGCCAAGGGCGCGAGCCACACATGCATTATGGGCTCGTAACGGGTGAACTATGATTGCTTTTTGTTGGGTTTGTTTTTAATAACTAATGATTGATGACTGCCTGTAAATGCACCCTTTATTCTTAAAAGTAAGATAATTTTACAGTTCAATTTGAACTACTATTAAAATGGCTTACATTTAAAAACAGAGGTAGTGAATGGCTGAGCTTCACGGGGGTTAAGGGCCAGTTCTTTTGGAGCTTGTGGCCAATGGTGAAAATAAGCTACCCCTCTCTAGCTTATTCTAGAAACCTAGCCTAAATTTTTATTTTAAAAACCTATTAATTAAAGGTTAACTAATAGGCTTCTAAAATAAAAATTTAGATTGACCTTCTAGAATAAGCTGGGGAGGCGGAAGCTTATTTCCACCGCTGGCCATAAGCTCCAAAAGAACTGACCATATTGTTCCCCGCATACTGTTGCTTTCAAAGCGTATCCCCTCCCCGCTTCTCTAGGAAAACTATTCCCAAAATTCCTCAAAATCCAAGCAAAATGTGTCTTCTTTGCCCCCTCAACTCCGATCAACCCCCCCCCCCCCCCCTCAACAATTGCCATCAAGCTCCGCCATCCGAGGTAGTAGTATTTATGATAAGTTTTAGCCCAAGTTTGAAAAAATTTGAAGACGTGGTTAGAGCGGTTGGAAAGTGCACCAAATTTTCAAAAGGTGCAAAACACAGTTTAGAGTTCAGATGCACATTTTTTCCCGATTAAGGACATTTATCATGCAATCGATATATCAAGGATACAATCCCATTGAATGGATGTTCGACCTCTGGATAGCACGATGTCACAATCAACACATCCAACACTATCATATATAAAATATTATTTCATAAAAATAATAAATTAATCCAATATAAGATGAAACAGGTCCTATCCGGAGATTACACCACCTATCCACAAGGGAGAAAACATTCCTGGCCATATACTACAGGCGGGTAGATGACATCATAAAAAGTCTCTATCTTCCAACGTCTGCAAGATAGATCAAGTACGAAATCATCACATACATGCAAAAGTGGTCAACACTTGAAGTCAATGATGTCCCATAGGTTAGAAACTAATATGAAGACACAAGAGATTGATTCTTAGTTTCTCTTAGGTCTAGATAACGTGCGAGGACTTCTTGCATAGCAACAAAGCATGTCAGGTTTCTTGAGTATCATGTATTAATATGTACATGAAGGAAGAAGAGGTTCATTTTATTGAAGTGTAGGGGAAAATGTCTATTTTCATTAAATAAGGAAGAAAGAGTTTGCTACAAGTAACAAGGACCACATGAAATTGGCTCAAAAAGACAAAAGCCTACTCTAGCAGCATGATGTTACACGAGTGTGTATCCTCGTGAGGCACCATAATCTACCATAGTACTTGATTCTTTCGGTGATGATAAAAAAATAAGGTGAAGATGTTGCGGAAGACGCGCACATTTGTTTTATTTCAAAAATTTCCCACATCCTCATTCCAAGCATTTGGGTGGAAGTTACTTTGTTAAGATAAAAGGGAGGAGCTCCCCAGATCCCGTTTGCATTAAACCGGAGCCAAAACGAGCACTAATAGAAAAAAACATATTTATGGCGTGGCAAAATATGCTTTATTGGTGTTGGCATCCAACGCCATCAATATAGCGCTAATGATAAAAAAATGGCTATTTCTAATAGTGATGGTGTGCCACATACTCAAATGCGATCAATGTATTATTATTTTTAAACAGCGGCATAGCATTTTGCATCCCGCACGACATCGTTACATACGAAATAACATATATTGTTCTTTAACAAACAACATATTGTTCAACGATAACCAACACATATTGTGTGTAAACATCAACACATGAAACAAATATATTGTTCATAAACATCCAACAACCAATACATGCAATACATACAACTTTCTTAATCTGTTGTTCGGAAAAAGGGGAGTCATGCATGCTATTAACATCATCAGATATACAACTTGCATGCTATTGACATCATCAGACACATGCTATTTCGTCATGTCCCTGTCCTCTCTGTGTCCATGTTCTGTTAGCCATAGAGACCACCTAGTTTATATCCCCCTTGCAGTTTGTCATGTCTAGCAATGAAGTTACCCATCAAAAAGTGTGTCTAATTAAACATGGATCTTGAAAGGGAAAAGCTTCTTATCTAGAGAGAAGATCTTCTCAGTTGGGATTTTGCTCACATGCCTACATTGGACTCTAATTATCACCATCTCATAGAAGCTCTACAACATTCCCATCCAGTCCACATCAACTAAGTGTCCAAAAGAAGAAGCACAATGATCTCAAGTACCCCATTCACACCAATCAGGTTGGATTCCCCTTAGTTGAACCCAAAAATTATAGATTTGAGGAGCATATTCTAACTTCCGATCCCAAATTTCAACATTAATAGTAACTTCCTCTTTAGTCAAAGACCAAATCAACAATAGGAGGGAACTAGGAAAGTCCAATCACCTAACTGCATAATTTTCCAAGGCCAGACAGTCTTATAGATCACTCCGAACTCCTTAGCCATTATAGTAGCTAGTTCATCCTTGGATATTTCTCCAGTCTCTACAGAAACCACACCAACATTTTTTTACAACAACCTTCCTTGAATAAAAAACAAACCTTAACTCGATATGATGAAACCCCAGCCTAGTAGCCACATTGTCAATATACTTTTCCATGTGGTGGGGTAGTTTCTTATCAGAGCAGTCAGCTACCTCAAGATCCCCTATCCTGCAGATGAAGCATTCCTTAGGAATGAGGTAGTTGTTCTTGTGGTATATAGGCTCTCCAAAGTTGAAGCAAATAACATCTGCATAGACCACAAAAATGGCCATCAAAATGTGGATGGAGAATAGGCAACGGAATATGAGGTGGGTCATAATCTTCAAAACATGAAAAGCATAGGGGCCAGAGGCCACAGTTTGCCCAACCATGCTATTTTAGCATGTCCATAATACAAACACAATCTTAAACGATAAGTCATACAAAGTATTCACATTTAGAGGGTTCCGAACGACGTCATCAATGAAGTTCAAAATCTGGCCGGATAAATACGCGCAAGAACCCTAGCGTACCGATCTTTCCAAATCTACCAAAAGTAGTAAGCTGCACAATTCCATCAATTTTTCTTATGTCTCCCTTGAGGATATATTTGCCAATGCCTTGTCACCAACCATCAATCGACCCGCTCTTAGGATCATTGGCAAGAGCAATAGTGGGAAACCCTGACTATGACGACATCCCTTGCCAAACGTGTTTTGCAAAACTGCAAGATAGAAATAGATGATCCACAATCCCGACATGGGACCACATAGTAGGACCATTTCAATCAATAAGGGCATGTATGAGAAAAAGGAAAGTTATCTTGAGAAAGAGGTATACCATGCGGCCTCTCTGCATTGTTTGATACGATAACATTGATAGCTACATTTTTGTATTCATCGATCTCTACAAGAAAAAAGTGTAAAGGATAGTAATACAACGATGAAGATTGCCCTTGAATTTAATGTCGATGCACCTAGCACACAATCCTTTTTTGCATGAAGGGAAAATGAACTCCCATGTCTTTCATGTAATAAATATCTTTATGTGTGTAATAAAGTAAAAATTGATATACGAATTATACAACCTATGTATTCCATTTGTGAAGATACATAATTGAAATTGTTTTGCTATTATGGACAATCGAGAAATAACTAATCCTAAATTGAGCCGCCAAATAAGCTAATTCTAAATTAATTAGCAGAACCATCGGATCAAACGGATGTGAATATCGATATGTAAATAACTATCTCTGAATTAGCAGAGAAATAGTCATTCACTCCCTAGCTAAAAAGGCAATAACTCCAACGTCGATCTTTAAACCTCACGTATTCGTTTGAATTGGATTGCCTGGGTCACTTTTGTCATTCAACGCGGGTCCATATCCTTCGCAGTTTCGTTCGTGTGTCTGTTTTTTCACAACTTTGACGCAAACTGAGGGGCTTTGCGGGAGTTCGAACCACCAAAACGCCCTCATATGATACACATGCCCCACATAAGTCCCTTTGCCTCAAAAATTCTCCCCGCGCGCGAAGCATTGGTCGTCCATTCATGTCGGTCAGTCGCTCCGGAGCGGACGCGACCGATCACCAGAGTCGGTGTTGATGCTAGCCCAGAATGACGCGACCGCTCAATGGATCCGTAGCTACGATCTCCACTCCTTTTGAATGTTGGATACACGTGCCGATCAAGAGTTTCAATTTCCACGCATGTACGATGTCGGAGACACGTGATGGGACAATCATCCGATGAATTGAAGCCGATTGCTTGTCCGCCCACCTGCCGGCATTGAACGGGTGCGGCAGCCGAGAAACTTGCTCTGGTGCACTGCATTCAAGCCGACATCCAACCGACAGTCCTGCTAAGTAAACGCGACCGAACACTGCACTATTTGCACTCCTCTCATTTTTTTAGTGTACACTTCCGCCATGACGACGAGCTCTAGAGACTTGTGAGAGAGTCTGTCGACAGAGCAGAAGCACGATTTGGCCCGCCTAGCTGGCAACTGACGGGCCCGAAGTGCGTGTCGCATAGAGGTCGATTTGCCGTCAAGCCCGCCAAAGTTGAGCAAGGACGAGACGACGATGGAGGAGGGATCAGATGTTGAGACCGGGCCCTTTGATGCATTGATCCGTGCCGGCATCACCATGGACCACGCACGTACCCACTTCAACGCCGCCATGGCGGAGACGCAGCGGCGCCGCTGTCGCTTTTGGCTTTCCGGTAGGTGGAGGAGGACCAAAGGTACAACATGAAGCTCCTGGAGCAGCACCGGCAGGGGGAAAGTTAAATCTACGGCGACATGACCTTGACTTCCATGGCGGCAGAGACCTCAAACTTCATTGAGCAACAACTGCCACTCTACGAGTCCACTTGTCGTGATTGTGCCAACTATAATGCGACCTTGACGGTGGCGGAAATAGAGGCAACACATGCAATCGCGGGACGCAACGTACGTAGATAGCTCGACCTCGTGGGCGCAGCTCGCGTTGGGCATCCCCAACACCGGCATGTCCACATCGATATGTACCTCACTTCCATCGGCGACGCTCAGATGGTGGACGTTGGCTCGGAGGTGGAGTAGACTCTGGGAGCTTCTATGTTTGAATGTCGTGTTACAGTGTCAATTCTAGAATCTTCTATGCCGAAGGTTCCGAAAAAGCACGAAGGCAGCTTCAATTCACAGAGCTCGCGGCCATCATGCACTATACCGGTGTAGTTTTAGGTTAGGTTACAGTTTAATTTTTATAAAGATCGTCCAAATTGCATGAAATATGATCGGTTTATATAAATTATATCCAAATTTAAATAAATTTTGTTTGAGTTTATGCGAATTTACCAAATTTTGATTGAACTTTTATGATTAAGGTTGAATGATTGGCTTTCACATCAATGTTCGCGGACCGGTTCTTTGATCCATAGATGAATGTGGTATCTGTTTTAGGATCAACGTTGGAGATGACCTAACGTCCTTGCACACGCAATTTCACTACCCTAGGAGGCTAGAACCCAACCCTTTTCTTACACGACAAGCCAAGCGAATCCACCCATGCGGAAATCGTAAGCTAGCAGCGAAACAGAAGCAGCCGATCCCACGAAGAATTACGTACGTACGCGATCCAGATCTAAAATGAAAAGGAAAGGTCGCCGTTCTCCCACTCCACTCCACTCCACTCCACCGCGCACCGTGTAGTGGCTGCCACTGGATGACTAGCAGCAGTGCAGAACCAGCAGTGGAATGCTTCCAAAAATACGTCCATGGATCATGGGTGTGAGCCACTTACTTGTCTTCACGGAGGCTGTAAGAAACGATCCGGGCGCTAGTGACGTTCGGGCGAAGGTGTGGCGCTCTTGCCGTCGGCGTGGCGTCCGGCCCTGGCGCGGCGGCGGCGCGCGGTGGCCGTGCGATTCCCGCCAAAGGGTCTGGGATTTGGACCGCAGCCATGCACGGCAGCAGTTGTAACGTCACGCAACAGCAACGCCGGCCTGAGGCCGTTTCGTCGCATCGACCGGGCGGCGAGGTCAACCGCCGACGTCGACGTTGGCTCGTGCGTCGGGATAAAGAAAGACCGGCCAGATCCGTATGTGGTGCGCCAAAGACGACGACCTAGCACTAGCACTCTAGCAGCAGCCAGTGAGCGTGCTCAAAGCTCTTGCATTCTGCTTACTACTACCTGTTACGGCCATGCGTCCCCTTATACGCGGAATTACAGAGCTTCTTTTCTCTGCCATTGCTGTGGCCCATCGGCAACATGCCACAAGTTGGGTACTGCAGTGCAGTGCAGAGCTGGAAACGTGAGATGGCGATGCTTGCCGTTGCCGGATGCGATGTGTCCAGTGACAGTGGAGTGAGCTTCCTGCTGCATGCATTCACGTGCATGTTCACTGTAGAACTACTCCGGAGGGGTGAAGACAACGCCTTGTGAAGCATCTTGGTTGCAGTGGCAGGCCAACAAAAATGTGTGGATATATCCGGCTAGATAGCACCGGGAAACAGGAGAGCTTGGAGATGAGGCGTGATATGTGGATGTAATTCCTATAGTGGATCAGTAATTGACGGAGGAAAACTGGAGCGGGTGCAGGGTGCCGATCATGCATACAGTAAGTAGTAGCATTTCTGCTAGTAGTAGTGGACTTGCCGTGGACAGTGGACTGGCCTGGCACTGTGGTTGTGTGTTGATTGTTCAGGCGTTAAAGGTTCAAAACCGATAGAGACCTAACACGTCGGGGTCATCGATATCTTTTCCGGACGACCGTCGACGTCGCCGATGGCTGTGAAGAAGTTGGGATACTTCCAATTATGGATGAGACTTGTGGTCAAATCAAGGTCCAAAACGTACGAGACACTCGGTACGTACTACCAACTTGCTTTTGATTTCTGCAAAAGGAAAATTTGAGCCTCATCGCCTGCCTATATGCAGTCATAGTTGGTTCTCAACAGCAATTTTACGTGCTAGCTTAGCTAGGTGGTTATGCTCCCACCCTGGCGTATCACAAAAGCCAGTATGCATTTCCAGGATCCTGCGCCGTTGAGTGGTGTGATGGTGGGTTGGTTGGGCGTGTCGGTGCATGCATGCATGATCACCTCAAAGAGACTGTAGAACCTTCATGCCGTGTTCCCGCCAGGGTCGGGAAGAAATAAAAACAGCGAGACTCGGTGGGTCAAGTTAGGTGGTGAGTTGGTGGGTGGCAAATCCACAGGTTTCATGGGGGTTACCAGCTTCTCAAATTTAGACTTCCGATGGGTCAAGTACCTATACCATGTACTTCTTTTTTTTAAGATAATACAAATACAGATGCTCACAACTATGTATACACACTCATCTTTATGAACACATACACATATACTCTATCCCTATCCCTATGAGTATCCTATTCCTATGAACGTATATACGTAAACAATGTACTTCTACTGGTGCTATCTTTTACTTTCATGTGTATCTAGGCAAATCTTTGACAAGTATTTTGGGGTGAAAGGAGTACGTTTTACCACGACCTTCATTTGACCACAACCACAAGTCTGAGCCTCCAACCACCACCATTATTTCCCCTGCGCTCGATCCATCCATCGATCGATCGCAGGCATGGATTGGATGCTCGATCGATCGCAGCCATGCATGGATGGATGTTGGGGAGATAACACCAAAACGACGGTAGCGTTGGAGCCTAGAGATGCCAGCTTTTTTACGTAAGGCCGGCCGTATAGGAGCTGCAATGCTTAGCTAGCTCGCCAGACTCGACATTTGTCTGGTCCATAGCCTAAACAGCCACACCACACACACGACGTAGAGATAGATATAGTAAGGATCGCAACTCATTGTTTTGTTTGGTTGCGAGCGTTGGTTTGGATCAAGCGCTCAGGCCTGCTGGCTTAGCTTTCCTGGATCTAGAAGCTGTGCCGCGCATTCCGTCCCATCCACAAGGATACTCCCGAGATGAGGACGACGACGACACAGGGACACAGGACAGCGTGCGGCTCGCCGCACATGGGGCTCCGTCCGTCGTCGCTCGTCGGCGTGGATGCTTCGGGCAATCATCGAAACGTATGAGACGCCGGGAAAAAGACTCGGATTCCAGGTCACCGGCCGCGCGCCGCTCGCGCATGCGCTCGGCCTCCATGATTGCTCGCTCGTGGCTCTGTCCGGCCATGTGGGCGTAGTGCTGCTCGTGTGCATGCACAGAGAGCAACTCTACCGTATCCGTACAGCCGGTTTGTATATATACGGACTTTTTGATAAACGGAAGTATTTTAGGTTTAAAATACAACCAACATATTTTGCATGGTTCGTAAATTTTTTGGAAACGATCCGTACACGACGGCTTCAACCGCTATATCTACGGTTCTGCCGACGCTTTAGGGTTTCGGTCTCTCATCCATTTCCTCCACCGCCGCCGCAATTTCTTTTCACCGTCGCGAGGAGTAGTCAACTCCGATGAGCAATTAGATAGTGTTTGATGCGAGCGGTGGTTCCGGACGTGGAGCAAACGGCGGTGGGCGCTCCGGTCGCTCCACCCAGCAGGCGATGTTGTTCTTCCGCGCGGTCGGCAACGAAGCCTTCGACCAGGCTTGGGAGTGTTTCCACCAATCATCGTGTGCAACGTCAACATCAGACTCTGCGCCGTCACCAACCTCCTATTACTTGATGAAGTAGGCGCACGGACACCCGACGCCTAGGTGGCGTACGACCTGACCGTTGAGCGGTACAGAGCGACCCCGACCAGTGACGACTCTCCGTGAGCTCCCGCTATCTTGTATCTGGCGACCTCCGATGACCAAATAGTAGGTGTGTTTTTTTAATGTTTGTGTGCTTCGGTGATACTTTGGCTTTTGTACCGCAAAACAATCTGTATTTCAAATTTGTACTTATGTCGTATGTATTCTGCCGACGCGTGTTTCATATTGCATATCCGTATCTGCTCTGATGAGGTGGGATTGATCGTTTTTCTAAACGCAAAAGCGCCGTGGAATGGGAATTGCTGGAATGAAAAAGGCGGGCATTGATCTTTGGCCTCGTTTTCTGCTCGAGTGTTGGGCTCGACATGTCTGGCCAGGACTGTTCCCCGGGTTCGCAGGATCCCTGCTTCTTCTTAATTAATCTTGGTATGAACAGGACAGGTTTACAGTTAAGCCGAGAGAAGGGAAGGCTGCGGCAGTTTTTTGGACTTGTTTGCGATATTTGTTTACTAAATTTCAAGGATTTTGTAGAGGTTGGAAAGGTTGCCGGAATTCAGCCGTGAGTACGCCGTAGATTCACTGGTTTTCCTGTCCAGGGACAAGAGTTGGTGAGAATGTTGGGGGCGCTGTCTGCGACCGAATTCCCTCCCCGGAATGTCATGTATGGTTGTTTAATGATGAAAGTTCATGTTGGGAGAAACAGAAAGCGTGCCCATTAGTTTATGACCTCCTTAACATAATGCTCGCTGGAACGGCGAGGTGACAGGCCCTTTGCTACCACCCGCACTACCGCTCCCATAAAATAATACTCCCTCCTTTTCATAATGTAAGGCGCGTTTGACTTTGTACGGTCTTTGATGCACAACTTTAACCGTAAATACATATAAAAATGCATGGATTTAATATGTATAATTGGTAACATCGTATTTGTCTTGCAAAATAGTTTTATTTTATATATATTTATACTAATTAGTGGACATACAATAAATGATAATCATAGTCAAAGTTATGAGATGAAGACCGGAAAAGTCAAAGCATGCCTTATATTATGGGAAGGAGGGAGTAGTAACTAGATGATGCCCGCACGTTGTTGCGGATTTTTTTTTTGCAAAATATTTCAGTGCAAATGTTTGTTAAATGAAACATGTATATTTGAAACAGTTTTGAACTAATATATGGATTTAATATAAACATGTTTGCATGTCGCATGTGGGTTTTTATTATGCATAATGGCAATATTGATGTGAATCTTTTTCATGCATGTTGAATGATGAGGTGGCATGATTGCATATTGAGATAAATATGCTAGTGGGGGTGATGTGGCATGCATGATGATGTGGAGTGTGTGCATGTTGAAAGAATTGGTATTAGTGGGGATCAACTTTTTAAGAATGTAAGATGTAAGATACCATGTTGATGATGTTGGTCGACGTCGCTCAAGGCCTTGCGCATGGACGTGACTTGCGGCTAAGATCATGATCGGGACGCATGCGTAACGTCAACAGCAACAGCAACAGCAACATGGAGACAATGGTGATGGTGGAAAGTTCATATGGATAATATGGACGCCCTGGCTTTGGCACTCACGTCGAGCAGAAGGATCGTATCGATCAGCGTGCCCATTTGGTTGGTTGGGGCCGTTCTTGCACCCGACGACATATGATAGCTTGGCACCAACGCCACAGCACAGGGCAGTGCAACTTTGACGATCTTAACTGATGAGTGCTTGGGAGTTGGGATCGATGGTCAGATGATCAATCATCCGTTGGAGGTTTTCAATGCGCCACATCACAGAAAAGCAACGGCCACGCATACACACCTTTGCACCGTTTTGCTGATCATTTATCTGCACATTTATTGGTTGAGTTGCTTAGCTTTCACGCGTCAGGACTGGGTGATCCAGGCCACGGCCCCTTTTTGCACTCCTGCGTGATGCGATATAAGCTCATCAACCTGGTTTCCTTGGGTACCGTTTGCTGGACAGCTTCGGTCCTGGCGAGTATATCATGGGACAAAATTGGTGTCGATTTAATCACCTCTCTCACCAGCAAGAGATGGTTGTTGAGGCTCGGGTGAACAGCCCGCGGCCACTACCGGCAAAAGTGGATCGGCATTCGGCAATGTCACATTTCACATGATTGATGAGATGATGGCACTTCGCGAGATCATGGCATCCAGTCGCGGCATCACCGACAACAATCTTGCGGTTCTTCCTGGCAGATCCAATCTAGCGTATGGATAACCTTTATGGCCGTGTTTGGAATGGTAGAAACAATATAAATCAAATGCCCACTAATAAAGCAGAAGGCAGCAACAATGCACTTGCAGGCCCAAACCCGCTAATAAAATGATTTTACCAAAAAAACTCTTCCAACAAGACACCACAGGAACAGCAAAAGTAACAAATTATATATTCCCTCCGTTGCACGAAGGAAGCCCAAACACTAGGCAGTTTATTCATCCACAGCAGCACCCAAAATAAAACTGTACACGGTTCTCACAGGATCAGGGGCAAGCATGGAAAAACAAGTCAAAACGACATTATTTCAACTTCCCGTTTGGCTCTTTGGGAGCAGATCAGGAAACAAAATGGTGCAAAGCCAGGTACAACTGAGCTAAGGAAAGGACTCCTGTTACAGACCTACAGTTCACGACTGCCCGCTAAGAATTTTTACAGAAGCATTTCCTCTGATGATCTACAGCGACTAAGATGCTGGCCTATGTTTTATGTTAGGAGTAATCACTACACCCAGATTTCCTACTTGATGATAACCCCCTAACTTGCTAGTTGACAACCAAACACCATACACATCTTGATTCAACAAGATCCAGCTTATCCTACTACATCTCAGGGCAACAAGTTGACGGGAGCACAATCATGCAGGACTCGTCTTCACGACAAAGAATTGATGGTCAAATCTTAAGATCTTTCTTGCAGTTGTCTCTCAAGTCCTTTAACTTCACAACAGCTGAATGCTGAACAAAAGGTATTTGAGAACATGAGCAAATAATCATATATTGACAATGCAATGCACCAAAGAAATAAGGTTAGTCATAGTGTCAAACATGCATTGCAGATATGTACTCCCTCCGATCCATAATAAGTGTCGCTCATTTTGTACTAAGCTAGTACAAACTTTGTACTAAATGAGCGACACTTATTATGGATCGGAGGGAGTAGTTAAAATAGTACTCCCTCCATTCCATATTAATTGTCGCTAAAACTGATGTTTCTAGATGTATTTTAGTGCTAGATACATCCATTTTGGCGACAATTAATATGGAACAGAGGGATTTGTAAACTAGTGTAAAGCCCACGCTTTGTTGTGGGTTTAGATATTTTGAGTAAGTTTATTCTGAAATATTTTATATAAATTTGCATTTTGTGCATAAATGTTAAATTTTGGTACATGAGTTTTCTAGGTCCATTAAGGTAATATTAGTGGTCACCATCTTTGAATTTTCTAACTTGCTAATCTAACACCATTCTTTTCTAATGTCTTTCCACAAAGAGAAATCATTTTACCAAGAGGCGTATCTTTTCACAAAAAGACATCCTTTCACTAAAGGACATGATTTCCCACAAAGAAACATATCCTTTCAGCAAGGGATATGACTATTTGTCAGGATCCAACTACCAAGATTTAACGGCTTGATTGACCCTCAGTATAATCCAACTATTCTTTTTATGGTGATGTGGCTTAATGTGGGAATAAAGAGGGAAGGGACTGGTCTTGAAACAAAAGGAAGAGAGTTGGTCACATAAGTACCCTGTCCTAGCATAACAAGTCAGCACACAATCAAGACTGGGAGAATAAAATTCTCAGTGGAGCTGGAAATTTATTGCTGGAATGTTTCGGGCAAGGTAGTGTATGCTACACAATCTAGTTTGCACAAATTCAACCAGCACAGCAACCAAAAATACTCAAACTGAACTTTCATGAAATAGGCTGCAAAAAGTTCAAGCGGAGTTGCAACAGCATATTTTAGCTCATAAATTTGTATGCTAACCCTACAACTTGACCAAAATGGCCAATGGATTTTCAATGAAAAAAGGGCCAATGATTGTCACAGGCTGGCGAAGGTTGAATTTGAAAACATTCAGCTAACTTTAAAGGCTTCTTCCTACTTATTAGAGGAGCAAGGGGTGGTGCTAACTCACATTATGGAGCTATGCTACATAATTTAATGACGTAAACAGAACTAGCACGACCAAAACTAAAAGTCTAACAGAAATGTCTGTTCAGAATCTAGTACTTTGAGACAATATATAGGTTTGGACAGGATCTCCTCTGAAGCTTCGCTCAACAAGCTCTGCAACCTTTGGACCAAGCTGCAAGGGTTCTGTTCTTTGGAAGCGATATGTGAGCCAAATCTGCATACAACTCACATTGCTTGGGCTTTGTTCCTCAGCAGCACATGGCAAAGATTTGGAAGAACAAGGTTGAAAGCAAGTTCAAAAAAAAATTATGGCTGCTGCTCAAGAACAGGAATTAGACAGGGAATAAATTCCCCACGCAATCTTGGCAGCATGACCCAAGTTGTTGCTTATATGGTCAAGTTCTGGAATTTGCTGCTCATCTTGCTGCAATGACCCTTCTCTAAGAGGCGTGGCAGCACTTTGCTTCAGAAAGGCTTCAGATGACAGACTGTGCAATTGAAGCAAGATCAATAGGGCTGGTGGGGGTAAAACGACTTGACCAGTGAATAAGGAGCAGAAGACACAGGCGGTGATTGCCGGATATGTTGTCTGGAACATATGAAAAGAGCGATGCAGAAGAAATCTTTAGCACAAAAGCTCTGGCCCATCAGGGATAGCAACGATGATTACAGAGAATTTAAGCCTCCTACAGAAGGCAAGAAAGGTTTGATCCTTTGTTTATGTACAGTACTATCTTCAGCATGGGATTTTCCTTTCTTGTTTTTCTCGGTTTGCCTTTTCATTGTAATCTAAGCTTGTAACCATTTTCCCATGCTTAATGCACTAAGCAGAGCTCCTACTGGTTCCCATTAAAAAAATCCAGTACTTAGAGCAAGCAAAAATTCAAGCACTATGTCCAAGAATATAATTTGTACAAATGGCTGTCTGCTCCCACAACTCCAATTTATAAAACTACTTATTACAAAGATTCAACAATTTTACACATACTAAGAACAGATGTCAAGTAAACAACATATGAAAGTTGTGATTGCCAAGCGATTTGAGTCCAAATATTATGGCTCCAAATAGTTAAGAATAAGAAATTTGAAGAAAAGCCATGATTATCATAGTCAACAAGTCAAAGAAGAATAGCAAGTAGAAGACAAAGTAAAGGAAAGAAACGAATAGCCAAAGGAGCCCAGGTCAAGAACTGGCCCAAATAGCCAAAGCCCATCATGGTGGAGGAATGAGAAGGATGGCTCAACATGGACTATATAGACCCTCCACCATTGCCTAGCCTTCCTGGACTAAAAAATGCCTTTATTACCCTTTTACCACCTCCATGGATAGCTGTGTGTCAGTATTGCAATGTTGACACTGGGCATCAAGCAACTAGGAAAGTGTAAAATGAAGTAGGCACTGGCACCATGTAGCGGGAAGACATGAGCCATGTCATTGTTGCATTGGATACGTTTGAATTTGAATTAACTGGGCCCTGGGCCAGTAGGGTGTGTGTGGGCCGAGTGGGGTGTTGCGTGTGAGCATGCAAGTTATAAGCACAGTGGTTGTTTCGTGATCGACAAGAAGAAAAATTGAAGAAAATCAGGAGAGACCCCTACCTACAGACTTTTCTCTACTCCTATAAAAACCACAGTTGGTGATGATGGTGTGTCTGCCATCTTTTCATTCACTGCCGTTTGATTTATATCTAACGCACACGAAGCAATCTCCCTTTCAGCCTATCTCTCCCCCACCTCATCTAACCACCCCGTGAGAACCAGCAGCCAGCCAGTCAGCGGCGTCGAAGCCGATATGGCGCGGTGGCCACCGCCGGTACCATCCGCCCCAGATCCTCTTATGCCTCCCTCAGCTACACCACCCACCACAACCCCCACCTCGCCATGTCCTTTGGCCCCCTTCTTCATGTCCTCCATTGCCAACCTCAACAGGCACGCCGCCCCTGTCATCCCTCCGCCGGCGCCTCTCCCGCCTCCTTCTTTGCAAGGTCAGTGCCACCAGACAGCATGACCATCACACCCCTCCACCACCTTCCCAGTCTCCTCCCACGCCAGCCTCAGGCACACAGGCCACGTCGTCCCTCCACCGGCGCTTCTCCAGATTCATGTCAGATCAATGCCCCCACCCAGGATCATGATCACCTCCCCCTCCTCCTCCTCGCCATCCCCTCCACCCCTCCCATGTCTCCTCCTATGCCGACCTTTGCAAGTACGCCGGAGGCGTCGTCCACGCCCCGACGCTTCTCCAGCCTTCTCCCCTTCCTGCTGCACAATCCCGCCAGCTCGACACCACCTCCCGCTCCTCATCGTCGTCTCCTCCGCTCCCCCTTCCTGCTGCACAATCCCGCCAGCTCGACACCACCTCCTGCTCCTCATCGTCGTCTCCTCCGCTCCCCCTTCCCCCTTCTCCAACTCCGACCTCCACAAGTACGCGGACACCTACTGCTATTTCCACTTCCCCGCCGATGCGCTCCACGGCCTGTTCTGGTGCTATGCTCGACTACACCTATCCTTCCCAAACCTCATCGTGCCCACCCTTGCCGCCTCCGAAATTCAAATTCTTGTTGCCCGAATCAGCACACCTAGGTCGAACTATCTAGAAACCATCCATCACTCTTACATCCCAATATAGATACAAGTGAGCAGTCAGATGAGACTCACGCTTCTCGTACTACATCGCAAGAAGCAACAAGCTGGTCACGCTCTCACATTTTCAGATCACACAGAGTGTGAGGAGGTCGATTCACTGCCCTTTGCCTTCTCATCTACTTCGCCAAGTACCAAGGTATTTTGTGGGCAATCCGTAGTGTGCAATTCCATACATGTGATGGTAAGGAAATATTCTTTTAGGACCAAGACTCTATTGTTTTTCTTGTTTGCAACATCCCATAGCGGTCAGCACTGCCACAATACTATTTTGGTTTTATTTATTTTTTGGATACTTCTTTTGGAATGAAACTTCAAGTATTAGAAGGCTATGAACAAGAAGACATGCCATACTGCTAGAGGAATTGACTCAATATCATGCAGGCAATAATTTTGTGTTAAGGAAGTTTTTAAGTGCTCAAAAATTTACTAATGATTGCAATAGATGATTATCTGAACATACTACTATTAGGCAATGATGCCACTTTTTTTGGTGAAGTTGACATCAGAATGAGAAGTTGCAGGTCACTGTGTGGTTCTATAATATGTTTATTTTGTCATTTTAATATTTTCTATGCATAGTGTTCGTTGGGTACTTCAAACTCCAAGCTAGTCTGTAAGCTATTAAAAGAATTAAAAGATCTGCATCCTGGTTCTAGGTGAGGCAATCATTGCTTCACTTGATTAGTTTGTTGTTTGTTCATTTTTGTGTTCATGCTGAAGTGATTTGCTGGCTGGTTTGTAGGATAGTTTAACTTGCGAGATAGTATTGTCTTTGCAATGTGAGTATCAATGCGTATTAATGATGCTTCATACTTCACATTTTTATGTGTGCACACTACTGTACCTTCTGGCTACGAGATAAACACTAGAAATTATTTCTTCTTTTGCACTTGTATGTAGTGATGGTCCTAGATACGAGGCTTGATGTTTCATAGCCCAAAGAAGCCGACCAAGCACTCAGTTCCCTGTTGGATTTCAAACTGATCAAATGGAGCTTGCCACCTTTTAAAGATTAGTGGAAATTATTTGTATGATTGGGAGGTTCAAGTAACTGACCAAAACTTTGCAGGGTAATTTACTTATGTAAAGCTAAAAAAATTGTTAGGGTTGGTGGTAACCTTTGAGCATTCTTCCTATGTCTGATTTGGTGATAGCAAACTACTGCATAAGACTGTCCCATCAATTTGGATGTGTGTATGGCTCTTGTACTTCTGAATTTTCTCAAAGAAAAGAATTTTCCAATGATGGGCGTGTGTGGGGAATGCAGGTACTGGCAAGGTGTTGTGTGGCGGTTACTGCTGCAGGGATGACTATGTCGGCAGCCATTTATGATATAATTTTTCTTTGTCAGCAGCCAAATTTTATCAGATTAGGAACCACATGTAAAAATTTCAGCAACTCGCATCATACAGAACTAGCCTAAAGTGATATGCTTGATCTTCTATGCCAGCTGGTATTTTAAAGGAGCATGTTCCCAATCACACAAGTGTTCACTACTCTCCCTGAACCATTGGATCTGTCTGTACCAGGGCTGGAGCCCGAGGAGACTCTGGACTGACGCCTGGTTAAAAAGAGCAATTCAACTTATTTGCAGGTCCTGATTAAGTGGTCTACGATCCCAGCCTCTTCGGCAACTTGGGAAGATTACCAGGTGCTCGAGACCAAGTACCCAACGGCACCAGCCTGGGGACCGACCAGCTGGTTCTCAAGGAGTGGGCAAAGTCAGTATTGCAATGCTGACACTGGGCACCAAGCAACCAGGAAAGTGTAAAACAAAGTATGCACCAGCATCATGTAGTGGGAAGTCGTGAGTCATGGCATTGTTGCATTTGATATGTTTGAATTTGAATTAATTGGGCCCTGGGCCGGTAGTGTGTGTGGGCCGAGTGGGGTGTTGCATGTGAGTGTGCAGGTTATAAGAACAGTGGCTATTCCATGATCGACAAGAAGAAACTAAAAGGAATTCTGAATCCATGCCTCACCTCTCTCCCGTCTCCATCTCTCTTCTCTCAACTCCACCCAATTTCCCAAATTACCTGTAACTACCACCGTTGAGTCCCAATTCCCAAATTCGTCAACGGCAAGGACATGACACCGTGGTTATTTGTCAAGGACCCCTAGCCTATGTAAGCCCACCCCCCACCAACCGCATGGGCATGTACTCCGAAGGGGGGAACTCTAGTTTAGTCACAAGGAGTGATTCTCACCCTCCGACCAATGAAGTGAAGAGTAACTCGAGCCAACTCGCTCATCCATGAAGGAGTCACCACAAGCAGACTCTTGAACCTCCTTTAATACATTTCCTGACATAAGAAATAATCGCACTCCGTCGAGGCAAGCAAATCTAATGAAAAATCGTCTAAGTGACAATTTTGTCGGTGTATGACGAGCTTCGCTATAAGGCCGTCATACAAACCACATAGTTGTGATTTTTACAACTACATTTCGTGAGATACCTTGTACTTCTCTATTGTTTCTACGGCAACTAGTATGCCACAGCAGTTGAACAACTTGGAAGAACCCTAGCAATTGTTTTGGTAAATACAAGAGAAAAAATAGGTGGTAACATACACCGTTAAATATGTAGCAAAAATGGTACCAACTACCTACTTAACATGCCTAGGTAGGCACTATGAAATATCGAGTACTAGAGCATCTTCAAAATATCTATCATTTTAGCTTGTCATAAAATATTTTGTGGACACAAATATATTTGCCTTTATTTTAGCCCCAAAGATGTAACAAAAAATTAAAGGCCAAACTACTGAGTACCACAACAGAACTAAATCATCACTGATCCTACACAAACAAACCAATGTTCCCTCAAAATTTACCAACACAAGCAAACAGATACATAGAGTAAAATGTGCAATCGCAACTTTTCACTACTAACAGCAGTTACAACATACATATTGATGCCAAGACACCAGCAACATAATTTTGACTAAGTTGGAATATTGAAGGTGGATAAAACAACTTACGAGCTGGGCAGCCTCGCGAACAAGGGCATTTTCAGTATGAAGAAAGAGTGATCTCTGTTGTTGAGATAGTTCGAATCCCAACTCTGCAGCTCTTTTCGAGTATCCGTCAGCATTGGAAGCATATTCATTTCCTTGCCTTTTTGCCTCTAGAGATCTAGCAAACTTTATGCTCTTCTTCAATGCTAAAGAAAGGTGCAACAGAGATGTAATCAACATTAGTAAAATGATCAGTAGTGAACAAAGAAAGAACTCATCATACATGTTCTGCTTATAGAAGAAAAAAAAAGGAATTGAATATGCAGAGAATTACCACCAAGCCGACTTCTGGCATCCTGATAATGGAGATCAGTCCACATAAAAGCAGCTGTTCGGACAGGAATAAAGAGATAAGGCATATGTTCACATGACATCATAATGACATATAGAATACATGCGCAAGCAAGAAATTCATGTAAAACATACCCTTGAGACAGAAAGAGCAAGTGCAAGACTTTGTAGCGCACGGTTTGTCCAAGCCACCAACCCCCATTGGAGGATGCTGGGCATTTGTACATGTCATGTCATCACGAGCTGTAGCGTCAGATGAAGACTGCGGGTTCAGATTTCCTGGCGATACAATCATCTCCTCTTGAGTCAGACATTCACCCTCATTAGTATTATCATTAATTATAATCTTACTAGCGTCGCTGGCATATGGCAGCAACTCACTATCAGTGGCATCATCATCTTCCCCTTCACAGCCACCCTCTGATTCCAAGGAAGAATCCTCCTTGTCGTTGAGGACAGAAGAATCCAATGATACGCAATGATTCCTCGCATTATCATCCTTGGATAGTAGCCCAGCTGCCTGAGCAGCCATGTGCTGAACCTTGGCTCCCTGGAAAATTGAAGACCTTGCAAAATCCTCTTTGCCAAGACCATCAACCAAAATCTCCACAAGATTTCCTGATGCCCCAACATTGGGCTTTGCCTTTTCATCAGACTCTTTCCTAGGGTGAACGACCTTTTCAACCCGACTAATCTTGGCTCCAGCGGCATTCTTCTCCAGATCAGACGAGGCTGGCCGCTTGCCAAGGATATTGGTCACGTCTCCGAAGGCCCGCCGGCCACTGCCCTGAGTGATTTCAGACATTGCAGCTTCCGGATACTCAGCAACTTGCCGAAATTAACGGCAAAATCGTCACAGCCAGCCGTGTAATACAACTGCATTGATCAATTCAGAAACAAAATACAATGTGAGCGAGGTACTCATACTGTGTGTTGAGAAAGAAGGGGGTAAAAAAGCTAAAGCCCATAAGCATGGTTTACAGCCAAAAGAAAGGGCTAATGTTTGCGAAATGTGAAAGCGGATGTGCATGTCTTATACAGGACCACGGGAAGCAAAGCAATGACATGCCCATGTGTTGGGAGGCTAGGAGTTAACCGAATACTCGGGGTAAATCAAGCCGACTAAGTGCCAATCGATGCATGTCCGGTGCGAAATTGGATGAAACCGATGGTTTGTGAGATGGGAATCCTCCCGATCTCGGCCCCCAAAATAATCACGGGACGTAATCCGCGGTACTGCGAGATGATTCCGCAGCGTTGACAACGATTAAGCGGGGAAATAGGGTTCCATTTCGTCGCCCAAGTCTCACGAATGGAGGAGTCGCAGGAAGCACAATCTACATCTACGTCGAGGGTTCGGGTAAGAATGCTTGGGAACGTGGGGGTCCGTCGTCGGGGCGAGTCGGCGGGGACTCTAGGCCTGCGCCGGGGGTGGGGGAGGCCGAATCTGAGCGGAAATTCGGCGGGGCGGTGGCCCTCTCACTTCGCGGCGTCGCGTGCAGCGGCTACCAGGCCGGGAAAGCCTTGAGATGTGGGGGGGGGGGGGGGGGGGGGGGGGGGGGGGAGGAGGGGGGGTTTGGAGCCGAACGAACCTCGCCGCGGGACGCCCGCCGTTGCTCCCGAGATCGCGCTTCCGGAGCGGGGTGGGGAGGGAGGAGAGTGGGGTTTCTCTCTCTATCTCTCTCTGGTTGTGGGAGGCCACCCCCAACTCCAAGCGCGCGTCACGGTGGAGGGAGGCGAAAAGGGTTGGGGAGGGGGGAAACTTTGGAGCGGCGGGGCGGTCGCGGGTTGCGCGCGCTCGCGTTCGGAAATTTCGGGCGCGGGAGGTTTGGTTCGGCGCGCGTTGGTTGGTAGGTAGGATGCACGGGCACGGGTCGGACGGGTCCGTCGCGTCGGCCGTTCGGCGCTCTCCACCATGATCGGCCGCACCGAGGCTTTTTTTTTTCTTTCACTCGCGAATACTATGTGCCTGTGTTGCAGCGAAAAAACAAAATTAAAGTGTATTTAAAAATATAGCCGGGGTTGCTATTCCTTAGGGCATCTCCGGCCGTTGGAGACCCCAAACAGCACCTCGGCGTTATTTTGGAGGAATAAAACGCCTCGCCGGCGTTATTTCGGCGCTTGGAGGACCGTTGGGGAGGACAAGTTTCCACTCATATACCCATCCCAAGAAAAGTTATCTCGCAAACTTTCGGTGTGGGTCCAAAAAAAAGACACATGAAAGAGCATGAGTGGTTGGAGTTTCATCCGCGCCCCAAGACTTGAGGACGCCGGCGCTATTTCGACGCTTGGAGGGGCGCTTGGGGGAGGAGTGGAGGATTTTTGGTCGATTTAGACGTAAAAAGTGGTCCCGGAAGGCGCTTAGGGGCAAGCAGGGGCACCCCCAACGATCGAGTAGCGTTACGTATACTCTTTTTTTTTAGCACAGCGTTACGTATCTAAACTAATATATAAAAGCACGAGAGGGGCTGATCCAAAATATCTTGACCTTCCATTCATCAAATCTAACGATTAGAATTGCTTCCATGTTTAGCACAACACAACACGTTTAATACCCTTAAAACTTGCTACAAATTACCCACCACTGCCATTACAATAATGAAGCCCCTAATATCATTAATCTTGCGCTAATTATGTGGCATGAATGCACTAATTTCTTTCTTGCATGCACGCGATTCTTTGCTTGATTATGTCCTCTGCATTGATTATCTTTTATTGCATGCATATCATTGATTTTCATCTCACACGGGAAGTATTTTTCCTGCCCAACTCCTTACACATGCAACATTTATTTACAAATTTGTTGCTATGGTAATTGCATGCGTCAAGATTAAAGAAGAAACTGAACCATGGAGATCGTTCCATTCATGACGCCTTTTTACAATAGATTTTAAATAGAAAGAACCCATCAAGGATCAAATTTTGGAATCAACCAAATACAATTAATGTTTTATAATTCCCTATAAAATGAATGCACCTTATAATATGAAACAGATGGTGTAAGAATTTTTAAAATTTTGGGACCCATTTTAAATTCAATGTTCATATCGCGCAAATGTGCAAGATGAAGTACTTCCCGCAGGAGATGTATGGCATGTGACCGACTATGATCAGCAACGTACACAATTGAAGACCATATAGTGATGTCATCTTGGCCGATATATGTTATGAAAAGTGTGAATCGTGTGAATTAATAGTCAAGTTCTAGCATAAATTTTTTCTGCAACGGGGCCTCAAATTCTTAGACTGACATAGACACTGCTTTATTACCAAGTTTTGATATATATATTTTTCTACCTAGGAAATTATATCAACACGAGTACATGATATCAACACGAGTACTCATGTTCATAAATAAGCTCACCTACAATTTGAGTGCAAGCCGCACATTTTTTTTGTCAACATTAGTAGACCTCTCAATTGATTCTTATATATTATTGCATTAGATAATTGCACATGCGTTACAAAGGGGCCACATATATTTTATATGCAATTACCATGATTAAATAAAAATATATTCAAGCTGTTAATTGAATTGAGTTTTTTTTAAATAATACGTTCTTAAAAAACTTAAAACTTATCGACTTACCTAAGAATACATGTTTTCATTTGATAAACCATAAGATTTATGTGGTTTTCAATAATAATCCGCAGGAAAACAAAAAATGAGAAGAAAAAATTATGAAGAAGCAGAGGAAGGAGGAGAGGACGAAGTGAAGATCAACAGAAGGTAGTAAACGGAACACCGATGGATAAAATATGAATCTTTACATTGTTTTAAATATACAATAGAGATAGAAGTATAATATTGTCCTTTTTTATTTTTTGTTAATCGCATTCAATTAGAAGTATAATATTGTCCCATTTTTATTTTTTGTTAATCACATTCAATAATTTTTCTCATCATGTTTAAATATATTATTGGTAGGAACATTTTTTCGTGTGATTAAACATGCGTTGCACGTACAAATTTACTAGTACTCGTTAATTAGCGATAGATTGCATATATAGAAGTACCTGGCCCCTGCTAACAACGTGTGAGAGAGAAGAGTTCTCAAGAAATTGAAAAGGCCAACGTGAAAGCCCACTAGTCATTTATTTTGAAGTCCATTACAAAGAAATAGATGGAGGCGTCCGCTAGAGCTGGGCGTTCCACCCGTAATTAGCGCTTGCGTGGATTAGCAGTTTAGCACTGCGCCGCCGCCAAGGGACGACGCCGGGTTGCATCTGCGGCGGCGGGGATTACTCTCCTCTCCAGACTCTTGGCGGCGCGGGACGGCAGATCTGTGACGGATGCTCGTTCAGCGGTATGCGCTTCGCGTGTAATACGGTGAGGATCTCTCACTCCTCGTTGGTTACCTCAAATGAAAGGTGAGATGTAGCGTAGCAGCAAATTTCCCTCGGTGAAGATACCAAGGTTTGTCTTCAGTAGGACTCGCAGAAATACAAGAAGGTCTCACGGCGCTTGACGTGGACCTGCACATAGTAACAAATAACTTTGCTCCCAACGAGTACAGAGGAGTTGTCAGTTTCTTCGGCCTTGTTGTTTACAAAGGATCAACGTAAGAGATAATAATAGTGACAACTAAAAGTAAACTAAGGATGTAAACAGTAATGTGAAGATGGACCGGGGTCCCGTGATTTTCATTAGTGATGTCTCTCTCCTAAAAGACGATAAAAGGGCTAGCGAGGTAAACAAATCACAGCTGGGCAATTGTCAGAATTATGAAGACACTGGAATGCTAACTATGCTGCAAAGAAAGGAAGAGCTTAAATCAATGGGCAGCACGCCAAGGTAAGTAGATCGAAATCCAACTGCATCTACTACGAATCATCCACCTTAAGATATCTATCCAGAACATCTCGCTGGTATTAAGTTGCAAATCTTACCCAAAGTGTAAACTCAAAGCAACAGACAACTGCATTAAAAGAACATCGCGTAAAGTAAACAATCCTTGCACCCGCGGATACAAGCACCGTTGTTTTATCCCTGGTGGCAACAACACATCCCCTAGTCTCATGTTTCTGTCACTCAATCTAGACATCAAGGGGCTGAACCCATAATCAAGCATAACGCTGCCTCTTGGAGTTGCAACAAACTACTTGGCCAAAGTAAAATACTGCAACGGAGAACATGCAAAAATTTACTCAACAGCAAAATATAAAAGAGAAGAACCAAATATATTACTCATCACAATCTGAACATAGTCTCATAATCCATCAGATCCCAGCAAACTCAGCATAGCAACAACAGAAATTACAAAAGTGCCTCGATCATGTGAGACAGCTCACAAGGTCTCGAAAGTGGAAGCACAAAGAGGGGAGAGAAGTACATCACATAGCTACTGGTCACGGACCCATGGTCCAAGGGAAACTACTCACGGTACATACGGGAGGTGTCCATGGCTATGGATGGTCTCCCGGAGGGGGTTCCTCCTCCCGGCAGGGTGCCGGGGCAGCTTCTCCAAGCAACCCCGATCTAGAAACGGCGGCGGCGGCGGTACAGAGGCGAGTTCGCGGAAAAGAGATCGATATTGGGGGTTTCCGCCCCGAGGGCTAAATATAGGGGGAGGGGGTGTCGAGGGGACCCACAGGGCAGCCAGGAGGCCCCCTAAGCGCGGCCTAGGGTGGGGCCGCGCCAGAGACCCTTCTGGAGTCCCTGTGGTGGCCCCCCTCCGCTGCCTTGGTGATTCTGGAAGCTTCCGGGTCGCTGATTTTTTATCTGATTTTTTCGGATTTTTTGGAGCACTTTTAATGGCCGGAAAACCTGAAATACAAAAACAACAGAAAACAGCAACTGGCAACTAGGTGCACTGGGTTAATATATTAGTCCAAATATGCTCAAAAGTGTATGAAAGTTCAAGCAAATCATGGCAAAGTCACACAAACACATGCATGGAGCAAGCAGAAATTATAGATACGTTTGGGACGTATCAACATCCCCAAGCTTAATTCCTGCTCGTCCTCGAGTAGGTAAATGATAACAAGAATAATTTCTGTGGTGACATGCCACACAACCATATAAGGACTTTTAAGTAAAGCAATCAAAGCATGCAATTCAATTCAAGTCTTAACAAACAAAAGTCTATATTAGCATTGACACAAGCAACAAAAGAACAAAAGGTGCAAAAGCTCTCGCTGTCCGTGACTCGAATGTCTCCAGATGGTGTTTGCGTGCAAGCAGGGGACTGGGAAAAGGAGAGAAAAAAGGTTGTTGAGAACAACTATCTAATAAAGTTTCACACTTGGTCTTCTTTGGATTCTTATCTTGACTCATCCCCATACCACTAGCCAGGTACAAGTCAAACTGATCCACTCCCTTTCGATATTTTGAGCACTCATGCAATGGATGAGCGTGAGCAAGAAAGTTGACACCTGAAAGGCGGAACAGAAAGAAGGTGGAGGAGGAAGACAAAAAAGGTGTGAAAGACTCACATCAATGAGGACAATCATAGGCGAGAGAAGGCCATATGATAGATATGATGTGACGGGTAGGGATTGCCATGCAACGGATGCACATGTGAGCTAAAATCTCTCCAAGGGAACTAGTGGGGGTGCATCTAACTTGCTTGCTCAAGAAGACCTAGAGCTCGTTTGAGGAGGCTCATCATTGGAATATACAAGCCAAGTTCTATAGTGTGAAGGTCCCCACATAGCTATATGCATGATGATGATCTATATGGAGTACAAGGGATAGAGGATGAAGTACTAGTGTGGATCTCAAAAGGAATAGTAGTGTGTCCCCTTCTCTCTTTTTATTTTTCTTTTTCTCCTTTTTCTATTTTTTTTGTGGCCTCAATGGCTCTTTCTATTTAACTCTCATTTGTCCTCTTTGGGATCTTTTGATTTTGTCCTCTTTGGGATCTTTTCCTTCCTTTAGGGGCAACACTCTATATTTTACAAGAATATAGGAGATCTTTCAAACTTTACAAAGGTACTCACATAAAGAAGATATAACTATCATGATGCAAATGTATGCCTCTGCCAGGATAGCAGGATATGCAATGATACTAGCGCGTCATGTAGCAATGATCAGGGAAAGGCCCAACTAGCATGCGGCTCATCGATCAAGCAAGTAGCATGTATGACACGAAGATCAAGTCATGAGAATGTGGATGTTGCATGGCAATGTATTTCCGAAAGGCTATGGAAATGCCTTGTAGGTAGGTATGGTGGCTGTTTTGAGGAAGGATATTAGGAGGTTTATGATGACAGAGCGTATCATGCCAAGGGTTTGGATGTACCAACGAAGGTGGACGCCAACTCTCGGAGTGAGAAGAAAGCAATGCACGACACAGGAGAGGCTAGAAAAGTATGGGAAGGTGGAAATGTCAACTTTCGAATACTCACATTAGTCCGAAGAACTCATGCACTTATTATCGTTAATTCTCAATCAAATCAGGAGGTTCACAAAGAGACAAGTACCCCGAGGAGGAGTGTATGGGGGTTTGGTTATCCTTGCGCATCCTCGACTCATGGTACGTGAGTGTACTCTAATATTCGAACCCTTCAGAGGTTAGTGATCCATCTAGTAGCTAGAGTTCTCAACAGGGGTTTTTGGTTTTTGAAAAACACACGAATTGCCCAAAATACGACATCTATCACTAATAGGCTCGAGCTCTTGACACCAAAAGTTCAAACATTACTCTAGTCAATACCTCAAAACTATTGCAAGTTACTACTACAAAAAGAATAGCAACTTCAACTACCTACTTCTAGTCAAGACACAAAACTCAGTGCAACAAGCAAACTCTCTAACAAGATAAAACATGCAACCTATAGAAAGTTCAACCTAAAACAAAAGAAAAGCTCTAGAAAAAAAACCAAAGCACTACAACTAAACAGAGCAGCAGCTAAGAAAATAAAAAGAACAACTTACAGCTAAAAGAATAAGCATGCAAATCCTATGAGGAGTTCTAGTTCAAGTGGAGCGTGTATCTCTCCCACACAAAAGAGTAAGCTGGGGTCTAACTTGTTACTACAGCAAACTGAACAAAAACAAACCTAGAAAAGTAAAGAGTGAGACGCTCCAAGCATAGCACATAACGCATGAAGTGATAAAAATATAGTGCAACGAGAGACGAACTGATAATTGTTGATGAAAAAGGGGATGCACGGGGGAATCCCCAAGCTTAGACGCTTGAGTCTCCTTGAATACTTATTGGGGGTGCTGATACATCCAAAATGCATCACTATTTTATATAGTAATTCTTTCTTGTTCATTGATATATTTCACGATATGATGCTATTCTTATGTTGTTTTGGCTTATTTTACACAATTTGCAACTTTCCGGTGCCGAAGCAGCAGACACAGGATTCATCAGTAAAAAGTGGACGCTGAGTTGCTCAAGAAGAACACCTCCAAATTACCTGAAAATTGACGGAGGCTGTTTTCCAGCAGGATCACGAAGACACGCAAAAGAGCGACCAGAGGGGGGCCACAGGGTGCCCAGGCGGCCACCTGGCGCGCCCCACCCCTGGCCGCGCCGGGAGGGCGCCTGGACCCCCGGGGCCACTCCCGGCTCCCCCCTCTGGCCTATATACTCCTCGTCGTCCAAAAACCCTAAAAGGAAGGAGAGTTTCCGGAGTTCCGCCGCCGCTCCATGGCGAAAACCTACAGAGAAGAAAAGCCATCTCTGGCGGGCAGATTCCGCCGGGGAGATCACCTCCCGGAAGGGGAGATCGTCGCCATCATCATCACCATCGTCACGGGCATCATCGAGATCATCATCAACATCATCCCCATCATCAACACCATCTCCATCTTCATCCAATCTTGTCACAATTGCAACTCGTGTTGTAATCCGTACTATCTATCCTCTCTACTCTATCGGTGTTGATTACTACTTCGTGGTGAATGCTATTGAGTTTTGTTGGAGAAATATTATTGTGTTCAGATTGTTTTATCATCTATTTATCCCCACTGATCATGATCTCTTTTATTTCTTGTGAGTAGTTACTTTAGTTCTTGAGGACATGGGAGCAGTCTAGTTGCTAGTAGTCACATGACGTTGAAGTAATATGTGTTGGTTGATATTTAAGTTGTGTTGTTATTTTCCTAGTGGTGTTGTGTGAGTCGAACACTCAACACTTCGCCTTATCAAGGACCTAGGGGAATGCATTGTGTATAAAGAATGCTTACGGTGGGTTGCCGGAGTGACAGAAACCTAAACCCCAGTTTGCACGCTTTTGCACAAGGGAACAATGGATCACCGATCGTATTGCTATGGTTAGGCTTTTGCCTTAATTACTATCTTGTATTTGCGGATGCTTGCAAGATGTTTAATCATAAGAGTGCATTCATCTTAGTCTAGAGGATGCACTAGCATAGATCCACCCACCAAACACTTATCAACACAGTACATAGTACCGATACGGAATATGGCGAAAGCACATGACTACCTCTCCCGTGTGTCCTCAAGAACACTCTAGCTTTCATAAGTTCAGTTGCTAGGCCTCTCCTTTGCTCAGAAAGGATTGGGCCACTTTTTACTATCAAGTATCTTTTACTTTGCTTGTCTTTACTTTCCTGTCGCTTATACCAAGAAAACCCCTAAAAAGTTATCTTCCAGTGCTTGCAGTTATCTCCTTATCAAAGTCACTTGCTACTACCTTCTGCTCCTCGTTGGGTTCGACACTCTTACTTATCGAAAACACTGCAATAGATCCCTCTACGTTGAGGGTCATCAGGTGCACATGGGCATCCCCAAGCTTGAGCGTTTGACACTCCAAGATCTTCTTTCATCATCTTCCATCGCACACTTGAAAACTCCCTTCATACATAACTCATTGTAATCTGATTAGCGAGGTTAGTACCCATAGTAAAATAATTGCTTCTATACTGGAAATAAAGATAACCTTGAAGAGCTACTGTTTCTCAAGATTGCCAAAAAGTTTTTGCAAAGAAAAGCAAGCTTAAGGTTTGAAAAATGAAGAAAAGGCAAAACAGGACAGAATCTGTGAAAAACAGACCAACACGTAGAAACGAATTTTTTAGGGATAATTCTGCAACTCAAATCAAAAAAACTCAGAACATACGAAAGTTTTGTAATTGTATATAGCACTCTATGTAAAAAATCAGCTCAAAAAGATGAACTGGGATTTTTCCATGATTTTTCTAGTCACGAGGACAGAATCTGTTTTCTGGACATCATGTCACAACTTTCACTTCCCTTGTCGTATGAGGCTATAAAAGGCACAAAGCTTGGAAAGTAAAGATACAATGATGTTTCTACAGTAGTAACAATCATCAAGACCACTAAAAACAGAAGAAAAGCAAAAAGAAAAACCTAAATTTGTTGCGGGCTGCCTTCCGAAAGCGCTTCTTTAGAGCCATTAGCTAGGCTTAAAGCAGAAGATCAAGTCTTTTCAAGAGAATAACTAGCCCGTGTGACGGACTCAAAAGGTAACTTAATCTTTTTCCTAGGGAAATGTTCCATCCCTTTCTTGAGAGGGAATTGGAATTTGATATTCCCCTCTTTCATGTCAATAACAGCACCAACTGTGCGAAGAAAAGGACGTCCCAAAATAATTGGACAAGAAGGTTCACATTCAATGTCCATAATAGTGAAATCAACGGGAACATAATTGTCATTGACAATGATAAGAACATCGTCGATCTTCCCCAAAGGCTTCTTTACGTAAGAATCAACAAGACGAACACCAAAAGAACAAGGATCAAAAGGTTTCAATTCAAGCATATCATTTCTTTTGGGCATAACAGAGGTACTTGCTCCAACATCACAAAGAGCATAACAAGAGAAGTTATTCAATTTAATTTTTATCATAGGATCCCAACCATCTTCTAGCTTCCTAGGTATGGAGGCTTCTAGTCTAAGCTTCTCCTCCCTAACTTTGATTAGAGCATTAGTGATATGCTCTGTGAAGGCAAGATTAAGTGTGCTAGTGTGGGGGTCTCTAAACATCTTGTGTAGGAAACCAATAACTTCAGGTAAAGTGCAGTTGTCAAAGTCTAGGTCACTACTATCTATCAAGGAGGTAGTGATATCATTTAGGCTCACTTGTTTGAAAGCCACTATGTTCATAGAGGTTTCTTCATCTATGGTTGAGGTGGTAGCATCACCATTGATAGGTCCAGTGGGACTAGGGGTGTGATGGGTGCTAACTGTTTGGACATCCTCAACTACTTGGATAGTAGCTACTGTGTGGTAGGTAGGAAGGCTCTTAACTCTCTCTTCTTCCTCCTTTTCTCTGGCCCATCTCTCTTTAAGTTTTCCCGACATCCTAATGATTTCATTAATTTTGACTTGGATGGCATTCATAGGAGTGGTCTTCCTCTCCTCAGGGGGAGAAGTTCTAATCTTCAGCATCTCTACATCATGGGCTATGTTGTCTACCTTCGAAGAGAGGATATCTAATTTATCTAATTTCTCTTCCACACTCTTGTTGAAGGATTTTTGGGTAGTGATAAAGTCTCTAAGCATACTCTCTAGTTCAGATGTGGGGTTCTTGTTGCTAGGGTAGGTGTCGGGGGACCGGTACCCGGGTAGGCTAACCCAAGCGGAAGCAACCTTTCAAGACAAGGATGGGCCGATTGGACCGCAGCTGGGCCGAGCTGGGCAGATGTACGACCGATTGCTCCAAGGCAATCAGCCGTATCAAATGCCAGCAGTCGGCCCAGGCGCAATCGGACCAACCTTCCTTCACCAAGACGATCATCCGATTGGTCCGCAGCTGGGCCGAGGTTGATACCTGGAAGGCCAATTGCCCAGAGCAATCGACTTTGCCAGGTACCACCAGTCGGTCCAGGCGCAATCGAAACCACCTAATACCCAGTCGGGGGTATGATTACGAGGTCATAAATGCCATATCCCCAGATATCCGGATGGCAGGAAGGCCAGGTCATGTCAAAGATTTGGGGGAGATACGGTGTCGACCTCTCCGCCGATTCCGCGGACAGGCCGACAAGACCGCACCCCCTAGCTCCACTGTTCATCCCTACGCTCTACGAGTCTACAGCATGGGCCGCCGCTCGTAGGTTCCGGATCAGCCGGAGAGGAGCATTCGGTGGGCCCAGGCCGATTAGAGGATGACAACTGGGCCCATTCGGCAATGAAGTTACCGAAGCACCCTGGGCTCACACTATAAGAGCCAGGGTACCCCTCCCGCGTGAGGGACGACTCATCCTAGACCACCATTACTCACTTTCCCCTCAGTTCGCTCACTGCTTGTAGTTACACCTCAGGGACGCATGAGAGAGCCTTGCCCACGGCGGCGGCGCTCACCTTCCCCTGAGAAGACAGAGAAGCAGTTATTGTAGCCAGAGCATTGATATATAAGAGATAAGCAGGAGTAGGGGTGTTATCTCTCCGGAGATCCCCGAACCTGGGTACATCGTGGTGTCCTCCACCGTGTTTGTGCCCAACCCGATTCCGGCACCATCGACATTCTCTCCCTCGCGTCTTCCCCTCACTTTAGCCATCCCATGGCATCTGGCGTTACATATCGACGACAGTTGGCGCCCACCGTGGGGCAGACCGAGGCGTCGACTGGAGTAAAGATCCGGACGGGATTTTCCTCTGCATCGGGCGGAAGCCACGCCTCTGGCCTGATTCTAAGGCGTGGGGCAATTGACTATGTGGTGGACTACTCGGTGCGGTACAGGGCTGGAGCACCCCTGCCGCCCGGTGTGTCGCTGCAGGTTGGCAGTCATCGCCTCTTCATCGGCAGCTTCCCCGAGGCGCATCCCAGAGATATTCGCATCTTCTCGTGTGCTACGGACCCGCTCCCGACCAGGGGCTGCAGTGCACCACCTTGCAGAGAGAAAGGCCGAGTGCACGCCACCGTCATGATGGCGGGAGCATCTTCATCAACCAACCGCGATCCAGCGAGTGTGGCTAGAAAGGCCAAGGAGGTAGCTGAGGCTGCAGAGCGAATCGGCACCAGTGCGTTGCGGGATGTGTTATATACGCCCGTGAACAGGAATGGTGATCCGGAGTAGGTGCACACGGAGCTGGAAACAGCACGGCTCGCTTTGGCCTGCAGAGCTGAGCAAGTGCTGGCAGAAGAGCGCAGGCTGGGAGCCATCACAAGGGAATACAATGCAGCACATGCAGGGCCGCGCCGACCGATTGAGCCCGCAGTCCTAGAAGATCTGAGAAGCCGAGGCAGAGCAGTCAACCAGCAGCTGTCGGGGGCCGAGCAGCCGGAGCGTCCGAGAAGGCCAGTGCAACCGGAGCAACCAGCGCAGTCGGCATTCATCCAAAGGCCAACGTACAGCACACCGGACAAGAACCTGAGAGCAGCTGAGCAGATAGCGCTCGAACTAGAAGACCTGGAAGGAGATGAGCGGCGCGAGCAATCGCGCCAAATGCGTGAGCTAATAGCAGCCGCAAAGGAGCAGAGGCTCGTAGCAATGGGAAATCAAAATGCTGAGCCAGAGGCATCAAGAGGGACTGTGAGGCCGAATGCGGGAGCTAGCCAGCGACCGAACGCATCGCGCCAGAACAGACACCAACCCGCGCCATCTCGGCACGAGAGCAAGGTTATAAGCAATCGGCCACCCCCAGCAGCAAGCAGAAGAATGGAAGAACCAGCGGTCAACAGCAGGCGCAATGACATGCCGCAGCAATCGGCACCAAGACCAGCAATCATCACCCGACTCGGCCCTCGCCAAATCGGTCAGAATGACGCAAGACATCACATTGAGCTCCTGGAGAAGGAGGCTCAGGAGGACGAGGAAGGAGAAGCTGGCCCATCATGTTTTGGTCATCGTATTCAGACGGAAAAGTGTCCCAAAGGTTTCACGTTACCGAGAGATACTCCCAAGTATAATGGTTCCGTGAAACCAGAAGACTGGCTGTCCGATTACCTGACGGCGGTTCGCATTGCAGGAGGCAATCGGCGGGTAGCAGTCCGCTATGCACCTTTGATGTTGCAGGGTTCAGCTCGGACGTGGTTGAACAGTTTGCCCAAGGACAGTGTGAACTGCTGGGAGGATTTCACGACGGCATTCATCCACAACTTCACAAGCACATACGAGAGGCCCAACCTCCCGCGGCAGTTAGCTTTGTGTGTGCAAGGCAAAGATGAACCCCTCCGAGATTATTTATCTCGGTGGATCAAGCTGAAGAATTCATGCGAAGGAGTCCATGAGATCCAGGCCATTCAGTACTTTACTGATGGATGCCTGGCTGATTCAATGTTGAAGCACAAGCTGCTCCGCAAAGACTTCACATCGCTCGCCGAGCTCATGAAGGTGGCAAATGCGTTCGCTATGTCCGATTCTGCGATGCGCCCTATCCAGCTCGGAGTTGGAGGTGTGATCCAGTCACCAGGGGCTCCGCAGTCGGACACAGGGAACCAAGGCCCCAGTCGGAAGGAAAGGAGGGAGAACAACCGCAACAACAACAACCACAACCAGCAGAACAATGGAAAGCGCAAGGACGAGCAGCCCGACACTCAGTATGGCAGTCGGCAGGTGGCTGCTGTCCAGAATGAAGAAGATCCAGCGGCTGCAGGAGGCAGTCGGAAGATGAGACCAAATGTGAGACCCCCGGGACAGATGAAACCCAAGTACACGTTCGAGGATATGCTGGACGCGCCATGCAAGTTGCACAGCACGCCTGGCAGGCCATCTGCACACACTACTCGGCAGTGTGACTTTGTGAGAAGAATTGCGAAGGGAGAAGCTTTACCACCGCCACCCCCACCACCACCCCAGAACAGAGGACCACCTCAGCAGCAAAACCAGTTCCCGCAGCAAGATGCCACCTACATGATTTTCACCAGCGAGTCCACGGACAAGGGCAGTCGGAGAGCCCGAGCAGCGGAGGTTAATGCCACTATGCCGCCGATTCCCCAGTTTATGCATTGGTCCGAGTGTCCTATATCCTGGGACAGAGCAGATCATCCCACCATTTTGCCGAATCCGGGCAACTATCCGCTGGTGGTGGACGCTCTGTTCGCAGGACCAAGGTTTTAATGCAAATTCTCCCGAGTGCTCGTTGATGGAGGAAGCACAATCAACATTCTGTACAGAGATACAATGATCAAGCTAGGGCTCACAGAGAGAGATCTAGAGCGCAGTCGGACGACTTTCCATGGGATTGTCCCGGGATTGTCTTGCACCCCCATGGGTCGCATTCGGCTGGATGTCATATTCGGCACGGAGGAGAATTTCAGAAGGGAGCCGATTTGGTTTGAGGTCGCCGACCTCAGCAGTCCTTACCATGCTCTGTTGGGGTTGCCGGCATTTGCCAAGTTCATGATCAATGCACAACAGACATACCTGAAGATGAAGATCCCGGGGCCAAACGGCGTCATCACCGTCACCGGGGACTTCAGGAAGTCCCTCGAGTGCACATCTGCTGGCAGCAGTTTGGCTGAGTCGCTAGTGGTTGAAACGGAGAAGCATCAGCTCAGCAAAGTGATTGCAATGGCGCAAGCACAAAGCAAGAATCCACTTCCAGTTGGCCCAGCAAAGAGAGTAGATGAGGAATCGGCTTTTCAGTCGGCCAAGGACGGCAAGAAGATCGCTCTAGATCCCTCCGACTCAACCAAGTTCGTTGTAGTCGGAGCTGGACTTAGCAATAAATAGGAAAGCGCGCTCGTCGAGTTTCTCCGTGAGAATCGGGACATCTTTGCATGGTCTCCACAAGACATGCCTGGTGTGCCGAGAGAACTCGCCGAGCACAAGTTGCACATTCGGCCAGGTTCGAAGTCGGTCAAGCAACCCTTGAGACGTTTTTCTGAAGACAAGAGAAGGGCAATCGGCGAAGAGGTTGCGAAGCTGCAGGCTGCAGGTTTCATCATGGAAGTATTTTACCCCGAGTGGCTGGCAAATCCAGTCCTCGTCATGAAGAAGAACAAGACCTGGCGCATGTGTATAGATTACACCTGCCTGAACAAGGCATGCCCAAAAGATCCGTTTGCTCTGCCCCGTATTGATCAAGTGATTGATTCTACGGTCGGCTGCGAGCTGCTGTCCTTTCTGGATACTACCGCTGGATATCACCAGATCAAATTGGCTGTGGAAGATCAGATAAAAACCGCATTCATAACCCCTTTCGGGGCCTATTGCTATATCACCATGCCATTTGGTCTGAAGAATGGAGGAGCTACTTATCAGCGCACGATTCAGAGATGCACACACTCTCAGCTCGGCAGAAATCTCCACGTCTACGTGGACGACCTAGTGGTGAAGTCGGCAAAAGGAGTCACACTGTTGGACGACCTCAAGGAAACATTCGCAAATTTGAGAACTTATCAGATCAAGCTCAACCCGGAGAAGTGCGTGTTTGGAGTCCAAGCCGGCAAGCTCTTGGGGTTTCTCGTTTCCGAGAGAGGAATCGAATGCAACCCCGAGAAGATAGCTGCAATAGAGCGCATGGAACAGCCCAAAACCCTGAAGCAGGTGCAGAAGTTCACCGGTTGCCTCGCGTCCCTCAGCCGATTCCTCAGTCGGCTGGGTGAAAAAGCAATCCTGTTGTACCAATTGATGAGGAAGACAGAGAAGTTCACCTGGACCCCTCAAGCAAATGAAGCATTCCGAGAGCTCAAGCGCATGCTCTCCACGGCACCGATTCTGGCTGCCCCGATTGAGAAGGAGCCGATGATGTTATACATTGCGGCAACTAATCGGGTGATCAGCGCAGTTATGGTGGTGGAGCGGCCCGAGAAGGACAAGGCACAGCAAATTCAGCGTCCAGTGTACTACATCAGCGAAGTGCTCTCGGCATCCAAGCAGAACTATCCTCACTATCAGAAGATGTGTTATGGAGTGTACATGGCAGCCAAGAGGTTGAAGCCATACTTTCAGGCTCACTTGATCACCGTCGTCAGTTCGGCTCCATTGGCCGATATCATGGGAAGCAGAGATGCAACCGGAAGAGTGGCAAAATGGGCAATCGAAGTCGCTAGTCATGGCATCCAATATGAACCAAGAACGGCAATCAAGTCACAAGCGCTAGCCGATTTCCTAGTGGACTGGGCTGAAACCCAGTACATGCCGCAGCTCCCAATGTCGGATCTCTGGCGAATGCACTTTGATGGTTCCAAAATGAAAAATGGCCTAGGGGCTGGTGTGGTACTCACTTCACCAAGCGGAGATCAACTACAATATGTGCTCCAGATTCACTTCGCAGCATCAAATAATGTCGCCGAGTACGAAGCTCTTGTGCATGGTATCAAGCTTGCCAAGGAGATCGGTATTCGGAATATTGAGTGCTTTGGTGACTCTGACCTGGTTGTACAGCAATGCTCAGGCACTTGGGATGCAAAGGATGCTAACATGGCAAGTTACCGGTTCCTGGTACAGCAGATCAGCGGGTACTTTAAAGGTTGCGAGTTCCATCATGTGCCAAGAGCAAACAACGAGGCAGCAGATGCGTTGTCCAAACTCGGCTCCACAAGGCAAGCAATCCCACCAGGCGTATCTTTGGAGCACATCAAGAAGCCATCCATCATACCATCCCCAGAGTCCGAGTCCATTTTTATCTCGGAGACCGATCTTGAAGCATTGAGAAAGGCAAAAGAAGTTCAACCGGCCAAACCTGCAACCGTGAAGAAGCAATCCAGCGCCCAGGGTGTCTCGGCAACAGCACCAGGGGCTGCCGATTGCGGGCCAGGGGCTGCAGAGGAACAGAAGAAGAGCAAAGCCAAAGGGAAACAAGCAGAGGCTGCGCCAGAAGGCACAACCTCCGAAGAGCCAATGACATCAGAAATTGCCGATTGCAATGATGAAGCTCCAGCTCCAGACGAGAAGTCGGCACCAGGGGCTGCCGAATGTGTGCTAGGCGCCGCAGTCGGCAGTTCAGAAGCAGAGATAGAAATGGCAGACATCCAAGAGGCCGAGATCCAGGAGGCCAGTGGTCAAGAAACTGAGATCCAAGAAGAAGTCCCACCTCAGCATGCGGTGGTAATGGTAGTGGTCAGTGCAGCATCATGGGCACAGCCGATCAGAGATTTCCTAGAAGATGGAGTCCTTCCAGAAGACTTAGCAGAGTCAAGGCAAATCAGCCGCCGATCTTGGGCATACACAATAATCAACAATGAGCTAGTGCGCAAGAGTGCAACTGGTATCCTCCAGAGATGTGTGGAAGAGGACAGAGGCTTGGAGCTGCTCAGAGACATTCATCAGGGTGAGTGTGGTCATCATGCGTCAGCAAAGGCCATCGCCAGCAAAGCTTTCCGACATGGTTTCTACTGGCCGACTGCACTTGCAGCGGCTGAGAATTTGGTGAAGTACTGCAAGGGTTGTCAGCGGTTCAAGGCAAGAAGTCATCAGCCAGCATCGGCACTGAAGACAATCCCGATAGCATGGCCATTTGCAGTATGGGGTTTGGACATGGTCGGACCATTCAAGAGAGCTTAAAGTGGCATGACACATCTTCTAGTCGCAGTGGACAAGTTTACCAAGTGGATTGAAGCTAGACCGATCAAGAAGCTAGATGGTCCGACTGCGGTTCGGTTTGTGGCTGACATTGTGTGCAGATATGGTGTGCCTAACAACATCATCACCGACAACGGCACAAACTTTGCGAAGGGTGCACTGGCCCGATATGCATCTCAGCAGGGCATTCGGCTTGATCTGGCATCTGTGGCGCACCCGCAATCAAACGGTCAAGTCGAAAGAGCAAATGGACTAATCCTATCGGGTATCAGGCCTAGATTGGTAGAGCCACTTGAGAGGGCACCCGGAGCATGGATTGAAGAGCTTCCTGCAGTGCTGTTCAGTTTGAGGACCACACCAAACATGTCGACCGGATTCACTCCTTTCTTCCTGGTGTATGGTTCAGAAGCAGTCATCCCATCCGACATCGAGTTCGACTCACCTCGGCATGCACTATACACTGAAGAAGAGGCCAGATTGGCACGAGAAGACGGCATCGACCTCAAAGAAGAAGCTTGCCTGTTGGCCTTGTCCAGGTCAACAGTCTATCAGCAAAAGTTGCGGCAGTACCACAGCAAGAAGATTCGTCCTCTCGCTTTCCGAGAAGGAGACATGGTGCTACGCAGAATCCAGAAGTCAGACGGACAGCACAAGCTCTCCTCACCCTGGGAGGGGCCATTCGTCATCAGCCGAGCGCTCAAGAACAACTCCTATTATCTGATCGACTGCACCAAGGGCACTAAGCACAAGGACACATCAGGAGCAGAGACGGAGCGGCCGTGGAACGCCGAGTTGTTATGTCCGTTCTATAGCTGAGCAGCACAAACTTATGTAAGCCATTCGGCAAACAAGCAGTAAAAGTTATCATGCCTCTGAAAATGAGTATTCGATTATCTTTGCATAATTTCATTCGAAGAGCTAGCCTCAATCGGCGACGCTCAGTCATACCCGAGGTGTGTATAACACACCCGGGGACTGACCGACTACGAGGACAAGCGAATAGGCCATCGAGGCACGGGGACTGCGGGCTGGCACTCAGCTCGGCACTCAGCTCAAGCGCAAACCACTAAATGGTTTGCGGCATTGAGAAGGGTCGTATTTGAGGCAGCCGGCAGTATGAATCCTCGGGAAACAATTCGAAACGCGCCACTAAGGGCATATTCGATAAAACAAAGTCGCCGATTGCGCCGCGACCCAAGGCGTCGAGCCCGATAGCGGGCAATCGGCGCCTACTGTCGCAGAATCCTTTGCGTTAAATCTTGTCGTGTAAAAAATAAAAACTTATCGAACCTTGGCTGGTAAGCTACCATTGATCCGATTGCGGGCCGCATGACGGCAGCAAGGTTGACACGGTAGACATCCCCAAGTGCAGCCGATAAAGGAAACCGACAAAGACGCAAAGTTGATCGCACAAGTAAAAGCAAAAGCCAAGCAGTCGGATGGCATCAGAAGTAACAGGCCCAAGGCCGAATAAGTTTGTTACATCCAAGTCACACCCAGTGGGTGTCGACATAATTAAAAATATGTCTTACAAACGGATAATCGGAAGACAAAATAAGATAAAACCGATCCAGTATCGGCAAGCTACAATAAGTAAAACAGTTGATAGCATGGCTCAGGAAGTCGGAGGCACTGAGCTAGAAGACGGAGCAGTCGAGTCCGATTGCGCTTTAGAGGCTGTGGCACCAGTTTGCTTGGATCTTGGAGATGTCTGAGATGAGCCGCTATCAGAGAGCTCCTCGGCCAAGCCAGAGATTGAAGGTGCAGCAAGCGGATTCCCTCCTTCGTCGAGATACGGAGTGTACTCGTATGGAGAGAACCAGTTCACCATAGAGCTGGCTAGCCGATTTACTTCGGTGTAGGTTTTCTCAAGCAGATCAGAGGCATTGTCTCGGAGACTATAAAGTTGGGAGAGCTTCACCTGAGGGTACCAGCTTAGCACAGTTTGGAGGGCGGTTTCTGCACCAGTCCGACCGGCAGAGTTCAGCAAGACGTCGATCCGACGAGGGATAGCCTTCAGGAGAATCCGAGTCTGTTCAGTAGTAGCATTCAGAGCTTCCCCTTCATCAGAATCTTCTTCATCTTGTGCTTCAGCCTTGTCGGTCCCGGCGGAGGAACCAACAGCATGTTTCATTTTTTGAAGACCAGCCTTAAGCTCAGTCAGTGACCACAACGATTCAGCAATCTTCAGGATGCCGAGCTTGAATGACAAGGCAATTCCCTTGATAACAGGAATACGGGCTTCGGTGCCGATTAGATATTCATGCCAAGTCCAGACGTTATCTTCAAGTTGGCAGGTCCCTCCGGCAGCAACAGTTTCCTCTCGGGATTTTGCAACGGCCGCATAGGCAGCTGCTTCAGACTCGGGCCAAGCTTCTGTGTAACAAAAGAAAGTGTTAGCAACGCGATAGAGGAGAAGAGCAATCGGAAAATGCACTCGGATGCAGGAAACACTCACCGCTAAGGAGGACGTCCATCTCGGTCATGGTGTCGCAGAAGCCTTTGGCTCGGCGGCGCAGTCGTGTGGTCTCTTCGTAATTGCGTTTCTCCAACTCTTCAAATTTGGCGACGTGTTCATCATGATCTCGCCGAATGGAATCGCGTGCAGCCACCGCTTCATCCCTTTCAGCTTGCAAGGCTTCTCGGGCGGCGACGGCGGCATCTCGCTCGGCAAGGAGACCATCACCAGTGGCCGTCACGACAGCTATGTCGGCCAGATGTTTTCTCTCGAGGGCAGCCATTTCAGAGCGAAGGCCTTGGATAGTCCGATTTAGATCGGTTTCTACCCCCTGCAGTCGGATCGTTTCTTCCTTGGATTTGGCGAGGGCTGGGCCATGTTGGTTGAGTTCTGCAGTCAATTCAGTAATTCGGCCCTGAAGGTCATCTATCATGGGAATAGAAGCTAGAGGAAAGCATAAAGGATATGAGTGCAAGAGTAATTATTAATCGAAAAGAAAACAGAAATAGTATAGAGGTTACCTTTCAGTTTAGCGATCTCGGCCGATTGATTGTTGACCTGCAGCTGGGCCTGGGCGAGAGTTCGGAGGCTGGCAGTGTAAGCACCAAGAAGCTTTTCGAAGACCTCGCGTTTTTCTTCCATAACAGCCTGAGAGGAACAGCAAGACTGAGTTAGAGACACTGCAAAAAGCATGGAAGATCCGAACCGATTGCAACCAATCGGCCCGAATCTCGGGGACTACACCCAGTGGGTGCGCTCGCGCGCACCCACCGGAAGGAAAGTCTCCCGATTGAGGAAGGCAAAAGATAAAGCAAAAGGCGTGAAAGATCCGAACCGATTGCAACCAATCGGCCCGAATCTCGGGGACTACACCCAGTGGGTGCGCTTGCGCGCACCCACCGGAAGGAAAGTCTCCCAATTGAGGAAAGCAAAAGATAAAGCAAAAGGCGTGAAAGATCCGAACCGATTGCAATCAATCGGCCCGAATCTCGGGGACTACACCCGGTGGGTGCGCTTGCGCGCACCCACCGGAAGGAAAGTCTCCCGATTGAGGAAGGCAAAAGATAAAGCAAAAGGCGTGAAAGATCCGAACCGATTGCAACCAATCAGACCGAATCTCGGGGACTACACCCAGTGGGTGCGCTTGCGCGCACCCACCGGAAGGAAAGCCTCCCGAGTAAAGGAAAGACATAAAAGGGAAGTCAGAAGTTTATCGTGTGATGAGAGGTGAGCTGTTGGAGGTCCCGAGCAAGGGCATTGGCGAAGGCATTCACCCGGCTCAGAGGGGTCGTCACGGGGTCTTGAGGACGATGCGAAGCATCAGGCTCGGCGCCGACATGACGGGCGCGAGAATACTCAGCCCGGAACTGATCCACCGAGCGCATAAGAATCTCCGACGCAGAGGAGGTTGGCGTTGGCGTTGAAGCTTGAATGGCGGTGGAAGCAGCGACAGTAAGGGCTGGTGGCATCGGCGTCACTTGAGGGCCAGAGGCATCCGGTCGCGGCGGCGGCGCAACCGGACGAGTTGGAGCGGAGGTGCTAACGATGACTGGTGGCAAGGTTGTCGTCGTCGGTGGTGCGGACAGTACAACCGGTGGCACAGTTGTTGTAATCGGCGGGGCCGACACCGCAATCGGCGACGGGGTCGTCACCATCGGTGGCTCGGATGCGATAGTTGAAGCAGGCATAGTCGCGGCAGGGGAAACTGAGGTGGAGCAGCGTGGCGGAGACGGGGCAATCGGCCTCCGAGTGGTCGTGTCCTGAGGCTGTTTGCCTTTGCCGGCTGTCGGCGTGGCTTTGGCAACCTTGCCTGGAGCAGTACCAGCGGAGGAGCTGGTGGTCGAGGTGCGTTTAGCCGGCACCTTCGGAGGTTTGGCACGAAGATCTGCATCAGAACCATCAGTCTTTGAGACACTATCATCGTCACTCCATTCGGCCAAAAATTGCTCAAGGGAAGGGTCAGGCGTACCCCCTTGAGCTGGCGGTTGGGGGTCGGTCCTCGGAGGGTCGGCGGCCCTGGCATCAGCGAGGTCGGCATCCATGGAGTCGGAGGACTCTCCGGAAGACTCGTCGTCATCTTCATCATTATCATCGGCCTCGGCGGAAGGAACCTCGCCGTTATACTCAAAATCGGCGGGGTCATCCTCCGCGCGGTCGGGGGCATACACGCCAGCTTCCTGACCGTCTTCCATCAGGTTGGACTGAACAAAATGCTGGAAAGAAGATAAAAGTAATCAGAGGAGCTGAGAGAAAAAGCAATAGGGAGAAGAGGGCAATTGGAGCATACCACAGGCGGTTTCTGCTGGCGAGTGAGGCAGTCAAGCCCAAAGCGGAAAGGGTCGGGCAAAGGGCTAGATGTAATAGCCCTCACCCTGGCGCAGAGGTCTTCCTTCTTCACCCGCCATGTGCAGAGCCGAGTGGGATCTCGAGGACCCGACATATCGCACAGACGGTGCACTCGGCGCTGCAGGGGAAGAATCTGAGCTTGAAGCCAAGCGGCTACCAGGTCGATCGGGAGAAGTCCTTCTTGCTCTAGCTGGGCGACCCTGGCGACCTGGGCATCGACATCGCAATCTCCGACGCCATACTTCAGCGACCACTGGTGCTTGTTAGTCGGCCGGGCGAGGGAGAACTCGGGCAGATTCAGGAGATCGGGCCCTTGGTCAGGTGACTTGACGTAGAAGAATGAGGTCTGCCAATTTTTGCATGATTGGACGATCTCGGGACTCTTGTACTTCGGCTTGGCGGTTGCGACAAGACAACTGCCGCAGTCGGTCATGTCAGTCGGGTACGTGGGTTCGCCGCCTTCGATGGTGGAGGGCACCACAAGTCCCGTCCGAGCGTTGTGAGCTCGGAGATTGAAGAATCGCTTCCAGAGAGCGATGCTGGGACGGCAGCCGAGATACCCTTCGCAGAGTGTCACGAAACCGGAGAGAATCATGATGAAGTTGGCTGCGAGGTGATGAGGTTGCAGTCGGTGGAAGTCAAGAAACCCGCGGAAGAAGGAGCTGGCGGGAAGGCCGAATCCACGCTCGAAGTGAGCGAGGAACACGACCCTCTCGCCAGCGCGTGCGCTGGGCACGACCTCGGCGCCGGGAATACGCCATTCGACCTCTGCGGGCATTTTCCGGGCGCGAATCAGGGACTGGACGGCGTCGGCGGTGGCCTGAGAGCCTTTCCAGCACCCGCGGCTCGCCTGGGAGATGTCTCGCCGTGGCGCCATGGCGTTCGCGGGGGGGGGGGGGGGGAGAAGAAGAGAGCAAAAAAGGGAGGCAGAGCATGAGAGCAGTGGTGAAGAGTTACCGCGGAGGCGGCGGAAGTGGCAGAGAGCACAAGTTTGTGGCCGGAGCAGATCCAAGGTGCAGAGGTCCGCGACAGAGAGCTTCGCGTGGAGCTGCAATGGCGCAGAGGAGAGAGAGCTAGAGGTTGAAGATGGCGTCTGGGAGAAGGAAGAGGCGAAAGCCCTCCCCTGTGGCTTATATGGGCGGCGGGGGAGGGAAGTGGGATGCGTCTGCGGCTGTGTGGCTCGGTGTGGCCTAGGGCACAGGAAGGGCAACCGGCAAACCAGCGCAAAGGATCCTGGCGCAAAAGGCGAGGCGTGCGACGTGGGGGTCAGGCCCTGCAGTTATGTCAAGTCGCGTGTGGGTCATGGGTCCCAGCTCATTGATCACATCCAGGAAGAATTGGAGGTAACCGTTGGAACTAAAACAGCGAAAGATGTCTTTCTCGAAAAGTGAAGACACGAATTGGGAGCGAACCAGATCCAATCGGACGAAAAGTTGGTCAGCCGAGTGTGATCTCCGAGTCGGTCGGTGAACTCGGAATGACGCACTTGATGAAGCCATAGCAGTCGGAGGATATCAAGAGAAATTAAAAACTGCAAAGGCCCCGCGGTCAAGTGACCGAGGGACCTTTACAGCTTTAGGGGCTACTGTCGGGGGACCGGTACCCGGGTAGGCTAACCCAAGCGGAAGCAACCTTTCAAGACAAGGATGGGCCGATTGGACCGCAGCTGGGCCGAGCTGGGCAGATGTACGACCGATTGCTCCAAGGCAATCAGCCGTATCAAATGCCAGCAGTCGGCCCAGGCGCAATCGGACCAACCTTCCTTCACCAAGACGATCATCCGATTGGTCCGCAGCTGGGCCGAGGTTGATACCTGGAAGGCCGATTGCCCAGAGCAATCGACTTTGCCAGGTACCACCAGTCGGTCCAGGCGCAATCGGAACCACCTAATACCCAGTCGGGGGTATGATTACGAGGTCATAAATGCCATATCCCCAGATATCCGGATGGCAGGAAGGCCAGGTCATGTCAAAGATTTGGGGGAGATACGGTGTCGACCTCTCCGCCGATTCCGCGGACAGGCCGACAAGACCGCACCCCCTAGCTCCACTGTTCATCCATACGCTCTACGAGTCTACAGCATGGGCCGCTGCTCGTAGGTTCCGGATCAGCCAGAGAGGAGCAGTCGGTGGGCCGAGGCCGATTAGAGGATGACAACTGGGCCCATTCGGCAATGAAGTTACCGAAGTACCCTGGGCTCACACTATAAGAGCCAGGGTACCCCTCCTGCGTGAGGGACGACTCATCCTAGACCACCATTACTCACTTTCCCCTCAGTTCGCTCACTGCTTGTAGTTACTCCTCAGGGACGCAGGAGAGAGCCTTGCCCACGGCGGCGGCGCTCACCTTCCCCTGAGAAGACAGAGAAGCAGTTATTGTAGCCAGAGCATTGATATATAAGAGATAAGCAGGAGTAGGGGTGTTATCTCTCCGGAGAGTCCCGAACCTGGGTACATCGTGGTGTCCTCCACCGTGTTTGTGCCCAACCCGATTCCGGCACCATCGACATTCTCTCCCTCGCGTCGTCCCCTCACTTTAGCCATCCCATGGCATCTGGCGTTACATATCGACGACAGTAGGTGTTATTGTTCCCATAAGTGGATGGAAACGGCCTAGGATTACTAGCAAAGTTACCCCTATACACTACAGGAAACAAGAGTTTTGCCGTCAGCTTCGGGCTTTGCCGTCAGCTTTTCATCGTGGCAGACGGCAAACCATGGGTTGTCGTCAGCTAGTGGAAAATCTGACGGCAAAGAAACAGCTGTAGGCAAAGGAACGTTAGCCGTCAGCCTATTCAACGCCGTCAGTTAGCTGACGGCAAAGCTCAGAAAGGCTGACGGCATAGAGAACCTGACGGCAACGTATGCCTAGACCCCACCACGCGGCAGTGGTATAACGGCCCGCCGCTTGGCCGTCAGACAGCTGACGGCAAAGCCGAGTTGTCGTCAGCTGGCTGACGGCCAAGCGGCGGGTCGTTATCTCGGCTCGGGCCAGACCTAACCGGCCAGTACTCTCTCCCTCACCCTGCTCGAGCACTCTCTCACCCTCCAACGCGCCGCCGCCGCCACCGGAGCACCCCGGCCGCGTCTTCCCGCCGCCGCCAGTGAGCCGCCGCCTCCCCCGCACCCCGGCCGCCCCCTCCCGCGCTCCCCACTCTCTCTCTCTTCTCATGCCCACTGCTCCTCTCCTCCTCTGCAGCTCCACCCCCCCGCCGCCGCCGCTTCATCTGGTCCTCCGCCGCTGCCACCAGAGAGCCTGCTCCCCCTGCCTCGACGGTGAGCTGCCACGGCACTCCGTCCGGGCCGCTTCCGCCACTCTCCCGTGAGCGCACATCCACCCCTTCTCCCTTTTTTTATGTGTTAGATTTTAGTTATCTTAGTGTAGATCTGTTAGTGGCATGTAATTTTAGAGTGTAGTGTAGATCTACATCTGTTAGTGTAGATTTATGTTCATTGTTAGTTGTTGTCAGAAATTAGTTGTTAGTAATTTTGTTATTGTTAGTTGCTAGCTAGGTTAGTGAAGGTTAGATATATAGCTAGGTTTTTGTTATTGTTATTTTATAGGACCTGTTTTAGTTATTGTTAGTTGTCATAGCTAGGTTTATTACTACTAGTTTGGCATAATCTTTTAGTTAGTTCTATTCTATTATTATTTAGTTAGTTAGTAAGTTTAATTAGGTTATAATCAATGTAAAGTGAAAGAATGAAATTTTTTATTAGTAAAGTGAAAAGAAAAGTAGGGCAGATGAAGAAGAGGGGTAGATGAGGAGAGGCTCACCAGCCTCATGTCGAGGAGGAGGATTTCCAACCATCGAAAAAAAGACGAAGAGGAGCTCCATCTCCCACTGCACCCTCTCCTCCTTTCCATTCCTTCTAACCTCCCCGTGCGTTCGAGGGGGAGCACAAATCTCCTCCCGGTGCGTTCGATGACAGTAGCTAGATAGGTAGATTTAATAATTAAAATTTAGATGTAAGGTTCCATTGCGTAACCCATATGCGTCTCCCGTTCAAAAGATTCCATTTATAAATATGCATTCATTTGCATATTTATAATTGGATTCTTTCAAATTGTCCAACGTTATCCATGGACAGCCCGAGTGTGTGTAGATTGGATTCATTTCCTCATATATGCTCTCCTCCGGATCGGACGCAGGATTTCGTCAACGCCACCTTGTTTTTCTCCAGGTACACATCCTCTCGGTTTATGCTGAGACGTGTATTAGGAGAACAACGGGGAGGTGCTGTCGAAATTTTGCGTCGGATTGGGAGGAGAGCATGGGGAAATGAATCCAATCTGCACATACTCGGGTGGGATTAGGACCTATCTTTACCTATTAGCTAGTGTGCATATGCCGTATCACCGTAATTAATTATATGCCTTCTGGTGTTAATTTGTACTAGCTAGCTAGCCAGAATGAATGATCGTGCGTGGATGTACACCGGTCACCCTAGTCAAAAAAATATGACTAAGGAATGGTTGACCAAGACCGAGGAGTTCCTAGAGGTTGCATTTAGTGCTGGCCAACCAAGAACATGGTGCCCCTGCACTAGATGTAAGAACTATTCACAACAGACAAAGGATGTAATGGGTAAACACCTGCAAATACGTGGTTTCATGCCTGATTATACGTTGTGGTCATTTCATGGCGAGTCGGCCCAACGTGACAGACATGAGGTAGTGCGTCAGCGCATTGAGGATTGTGGTACAGGGATCAAAGACATGGTCAATGACTACAACGATGCTCGTCTTGAGGACGAAGAACCGGAGGAAACTGCCAAGGCCTTTTATGCCATGCTAGAGTCTTCAAAACTCCCATTGCATGCGCACACCAAGCTTTGTCAACTAGATGCCATCGCACAAACAATGGCTCTTAAGGCACAATTCAACTTGTCCAGAGAGTGCTATGATGCGATGATGACCTTATTCGGGCGCTTTCTACCGGACGGTCATATTATGCCTGCAAACATATACCACTCAGACAAAATACTCGGTGCACTGAAGATGCCCATCGAGCGGATACATGCTTGTGAGAAAGGATGCGTCTTATTTAGGCATGAGTATGCGGATGATAATTATTGTCCACGCTGCAAGTCCTCCAGGTATATTGTCGTAGACAACGGTCTTGGTGAGAAGACGTAGAGCAAAATACCCGTAAACATTCTTCGGTACCTACCGATCTTACCAAGACTTCAACGGCTTTACATGCTTGAAGAAACAGCAAAACAAATGACATGGCACAGAGATGGAATTAGACGTGCTACAGATGAATACGGGAATTTGATGTTGACCCACCCCTCTGATGGTGAAGCGTGGAAGATGTTCAATGAAATACATAAAGAAGGTAAAGCCAAAGACCCAAGAAACGTGGCACTCACCATTAGCCTCGATGGGTTCAATCCTTTCGGTATGACGGCAACCCAGTATAGTTGTTGGCCCGTATTCATCATGCCCCTCAATCTGCCCCCTGGAGTACTTATGCAAAGAAAGCACATCTTCTTGACGTTGATAGTTCCGGGGCCCAACTATCCCGGAAAAAATATGAATGTTTACTTGCAACCACAGATGGATGAGTTGAAAGAAGCTTGGGATAATCGGATCCGGACATATGATGCAGCTAGCAAAACAAACTTCCAAATGCATGCTTGGTTGATGCACTCCATGCATGACCTGCCGGCGTTTGCACTTTTTGTTGCATGGTGCGTGCACGGAAGGTTCCCATGCCCGCAATGCAAGTCTGCTCTTAAGTTTCATTGGCTGCCGGAGGGTCGCAAGTATTCTTGCTTCGACTTGCATAGACAATTCCTGCCTCTGGACCATGGATTCAGAAAAGACAAGAAGAATTTCACCAAAGATAAAGTTGTCGAGCACGAGGCACCACCTATGATGACGGGCGCACAAATTCTTGATCAGTTGAACTCACTAGAGCCTGATCCGAACCGGCCAGGGTATTTCTTGGGATATAATACGGAACACGCCTGGACCCACAAGCCATGCTTTTGGGATCTCCCGTATTTCAAAGACCTTGCTCTTCCACACAACATTGACATGATGCACACTGAAAAAAATATGGGTGAGGCCCTTTTTGGTACATTGTTCGGCACTGATAAGGGGAAAGATAATGTTAAGGCTAGAGTCGATCAGGAGAGTCTATGTAATAGGAAGTCACTGAACATGCGACAACCGAAAGGGAAGAAGAATTGGGAGAAGCCAAAGGCATGGTTCAATCTTAAAAGGGAACACATGAGGGAAATCCTCATCTGGGTGAAAAAAAGTTGATGTTCCCCGATGGGTATGCAGCGAATCTAGCAAGGGGAGCAAGTCTTGAAAAGTTGAAAATCTTTGGGCTAAAGAGTCACGATTGGCACATATGGCTTGAGCGGATAATGCCGGTGATGTTGCGCGGCTACATCCCCGAGGATGAATGGCTAGTAATGGCAGAGCTAAGCTATTTCTTCCATGTTCTTTGTGCTAAAGAATTATCGCCTATTGTGATAGAAGAGATGGAAAAACTGGCGCCGGAGTTGATATGCAAGTTAGAGAAGATCTTTCCACCGGGTTTCTTTAATCCGATGCAGCATATGATTTTGCATCTACCGATGGAGGCAAGATTGGGTGGCCCTGTGCAAAACCGTTGGTGCTATGCAACCGAGAGAATGCAGAAGACGCTTCGAGCAAAATGTAAAAATAAACGGAGAATTGAAGCATCAATGGCTGAGGCATTCGTTGTCGAGGAAGCGGCAAACTTCGTGACAGCACACTATGCTGCCACTAATTACAGTTTGCATAATCCAAAGCCTCGGTACAATACTGGCGACCCCGAGCGACATGAATCCAAGTTCAAACTCTTTAAAGGGAGCCTCACACCTTGTGGGGTTATGAAGACAAAGACGTTGACCTTCGAGGAATGGAGCATCATTACATTGTATATCTTGACCAACATGACAGAAGTGCGGCCATACATCGAGTAAGTGCGCGATACATATTAATTGTTCTGCAACTTCTTGACGAGTTGTGTGTCTAACTTCTCTTAATTATTTGATACAGTCGATTCGTCGCGCAATTCTCGAATGGAGTGGCGATCGAAAAATACTCCATCGAAGAGATTAATCTTCTTGAGAAGCGGGGAGGCGGCAATCCCGGTTTCATCTCTTGGTTTACACAAACGGTACTTCTTATATGATATACATGCCATTTTTATTTCTTCGTCGTCTCAGTACCGACTAATACAACAAGCCTTTCCGTTTCAACTTGTAGGCTAATTCAGAGTCGATGGACGCTGAATTGAGACAACGCAAATGGTTTTGATTTTAAGGTCGATACATATGAAAAATACGACATCAATGGGTATCGCTTTCGTACTGGTATGAAAGAGCAAACTATGCCCGATCGGAAAACAACGAATTCCGGTGTGTCCGCTATAGATGGAGGAGTCGAGTATTATGGAATAGTTGAAGAAATATACGAACTGCTATATTATGGTGAAAATCCTCCGAATGCCGTTGTCTTCAAATGTCATTGGTTCGATCCGAAGGACACTAGACGAACTCATGAGCATGTTGGGCTAGTTGAAATTAAACAGAAGAACCGTTTAAATGTTGCCGAAGTTTATATTGTGGCTCAACAGGCCACACAAGTTTTCTATCTTCCATGGGCCTGCCAAAGTGTAAAGAATCTCGAAGATTGGTATGTCGTCTATGACGTGCCGCCACATGGTAAACTACCTGCCCCCAATGAAGAAGAGGATTATCAACCTCACATAGACCTAGACACATATGACGGAGAATTCTTCCAAGAAACACGTGTGGCCAAAAAACATTTCGGAAAAACCTCTACGTTTGGTCAAAACATGGAAGTAGAGAATGACAATGCGGAGGAAGAGGAAGAAGTGGAACACGAAGAGGTTACTGATGATGATGAGGAGGAATATGAAGAAGTGGAACACGAAGAGGTTACCGATGCGGATGACCTATCATTGCTTGACTGGTTACAAAAAGGCTTTCGAAATGTGGTTGACGCTGAACCCGATCCCGGAGAAGAGATCATTCATGACGACACGCGTGATAGTGACGATGATGTTTTTATTGATCTTGGAGAAGATACAGATGATCCCGACTATTAGTTGTATGCATCCCAACTTTCTTTTGTTTTTTGTATATATGAATTTGTATTATTTATTTCCTTAATGTACTAATTCATCTTTATATGCATATGTTTGTTTTTTGTATATATGAATTTGTATTATTTATTTCCTTACTTTACTAATTCATCTTTACTCCGTAACAGGTGTTGACACATGGCGAGCCGTAGGGACCCACCGGTGGAGTCTCGACCACCTCTACCTCTACGGAGAGAGTTGCTGGCGGGTATTGTCGCAGCCAGCTCGCCGCCGGCGCGTGCTGAGCAGCCTCGTGGGAGAGGTCGGGGAAAAGGCCCAAAGAGAGCTAAACCCGGTGGTCGAGGAGCAGGTGGCGCCCTAGCCGAGTCACCCACTCACAGGACAGTCTCACCGGTACAGGAGCCACCGCCGGTGCAGTCGGAGGCACCGGAGCAGCGGCCACCGCCGGTGCAGTCGGAGGCACCGGAGCAGCGGACACCGCCGGTGCAGTCAGAGACACCGGAGGCACCGAGGCAGTCGACGGAGCCTTGTTGGGATGATCCTTGGGAGGAGCGTGCTCACACGGATGATGATGATGCCGATGAGGATGATGATAGCGATGACGACGGGGCTGAGGGGGGGTGAGGGGGATGATGGGGGTGAGGGGAGCTCATCTTCCAAGAAGCCGGTGTACCAGTGTGGTATGACACGGCTCCCACCACGTCCGGACCCTGCGCAGAGGACATTGATTGCGCCAGATGGGGAGAAGTAAGTTGATGAATTTTTTGTGTTCCTTATATATATATATCATACATGTACATATGGTCCAACAAGAACTAATGTCTTTGTGTTCTTATTTTGCAGGGCGTGGAGTTACCCGGAAGGTGCTCGGAATCCGAACTGCCTCCTTGGTGCCGTGCTTAAGGAGCAGTTCCCCGGGCTAGTCCAGTTGCCTGTTGAGGGTAGGGTTCCTGAGCCCGGCCTCACTTGGCCACACTACAAAGCCGCCCCGGCCCCGCCAGATGAACGCATCAACAACGTTGAATGCCGTACCAAAGCCGACATGGTGGTGGCTACTTTTTGGGTAAGTATTCTAAGCATTGCAATCATTTATTAGTGTTGGAATCATTTCACTCATCTTTTCATATGTTCGATGCATTTTTCAGTGCTACTATAGGGTTGAGGAGGGGATGGAGCCGGCGGCCCAGAAGAATCTCGAGAAGGAGATAGTGAGGCTACTCACGAACACTAGGCACGAGATGCGTGTTCAGTGTGTTCGAGATTGGTACGCCAAGAAGGGCGTGAAGAAGGCCAAGAAGAAGTGTAGAAAAGTTTTCCTTAAGAAGGAAGAATACTTGGCGGTAAATTACTAACTAATTCAAATTCCTACACTTATAAGTAAGGCCTAGTTAGCTCCAACTTTTCTTTATAAGCTTATGAAGCTCAAACTTGGCTTTATAAGCTTATAAGTGTCAAACTTTTCTTTATAAGCTTATGAAGCTCAAACTTGGATTTATAAGCTTATAAGTGTCAAACTTGGCTTTATAAGTTTATAAAGGTCAAACTTGGCTCTATAAGCTTGTAAAACTAAAAAATGATAATAATAGCTTAGTTACATAAAACTTGACTTGTACTTGGCTTAAAAAAGATATTCAATGACTTTATAAGATTATTAATTCATAGGCGCCCCCGAGATGGTGTGCAAATAAGATGGATTGCTTTGAGGCGATAGTGGAAAAATGGCTCAGTGATGCCTGGCTGTCCACCCACAAAAGCGCCAAGGCTACGCGTGCACAAATGGTAGGTGTGGCACACCACCAAGGCAATCTCAACGTCAACGAGTACGCAAAAAAATGGGTATGTGCCTTTTTTTTTAAGTTTCATGTCCTTTCATCATTAATCAATTGATTTGTTTCATGCCTTTTCTTTGCTTTTCATTGTAGGCGAAGCACCATAATCAGCCTGTGCCTAAGGGATTTCGCTCATTTGCCATGGCCCATAAGGGAAAGTACAAAACGGTGACGGCATATTCCGAGGGCGACGGTGTTGAGGCGTACACCAGCGCTGCAGCCTACCACAAGATGATGGCCTATTCTGAGGTGGCGAAAGAGCTACGCGGTCCTCAGTTTGACCCGAGCGAGGAGGAGATGGATCCGGAGGCCTTGATGATTTCTGGTGGCGGTAAGCATCATGGCAGCACCTCCATGTGCAATGGCTTCGTACATTGCCCGGAGACTCTACCTCAGATCAAGGCGAGGCAAACGAGCTCCGCTCCTGCTGTATGACCTCGCCCGCGGCCAGCGGACATTGCTATCAAGGTATAACTTTGTCTCAATTTTTCTTTCCGTTCTTTAGACTACGTAGTGATGATGACAATAATTGCTATATTGTTGAGTGTTCGCAGGACGCCATTCAGAGGGAGAGACAAGCGACACAAGAGATGTTGTCGGAGCAGCTTGCGAAGAGGGACCGGCTGGTGGAAGAGAGGACCCAGAGGATACTCGAGGAGGAGAGGGCACACAATAATGCCCAGACGAAGGCCATCTACAACCTCTTCTCGGTAAGTTACTACTTTTGCATATATCCGCCAAGAATGCATATGCATATGTTTGGTTCACTTGCTAATATGCTCGAGTCCTCAAAAACTAACTCGCAGAGTATGTGGGAGAAGCAAAGTCTTACCCCTCCACCGATGCCGACGCCTATCGTTTCTCCTCCCGGAACGGTAAGTTTCTTTCAATGATCAATATATCCCGGTCTTATACCATCAAGTGTCATCATGCTTACCACATTGCAACTCATCCTTTGTTGCAGCATAATTCCGGAGCTGCATCTCACAACCCACAAGAATCTCCTAGTGAATCCCCGAGCAACCCACGTGGCGGCGTGTAACACTCTCACTGTCAGTGAACAGTAATCACCATTACTGTTGATCATTATTGTTCAAAACTTTTGTTGATCAACCTGGTTCAGTTCAAATTCAACTTCTCTTTTGATATTGTTGAAAGTCATGTGATCATGGACCTTGGTCAACTTGAATCCAAACAATTCCAATCTCAAATTAAATACCCTTTGAATTGAATTCAAATCAATCTTGTTCAAAATGCATTTGATGGATTATTAAATAATAAAACCATGTGCAAATAAACTTTCTCCAAAAATTGTGAAACTACTTTTATAAAATCACAAATATTCAGTGGACCAAATTGATTGAGTTACAGAAAAATCCAAACAATTCAAACAGTAGGTTAAAACCCTTACTTTGGGCATTTAATATTTACAAGAGATATCTAATGATTTTCTTTTGCTGCAAAAACTTTTGTGGCACTGCTATATAATGATATACTAATATTGAGGCACCTAACACATTTTACAAAAATGCCTAAGCTGGGAAAACAATTACCAAAAAAGAGGAAATAGCAGAAATACAAAAAAAGGGAAAACCCCATAAATCCCGCCTGGGGCGATGGCCCAGCTCGGCCCACCCGACCGGCCTTCTCCTACCTCCCACCAACCCCCACCTGCTCCCGTCGCCGTCGAACACTGTGGCCGTGGACACGCCGGCCGGCCCCACCCCCACCTCCGCTGTACCACGTTGGGGATAAGGCCTCCCCTGGCAACCCAGAAGACACCCCTCCCCTCCATTTCCCTCCTCACCCAGCTTGCTCTCCTCGGGGCAAAACTGCCCGAGCCGCCGCCGGCCACCGTCGCGCCCCGGCGTGGCCAACGCCCTCCGCAGGCCTCGTCGTCTTGTCCATCGCCGCCGCCGTCTACGTCTACACTACCGTGCGCGGGGAATCGATCCCGGAGCTTCTCCACACCGCCCCCGACGCCTTTCCCCTTTTCGGCTCCGACGAGCTCCGCCGCCCGATTCCGGCCGAACCGCGTCCTCCCCGAGCACGCGGCCACCTTCTACGCGCTGCTGGTGAGCACGTCCACCATTCCCATTCCCCAACTCGTCCCCCCTCGCCCCGTGCTCCGTTCCACCTTCTATGTTGGATATGTGCCCTAGAGACAAATTAATAAAGATATTTGTCACATATCCGTTTTGTTCATAATACGTTTTATACTGTGCTATAACTGTATTACTTGGAAATACTAATACAGGTGTAGTATAAAACATGGTCCGTAGTTTAACTCGGGTAAACTATCTCATTGGGCAATTGATTGATCAAGCTTTCCTGATCATGGCGACACTTAAGTCCATTGACAATGAGGTCATATCATTAGGGGAATGATGTGATGGACAGACACCCACCTAAAGTAATGCAATGTGATCGAGTCACATAGTTCAGAGTTGCTATGACTTTGTAACGTATGGCTTAGTCCTTAGACCGTAATGATGATACGTAATCACGATCTATGAGGAGACTTTGATTTGTATCCCACCGCCTGACTGAAATATGCTGGCTATAACGGTGCACTTTGGGTATTCCGAAATAGATGGTTGATGAGTATGTTAATAGATCAAAGCGGGATTTGTCAGTCCTTATGACAGGACAGGTACTCTGGGCCCACTCGGTGATATTGCATCAACCCCTTGCAAGGACATGACTAGGTCACAAGAGATGCAATGATCATGGACGAGAGAAGTTGTTTGTCGTGAACGAGATGTGAAAACGGTATGTGGGATACCGACGATCAAACCTCGGACAAACAAGGTACCGCAGAACAAAGGGATTACGTCGTATCGTTAACGGTTTCCAAAAGCGATCGAAGCTCATTCGATGGAAGCACAGGGACTGTCAAGGACTGTAACCAGGTCCAACTGACTAGTCATTGGTCAATGAGAAGAGTCTCGACCATGTCTGATGTTTCCCGGACCGTTAGGGTGTTACACTTAAGGGCAATCGATGCATAGGACAGTTACGGGATCAATCGGTGAAATAGGAGAAATCACCGGAATAGTTCCGGAGGAGGACGGAATGGTTTTCGGACATTTTTGAATAGTTCAAAATAAAGTTTAATTGTTTTAATAATGTTTTTATTATTTAATTATCTGAATCAAATATTTAAAACTTATTAAATAATTAAAAATAATGGAAAAAGGCTATATGGGCCTTTGAGGCCCATTAGGGGAGGAGGGGGTTCCTCCCTTGGGCTTGGCGCCAAGGGGTGGGGCCCAACCCCCCCTTGGCCGGCGCACCCCTCCCCCCTTGGGGGTTTAGTCCCACATGGGGGAGGGAAGAGGGATCACACACCCCCTTGGCCTTTATATAGAGGGGTAGACCCCCCTTTTTCCATACAACAATTGATCTCCTTCTTCTTCCTTCTCCATTTCCGGAAGTGGACTCCCCTTGTTTGGAGTCTGCACCAGGATTGGAGTTCTCCACCATAAGGCAGGCCGTCGCTCTGCCGGAGTCAGGATCCGTAGCAGTCTTCTTTCCGCTGCTCGCCTGGTTCGGAGCCCGGGAGGAACATCGATTGTGTCGTACGTGTATAATCTCTTCGAGGCAGTACACCTGTGGTGCTGCTTCATCGCTGGAGGTTTACCGGGAGTCATTCTCGCCGGTGGTGGTCTTCTACATGACAGGGAGGTCGTAGATCAGAGTCTACGCCAACCACGTTCGCAAGAACGTTTCCCTCTTTCGGTCTTCAAAGGTATGAACACCGATTCCCTCCGTTACTTTACATCGCCATAGCATAGATCTTGGGTTCGGGTACCGTAGGTGTGAAAAATTTGTGTTTTCTGCCCCGTATCCCAACAGTGGTATCATGAGCTAGCTATGCGTAGATGTATTGTACGGATAGAACACATCTAGGATGTGGGCATCAAATCTTCATTCGTTACCCTCCCACGTGTACTTATTGAGCATTGCGGCAATGTTTGATGAATCGGCCCCCGACCGACCTTACGCGTTTACGCGAGACTGGTTCCACGCTTGACATATGGCTTGTACCATATAAAGTGGCTGGGGGGTGTCTGTCTCTCTGCATTAGCGATGCGAAGATGTTTGCAACGGAGGGCCCCGACAGGGGTGTAATAGAGACGATTGGGGATCGGTGTTGTGGCATGTTTTCGCAGGATAGAAATCGGTTCTCTCTCTCGAAACCCCTAGCAGCCACGTAAAACTTGCACAAGCTAAAGTAGAAAGACGTTTTAACTTTGCTTTGCATGAAGGGGGATCATAGGTAGTATGATTTAAAGTTTAACTTCCTGTTTTATGCTTGTATGCCTATCTCTCCAGGACTGATGATTACAACCTTGTCCAGAGTGGCATGCTCTACTCCATGGAGGCTGAGCTGCAGAAACGCTTTGAGAGGATGGGTGCATATGAGATTATCACCGACCTCAAGGCAGTCTTCGCACCTCAAGCCAGGGCTGAACGGTACGAGGTTTCTGAAGCCTTCTTCTCAGCAAAGATGGATGAGCACGGCAGCGTGAGTGAGCACGTGGTCAAAATGTCTGGCTACGTTCAGCGCTTGAATGCTCTGGAATGTCAGATTCCAGATGAACTTGCGGTTGATAGGGTGTTGCAGTCGCTTCCCCCTAGCTACAAAGGCTTTGTGCTGAACTACAACATGCAGGGGATGACCAAAACCCCTTCTGAGTTGTTCGCCATGCTAAAGAGCGCTGAGGTTGAGATCAAGAAGGAGCACGCCGTCTTCATGGTCAACAAGACCACTGACTTCAAGAAGTCAAGCAGACGGGAGAAGGCCAAGAGAGGTGGCCCTAAGAGGGATGGCAAGTCAGTTGCCGCTCCTCCCAAGGCACCCAAGCCTAAACTCGGAGTGGAGTGCTTCTACTGCAAGGGTGAAGGTCACTGGAAGCGCAACTGTCCCAAGTACCTAAAGGACAAGAAGGCTGGCAAGGTCGCCAAGAGAGACGAAGGTATATTTGATATACATATTGTTGATCTTCTCTTGACAAGCGCCGGGAACACATCCTGGATATTTGATACAGGGTCTGTCGCTCATATTTCTAATTCCATTCAGGGACTAAGGAATAGGAGACGCTTGGTCAAGGATGAAGTGACGATGCGCGTGGGGAATGGCTTCCAGATTGAAGTCTTGGCGGTCGGCACGAAGCATCTTAGTCTCCCTTCGGGATTGGTTTTAGTTATGAATAAATGTTACTATGTACCCGCGTTGAGTGTGAACATCGTGAGTGGCTCTTGCTTGAAGCGAGACCACTATTCTTTTAAGTCCGATACAATTGGTTGTTCGATTTATAAGGATGATATGTTTTATGTTCATGCACCGGAGTCGCATGGTTTATTCGTACTTAATCTCGATGGTGACGTGTGTCACGTTAGCAATATTGAGGCCAAAAGATTGAAGAATAATGAAGATCACATGATGATGTGGCATTGCCGACTTGGTCATATTGGTGTAAAACGCATGGAGAAGCTCCATAAGGATGGACTTCTTAAGTCATTGGATTTTGGATCCCTTGATACATGTGAACAATGCCTCATGGGCAAAATGACAAGGACTCCATTCAATGGTGTGATGGAGCGTGCGGATGTCTTATTGGGGATCATACACACGGATGTATGTGGACCCATGAACGTCCCCACCTGCAATGATCTTCGTTACTTCGTGACCTTTACTGATGACTTGAGTAGATATGGGTATATTTACTTAATGAAGCACAAGTCTGAAACCTTTGAAAAGTTCAAGGAATTTCAGAATGAGGTCGAAAATCAACTCGGAAGAAAAATCAAGCACCTTCGATCGGATCGAGGTGGCGAGTATTTGAGTCACGAGTTTGGCAATCATCTGAAGTCTTGTGGCATAGTACCACAGCTTACGCCGGCAGGCACACCTCAGAGAAACGGTGTAGCTGAGCGACGTAATCGAACCCTATTGGATAGCGTGCGATCGATGATGTATCATACTGATTTGCCTGTGTCATTCTGGGGGTATGCATTAGAAACCGCCATTCATATTCTTAATAGGGCACCATCCAAATCCGTAAAGACAACACCATTTGAAGAATGTCATGGCACTAAACCTGAGTTGTCTCACCTGAAGATTTGGGGTTGTGAGGCTTATGTTAGGAAACTACAGCCTGACAAACTTGAATCCAAGGCGGATAAGTGCATCTTTGTGGGCTATCCCAAGGAAACTTGTGGGTACACCTTCTACAACAAGTCTGACAGAAAAACGTTTGTTGCCAAGACGGGACACTTTCTTGAGAAGGAGTTTCTCGCGAAAGAGTTGAGTGGGAGGAAAATAGACCTCGATGAAGTAACTGACCAATCACTCCAATTGGATGAAATGGCTACGGAATTTGTTCTGGAACCATCTTCCACAGTGGGAGTTGAAGAGAATGGCCAGAACGACATTCATAACGATCATGACATTCATGATGATCATGATGAGAATGAAGAGGAACCTTTTATGCCCCGTAGGTCATCAAGAGTCCGTCAACCTACTGAGTTTTACGGACATCTTGTGAATGCTATCTCGGCTGTTGAGTCGGATGAACCTACGAGTTACAAAGAAGCAATGGAGGGACCCGAGTCCGAGAAATGGCTTGAAGCCATGAAATCCGAAATAGACTCCATGTACACCAACAAAGTATGGACTTTGGTGGATATTCCCGAGGACCGCAAGGCCGTCGAGAATAAATGGATTTTCAAGAAAAAGACTGGCGCAAACGGAAACGTATCTGTCTACAAAGCTCGACTTGTCGCGAAGGGTTTCCGACAAATTCAAGGAGTTGACTACAAGGAGACGTTCTCTCCTGTAGCGATGATAAAGTCTATTCGGATCCTACTAGCAATAGCTGCATATCATGATTACGAGATATGGCAGATGGATGTGAAAACTGCATTCCTAAATGGCAACATTGAGGAAGAGTTGTATATGATGCAACCAGAGGGGTTTGTCGATCCAAGGAATGCTGGTAAGGTTTGCAAGCTTCAACGGTCCATCTATGGGTTGAAGCAAGCATCTCGGAGCTGGAATCTTCGATTTGATGAAGTCATTAAAGCTTTTGGATTTGTCCAAAACGTTGAAGAGTTCTGCGTTTATAAGAAACTGAGTGGGAGCTCTGTAGCATTCCTTGTGTTATATGTAGATGACATATTACTAATAGGGAACGATAAGAAATTCTTAGAGGAAGTGAAGGAATATCTGAATGGACAATTTTCCATGAAGGACCTAGGTGAAGCTGCGTACATACTGGGGATTAAGATCTATAGAGATAGACCTAATCGACGGTTGGCCTTGAGTCAGAACACTTATATTGACAAGATTTTGAAAAGGTTCAAAATGGATGACTCCAAGAGAGGTCTCTTGCCAGTTATAAAAGGTGTCAAATTAAGCGTGACTCAATGTCCGACCACAGCTAAAGAGAAAGAGGAGATGTCCTCAAAGCCCTATGCCTCAGCCATAGGTTCTCTCATGTATGCTATGTTATGTACCAGACCGGATTTAGCGCTGGCCATTAGTATGACTAATCGCTACCAGAGTAATCCGGGAATGGCCCATTGGACAGCAGTAAAGAACATCCTTAAGTACTTGAGAAGAACCAAGGATCTCTTTCTCGTTTATGGAGGAGTTGATGAGGAGCTCACCGTAAAGGGTTACGTTGACGCAAGCCTCGGCTCAGACCTAGATGACTCGAAATCCCAGACGGCATATGTCTTCATGTTGAACGGTGGCGCGATTAGCTGGAGGAGCGGCAAACAGTCAATCGTCGCTCAATCTTCAATGGAGTCGGAGTATATTGCCGCTTGCGAAGCGTCAAACGAGGCGCTGTGGCTGAAGAAGTTCGTGATCGAGCTTGGCGTCTTTCCCAGTTGCACTGACCCCGTGGGAATCTTCTGCGACAACACGGGTGCCATTGCTATCGCGAAGGAGCCAAGAACTCACTCTACAGCCAAGCACATCCTCCGAAAGTTCCATGTGACGCAAGACTACGTCAGGGATGGACACACTAGGATTCACAAGATACATACGGATCTGAACGCAGCAGACCCGATGACTAAACCTCTTCCACAGGGAAAGTTTGAAGAACACCGAGAGACCATTGGTGTGAGATACATACCTGATGTAAACTAGTGTAATTTGTACTCTAGTGCAAGTGGGAGACTGTTGGATATGTGCCCTAGAGACAAATTAATAAAGATATTTGTCACATATCCGTTTTGTTCATAATACGTTTTATACTGTGCTATAACTGTATTACTTGGAAATACTAATCAGGTGTAGTATAAAACATGGTCCGTAGTTTAACTCGGGTAAACTATCTCATTGGGCAATTGATTGATCAAGCTTTCCTGATCATGGCGACACTTAAGTCCATTGACAATGAGGTCATATCATTAGGGGAATGATGTGATGGACAGACACCCACCTAAAGTAATGCAATGTGATCGAGTCACATAGTTCAGCGTTGCTATGACTTTGTAACGTATGACTTAGTCCTTAGACCGTAATGATCATACGTAATCACGATCTATGAGGAGACTTTGATTTGTATCCCACCGCCTGACTGAAATATGCTGGCTATAACGGTGCACTTTGGGTATTCCGAAATAGATGGTTGATGAGTATGTTAATAGATCAAAGCGGGATTTGTCAGTCCTTATGACAGGACAGGTACTCTGGGCCCACTCGGTGATATTGCATCAACCCCTTGCAAGGACGTGACTAGGTCACAAGAGATGCAATGATCATGGACGAGAGAAGTTGTTTGTCGTGAACGAGATGTGAAAACAGTATGTGGGATACCGACGATCAAACCTCGGACAAACAAGGTACCGCAGAACAAAGGGATTACGTCGTATCGTTAACGGTTTCCAAAAGCGATCGAAGCTCATTCGATGGAAGCGCAGGGACTGTAACCAGGTCCAACTGACTAGTCATTGGTCAATGAGAAGAGTCTCGACCATGTCTGATGTTTCCCGGACCATTAGGGTGTTACACTTAAGGGCAATCGATGCATAGGACAGTTACGGGATCAATCGGTGAAATAGGAGAAATCACCGGAATAGTTCCGGAGGAGGACGGAATGGTTTCCGGACATTTTTGAATAGTTCAAAATAAAGTTTAATTGTTTTAATAATGTTTTTATTATTTAATTATCTGAATTAAATATTTAAAACTTATTAAATAATTAAAAATAATGGAAAAAGGCTATATGGGCCTTTGAGGCCCATTAGGGGAGGAGGGGGTTCCCCCCCTTGGGCTTGGCGCCAAGGGGTGGGGCCCAACCCCCCCTTGGCCGGCGCACCCCTCCCCCCTTGGGGGTTTAGTCCCACATGGGGGAGGGAAGAGGGATCACACCCCCCCTTGGCCTTTATATAGAGGGGTAGACCCCCCTTTTTCCATACAACAATTGATCTCCTTCTTCTTCCTTCTCCATTTCCGGAAGTGGACTCCCCTTGTTTGGAGTCTGCACCAGGATTGGAGTTCTCCACCATAAGGCAGGCCGTCGCTCTGCCGGAGTCGGGATCCGTAGCCGTCTTCTTTCCGCTGCTCGCCTGGTTCGGAGCCCGGGAGGAACATCGATTGTGCCGTACGTGTATAATCTCTTCGAGGCAGTACACCTGTGGTGCTGCTTCATCGCTGGAGGTTTACCGGGAGTCATTCTTGCCGGTGGTGGTCTTCTACACGACAGGGAGGTCGTAGATCAGAGTCTACGCCAACCACGTTCGCAAGAACGTTTCCCTCTTTCGGTCTTCAAAGGTATGAACACCGATTCCCTCCGTTACTTTACATCGCCATAGCATAGATCTTGGGTTCGGGTACCGTAGGTGTGAAAAATTTGCGTTTTCTGCCCCGTATCCCAACAGAGTACCCCGGAGGCGCCTACTACGACGTCGAGTTCCCCGTTGACCAGGAGTAGTTCGGTGGATCCCAGGCAGGAGGCCTCGCCTTTTCGATCTGTATCTCTGATGTGATTTGTGCTAGCCTTCTTAAGGCAAAACTTGACTAACTATGTCTGTACTCAGATATTATGGCTTGTATGACTTATGTATTCGGGTCCGCGTGACCCCCTCTATTGTAACATATTTTTTTATCCTTTTGTGTTAGTGTTGTGCTGTGATATTATCACCGTGGCACCCTAATCTCAGTCGTGTACCCTGTGTGTATGATTACTGTACACGGTCTGATTTTGGGGGCGTCACAAGTTGGTATCAGAGCCGACTGCCTGTAGGAAGCCACCCCACCACTACTTGGTCGAAGTTGAGTCTAGACTTTGAAAAACTATTTTGCTAACTTAACATTTGGCTTACGGGCCCACATCGATGTCACTACGTGTGATATCTATGGTATTAGGATCCTTTTCTCCTTACCTATGCTCTGGGAATCTGCTCTCTTATCCTTGCTGGTAAGTTTAAAAAAATCTGACATTAGGATCACGTTCTCTTGATTCCACCCGGCGTTTTTGGTGCTTCCCCCCATTGATTGAGTCGTGTCGCAGGAGCCATACCCCAGGTCCTGGACCGCGGATCCCATTCTCATTCTGGGCAGGCCGCGCGTTCTCTGGCATTAACTCCTGTGGCCAACAGTTTTCTTGCGGCGTGATTGACATAGTGGAATCTATGTCGCGTCGTGTAATCCTTACCGCGGTCTGCGCGCCGCCTAGTGAGTCCTTTTTCCTTAATTTCTACGACGTTACGCTGCCCGATTTTCGATTGACTCTATGTGCGAATGTGTATGTCTTATATGACTACTCCTATATATATCTGCGCCTCCTTTTCGTTGTCGTTTTATTTCAGGCTTGATTCTGGTATCTCGTTAAATTTTCATCGCTGAAATACCCCTGTTAAATTCTAGCAGGATGGCTGGTCGTGGTGGTCGTGGTCGTGGTCGTGGTGCCAACGACCCACCTCCGCCGCCGGATTACATGGCCGCGATGATGCAGCAGTTCGAGATGAACCGTCAGTTCATGCAGAATATCATGGCTCAGTTCCCCCAGCCGAATCAGAATGGGCACCACCATCAGCATGCCACCGTGACTCTGCACGACTTCACCCGCCTCAACCCCACTATGTTCCGCAACACTGTTCAGCCGTTGGATGCTGATGACTGGCTTCGCGACATCACTCACGAGCTGGAGTCCGCTAATGTCGATCCAGCCGACTATGTGAACTTTGCGTCTTACCATCTGAAAGGCGCCGCTGCTCAGTGGTGGAGCACCCACAAGCGTTCCCTGCCAGTTGAAGAAGTCATCACTTGGGATGAATTTCAATCTGCCTTCCGCGCCCGCTACATTCCTCAGGGGATCATGGATCGTAAGGCGAAAGAATTCCGTAACCTCACTCAGGGCGACATGACTGTTGAAGCCTATCAGCGCGAGTTCCTCAACCTCTCTCGCTATGCGGAAGGAGAGATCACCACTGATGCTCGCAGGCAGCAGAAGTTCCATCGTGGCCTCAACCCAGACCTCAGGCTCGCTCTTGCCGTTCATGATTTTGCCAACTTCTCCACCATGGTGAACAAGGCTATCACCGTCGAGACCGCACAGGTGGAGCACAAGAACTCTCTGAAGCGTTATCGTGACGTTGGCTCATCTTCGGGCGCAACGCAGAAGCGTCGTATCTGGCTCCCTACCATTGTGACCCATTCACCTGTCCCTGCTCCAAGGCCGTCTTATGCTGCACCCCGTCTGCCTCCGCCACCGCAGTTGCCAAGAGCTCTGCCTGCACCACCCAATGCTACCCCACTTCATCCTCAGGATGGATTATGCTTCACGTGCCGCCAACCTGGGCATTTTTCCAGAGAGTGCCCTCAGAAACAGAAGCAACTGGTAGTTCACCCCGCTGGCCGTGGAAATGGTCGTGGCAACAACAGGACCCCCAACTATAATACTGGGTCTGCTGCTCATGCTCGTGGTCATGCTAACAACATCAATGTTGAAGAAGCTCAGCAACAACCCGCTACCGTGATGGGTACCCTTCTCGTTAATTCCGTACCTGCTACTGTTTTATTTGATACAGGAGCATCGCATTCATTTATGTCGGAAGCATTTGCATTGTCGCATAACTTCGCATTGGAAAAGATGAACCCATCAATGGTTGTTCGCACCCCGATAGGCCAATGCCGAACCACCAAGGTAGTGCCCGAAACCATCGTTGAAATTGAAGGGATTGAATTCCATGCTTCCCCCATAATCCTGATGTCTTCCACCATAGACCTCATTCTCGGAATGGACTGGTTGAAATTTCACGATGCCGCACTCTATTGTGGCACCAAGTCTGTCCAACTTTTTCACCCCTCCGGCGAGATTGTTAACCACACCACCCGAGTTACCCGTAATGCTGAAAAACAGATATTTATGATGAATGCTTTGAATGCCGCCCCCCTCGAAGGCATCGAGAACGTTCCAGTCGTTCGCGATTTTCCCGACGTCTTCCCAGAAGAACTGCCGGGAATACCCCCGATCAGAGAAGTTGAATTCGTCATCGACTTGAAGCCAGGCACTGTTCCTATTGCCAAGCGACCTTACAAGATGCCTCCACATGAACTCCTTGAACTTAAGGAGGAAATCGACAAGGCACTTCAGAAAGGATTCATTCGCCCCAGTTCCTCAGCTTGGGGAGCACCTTCGCTTTTTGTCAAGAAGAGCGATGGGACAAATCGACTGGTCCAAGATTATCGACCCATTAACCAAGCCACCATCCAGAACAAATACCCACTTCCCCGGATCAACGATCTGTATGATCAACTTGCAGGATCCAGAGTGTTTTCTAAACTCGACTTGAGGTTGGGTTATCACCAAATTCGAGTCCGTGATGAGGACATTCCGAAGACTGCCTTCATTACTCGCTATGGTTCATACGAGTACACTGTCATGTCCTTTGGCTTAACCAATGCTCCAGCCACCCTCTCCAGATTGATGAACTATATTTTCCTGGAGTACCTCGACCATTTCGTCGTGGTTTATCTGGATGATATATTGATATATTCCAAGAATGAAGAAGAACATGCTGAACATCTTCGTCTTATACTGGAGAAGCTTCGAGAACACAAACTCTACGCTAAGTATTCTAAGTGTGAGTTCTGGCTTCCTGAAGTGACCTACCTTGGACATGTGATTTCCAAGGATGGCATTGCCGTCACCCCCGAACATATCCAGGCTATTCTTGACTGGACTCCTCCCAAGACCGTCAAGCAAGTCCGCAGTTTCCTCGGGCTCGCTAGCTATTGCCGCCGTTTCGTCGAGAATTTCTCCAAGATTGCCAGGCCTCTGACTAATCTGCTTCACAAAGGCGTCAAGTTTGAGTGGACAGATAAATGTCAAGAAAGTTTTCAAGCACTCAAGGACAAGCTAACTTCTCCCCCGGTGCTCGCTCCCCCTGATACTCAGAAGACTTCGTGATATATTGCGACGCGTCTCGTCAAGGGTTAGGCTGTGTCCTATTGCAAGAGCGCACAGTGATTGCTTATGGCTCTCGTCAGTTGCGTGCTCATGAAGACAAATATCCAACACATGATCTTGAATTGGCAGCAGTAATTTATGCATTGAAGCTGTGGCGACATTACCTCGTCGGTAATCCTTGCGAGGTCTACACCGATCACCAACGTCTGAAGTACCTGTTTACTCAGCCAGACCTGAATCTTCGTCAACAACGATGGCTCGAGACAATAGCCGACTTCAACATGGATATTTCGTATACCCCTGGCAAGGCTAATGTGATGGCCGATGCCTTGATCCGCAAAGCTTACTGTTCTGAACTTGAGGTTCAGGTGCAGCAACCACTTCTGTATGAAGAGTTTCGCAAGTTGAATCTCGAGATTGTTCCTCAAGGTTACGTCAATAACCTGGTTCTCGAGTCAAAGCTCGACGCCCTCATCAAGAGTAGACAATCTCTGGCCCCTGACATTGTGAAGATCAAGCAGGACATCGCAGAAGGAAAGCCTTCCTCTTTTACCATTGATGCTAATGATGGTGATACTGTGTACTTCAAGGGCCGCTTAGTAGTTCCTGTGAGCCCGGCCCTCATTAACTGTGGTCCGGATATCATGGAAAAAGCCCATAATTCTCCCTTGTCAATCCACCCTGGCAGTACCAAGATGTATAAAGACCTTCGTCAACGGTACTGGTGGCCTTACATGAAGCAAGACATCGCCCGCTATGTTTCTCAGTGTGACGTTTGCAGTCGCGTCAAAGCCGGACATCAGAAACCTGCTGGTTGGTTGCGACCACTCCCTCCTCCTGATTGGAAGTGGGACAAGGTCGAGATGGACTTCGTCACCGGTTTTCCTAAGTCATAGAAAGGTAACGATGCCATCTTTGTCGTCATCGACCGATTCTCCAAGATTGCACACTTCCTGCCGTTCAAGGAGACGATCACTGCTAGTCAGTTAGCACACTTGTATATCTCCCGAATTGTGTCACTCCACGGTATTCCGATGGAGATCAGTTCAGACCGTGGCAGCATTTTCACCTCACGATACTGGAATAGTTTCATGGAAGCTTTCAGGACTCGTCTGAATCTCAGCACCGCTTATCACCCCCAGTCGCAAGGCCAAGTTGAACGAGTCAATCAAGTGCTGGAAGACATGCTTCGCGCTTGTGTCCTTTCCTTCGGCATGAAATGGGAGGATGCCCTCCCGTACGCGGAATTCTCGTACAACAATAGCTATCAAGCTAGCTTGAAAATGGCCCCCTTCGAAGTTCTATACGGACGTAAATGTCGAACCCCCCTGAATTGGTCAGGAACTGGGGAACGACCCTACTTCGGACCGGATCTTGTCCAAGAAGCCGAAGAACAAGTTCGCATTGTGCAAGAAAATCTCAAGGCCACACAGTCTCGTCAGAAGAGCAACTATGACCGCAAACACCGTGAAATGGAGTATCAACCTGGTGAATACGCTTACCTCCGTGTCACTCCCATGAGGGGCACTCATCGCTTCGGTATCAAGGGCAAGTTGGCTCCTCGCTACATTGGGCCGTTCCGTATCCTTTCCAGGAGTGGACCCGTGGCATACCGGTTGGAATTGCCGCCGAACCTCTCCCAAGTCCACGATGTATTCCACGTGTCGCAACTCCGTCGCTGCTTCAAGGATCCTATCCGCGAAGTGGAACATGATATGATCGATCTGCAACAAGACTTGACTTATCGAGAACATCCGAGTCGCATTCTCGATCAGTCTGAACGTCGAACCCGCAACAAGACCGTCAAGTTCCTCAAAGTTCAGTGGTCGAATCATTCTGAAGATGAAGCCACCTGGGAACGCGAAGATCGCCTTCGCGATGAATACCCCGATCTTTTCCTCGCTACCACTTAAATTCTCGGGACGATAATTCTTGTAGTGGGGGAGATTTGTAACACTCTCACTGTCAGTGAACAGTAATCACCATTATTGTTGATCATTACTGTTCAAAACTTTTGTTGATCAACCTGGTTCAGTTCAAATTTAACTTCTCTTTTGATATTGTTGAAAGTCATGTGATCATGGACCTTGGTCAACTTGAATCCAAACAATTCCAAGCTCAAATTAAATACCCTTTGAATTGAATTCAAATCAATCTTGTTCAAAATGCCTTTGATGGATTATTAAATAATAAAACCATGTGCAAATAAACTTTCTCCAAAAATTGTGAAACTACTTTTATAAAATCACAAATATTCAGTGGACCAAATCCAAATGGGTTTGGGTATTGATTGAGTTACAGAAAATTCCAAACAATTCAAACAGTAGGTTAAAACCCTTACTTTGGGCATTTAATATTTACAAGAGATATCTAATGATTTTCTTTTGCTGCAAAAACTTTTGTGGCGCTGCTATATATACTAATATTGAGGCACCTAACACATTTTACAAAAATGCCTAAGCTGGGAAAACAATTACCAAAAAAAGGAAATAACAGAAATACAAAAAAGGGAAAAACCCCTAAATCCCGCCTGGGGCGATGGCCCAGCTCGGCCCACCCGGCCGGCCTTCTCCTACCTCCCACCAACCCCCACCTGCTCCCGTCGCCGTCGAACACTGTGGCCGTGGACACGCCGGCCGGCCCCACCCCCACCTCCGCTGTACCACGTTGGGGATAAGGCCTCCCCTGGCAACCCAAAAGACACCCCTCCCCTCCATTTCCCTCCTCACCCAGCTCGCTCTCCTCGGGGCAAAACTGCCCGAGCCGCCGCCGGCCACCGTCGCGCCCCGGCGTGGCCAACGCCCTCCGCAGGCCTCGTCGTCTTGTCCATCGCCGCCGCCGTCTACGTCTACACCACCGTGCGCGGGGAATCGATCCCGGAGCTTCTCCACACCGCCCTCGACGCCTTTCCCCTTTTCGGCTCCGACAAGCTCCGCCGCCCGATTCCGGCCGAACCGCGTCCTCCCCGAGCACGCGGCCACCTTCTACGCGCTGCTGGTGAGCACGTCCACCATCCCCATCCCCCAAGTCGTCCCCCCCGCCCCGTGCTCCGTTCCACCATTGGAGCAGAGCTCCGGCGCCGCGTGCGTCGGCATAGCCGTGGCCCTAGTCCGTCTCAGCTCGCGGCGAGGGCACCCCTGGACGCGCGACACTCGTGGTGTTTGATTCCCCCTAGCCGCGCAAAAATTTGGTCACCGGAGCTGGCCGGTTTGGATCGCCGCCGTGCCACGGCTCGTCGCCGGCATGCGCGCGCTGTGGCGTAGGCCATTGACATGCGGGCCCGCCCGTTTTGGTTTAGCACTGATGAATCATTAGGCGTAATAAACCCCCCTGTTAGCTTATTTCTTAAATAATTAACCCCCATGTGAGGCTTACAGGTGGGCCTGCCCCACTTAACCCCCCTGTTAGATTAAATAAAACTGTTAGTTAATTCTCTGTGAATGACAACTGGGCCCCACTGTCAGATTAATAATTAAAAGGAATTTAGAGAAATTGAGTCACTGACATGTGGGTCCAGAGGCTATTTCTGATTTCATAAAATGTTTTATAAATAAACAGAGGCTGACATGTGGGTCCCACATGCCAGGCACTGTTTTGGTTAATGTTTTGGATAATGTTCTGGATAATGTTGAATAAATAATAAAAGAAATTCAAAAAAATCATTTAAATGATTTAAAACTTTGAAATTCAATAACTTTTAAACCGTAACTCGGATTCAAAAAATTTATACATGAAAATTGATCATAAAAATATAACGAATACGAATACGCTATCCGTTTGCCTATCACACCCCTCTAACACAACGAACATCGAACCCTTCCCCCTCCGGACCGGCAGTCCGATAAATTGTCCGGTACTGTTAGAGTGCCCGGATGAATTTATTCCGAACACGAATGTTTCTCATAATAGATCAACTAGCACGGATACACCCCCCTTATGTTTTTCCGGTACCCACGACACCTCCGGCTTGATCCTTCCCCTTCGGTCACCCTGTCCGGTAATCATTCGGAGCCGGTAGTTCATCCTCAGATGAATTCCCGCTCCGAGCAATGTGCATTGCACTGCATTAGAACACCGTTAATATTTCTTCCGTCTTGTCATGCATCTGTTTGTATATGCTTGCTGTGTATTTACTGTTTCTTCCCCCCTTAATCTTCGGTAGACCCCGCTGCTGCCGTCGACTACACCGCTGCTGAGTACGACTACTTCGTCGACGACCCTACCCCTACCGTCGAGCTTCCAGGCAAGCAGAGCCATTCTCTTCCCCAGATATCGCCTATATTTCCGTACATTTCTTGCACTAGGCATTGTTACTGCTGCTGCTACGTTACAATCCTATTCAATTGCATAGCCTATTTTTTGTCGCCCCTTGATGTACCTCCTTTATCCTATGCTGCCTACTATATATATATGTTATTCAGCAGTGAGCCATGCGCATTGTTAGCTAGGATTAGATAGAGGGCCGTGGTGCTCAGGGGAGTGAACGCGGATACAAATATTATAACTGCACAGGTACGGTACAATGCAGACACCGTCTAAGGCCCCTATCTGGGTTATGCCTAGTCACCTCAAGTGTGAGCTATCAAGGAGTAATCCTTGTACTCCACTCGAGGCTGACTTTGTCTTGCCGCCATAGGGTCCTGAACGGCAATTGTCCTTCAGGTGAGAAGTCGGGCGACCCAACGGTGCCCGCGAGAGGTATTGCGACGGGACGACAGGGAGGGTACGACCAGTGTACCGGTGTGCTTGGCCCCTGATCGTTGGCCGCGAGAGTTACCAAACCACGAAAGTCGAGCTCCTCCAGGAGCACACGCGAGACAAGGTAAGGAGACGGTTCGCCTTGTTGGTAACCGCGGTGACTTGGTGGGACGACGGGGCAGGCACCGATGTACTGGTGGTCCTGGCTGCTGTCGTTGTCCGCGGGTCGGTTAAGTCGAGGCAACGATAACGGTTGCCACGCAGGTTAATTAAAATGCTAAATGGTTCAGTGAATGTCTTAGGTTGGCTATATGCCATGTACGCACTACCTACCCGTGGGAATTACGAGTTATGGGCTCCTCTGCTTCGTAGTGTCGTCCGAGGACTCTTCAGACGTCAGCAGTACCGCGGCCTGCGCCGGGAAGTGGTGTTGTCTTATTTTCTCGCGTGGTGGTGTCTTATTTGGATTTGCTTTAACTTCACCGGCCAGCCACGCACCGTGCAGGAGTACGTTCGGGTTGGGGTCCAAGGCCCGGCGTACTTAGGATTTAGACCGGCGGATGGCCTCTCTGTTGAGTTTGAAAGATGGGCTATGAAGTGTCGGATAGCCTCGGTGGAGCGTTCCCTAACAAGGTTCCCGCCACCCTGGAGTTCCGTGCGTGTAGCGTAACACAAGTGCACCCCTGCAGGGAAGATTAATCTATTCGGATAGCCGTGTCCACGGTAACAGGACGCTTTATGCTAAAGCTGGATCTTACCACTAGAAACTATTATTATTAAACTGTATGGTTCCGGGTTTTCTTCCTCGCGGGGATGTCGAGGAGGTGAACTCGGAGGCATTGTTAATTATTACAACTTATTATTATAAATGCTGCAGCAACTTCTGCTGCATTGTTACTTTATGCTTTACATAAACTGTTGGCTGATTCTTACCTCATGCTGCAAGACATCGTCGGAAGATGCTAGTCTTCGTTAGGCCTAGCTTCTTACCCTTGCTCTGGATTTCTGTCTTTCAGTCCACTATATACAGCTTCTTCTTTCCGTTGATACAATGCATAATGCTTAGTAGTGGACGTAAGACTCGCGGGTATACTAGATACTCACCTGCTTTATTTCCTTTACTGTTTTGCCTGATCGGCCGCTGCAGCCGACGTTGGAGCCCAGGAGAAGGAGTACCCCGGAGGCGCCTACTACGACGTCGAGTTCCCCGTTGACCAGGAGTAGTTCGGTGGATCCCAGGCAGGAGGCCTCGCCTTTTCGATCTGTATCTCTGATGTGATTTGTGCTATCCTTCTTAAGGCAAAACTTGACTAACTATGTCTGTACTCAGATATTATGGCTTGTATGACTTATGTATTCGGGTCCGCGTGACCCCTCTATTGTAACATATTTGTTTATCCTTTTGTGTTAGTGTTGTGCTGTGATATTATCACCGTGGCACCCTAATCTCAGTCGTGTACCCTGTGTGTATGATTACTGTACACGGTCTGATTTTGGGGGCGTCACACGGCGCTTCTCAGCCTTGAGGTGGCCTCCGGTAAGTTACATAAAGCTCATCAATGACTTTATATGCTCATAAAGCTCAATAATGGTAGTAATAGCTTAGTTAAATAAATATTTACTTATTCTTGGCTTATAAAAGCTAAAAAATGACTATATAAGCTTATAAAACTTATACTTGGCTTTATAAGCTTGTAAACCTAAAAATGACTTATACTTGGCTTATAATAGCTCCTCAATGACATCATAAGCTCATAAAGCTGAAAAATGATGTTAATAGCGTAGTTCGATGAAAATTGAGTTATACTTGGCTTCTAAAAGCTCAATAGTGACTTTATAAGCTTATAAAGCTCAAACTTGGCTTTATAAGCTTTTAAAGCTCAAATTAGATTTTATAAGCTTATTAAGTTCAACAATGACTAATACTTGTCTTATAAAAGCTCAATAATGAATTTACTAGCTTAAGTGGCTTATAAACCTAAAAATGACTTATACTTCGCATATAAAGCTCAAAAATGAATTAATGACTTAGTTAGATCTAAAATGAGATATATTTAGCTCTTGAGGTCTAAGAAGAACAAGTATTGTAGAATAAGAAGAAGGATAGGAGGAAAAGAAAGAAGTGAAGAAGAAAGAGGTGAAAAAGAAAGTAAAAGAAGAAAAGTTCTTCTTATTCTTACTTTTTCTCTTCTTTCTTTTTCTCCATCTTCTCTTCTTCCTTTCATCTTATTCTTATTCTTCCACTTCTTCTCCTTACTCTTCTTCTCCTTGTTCTTATTTTTCCTTTTTATTTTCATCTTTTCATCATTTTGGATTTCTTCTTTTCCGTATGTAACATATGATTCTGTTTTCATTTTGCAGATTTGCCTTTATGCATGGATGGATGTTTCTTTGTTGTAGATATAGTATATTAGGATGGAGATGACTTGTAGATGTATATAATGTTGGGCACTTTCCTTTTGTATATATGATGACTTGTTGTTTTAAACTTGGAGATGGCTTGTTGTTTTAAACATGGAGATGACTTGTTGTTTTAAACATGGAGATGACTTGCTTTTTTAAACATGGAGATGGCTTCTTTTTGTTTATATGACTTGTGGATGGCTTCTTTTTGTATATATGACTTGTGGATGGCTTCTTTTTTATACGTGACTTGTGGATAGCATTATGATTGTATATATGACTTGTGAATGGCATTCTGTACATATATATATATATTATTGTTTATATGCAGGGAATTAAAGAAAAACAAATTAAAAAGATAGATACAGAGAGAAAGGCGTTGCCGTTAGCAAGCTGACGGCAAAGCGGACACGTGGCGGCAGCCTGTGCAATCTGGGCTGTGGCAGTGACCATTTGGTCACGGCTTTGCCGTCAGCCGGTTGACGGCTGACGGCAAAGAGTAGGTTGGCTGACGGCAAACGGCTGACATGTGGGCCCAGGCAAGGGCTTTGCCGTCAGCCAGACGGCTAGCTGACGGCAATGCACGCCGTTAACTCAGCCCACGGGGGTTAAGTCAGAGCTGGCCGTACGAGCGGCTTTGCCGTCAGCCAGTACAAAAAGGCTGACGGCAAAGGCTTTGCCGTCGGTCGATCTTGAGCTGACGGCAAAGCAGCTCACTGCCGACTGATGAGCTGCCAACAGGTTTGCCGTCGTGGAGCTGACGGCAAAGCCTTTGCCGTCCGCTTTTCATAAGTTTGCCGTCAGCTTTGGCTGACGGAAAAACTCCTGTTTCCTGTAGTGATAAGCATTATTATTAAAGTTTTTTCTAGCAATGAAGTTCACATCTACTTGATCCTGAGCAATCAAAAAGTTTAAAGGAACATTCTAAGTATCAATAGGAGATTGCTTGGTAAGTAGAGACGTAATCAAGTAAACTTTTCCATTTAAAGAGGAGATATCCTCGACAGAATTTACCTTCTTACCAGTTGGAGATCTTTCGGTGTGCCACTAAGAGTAGTTCAGCATCATCTCATCAAGTCGCTTTGTGGCAGCACCAAGTGTGGTTGACATAAAAGTTCCTCCCGCGGTCGAATCTAACAGGTTCCGCGAGGTAAAGTTCAAGCCTGCATAAAAAGTCTGGATAACCATCCAGGTAGTCAGTCCATGTGTGGGGCAGTTCTTGACAAGAAATTTCATGCGTTCCCAAGCTTGGGCAACGTGTTCATTATCCAATTGCCTGAAATTCATAATGTTACTCCTCAATTGGATAATCTTAGCAGGTGGGTAGTACTTCCCAATAAAAGCATCTTTGCACTTATCCCAAGAATCTATGCTATTCCTAGGCAAAGATTGAAACCAGATTTTAGCTCTGTTCCTCAAAGAGAAAGGAAAAACCTTGAGCTTAACAACATCACCTTCTACTTCTTTATACTTTTGCATATCACATAATTCAACAAAATTATTCAAGTGTAAAGCGGCAGCATCTCCAGCACCAGAGAATTGATCTCTCATAACAAGGTTTAGCAAAGTAGGTTTAATTTCATAAGAGGTAGCTGAAGTGGCAGGTGTGGCAATAGGAGTGCAGATAAAGTCACTGTTGTTGTGACTGGTGAAGTCACACAACTTGGTGTTTTCATTGGAACCCATAGTAGCAGCAGGTATTTTTGATAAGGGACACAAAAGTAACAACTGAAAGGTAAACTAACAAGACTAAAAAGCAAGGATAAAAGATAGTGTGCAACTCCCCTATCTTGTAGATTGGAGTCCCCGGCAACGGCGCCAGAAATTGGCTTGATACGGTGAGGATCTCTCACTCCTCGTTGGTTACCCCAAGTGGAAGGTGAGATGTAGCGTAGCAGCAAATTTCCCTCGGTGAAGATACCAAGGTTTGTCTCCAGTAGGACTCGCAGAAATACAAGAAGGTGTCACGGCGCTTGACGTGGACCTACACACAGCAACAAATAACTTTGCTTCCAACGAGTACAGAGGAGTTGTCAATTCCTCCGGCCTTGCTGTTTACAAAGGATCAACGCAAGAGGTAATAATAGTGGCAACTGAAAGTAAACTAAGGATGTAAACAATAATGTTAAGATGGACCGGGGTCCCGTGATTTTCACTAGTGATGTCTCTCTCCCAAAAGACGATAAAAGTGCTAGCGAGGTAAACAAATCACAGCTGAGCAATTGTCAGAATTATGAAGACGCTGCAATGCTAACTATGCTGCAAAGAAAGGAAGGGCTCAAAATCAATGGGCAGCACGCCAAGGTAAGTAGATCGAAATCCAACTGCATCTACTACGAATCATCCACCTTAAGATTGAAGGGAATATGCCCGAGAGGCAATAATAAAGTGGTTATTATCTTATTCCATGTTTATGATAAATGTTTATTTTCATGCTATAATTGTGTTAACCGGAAACGTTAATACATGTGTGTTTAATAAACAGAGAAAAGGTTCCTAGTAATGCCTCTCTTTATACTAGCTTGTTGATTAACGGATGATCAAGGTTTCCTGATCATGAACATTGGATGTTGTTAATAACAAGGTCATGTCATTGGAGAATGATGTGATGAACATACACCCACAGTAGTTATAGCAATACGATCATGTCATCAAGTTTCTATTGCTGTATCAAACTTTCACGAAGTAACCCTAATCCTTAGACCATGAGATCACGTCAATCACTGACACCGGAAGAGTACTTTGATTCCATCAAACGTCACACCGTAACAGGGTGATTATAAAGGTGTCGTTGGGTACTTGGAAAGTGTTAGTTGAGGCTCGTGGATCAAGAGTGGGATTTGTCCATCCAGATGACGGAGAGATATACTCTGGGCCCTCTCGGTGATATCACATTGACATCGCTTGCAAGCACGTGACTGGCTCACGAGGATGTTATATCACGGAACGAGTAAAGAGTACTTGTCGGTAACGAGATCGAACTAGGTATGGATGATACCAAATGATCGGATCTCGGACAAGTAAAATATCGCGAGGCAAAAGGAATTGGTTACGGAGTTTTGGTTCACACGATCACTAGTTCATCGTTGAGTAAGTGGGAGTCATCATGGATCTCCAGATCCCGCTGATGATTATTGATCAGAGAAGAGTCTCTGTCATGTCCATTTTATTCACGAACCGTAGGGTGACACACTTAAGGATTCGTTGACGCGTTTGAGTGGATACGGAACGCCAGAGAATATACTGGACAGCACATGGACTGTTTTGATAAAACTGTTGGAATAGTTTCGGTATATCAAAATAGTGCAAGGGGATAATTGTTAATGTGTTCATTGAATGAAGTGTTCATTAATTTGAGTGACATTAAACAAGATAATTAAAAGTGTTTTAATGTGATAAAACTCTTGGAATTTTGAGTGGAGAATTATGGAAGTTATGGGAATAATGTGTGACCCTTTGTTTTTGTGAGTGGAGAGTCCACCCACATTATGAGGGGAGAGGTGGGGGCACCTCTTGGGGCGTGCTACCCCTTGGGGGCTGCCTCCCCCTTGGAGACCCCTCTACACACCAATTCCTCCATCTCTCATATGCCCTTTGGTTGGCATCTTCCTCCCCTTGCTAGCTGATCCAGTTTCACGAGTACGGTGCTTAGGCGAAGCCCTGCTCAAGATCTTCTCTACCACCACCACCACTATGTTGTAGTGCTGCTGGAGTTCCCGAGGATCCACTACTTCCGCTGCCCAACTGGAGCAAGGGGCGGAGGTCGTCGCTGATCCGTACGTGTGACCGATTACGGAGGCGCTGCCCGTTTGTGGCGCCCATCTTCATCACGACCTTGAGGTCGGAAAGTGATCGACTACATCACCCACGAGAATCGTTCTCGTTAAAGCTTTTTGGTCTTCGAGGGTGAGTCCTTCTCAAACCGTTACAAGTTATCTCCTAGATGTGATCTTGGCAGTTGCAATCGTAGGAAAAATTTTGTTTTCTATGCAACGAACCCTTCAGTGGTATCAGAGCCTCGTCTATGCGTAGATGCTTTGTACGGTTAGAACACATAGAGATGTGGGCGTTGATCCTCTAGTTGTTACCCTCTTTTGTGCACTTGTTCATATTGCGGCAATGTTGGATTGAAGCGGCCCTAAGCGCAAATTGCGTGTCACGCTTGACATACGGCTTGTACCGTATAAAGTGGCTTTGGGGGTGTCAGTTTCTCTAACATTAGTGATATGGCATTTACAACGCAGGGCCCTGGAAAGGGATGAAAAGAAACAACTAGCGAATCAACGTTGTGGTTCTTGTCCGTAGGTAAGATCGGTTCTTTCCTAGGAAGCCCAAAACCACGTAAAATTTGCAAAGATAATTTAGAAGCATCTAACTTGTTTTTGCAGGGCATGTGATGTGATATGGTCATTGTTACAAAATTGTTGTATGAAATGAGATTTATTGTAAACAACCGGCAGGAGCCATATGGTTGTGTTTTTCCTTTTTTAAGGCCTGCGTGCTGTAGATATATCCATGAGATATATTGTAATGGAGAAGGACGACCATGGTGGTGGCGCCATGGACCTTGGTGCCGCGCCGGTGGCATGATGGAGATCATACCAAGACGCACAAAGATGGAGATCTATTGCGAGAAGGACCATATCATATCACATTATCCATGCATGTGATGTTTATCCTTTTATGCATCTTATTTTGCTTAGTTACGATCATGATCGCTGCGGTAGCATTATAAGATGATCCCTCTCACTTAATATCAAGATAATTATATGTTCTTCTTTAGTATGCACCGTTAAGAAAGTTCGTCGTTTCGAGACACCACGTGATGATCGGGTGTGATAGACTCTACGTTCGCATACAACGGGTGTTTTCAAGCCTAGCATGTACAGACATGGCCTTGAAACACATGCAAATACTAAGGTTCTACTTGGCGAGCCTAGCATGTACAGACATGGCCTCGGAACATGGACCGAAAGGTTAAGCACGAGTCATATGGATGATATGATGAACCATATTGAGATGCTCGCCATTGCAGCTACACTGCCTCACGTGATGATCGGTCGTGGTGTAGTGAATTTGGTTCGTGTAATCACCAAAGACGACTCGAGGGATGTTGTTTTTGAGTGGGAGTTAGATGAACTCATTTTATCATGAACTAAATCAAAGTGAATTTGCATAGTTCGTTGTAGTCATTGGCATTTGTTTACTACCTTTGCGCTTAGCTATAATTGAGATAATAAAACTATAGAATTCTGGATATTTAACTTTACGGACTGGTACCGTATTGTTTGAGTGTCAATCTAAAGTTTAAAGTCTTATTGCAAACTTTAGCAAACCTTGCTTACTCCATGAAGTTTAATAATGTGTATTAAATCGAGAGTAACAATTCCAGTGTTAGTGTCTAAGTATCACACTTGCCTCCATGATCCTTGATATTCAAATGTTGTTTGTTATTATCAAGGTTATCTAGGAGCTGAAAGGATTGTTTCAGAAACTATCATGTGTGGAAGATATAGCGATATCTGAAACAATGTTTAGTTGCAATGTGATAGAGTAAAATTTAGTGAGAAACATGTTCTCATATTGTATGAGAATTTGTGAAGGTTGGAGACACTATGTGTCCTAATCTCTCAAAAAGGTTTTGGGAACTAATATTGTACTCACAGTTTGTCCCTATGAGCTATGGTAATTTTGTCATGAAAGTTGTCATGATAGGATGAATGGAAGATGTAGGTAAAATGTTTACTACACTATAAGATTACTAAAGAATGGAATTTGGAAGAACACCAAACATTTGATGACGGTAATCTACATCAAAGTGAGAATCAAAGGGTGTTAGTATTTGACTAACACACTTTGGATTATGTGTCATATGAATGGTGCCACAAGTGATGTTGATAAATTCTTCTAAAAAGGAAAGGAATTGCTGAAAGAGGATCTAAAAAAATATTTTGGCGAAAAAGAAAAAGGAAAAGACTGGAAATGTCCAGCTCGGGTATATAGATGATATACATGTTATGGGTATATTCATTGCTTGTTAAACAGCGTGATTCTTGAGTATTGGATACTGATTGGTTGGTATGAAGTGTCATACGGAACAACGCAATACAAGAGTTGCAATGGCCTGAGTAACTAGCAAATGAATATGGGATGATTCTCATCAAGAACAAAATAAAGTGTTATTGTGTTTATCGTTGGAATTAAACCTAGCCTTCAAGATTTATTTGAATAATTGTTATTCTGTTCTGGTGTTATACGAACAATAGTTGTTCAAATTATCACCATATTCATAGAAGATGGATGAACTCTATAAATCTTGTTGGAGAAATCACATCCATAATAACTGATGCTAAACATGTCGCAAGACAAATGATTATAAGATCACTTATGAGTGACACCACCGTTTGAATCATATTGGAAACAAACACATGAAGAAACTCCATGGTGATGGAATTTTGGAGTCTTTTGATTTTGAATCAATTGACGGTTGTGAGAAATTTCTAGAGATGATTGAAACACCGTTTAAATCATATTGGAAAGATAACATGAAGAAACTCCATGTTGGTGGAATTTTGGAGTCTTTTGATTTTGAATCAATTGACGCTTGTAAGAATTTCCTAGAAATGATTGAAACTCCGTTCATAGGCAAAGAAGAACGGACGACTAACTTATTGGACATTATACATGTTGATGTGTATAGTTCATTATGTGTAGCCATGTGTGGTGGGTCTTATAACTTCATATACTTTAACCAAGGATTTGAGTGGATATATGTGTATATTTACTTGATAAGGAAGAAGTATGAAATGTTTGAAAATGTTCAAATAAATTTCAAGATGAAGTGAAAATCATTGTAACGATAAAATAAGAGTTTATGATTGGATCATAAAAGAAGATTTTTGAGTTAAAAGTTTAGCAAATGCCTGAGAGTTTAGGAATCGTTCCAAAACTTGCATTTCCCGAAACTCCATAGGAGTATGGAGTGTTCGAGAGATGTAATCAAACCTTGTTTGACATGGTAAGGATCAAAGGTGTTATTTATAAAATTGCCATTATATTTTAAGGATTAAGCTTTAGAGACTACCGCTTTTCACTGAAAAGAGCGCCATCGAGATCCGTTGAAATGACACCATATGAGTTGTGGAATGGGATAAAACCCAATTTGTCTTTTCTTAAATTTTGGTATGCAAGGCATATGTAAAATGTTTACAACCAAAGTCGGATAAAGTACGTCTTTGTAGGTTATCCCAATGTAACCGTTGGTTATTCCTCCATAAAGACAAAAGTGTTTTGTGGCTAAGTGCATCAAGTTTCTTGAGAAGGAATTTTTTGCGAAAAGTTAAGTGGGAGGACAGTAGAACTTCGATTAGGTTGTTGAACCTAAGCTTTATGTGCTAAGTGGCGCAGCGCCGGAAAGTGTCCCGGAAGCGGCCGCAATGCTCTTGGCTCCCGTGTCCCAAAGGTTGTGGTCACGGCGATCTAAGTTCCTATTGAACTGTGTAGTTCGGGTAATCGATCAAATAGAAAGATTTGAGATTGAACCATTGTTATTTGATAATAATGGACCGACTACATGCAAAGAAGCAATGATGAGCCCTGACTCCGTCAAAATGGCTAGAAGCTATAAAATCCGAGATAGTTCCATACACGAGAAACCAAGTTTCTGAACTTGGAAGACCCTCTAGATACCGTGTTTGGATCTATAAAGAAACAGACGTGGATGTTCTCACATCTATGAAATATTCGACATATCGTTAAAATGGTTTACGATTATGTTCAAAGAGTTGGCTATGACAAGATTTGATCTTTCATAACGATATTTAGTCTGGACGGATTATTGTAGCAACCACTACATATGCTAGTTTTGGTATATGGTAGTTGAACAAACAGAACAACGTTCTTCTAATAGAATGGTTACCTAAGACGTGTACAGGACACGGTCCAAAGGGTTCTGTTAATTCAAAGGATGCTAAAATAGCATGCAAATTTCAATGGTTGAAATAAGAATTCACGGAGTTGGAATCTTCATCATGATGAAATTGTTAAAACGTTTAGTTTCATCAGAGACGGTGAAGATGCTTGCTTTTGCAAGAAATTAAGTGGGAGCGCTGAGACATATTTCTAATACATTATGTAGAAGACATATTGTTGATTGGAAATGATGTATATTTTATTGACACGGGTGAAGTTTCATTGAAAATTTGATTTTAATGGAAGATTTGGGCAAAACCACTATATTGGGCTAATATGGTCTATATAGATAGATTGAGGTTCTAATGTGGTTGTGCCAAAGTACATAGATGAGGTATTGAATGAAGTTCAATATGGAAACGACGAGAAAAGTTCTTGCCGCATGGAAAAGGTTGAAGCGAGATTCAAGTGTTTTAACACTTGGTGAGTAAAACCACATGAATGATTTGATCAATCATGTACACCATGATATGTACAATTCCAGAATGTCCTATGCTCTAAATGTTATGAGCATATACCAGAACGATTCATAAGATGATCATTGGACAATAGTAAAGATATCCTTACGTGCTTTGGAAGGACTAAGAATATATATTATGTATGTTGGACAATAGTTCATTGTAAAGTGTTACATTGATACTAGTTTTGTCGCAAGATACAATCTAAATTTATCTCAATTTTGGCGGTATGTTAAGGTGGCAAAATGTAATGGAAGAAAGTTCCATGATAGATTTGGAATAGTTCCAAATGGATTTGGATGAGTTCCAAAGTTAAGACATTATAACGAATACTACAAGGAAAGGCTAAGTATATGACTGCTCTAGCAGCAGCAAAGGAGGGCATTTGTGTCAAGAAGTTTGTTTGACAAACTAGGTGTAGTTCCAAGCGAGCTAATACTATGAAGATCTATTGTACGACAATAGATTCAACATGTTTTGAGCTCAAGGGACTAAGGTCTCACCGGAGGACCAAATTTATGCAATGCCATCTCATTGGTGAATGAGTGATGCGTAGAGACGCAAAGAAATGCAAATATACACGGACCTGAAGTGTCAGATCTGGATATTAGGTTTACCACTAGCAATGCGTATGGATAACACCTGAATGCCATAGGTGTTGGATGCGCAAGTACCAAACTAGATTATTGACTCTAGTGCAAGTGGGAGACTGAAGGGAATATGCCCGAGAGGCAATAATAAAGTGGTTATTATCTTATTCCATGTTTATGATAAATGTTTATTTTCATGCTATAATTGTGTTAACCGGAAACGTTAATACATGTGTGTTTAATAAACAGAGAAAAGGTTCCTAGTAATGCCTCTCTTTATACTAGCTTGTTGATTAACGGATGATCAAGGTTTCCTGATCATGAACATTGGATGTTGTTAATAACAAGGTCATGTCATTGGAGAATGATGTGATGAACATACACCCACAGTAGTTATAGCAATACGATCATGTCATCAAGTTTCTATTGCTGTATCAAACTTTCACGAAGTAACCCTAATCCTTAGACCATGAGATCACGTCAATCACTGACACCGGAAGAGTACTTTGATTCCATCAAACGTCACACCGTAACAGGGTGATTATAAAGGTGTCGTTGGGTACTTGGAAAGTGTTAGTTGAGGCTCGTGGATCAAGAGTGGGATTTGTCCATCCAGATGACGGAGAGATATACTCTGGGCCCTCTCGGTGATATCACATTGACATCGCTTGCAAGCACGTGACTGGCTCACGAGGATGTTATATCACGGAACGAGTAAAGAGTACTTGTCGGTAACGAGATCGAACTAGGTATGGATGATACCAAATGATCGGATCTCGGACAAGTAAAATATCGCGAGGCAAAAGGAATTGGTTACGGAGTTTTGGTTCACACGATCACTAGTTCATCGTTGAGTAAGTGGGAGTCATCATGGATCTCCAGATCCCGCTGATGATTATTGATCAGAGAAGAGTCTCTGTCATGTCCATTTTATTCACGAACCGTAGGGTGACACACTTAAGGATTCGTTGACGCGTTTGAGTGGATACGGAACGCCAGAGAATATACTGGACAACACATGGACTGTTTTGATAAAACTGTTGGAATAGTTTCGGTATATCAAAATAGTGCAAGGGGATAATTGTTAATGTGTTCATTGAATGAAGTGTTCATCAATGAAGTACTCATTGAATGAAGTGTTCATTAATTTGAGTGACATTAAACAAGATAATTAAAAGTGTTTTAATGTGATAAAACTCTTGGAATTTTGAGTGGAGAATTATGGAAGTTATGGGAATAATGTGTGACCCTTTGTTTTTGTGAGTGGAGAGTCCACCCACATGATGAGGGGAGAGGTGGGGGCACCTCTTGGGGCGTGCTACCCCTTGGGGGCTGCCTCCCCCTCCTATATATAGATGGGTGGAGACCCCTCTACACACCAATTCCTCCATCTCTCATATGCCCTTTGGTTGGCATCTTCCTCCCCTTGCTAGCTGATCCAGTTTCACGAGTATGGTGCTTAGGCGAAGCCCTGCTCAAGATCTTCTCTACCACCACCACCACTATGTTGTAGTGCTGCTGGAGTTCCCGAGGATCCACTACTTCCGCTGCCCAACTGGAGCAAGGGGCGGAGGTCGTCGCTGATCCGTACGTGTGACCGATTACGGAGGCGCTGCCCGTTTGTGGCGCCCATCTTCATCACGACCTTGAGGTCGGAAAGTGATCGACTACATCACCCACGAGAATCGTTCTCGTTAAAGCTTTTTGGTCTTCGAGGGTGAGTCCTTCTCAAACCGTTACAAGTTATCTCCTAGATGTGATCTTGGCAGTTGCAATCGTAGGAAAATTTTTGTTTTCTATGCAACGAACCCTTCAAAGATATCTATCCAGAACATCTCGCTGGTATTAAGTTGCAAATCTCACCCAAAGAGTAAACTCAAAGCAACAGACAACTGCATTAAAAGAACTTTGCGTAAAGTAAACAATCCTTGCACCCGCGGATACAAACACCGTTGTTTTATCCCTGGTGGCAACAGCACATCCCCTAGTCTCATGTTTCTGTCACTCAAGCTAGACATCAAGGGGCTGAACCCACAATCAAGCATAACGCTGCCTCTTGGAGTTGCAACAAACTACTTGGCCAAAGTAAAATACTGCAACGGAGAACATGCAAAATTTTACTCAAGAGCAAAATATAAAAGAGAAGAACCAAATATATTACTCATCACAATCTGAACATAGTCTCATAATCCATCAGATCCCAGCAAACTCAGCATAGCAACAGCAGAAATTACAAAAGTGCCTCGATCATGTGAGGCAGCTCACGAGGTCTCGAAAGTGGAAGAACAAAGAGGGGAGAGAAGTACATCACATAGCTACTTGTCACGAACCCATGGTCCAAGGGAAACTACTCACGGTACATGCGTCCATGGCTATGGATGGTCTCCCGGAGGGGGTTCCTCCTCCCGGCAGGGTGCCGGGGCAGCTTCTCCAGGCAACCCCTATCTAGAAACGGCGTCGGCGGCGGTACAGAGGCGAGTTCGCGGAAAAGAGATTGATATTCGGGGTTTCCACCCCGAGGGCTAAATATAGGCGGAGGGGGGTGTCGAGGGGACCCACAGGGCAGCCAGGAGCCCCCCTGGCGCGGCCTAGGGTGGGGCCGCGCTAGGGACCCTTCTGGAGTCCCTGTGATGGCCCCCCTCCGCTGCCTTGGTGATTCCGGAAGCTTCCGGGTCGCTGATTTTTTATCTGATTTTTCCGGATTTTTTGGAGCACTTTTAATGGTCGGAAAACCTGAAATACAAAAACAGCAGAAAACAACAACTGACAGCTGGGTGCACTGGGTTAATAGATTAGTCCAAATATGCTCAAAAGTGTATGAAAGTTCAAGCAAATCATGACAAAGTCACACAAAACATGCATGGAGCAAGCAGAAATTATAGATACGTTTGGACGTATCAGCGTGCCGGCGGCAGAGGCGTCGCGTGCGGGCGCCGGGCGGCGGAGACCCTGGCGACGCGGCGCATCGTCGGGGTGGCGTGGCCCTGTTCCAGGCGGTTCGGGGCGTGTCGGCTGCGTCTGGGGGCGGCGGCGCCCCTGCACCGGACGGCTTGGGGAGGCCCTGGTGCGCGGCGCGGCGCCGTTCTGCTAGGCGCGTGTCCTGCTACTTGTCCGCGCCTGTGACGCCGTGATGGCGCCCAGGGCCGGCGTTGGGCCGGCTGGCTGGCGGCACCCCTTGCCCAAGTCCGTGACTTTTTGGTTGGATTGGGCGCTTGGTGTGCTCTCGCGGCGTCCGGTCGGGTGCAGCGGGCGGTTGGTTCACGGCGGGGAGCGCGGCGACGGTCCCTGTTGGATCTACACGAGGAGCGCAGCAGGATAGTGGATGCTGGAGGTGCGCCAGGTTCAACGGTGGCGGCGGCACGTGCACAACCATGGAGGCGGTGGCGCTGCGAGGCTCGGCTAGGCAGGGCCCCGGCGAGCAGCGGGCGTCCAACCACCTCTGTGTGAGGTGTCGGCGGTGATGCCCCTGTGAATTTGGCGCCGGCGTGTGGTCCGATGGTGCGGGTCAGATCCATCTGCATGGCAGTCCCTAGGTGTGGGTGAAGGCCATCGCGACGGATCTGGTCTTTGCATCGCTTGGAGGTTGTTGTGACTTCGAGTCTGTTGAAGATGGTGGCTTGAGGCGCTCTCCCTCGGCAGTGAGGTGTGGCTTCGACGGCAAGTGGCTGCGGTGTCGGCGGTGCGAGGCATCTTTTTAGGACTGGCCGGGATCTTGGACGCGCTGAGATGTGCAATGGTACAGATGAAAATTCTGTTCGACCTTGGTCGGACCGGCGTTGATGGCACCCGTGGGTGTCATTCCCCTTCCTGGAGGTGTCGCCGAGTGTATCGCCATTTCCCTCGTTACATCGTCCCGGCAGACATCTTCGGGGCGAAAGCCTTGATTCGCAGGATCGGCATGATGGCAGTGTCTTCTGACATTGTTACTTTGTTGGGAGCATCGTGCTGGGAGATTAGAGGTCCTATGTTGCACTCCTCCGGCGTGCACCGTTGCCCGAATCGCTCTTCTCCGGCGCTATGTACGGTCGTCGCTGGTTCATCCAAGAAAGCTGGAGCTGTTGTTCTTCGGAGATCACTAGTGTCGGTCGAGACGCGGCGAGGCTATCGGTTTTGGGTAGGCTCTTTGTGTGTCGTAGCTATGTGCTTGTCTTTCTTCGAGTCAGGTGTGAAGTTGTACTACGCTTGTTGTTCGCAACGAGTGGTAGATGTTGTTGTATGGTTGTTTTTCTCTCCTTCTATAAAGCTATGGTACGCATTTTACGTACCCTCGAGAGAAAAAAAAGTCGTTGTAGTCAAACCAATTTGAGCTATTGTATCTCAGTGTCTGAAATAGCTAGAAGGACATATAAATGAGAACGGAGGGAGTACTAATCTTTTTCTATCCTCATCTTGCATCGTGTATAATTTCTATCCCCATTGATTGTGTGATTTGTGATGCGCCGAGGTGCTAGGGCATAAGAACCACAAGCTTTCAAAAGCTTGGACCCGTCAATGCCTCATCAAGCATTGGTAAGCACGATTACCGGCTAATCTACTTTGACCTAGTGGCAGAGGGGATGAGCAGAGGCTGGATTGATTCTCTAGGGAGGTATGTATTGATCAAATTTTCTTAATACAACAACCAAAATCTCCAATAAAACCAGTGATGGTTTGCGATTTAAACATGTATAAATGCAAGCTAAAAGCCATTAAGCCAAGGTTATGCAATGATTTTTCTTGTTCATATATCTTAAATTTTCCATGAAATGTTTTTTTAGTAAAACATAATGTGTCATATTTTGACGTTGTTTGATTATCAAAGTGTGTGGCTTGGCATTTAAATGTGAATGATGCATGGATATAAAACTACTTCGGTAGTTTTTGAGGTGCAAAAAGATCGGCTTTTGGCCCCCCTATGTCTAAATCCTGGCTCCGCCCCTGATCTTCAGCTGTTGCGAACCCGGCGATACACGTTGTGGGGTTTCGTCGGATATAATTTCGGCTTGGGGGCTCACGTTTCCAGTCACACTCCCAGAGTTCGACCCCAAACGCATAAACAATTGAATTTTTCTCTTTCTTTTCAAAAGACAACACAAATTCGACGATCAACATGCTATAAGTCGGCAATCGAATGCGGCGAACAAAAAGGCCGACAATCAACACGTGTCGGCGATCAAAAAGGGGTCTGCGATCAGCGCTGCGCTCTAAAACGGCATGCTCCTCCGCCATAGAGTCGGTAGAGCTCAGCGCAACAATGCGCGGATTTTCCATTGTCGGCGTGGTCGGCGTGGTCTGGAGTGCACTTGATGTGCCTGGTGCAGTCGTGGGCGTGGTCACCACCGGTCCTGGCATCTGGGTTAAGATCAGGTTGCGTTCGTCCATGAACCATGCCTTCACCTGCGAGTCCATCACTGACATGTAGCCGACCATCACGAACGTCATATTGGTGTTTCTCTTCTTCGCGTCGACGTTGGTTCCGAGAAGGTCAAGCTTGACGTCCTGCTTCGCCAACGGCGCCGACTACCTCGCCTCAGACTTATCATCCCTGAAGGTGGCGTGGCTCCTGGCGTCGGCGGGGCACTGTTCAATGGACGTCTGCAGTCGTTCGACAGCGGACGCCGCGTACTTCATCGCCTTGGCCTTCTTGTTGTCGCCGGGACGCCCATCTGACGCTGTTGTGACCGGCGCGTCCGGGTTGTAGACGTCGTCCTTGGCCTTGGCGAGCGCGAGTCGGCACTTTGTCCAATTCTCGCACATCTCGAGCCTGGAGAAGACGTGTAAGAACTTGAACTCAACATTGTTGTTTTCCTGGCGAAACATGTTGAAAATGTGCACCATCTGCACATGCGAAAACCAAGCGTCGGCGAAGTTCATGACGAAGAGCTGGGACGGCGAGGCCATACCTTTTGCTCGACGTCCGCGTGATACGTCCCAAACGTATCTATAATTTCTGCTTGCTCCATGCACATTTTGTGTGACTTTGCCATGTTTTGCTTGAACTTTCATACAATTTTGAACATATTTGGACTAATCTATTAACCCAGTGCACCCAGCTGCCAGTTGTTGTTTTCTGCTGTTTTTGTATTTCAGGTTTTCCGGCCATTAAAAGTGCTGCAAAAAATCCAGGAAAATCAGATAAAAAATCAGCGTCGCGGAAGCTTCCGGAAACACCAAAGCAGCGAAGGGGGGCCACCACCAGGGAGCCAGGAGGGTCCCTGGCGCGGCCCCACCCTAGGCCGCGCCAGGAGGGTCCCTGGCGCGGCCCCACCCTAGGCCGCGCCAGGAGGCCTCCTGACTGCCTGGTGGGTCCCCTCGACGCCCCCCTTCGCCTATATTTACCCCCCGTGATGGAAACCCCTAGGACGAACTCCTTTTTCGCGATCTCGCCTCTGTTCCGCCGCCGCCGCCGTTTCAAGATCGGGGCTGCCTGTAGAAGCTGCTCCGGCACCCTGCCGGGAGAAGCTACCCCCTCCGGGAGACCATCCATAGCCATAGACGCCTCCCGTATGTACCGTGAGTAGTTCCCCTTGGACCATGGGTCCGTGACCAATAGCTATGTGATCTATCTCTCCCTCTTTTGTGCTTCCACTTTCGAGTCCTCGTGAGCTGCCTCACATGATCGAGGCATCTATGTAATTTCTGTTGTTGCTATGCGGAGTTTGTTGGGGTCTGATGGATTATGAGACTATGTTCAGATTGTGATGAGTAATATATTTGGTTCTTCTCTTTTATATTTCGTTCTTGAGTAAATTCTTGCATGTTATCCGTTGCGGTATTTGCTTTGGCCAAGTATTTTATTTGCAACTCCAAGAGAGAGCGTTATGCTCGATTGTGGGTTCAGCCCCTTGATGTCTAGCTTGAGTGACAGAAACATGAGACTAGGGGATGTGCTGTTGCCACCAGGGATAAAACAACGGTGCTTGTACTTGCGGGTGCAAGGATTGTTTACTTTACGCAAAGTTCTTTTAATGCAGTTGTCTGTTGCTTTGAGTTTACACTTTGGGTGGGATTCACAACTTAATACCAGCGAGATGTTCTGGATAGATATCTCAAGGTGGATGATTCGTAGTAGATGCAGATGGATTTCGGTCTACTTACCTTGGTGTACTGCCCATTGCTTTTGAGCCCTTCCTTTCTTTGCAGCATAGTTAGCATTGCGGTGTCTTCATAATCCTGTCAATTGCCCAACTGTGATTTGTTTACCTCGCTAGCACTTTTATCGTCTTTTGGGAGAGAGACATCACTAGTGAAAATCACGGGACCCCGGTCCATCTTCACATTATTGTTCACACTACCAATTTAATTTCAGTATTTACTTTTCCGTTGCTATCACTATCATTATTATCTCTTGCGTTAATCCTTTGTAAACAGCAAGGCCGGAGGAATTGACAACTCCTCTGAACTCGTTGGGAGAAAAGTGATTTGTATCTGTGTGCAGGTCCAGGTGAAGTTAGCAACCTAGGTTGTGAACAGCGCCATTGTTCACTTTACCACCTACTTGTATCTCTTGAGTCCTACTGGAGACAATCTAAACCTTAGCATCTTCGCTAAGGGAAACTTGCCGTTGTGCTACATAAAACCTTCCACTTGGGGTAACCAACGAGGGGCGAGAAGCCATCAAGCAAATTTCTGGCGCCGTTGCCGGGGACTCAAGTCTACAAGATAGGGGAGTTGCACACTATATTTTACCTTTGCTTTTTAGTCTTGTTAGTTTACCTTTCAATTTTTACTTTTGTGTCCTTAATCAAAAATACCACAAATACCTGCTGCTACTATGGTTTCCAATGAAAACACTAAGTTGTGTGACTTCACTAGTCACAACAACAGTGACTTTATCTGCACTCCTATTGCTCCACCTGCCACTTCAACACCTTCTTATGAGATTAAACCCGCTCTGCTTAACCTTGTTATGAAAGATCAATTCTCAGGAACAGGAGAAGATGCTGCTTTGAGAGGAAGTACAAGGAAGTGGATGGAGACATCGTCAAGCTGAAGCTTTTTCCTTTCTCCTTGAGAGGAAGAGCCAAGGAGTGGCTACAATCTTTTCCCAAGAACAGTATCGATTCTTGGAGTAAATGCAAAGATGCTTTTATAGGGAAGTACTACCCCCCTGCTAAAATTATTCAATTAAGGAGTAACATTATGAATTTCAGGCAATTGGATAATGAACACGTTTCCCAGGCTTGGGAACGTATGAAGACGCTTGTCAAGAACTGCCCCACACATGGACTGACTACCTGGATGGTTATCAAGACTTTTTATGCAGGCTTGAACTTCACCTCGCGGAACCTGTTAGATTCGGCCGCGGGAGGAACTTTTATGTCAACCACGCTTGGTGCTGCCACAAAGCTACTAGATGAGATGATGTTGAACTACTCTCAGTGGCACACCGAAAGATCTCCAACTGGTAAGAAGGTAAATTCTGTCGAGGAGATCTCCTCTTTAAATGAAAAGGTTGACGTTATCATGTCTCTACTTACCAAGCAACCTTCTATTGATCCTCAAGATGTTCTTTTAAATTCTTTGGTTGCTCAGGAGCAAGTAGATGTCAATTTTGCCTCTAGAAACAACTTCAATAATAATGCTTATAGGAGTAACTTTGGTAGCAACAATCCTAGGCCTTTCCCATCCAACAACTATGGGAACAACACTTATCCTACCACCAGAAACTCCACTTCAGAACTAGAGAGTATGCTTAGAGACTTTATCACTACCCAAAAGGCCTTCAACAAGAATGTGGAAGAAAAACTAGCTAAATTAGATAATCTTTGTTTGAAGGTAGACAACTTAGCCCTTGATGTTGAGATGTTAAAAATTAGAACCTCTCCCCTTGAGGAGAGTAAGGTCACTCCTATTAATGCTATCCAGTTACAAATCAATGAAAATATTAGGATGATGTCTAAACTTAAAGAGAGATGGGCTAGAGAAAAGGAGGAAGAAGAGAGAACTAATAGCCTTCGTACTTACCACACAGTAGCCACTATCCAAGTAGTTGAGGATGTCCAAACTGTTAGCACCCATCACACCCCTAGTCCCACTGGACCTATCAATGGTGATGCTACCACCTCAGCCTTAGAAGAGGAAAACTCTATGAACATAGAGGCTTTCAAACAAGTGAGCTTAAATGATATCACTACTTCCTTGGTAGATAGTAGTGATTTAGACTTTGACAACTGCACTTTACCAGAAGTTATTGGTTTCCTACACAAGATGTCTAGAGACCCTCACACTAGCACACTCAATCTTGCCTTCACAGAGCATATCACCAATGCTCTAATCAAAGTTAGGGAGGAGAAGCTTAGACTAGAAGCCTCCATACCTAGGAAGCTAGAAGATGGTTGGGATCCTATGATAAAAATTAAATTGAATAACTTCTCTTGTTATGCTCTTTGTGATGTTGGAGCAAGTACCTCTGTTATGCTCAAAAGAATGTATGATATGCTTGAATTGAAACCTTTTGATTCTTGTTCTTTTGGTGTCCGTCTTGTTGATTCTTCCATAAAGAAACCTTTGGGGAAGATCGACGATGTTCTTATCATTGTCAATGACAATTATGTTCCCGTTGATTTCACTATTATGGACATTGAGTGTGAACCTTCTTGTCCAATTATTTTGGGACGTCCTTTTCTTCGCACAGTTGGTGCTATCATTGACATGAAAGAGGGGAAAAATTCCAATTCCCTCTCAAGAAATGGATGGAACATTTCCCTAGGAAAAAGATTAAGTTACCTTTTGAGTCCGTCACACGGGCTAGTTATTCTCTTGAAAAGACTTGATCTTCTGCTTTAAGCCTAGCTAATGGCTCTAAAGAAGCGCTTTCGGGAGGCAGCCCGCAACGAATTTAGGTTTTTCTTTTTGCTTTTGTTCTGTTTTTATTGGTCTTGATGATTGTTACTGCTGTAGCAACATCATTGTATCTTTATTTTTCAAGCTTTGTGCCAAGTTTATCCTCATACGGCAAGGGAAGTAAAAGTTGTGACATGCTGTCCAGAAAACAGATTATGTCCTCGTGACTAGAAAAATTACAGAAAAATCCCAATTCATCTTTTTGAGCTGACATTTTTACACAGCGTGCTCTATACAATTACGGAACTTCCGTATGTTCTGAGTTTTTTTATATGAGTTGTAGAAGTACCCTAAAAATTTTGTTTCTATCTGCTGTTCTGTTTTTCACAGATTCTGCCACGTTTTCTCTCTTCATACTTTTGCAAACCTTAAGCTTGCTTTTTCTTTGCAAAAACTTTTGGCAATCTTGAGAAACAGTAGCTCTCCTGGAAATCCTTATTTGCAGTAGAGTAAAAATTATTTTATTAGGGTACTAACCTCTCTAATCAGTCTACAATGAGTTATGTATGAAGGGAGTTTTCAAGTGCGCGATGGAAGATGATGAAAGAAGATTCGAGAGTGTCAAGCGCTCAAGCTTGGGGATGCATCCCCAACAAATATTCAAGGAGACTCAAGCGTCTAAGCTTGGGGATGCCCCCATGCATCCCCTTCTCCATCAACAATCATCAGTTTGTCCCTCGTTGCACTATATTTTTATCACTTCATGCGTTATGTGCTTTTCTTGGAGCGTCTCGCTCTTAGGTTTTGTTTCGTTTTTAGTTTTCTTTAGCTTTTTTTGCTGTAGTAACAAGTTAGATCCCATCTTACTCACTCTTTTGTGTGGGAGAGATTCACGCTCCGCTTGAACTAGAACTCCTCATAGGATTTGCATGCTTATTCTTTTATCTGTGAGCTGTTCTTTTTGTTTTCTTAGCTGTTGTTATGTTTAGTTGTAGTGCTTTAGTTTTTTTTTCTAGAGCTCTTCTTTTGTCTTAGGTTGAACTTTCTATAGGTTGCATGTTTTATCTTGTTAGAGAGTTTGCCTGTTGCACTGAGTTCTGTGTCTTGACTGAAAGTAGGTAGTTAAAGTTGTTGTTCTCTTTGTAGTAGTAACTTGCAATAGTTTTGAGGTATTGACTAGAGTAATGGTTGAACTTATGGTGTCAAGAGCTCTTGCCTATTAGTGATAGATGTCGTATTTTGGGCAATCCGTGTGTTTTTCGAAAACCAAAAACCCCTGTTGAGAACTCTAGCTACTATATGGATCACTAACCTCTGGAGGGTTCGAATATTAGAGTACACTCACGTACCATGAGTCGAGGATGCGCAAGGATAACCAAACCCCCATACACTCCTCCTCGGGGTACCTGTCTCTTTGTGAACCTCTTTATTAGATTGAGAGTTACCGATAATAAGTGCATGAGTTCTTCGGACTAATGTGAGTATTCGAAAGTTGACACTTCCACCCACCTATACTTTTTCTAGCCTCTTCGGTACCGTGCATTGCCCTTTCTCACCTCGAGAGTTGGCGCATACTTCGCCGGTGCATCCAAACCCTTGGCACGATACGCTCTGTCATCATAAGCCTCCTTATATCTTTCCTCAAAACAGCCACCATACCTACCTACAAGGCATTTCCATAGCCTTTCCGAGATACATTGCCATGCAACATCCACCTTCTCATGACTTGATCTTCATGTCATACATGATACTTGCTTGATCGATGAGCCACATGCTAGTTGGGCCTTGCCCTAAACATTGCTACATGACGCGCTAGTATCATTACATATCCTGCTACACTGGCAGAGGCATACATTTGCATACTTCATGATAGTTACATTTTCTTTATGTGAGTACCTTTGTAAAGTGTGAAAGATCTCCTATATTATTGTAAAATATAGAGTATTGCCCCTAAAGTGAGGAAAAGATCCCAAAGAGGACAAAATCAAAAGATCCCAAAGAGGACAAAATCAAAAGATCCCAAAGAGGACAAATGAGAGTTAAATAGAAAGAGCCATTGATGCCACCAAAAAAAATAGAAAAAAGAGAAAAGAAAATTAAAAAGAGAGAAGGGGGCATACTACTATTTTTTTGAGAGATCCACACTAGTACTTCATCTTCTATCCCTTGTACTCCATAGGGATCATCATCATGCATATAGCTATGTGGGGACCTTCACACTATAGAACTTAGCTTGTATATTCCAATGATGAGCCTCCTCAAATGAGCTCTAGGTCTTTTTGAGCAAGCAAGTTGGATGCACCCCCACTAGTTCCATTGGAGAGCTTACCTTAGCTCACATGTGCATCCGTTGTATGGCAATCCCTACTCCTCACATCATATCTATCATATGGCTTTCTTCCGCCTATGATTGTCCTCATTGATGTGAGCCTTTCACACCTTTTTGTCTTCCTCCTCCACCTTCTTTCTGTTTCGCCTTTTAGGTGTCAACTTTCTTGCTCACGCTCATCCATTGCATGAGTGCTCAAAATATCGAAAGGGAGTGGATCAGTTTGACTTGTACCTGACTAGTGGTCTGGGGACGAGTCCAGATAAGAATCCTAAGGAGACCAATTGTGAAACTTTTAGTAGATAGTTGTTCTCAACAACCTTTTTTCTCTTTCTTCCCAGTCCCTTGCTTGCACACAAACACCATTTGGAGACATTCGAGTCACGGACAGAAAGAGCTCTTGCACCTTTTGTTCTTTTGTTGCTTGTATCAATGCTAATATAGACTCTTGATTGTTAAGACTTGAATTGAATTGCATGCTTTGATTGCTTTACTTAAAAGTCCTTATTTGGTTGTGTGGCATGTCACCACAGAAATTATGCTTGTTATCATTTACCTACTCGAGGACGAGCAGGAATTAAGCTTGGGGATGTTGATACGTCCTAAACGTATCTATAATTTCTGATTGCTCCATGCATGTTTTGTGTGACTTTGCCATGTTTTGCTTGAACTTTCATACACTTTTGAACATATTTGGACTAATCTATTAACCCAGTGCACCCAGCTGCCAGTTGCTGTTTTCTGCTATTTTTGTATTTCAGGTTTTCCGGCCATTAAAAGTGCTCCAGAAAATCCAGGAAAATCAGATAAAAAATCAACGCCGCGGAAGCTTCCGGAAACACCAAAGCAGCGAAGGGGGGCCACCACCAGGGAGCCAGGAGGGTCCCTGGCGCGGCCCCACCCTAGGCCGCGCCAGGAGGCCTCCTGGCTGCCTGGTGGGTCCCCTCGACGCCCCCTTCGCCTATATTTACCCCCCGTGACGGAAACCCCTAGGATGAACTCCTTTTTCGCGATCTCGCCTCTGTTCCGCCGCCGCCGTTTCAAGATCGGGGCTGCCTGGAGAAGCCGCTCTGGCACCCTGCCGGGAGAATCTACCCCCTCCGGGAGACCATCCATAGCCATGGACGCCTCCCGTATGTACCGTGAGTAGTTCCCCTTGGACCATGGGTCCGTGACCAGTAGCTATGTGATCTATCTCTCCCTCTTTTGTGCTTCCACTTTCGAGTCCTCGTGAGCTGCCTTACATGATCGAGACATCTATGTAATTTCTGTTGTTGCTATGCTGAGTTTGTTGGGATCTGATGGATTATGAGACTATGTTCAGATTGTGATGAGTAATATATTTGTTCTTCTCTTTTATATTTTGTTCTTGAGTAAATTCTTGCATGTTCTCTGTTGCGGTATTTGCTTTGTCCAAGTATTTTATTTGCAACTCCAAGAGAGAGCGTTATGCTCGATTGTGGGTTCAGCCCCTTGATGTCTAGCTTGAGTGACAGAAACATGAGACTAGGGGATGTGCTGTTGCCACCAGGGATAAAACAATGGTGCTTGTACTTGCGGGTGCAAGGATTGTTTACTTTACGCAAAGTTCTTTTAATGAAGTTGTCTGTTGCTTTGAGTTTACACTTTGGGTGGGATTCGCAACTTAATACCAGCGAGATGTTCTGGATAGATATCTCAAGGTGGATGATTCGTAGTAGATGCAGATGGATTTTGGTCTACTTACCTTGGCGTACTACCCATTGCTTTTGAGCCCTTCCTTTCTTTGCAGCATAGTTAGCATTGCGGTGCCTTCATAATCCTGTCAATTGCCCAACTGTGATTTGTTTACCTCGCTAGCACTTTTATCGTCTTTTGGGAGAGAGACATCACTAGTGAAAATCACGGGACCCCGGTCCATCTTCACATTATTGTTCACACTACCAATTTAATTTCAGTATTTACTTTTCCGTTGCTGTCACTATCATTATTATATCTTGCGTTAATCCTTTGTAAACAGCAAGGCCGGAGGAATTGACAACTCCTCTGAACTCGTTGGGAGAAAAGTGATTTGTATCTGTGTGCAGGTCCAGGTGAAGTTAGCAACCTAGGTTGAAAAAGGCGCCATTTTCACTTTACCACCTACTTGTATCTCTTGAGTCCTACTGGAGACAATCTAAACCTTAGCATCTTCGCTAAGGGAAACTTGTCGTTGTGCTACATCAAACCTTCCACTTGGGGTAACCAACGAGGGGCGAGAAGCCATCGCCGAGCCACTCTCCAATTGGGCAGCTATTGTCGTGGTCATACCAAAGGTATATCCTTAAGTATCAGAAATCAAGGGGTACCCTTAGTGTCGTGATCTCCCAAGAATACCCAAGAAAATAAAAAGAAATCACCAAAACATAAAGAGTCTAACAAAATCACAAGGACATAGGTCATGACGTCTCCGAGTAATCCGTTACTCGGAAGAATGAGGTGATCTCCGAGTAATCCGTTACTCGGAAGAGGCGATCGTCTCCGAGTAAGCAGTCACTCGGAGAACAGATAGGCTCCGAGTACTCAGCTACTCGGAAGAGAGAACCGGCAAGCTAGTCACTACTCGGAGGAAGGAAGAGCAACATGCGTGGAACATTAAATCCAGAGGCGTTTTCTCCTTCTTAAGTAGCAGTAATGAGTAGACTGTTTCCTGTAATTAGTATAGACGATTAATCCTGTAATTATGGCCCATTTACTGGGGCATTGAAGGGGCAGAGGTGCACTTTATATAAGCCTTCCCCCTCGCCCCAAGAAGGGTTACGTGCACATCATTCCTCGAACATTGAGCAAGAACACCCCAGTCAACCTGGGACAGGACTAAGGTTTTTATCTTTAAGAAGAGACCTAACCTGTATAATCCTTTGTGTCAACCTCTCTGCGTACAGATTCATATAGCTCCAAACATCACCCCTATATCTATTGTTAGGATTATATCCACGACAACTATCTCCTCTTGAATGCCATGCCACTTGTTGCAGGATTGCTGGATGATCACCCAATGGTTGGCCATGGCTTTCTCGCCGCGACCCATGTGGATTCCAGTGAACGTTGGGTCGACCAGCTTACGCTCATCGAACGCCGCTTTGACCCTCCTCCAGTAGGTGTCGGCGTTCTAATTTGCACTGTTGATTGGGTCCAACCTCAAGGTCTTTGAGGCTTCGGCCGTCTTCCTTGGTCGTCCACTTGATGCGAGTCTCGTCGGATCGCCTCTTCTTTTTCCCTTTGGCCGGTGGTTCCGCCTCCTACTCGGCGTCGTCCTACTCGTCGGTGTCCGACATCTCCTCTTGCGTGTAAAACTCGGGGTACATTGCGGCGGCGGTAGTGGAGTCGGTCGTGATGATCTCCTTGATAGGTCTCAAACGTATCTATAATTTTTGCTTGTTCATGCTCCTTTTGATGATAATGCTATATGTTTTGATGCACCTTTCGTATCAATTATAACATATTTTTGACTAACCTATTAACCTGGTGCCTAGTGTCAGTTTTTGTCTGTTTTTGTCCATGCATTGTAGAAAAAAAGGTGAAAAATCAAAGTGCTCGGAAAATTCCAGATTTTTTTTAAAATATTTTACACCAAAAGACGGAAGGGCTCCCGGAGGGGGGCACCCCTGGCCAGGCGCCCCTAGGGCGCGGCCAGAGGGGCGCTTTCTGACCGCCTGGGCCAGTGGGGCCACCCCCGGTGCCCCCCTCTGGCATATATTTACGTCATCCCCCGACAACCCCATAGGAGGAACCCTTTTTCGCGAATACCCTATTGTTCCGCCGTCGCCACGATTGTGAGATCGGAATCAGCATAAGGTCATGTCCTGGCACCTTGCCGACGGGATGATTGATCTCCGGAGGCTTTTCCACCACCATGCTCGCCTCCGGGATGCGTCGTGAGTAATCCCCTTTGGACCATGAGTCCATGATTTGTAACCAGTAGATGTCTTCTCTCCAATCTTATGCTTCAATATATTAGCCCTTATGTGTTGTCTATCATGATCAAGGCATCTATATATGAATTCCTATTTTGTTATGCTGAGTTTGTTGGGATCCGATGGATTATGAGATTATGATCAGATTTGCGAGAGTAATATATTTGGTTTGCCTTTATATCGTTGTTCTTGAGTAGTATTGCATGTTTTTTCTTGCCGTTTATTGATTTGGCCAAGTAGTAGATTACAACTTCAAGAGGGAGCGTTATGATAGATGATGTGTTCATGCCTCCCGGTGTCTAGCTTGAGTGGCAGAAATATGAGACTAGGGAATGTGTTGTTCCAATTAGAGGTAAAACAACGATGCTTATGACTGCGTTTCATAAGGATTGCTCACATTACACATGGAATGCTAAGGTAGTTGTCTATTGCTTTGGGTTTACAGCTTTAGTAGTAACTCACAACTTAATAGCAGTGAGATGTTTTGGATAAATATCAGTAGATGTTGATGAATAAACCACTTGTCTTGGTGTAATTCCCAGACGATTGAGGCTTTTATTTTTCCAGTAGCATAACTAGCATTGTGGTGCGTTTATAATAATGTCAATTGCCCAGCTGTAATTTGTTCACCTTGCATATTAGTTTACCATCTTTTGGGAGAGAGACACTACTAGTGAAAGTCGTGATACCTCGGCCCATCTCCGCATCATAGTTTACACTGACTACATTTACTGTTTTACTTTTCCTTTCTGTTGCATTATTATTTCCCCTTTGTATTTGACCATTTGTAATTAAACAACAAGGACGAAGAGATTGACAACCTCTCTTTACTCGTTGAGAGCAAAGTTATTTGTGTTATTGTGTGCAGGTCCAAGTCAACTTAGCCACTAAACAAATCTTTGGCGCCGTTGCCACCTATTTGTCGTCTCTGGAATCCTACTGGATTGATAACGTTGGTATCTTCACCGAGTGAAATTTGCTGCTATCTACATCATAACCTTTCACGTGGGGTAACGAATGAGGAGGTGTTATCTACATCCATCAAGAAAATTTCTGGCACCGTTGTCGAGGATTCCAAGCTTTAAGATAGGGGAGTTGCACACCCTTATCTTTGATTTATCTTTGCTTTTTAGTCTTGTTAATTTGCTAAAAATATATCAAAGATAGAGTTCGTACACATATGCATTTTAATTCATATAAATAAATTTGTTATTTTTTTTTCTTTATTTGCTTCAAATTTTTATGTTCAAATTAAGGTATGTTAATCAAACTAAACCAATTTAAATTGTCCTCAAACATTCAACTTATATGGGTGACGCTACGCACCCGCTAGGTGAAGAAGTAAAAAAGATCAACCACCCAAATAACCGTTCAGTTAAAGACAACCGTCCCTTCGTGTGGGTTACGTACACTTTGCCAACAAGCTTTGTGTTGCGTCCAAGGCTTTGCAACACGAGGCTTGTTGCAATCTTATGAAAAAAAAACTTTCTACATGAGATATGTATTTGTAACATCTCTTGTGTTGCACTTAATGTTTTGCAATATGAGTGTTGTTGCAATCTCTTCAAACATTTTGTTTCTGTTTTCACGTGAATGATTGAGCTTTGCAATGAGCTTCGTGTTGCAAATCGCTAAGCGAAACACGAAGCTTGTTGCAATTTCTCAAAAGTTTTTTTTCGTGCATGATAGTCATTTGATCTGCTCGTTGTGCTTAATGCTTTGCAACATGAGACTTGTTCAGATAGCTATTTATCTTCTTTTTTGTGTCTTGAGTTTTTGCAACAAGGTATTTATTGTGCTTAGTGCTTTGAAACAGAAGCCTTAGGCTGCTCATAGTGGGGAGTAACTTAGACTAGTAACATATGCATGTTACTAGTCTATGTTAGATTAGCCATAGTGGGAGTAACATAAGAGGTAACATAGATGCCACATAAGCAAAGAAGATGATGTGGCGAGTAATTAATGAGGAGATAAGTAAATGGAGTAACATAATATGTTATCATCACATAGCGGTTCTCAATGCAAAATGAGTCTACAAAGCAATTAATGAAGCTTTCTATGTTAATACTCATATAATACTACCCACTATGAGAGTAGTAACATAGACTAGTAACATGTTCTAAGTTATTCCCCACTATGAGCAGCCTTACTACTCTTAGAGCATTGTTAATAGTATAGCCAGCTGCTGGCTATAAGAAGATCCCATATCATGTATAGCTAACTTTATAGTCAACAAGTACAATAGTAAGGCTATAAAGAGTACTACTTTAGCAATATATGGTTCACATGTCTATCTCACAAAGTGCCTAGGAGCACGTGTTGCAGCTGGCTATTAATTAGTAGCTCGCTTCTCTTCTTTCTCCTCTTCTCTCTCCTCCAACTAAGCACAAATATATTATTTAAATTCTTATAGCCAGCTGACTAGGCACCATTGTACTTGCTCTTATAGTGGGTAGTGGCATATAAGTAGTAACATAGAGATAGACTCATTTTGCATTGAGAATCGCTATGTGATGGTAACATATTATGTTACTCCATTTGCTTCTCTCCTCATTAATTACTCGCCACATCATATTCTTTGCTTATGTGGCACTTATATTACTCCCACTATGGTTAGTCTTATTGCAATCCTAAAATAATACTCCCTTCATTTCATGATAAATATCGCTGAAATAAATGTATGTAGATGTATTTTAATAATAAATACATTCATTTCAGCAACAGTTAGTATGAAAAGGACGGAATCTATAATATCTAAATAGTTTATCTTCATTAACTTATTTCTCTTGACATGCAAGTTATCCACATCAACAAATAAGTTTACCATGTAAAAATTGTTTTCCACTAACTCTTCATACACATGTTCTCATTAATTCTGCATGTGCATGCAACCTAAATAAATAATATTTTTTTATGCACTTACTCTCACAATTTATAATGTTTTTTATATCTCTACTCCTAAATGCTCAGTCGGTACGTCGTTCGTTGAACACACCCTCCCTTGACGAAAAAAACTTCTCCCCGATTACCGCTAGGTTCCTTCTCTAGCCGCTGCCGCACGGAGGCTCATAGACCGTCCCAGCCCCCTCTCGCTTCCCCCATCTCCCTCCTTCCGTTCGACGTAGGTTTCGGCGCCGGAGAGGAGCCTGAGACCGTTGTCCCAGTCGACCGAGACAGCGGCAGCTTGATCACGCGATGCGGCAGCGGGATCAGGCGATGCGCCGCACAAAGAGGGAGAAAAGACTAGGGGAGCCGACTGCAAGAGGGCGGCCGGACCATCGATCGGGCAGCCGTCGGCCGGCCCAGCACCCACGATCAAGCAGGGAAGCACGATTCTCCTGTTCTCTTTCACGTGTAGGTATGCAGTCCTGAGTCCTGACTCCTGATGAATTTGTTTGAGTTCAATCCCGGATCCATTTTCCTCATGTCCTGTACAAATATCCATTATTTGCATGCAGTTTGATCGTGACAGATCCATTTCTATTTGGCTTTCACGTGTACGTGCGCAGTCCTGATGAATTGATTTGAGTTTAATCCCGGATCCATTTCCTCATTTTCTATACAAATATCAATTTTTTGCATGTAGTTTCATTGTCAAATAAGAGCTATGGGGAAAACCAAAGTTTAGATGCATGTTTGCCGCTCACTTTAAACTATATTAACATGTGGCCTGACTGTTAGTATTATTGCATATTAGGCATGAAAAATAGTATCACATGCCTGCAACCCCCGTGTTACATCGTAGAGCATTATTAGCTGATTAGAAAAAGATGAAATTGGTCTTCAATCTGGGAATGGCATGTTAGGTCCCGTCGCCACACACGACTTTGTTAGTTATGAATTTTGATTTGGCTAAGAAGGCTCTGAAAATTGGTGAAGACACCTTCATTGTCATACTATCTTTCGCTCCTTCGTGCCCGTTGTCGTCTCCTTCGGGGACGCACACGGGTGTGGCCTCCGCCGTCGCTCAGGGTGGACATTCTCCTGGTTTCTCTGATTTGAAAAGCAGAATATCCGCAACGGTGGGTTTAGTACACATCACTACAAGTTGTCTTAACTCATTCAGTATTTTAATAAGAATATAACTAATGATTTTAATCTTAGCAAGTTGGCTTTCCTCTAATTAAGCTTCTTTGGGTTACTACTAATTGATGCCCATTTGTTCATCAAATATAATATGTGCCAAGTATTCATGCTACAAACTTCACCGGAACTGTCCAACACCGCCTCCGCCGAATTCGCTAGAAGACCATCCATCATCCAACCGTGCTCTACTCTTCATCAGAACTCCATCTGTCGGTTGTCCTTGTCCACTTGAGGTATATACTGAAGACACAAAGAAGCTTCATGATCCTTCGTTTTTTGGCAACTTGCAGGTAACGGATATATATTTTTACTACTTTCGGCATTGAGCATCTCAGTTGACAGTGTTAATTAAGTTAGCTAGAAGCAGGCTGGTGCCTTTCAGGTTTAAGCATTTGTTGTTCACGTGGAGAATTGTAGTTAAGAATTGTCAACGGCACGACGCAACATCCCCTACTACCTCATGTGCGCGAAGTGCTCTGGGATGACAACATCCACGTTGATTGTTTGCCCGGGTCTGCGATAATAAGCTCACTAGCAGTTCAAAAATGGTGTGATTGCTGGAATTGTAGTTGGTGTTACATTTTGTGTGATGGCTGCTCTTGCCGGAGTCTCTGTATGGAGGCAGAAAAGGAGAAAATTATTATTGCCTAAGTGCAAGCATAGACATTGGCATAGACGATTTGTATGCTACTTGATTTTTGCTTGAGTGAAAGCACTAGGGGTTTTGTTCCTTCATGAACTTTATTTATTTTAACTCTTATCTTTTTTTCTATATGTATTTCTCAAGTAAATAAAAAATTTAAGCTCCAGCATTGCATTTTGTGTTTCAATGCTTGTGAGAAAGAAGAACATAGTGTCCAAGGATTTATTTTTCTACTGGTTACTGATATCGTTGCATTTTGTGTTTCAAACTTTCAATGCAGAACACCAAGATTATGACTTGGAATATTTGGCTGCAGAAAACAATAAACTGAAGGTACTTCCTAAAACATAATTTTTATTAATCAGAAGCATGCAGGATGCAGCACAACTCTTCCATCTTGTTAATTATTGTTTCATGTCTGCTCGTTTTTCTCAGCTTCAGTTAAAACTGAAGGAATTTGAAAAAAAAATCGAGCTTGGCGAGGAGAGTACAGATCCTCGGTGTTGTGCAAGAGAGTTGAGAGTAGAGAGAAGGGAAAGAAAGAAGGCCAATAAGGCCCCGAGGCCAGTGAGAACGATGAAGAAAACAAACAAACAACTCAAGGCTAGACACCTTCAGGTTAGTAAAAAACGAAGGAAAGTATCAATGGGACAATCTGCCCATATTTACCTTCCTTTGATTTTTTTGCCTCCCCATAATTTGTTTCCTACTTATTTTGCTATTATATTTTTTAGATTCTCTCTGTTCATGACCACATGGTAGTTAAATTACTCAAAACATCCATAATAAGGTCAGTTGCTGATTATTTGACCTTTTGAAGCACATATTTTTTCATGATGATAGCAGTAACGGGGAATCTTATTAACTTTTGGACTAGGCTAACAAGTGAAGTTGAACCATCTGATTTTCAACATGCCTATGATGGCACAAAAATACGATGTAGATGCCTCTCCTCTAATGGTTTCTCTGAATTGTTTGCTAGGTGCTCGATGAACAATCCCACCTTAGCAAATCTTTCTTTATTTAGTACAAGTGTTCTAAGGTGGAATTGGATTTTTCATACACCATCCTAAGACTTATTGATGTTGCTCTGACTATATAGAGCACATAAATTTCTAATAAAGCATTCACTGTGAGTTTTTTTTTTGAGAGAGGACGTCCACGGTGTGCAGTCTGAAGTAACTAGATGTGAGAGATGGCAAGACCATGATGATATATAGGCACTGTTGTGTGCGGTAGTAATATTTAGCCTTTCATACTGCTGCTGTCGGTACATGATTTATTATGCAAGCTATACAGAAAGAGTATAATTTATACGTACGGTAAAACATAACCGGCTTTTATTAACATAGTTTGAATTTTTTTTCTACTAGAGGATATGACATTTGAAATGGATCTTATGTCCTTTAGGTGCTGCCAGATGTATTTCACGGCAAGGTGAAGTATTAGAGATGGTGCTGCTGGCACATCATTTTTTATATTCACTATATTTGTACAACTATCATGGAATTCAGTACTTTCTGGAGTTACACACTTATTCATGTAGACCAATGCAAGATCCAAGTGTTCCTCCAGAACAAGTCTTAGCTTTTTTTTAGGAACATAACAAGTCTTAGCTACCAAAGACAAGGTGATCAAATTTGTTTGTTGTAGATCACATGACTTGATGACTATGCTCTGACCACGTTGACGATTGCTGAAATGTTCGAGATGAGGACACCAGGAGCCATAGGATGAGGTCGACGAACACACACTTGAGGACGACCAAATGCTGAAGGTCGAGGGTGCCGACCGCGCCTTTAAGGATGACGGTGGTGATCGAGGACACCCAGTTAGACACCAACACTATTCAAATAGTGTTTAATGCCGAGAAGCACCAAAAAATATATAAGTTGATTATGTGAGGGATGTCGGACCAGTTCTTTTTGGAATCTACAAGGAATGTGAAATTTTACTGCTTTTCATTGGTTGATTCATGTGTATAGCTCACGTAGGAATGCAATATAGATAAAAAGATTATTTCAAAGCTTAAAACAAGTCCTGAATTTTTTTCTCTTGATTGAAAAATCAAGGTAATATTAGGTGTGGTTTGTTCGATCTACTACAGGTAATTTGGTCTCATGTTGCGCGCACACTATATCTTCATGTTAAAATAATCTAGAGGTTGATTCTGTGAGGGATATTGATCCAATTTCAGATTGAAAAGAGAGAAGCAATTATGGTCTTCGATTCAAATCATTTGGGGCAACATTCTGAAATACTAACACTTTTATTCAAGCTATGCATCTAGCTGATTGGTGCTTCTCATTTTGTTCTAAGCTTCCCAGCCATAGGGTATGGTTAGTGAAGCATCAAATTCTGAACCATGGTTTGATGCTGATGAGGTTTGGATCATCACTTATTTTTAAAGGTGTTGAATATTTTTGCCTAACTCCAATCCACGCGGAAGTCACTTCAATTTATCATTTCAAATGTTATGGGAAACTATCAAATGTTGCCAGATCTTTTCAAGTTTTCAATGTTCTTTTAAGATAATAGAACAACATCTTCAAAGTTTCAATTTATCTTTGATCTCTTCTTTCTCACGCCTTGTTTAGTCAACTAACCTTTGGTCCAAATAATTATGCATTTTTTCATATATGCAAATGTGTCTTTTAAGTATAAGTTTGAAATTCGAATGACAAATGAATAGTCTCTACAATTAAAAGGGATGTCGGTAGATTCACCTCGTCGTGTTTCATCTTTTATTATTGCCCACACTCTTCTCTTTATTTGGTTCTTAGTTGATTTTTTACCCAACCGATGGCACACAAATCATACGTCTTTCGTTTCACTACTTCCCTCGATCGAAAGAAAAGGATCGCACACCGGGTTTTTTCGTCAGTTGAACCTCACCATCGCTTCAGTTTTTTTCCTTCTCCCGATCTACGGAAAGACCAATCCCAACTCACTATACACACTATAGGATCGAAAGTATGTCTAAAAGGGAGGGATATTATACTATTTAACAAAAAAATGACTATTTTCCTAAATTTAGTTTTTGACAGATTTTAGGATAAGATCATTTTCTTTGTTTTTAAAATGACTACAAATATCTCATTAGATAATAAAGTCTGATCAATTAAGAATACATAAAAAAGGTTTCTTTATGGATTACTACCCGATTTGATTGTTACTGGTTATCTTTTTGTATATATATGAAATTTAACGTGCATTATATTTATATATATACTTTAGCAAAATATTTTGAAAGGCCGTCGCAACGCACGGGCATTCTACTAGTATATAATGAATTATGAGTTATCTTATATTTTATTTTGCTATGACATCTTTAGGTTTAGCCAAGTGCGTAGAAGTTTTCACTGTCTGTACTCAACGTTGTTTTCATATCTTATCGTCTCATCGATATATTATCAAGGAAATAAATTAACAAAAAAAACTTACTTTTGAATTTTTCATCAATTTTTCATTTTTTAGTTTTTTCTCTAAATAAATTTTCATTTAAAAAATAATTTATAATCAAATTATAATATGTTTAATATTTTTATCATGTTTTTAAACATCAAATCATTTTTAACAAATTTCGCATCAACACTCGGGTATCATCTAGTATACATATAAGATGGAGTGTGGCATGTGGGCCACGTGGTGAGCGCTGGATCGACCCCAGACGTTGTTAGCCACCAGGCGATTTGGATCGTTTCCCAACTTATATTATAGCCAAAAGTTGTCGCGTTACATATTTTTTTGTGGCTTCAAATATTGTTATGCAACATTTCCAATATATATAATGCTGCTGTTCGACATTGCTACGTGTTACAATCCATGATACTGCCTCCCCTAAAAAACATGATAGCGTCGATAACAAAGTCATCGTCCTCGTCCTTTTTCGGAAGACCATCGAAGAATACATAGAGGTTAGACACATGAACGGTTGTCGCGGACTGCCACTAATTCTTACCAATGATTGTAGGGAAAGTGCTCGCAGATGCGCTCCTCCTTTCGGCGGTGTGACTCCTCTTCGAGTTAGGAGAGTCGCAACACGACGACGACTAGGTCCTCGGTCTTTGGCTATGCCTCATGGAAAATGGGACCAATGACATGCAGAGGAATGATGTCGTTGATGAGTACGATGGCACCAAATCAATGTCATGTGTTGCCATGGCCACCACATGTGAGGTGTCGTCTTGCCCTTCCTGTTCGTTTGAGCTTTCCCTGTGACTGAGACGTCGGTGGTGATTAGAGCTTCTACATGTCCACAACTCATTGTGTAGCGATACTACTTATAATTGGGGGTTGTTCCGTACGATTTGGTACTGCATATCTAGTTTGCGCGGTTTGTGTATCGTTTTTGCGGGTTTTAGTTATGGCAATCCGCTAAAGTTGCTTTATGCTTCATGGTGATGCTTTTGGATAAATTACGGTGTTGCCTTGGTAGGATTCAAGAACATCCTGAATTTGAATTTGTGAAGTTTTGAGTTTAAATCCATGAATCGACATTTAAAATATCTTTAAAACGCATGCATTTGAAGCATCATCGCCGTTTGACTGATGATCCATTGGGCGGGCGCAGGCGCGTCATCGATGATCTGCAGACCAGGGGTAGGGGTGGTAGGCGGGTTCAGCGGCCGAGACGACCGGCACACGACACGAGCTCGCGGCGGGCCCCCCTCCCCTCAGCAGACACTTCTTCCCTCCGCCACTGTCGCTGATGTGCGACCGCTCGTCTTAAAAGCCCCTGATGACGCCTTTCCCACGCCCACACCCTCTGCTCCTCTTTTCTTCTGCGCACGCCCAAAGCTACTACACCCTGCACCCTGCAGCTCGCGACGGGACACATGACGACGACGACGCGCCCCACCGCTACGGCCGACGAACTGGAGGAGGGGGAGGTACCGGCGGTGGCAGCCAATGCCACGCCCGCGCCCGCGCCCCCGCCACCGGACGCGGACGACCGGGAGCAGCAGCAGAAGAAGGCGCGGGCGAGGAAGAAGAAGAAGAAGAAGCGGCGGAGGGCGCCGAGCGAGGAGGAGGTGGCCGCGCTGAGGTCCGTGCTCCGCTGGGCCGGCCGCGGTGAGGCGGCGGACTGTGGGCACCTGTTGCTGGCGGGGAGGCGACGGCCGCGCGTGGCGGTGGAGCTGCACGCGCACTCGGCGCGCAGCGACGGCTCGCTCTCTCCCGCCGCGCTCGTGGAGCGCGCGCACCGCAACGGGGTAAGCCCTTTCCTCTTCGCCCGTGACCAAACGCAGAGATGTTCGCGACGTGCTCGACGAAAGAGCCATGCCGTGCCTCCAAACGTAAATGCAAATGCAAACTGCAGCTCCATCGTTCTTCAGTTCCATAATAGCCGATGCCATGTTCGAGCTCATCATCCTGCTCTGCCAAGTGCTAAACACCTCCACCACCACTTGTCTTCGTTTTTCTGTGCTTTGTTGTACTGTAGTATTTTCTTCAGTCTCAGGGCATGTTTAGTTTGCAGCTTAAGCTTGCCACCTTTAATCTCAGCTATAACACACAACACCTTAGAAATGTCACAGACTCAGCTTTTTGCCAAATCTTGTTGACACTTGCGGTGGCCATTTTGTTCGGCACATTTTTTGTGGCAGCCACAATTTGCCTAAGATTAGTTCTGGCGAAGTTAGTCATGAACCAAATATGTCACGGGATCGGTTATTGAGCTCTTCTACAGAATTTAATGAACCAGATCAGTAGGATTTTATGCCATGTCACACGTTGATCGGGGAGTGGCGCCGCGCTTAACCGATCGACTGTCTATCCATTGTTTCAGAATGGAACTGTCTAGCGCATTCCCACGCTAACTCTGTTACGTGATGACCAGCACAGGTCAAAGTGCTCGCACTGACTGATCATGACACCATGGCTGGTGTACCGGAGGCGCTGGAGTCTGCAAAAGAATTTTCCATCAGGATCATCCCTGCTGTTGAGATAAGCGCCGTTTATTCGCCTAGGTAACCCTCTTCTCACCACCTTGAAATATGTAACATGCTTTGACCCCACAAATGTGATTAATTCTCAAAGTTGTTGATTGTCCTGAAAGTAATGGATCAGGAGCCGATGAACCTGTTCATATTCTTGCATACTACGGTAGTTGGGGGCCTGCTAAATCTCAGGAACTGGAGAAGGTTCTATCTAGCATCAGGGAGGGCCGCTATACACGTGCGAAGGAGATATTGTCGAAACTTAGGAACCTCGGTATGCCATTGAAGTTTGAAGATGTGTGTAATATAGCAGGGGACGGAGTGGCTCCGGGGCGGGTGCATGTGGCGCGTGCCATGATTGAGGCTGGATATGTTGATAATCTTAGGCAAGCTTTCAGCAGGTACTTGTATGATGGAGGCCCTGCTTATGCTACGTAAGTATAAGTTTTTGTGTAATCATGGTCATGCATGTTTATGCTTCATTTCACGCCAGGTGCAGAGCAATTAGTATTTACTGATGTGGATTTCTGCTGTTCATTTGTAGTGGTAGCGAGCCAGCTGGGGAATCTGTCGTGCAGCTAATATGTCGAACCGGGGGCGTAGCGGTTTTGGCTCATCCGTGGGCATTGAAAAATCCTGTTCCTGTGATAAAGGATTTGAAAGCTGCTGGTCTGCATGCTATTGAGGTCTATCGAAGCGACGGGAAACTATCTGGTATGAACAGCATGATCATTTTGCGATCCTAATAAGTAATGCTTTATGTAACTAATTTATGTTGATACTAATGATGCATCTTACATATGTGCCTACTGTATCTGAACTGCAACGCAATTAACTGCTTTTTTTAAACAGGATTGAGTGATCTGGCAGATACTTATGAGCTTCTGAAGCTCGGAGGATCAGATTACCATGGACGAGATGACAAGGAGGAACCTGATATAGGAAGTGTTGATCTTCCGGTCTTGGCATTTTTCAGATTTCTTGAGGTAGCTCAACCAATTTGGCGTGATGCTATCAAGGAAAATTTTGCAAACACTATTGAAAGAACTAGCATGACTGGTCCAGAAGAATGTCGTCGGAATAGCTCTGCAGATGAATGTTTTAGTATGTGCCTATCTTCTCCAGAACTGGAGGAAACAGATGATTCTGAGGTTGAGGTTGTCCAGACGGACTTTGCTGACATTATCCTCACTAACAGAAGCTGCAAGCCGCTTATTGAACAACGGGCAGAAAACACCTCCCATCTCCACTGACACAGTCTGGTTTGTGTAGTTTTAGACATTGACTGCGAGGACATGATCTGGGCTGGACTTCAATCTATTCATATTCTGAGAAAAATAGAAATTGTTCAGAGGGCGTGCGGTGATGTTTTATATGATCGATTGACTGGATTGCAGAAGTAACATGGTAAGAGCCGGAAATTAACCATCAACCTTTCTGTAGATTTCTTGTATCTTTTTCCTTAATCAGTTACATTTTATGAGAATGGTGGAGTCAAATTCCTTTTTTTGGAGTATGCCACTTCTCTTGTAGAATATGTATACAATTCATGTATTTTAGTCCTTGTACTGGTCAATAACGTTGGGCCTAGGGAGAGACCGGGGGGGGGGGGGGGGGGGGGGGGAAGGGTTAAATATGGAGCAGATAATAACTCAATATTATCTATACCCATTTAAATTTTCAGAACTGACAAGTGGAGATACAAGAGCAAAGATACCACACTAGTTCTAGCCCCTGTACATTTAGCAAAGTTTTGCTTATACTCCATTCGAAAATAGCGGGATGTTGTATTTCACAATGAAAATAAAAAACTGAAACTTGGATTTTGTTAAGGCCGAACTTCCTTTGCCCTTGTTTTGACTTTTGATGCAGTTTTTGTTTATTGGCGTGTGCTCCTAACAAGCTGCATATATAAACTCCACTTCCTACCTGGAAAGCAATTATGTTTGTTCCTTACAGAGGATGTGGAAACTTCTTTTAACCTTGATTTTTAGGAACAGCTTAACCCGGTTAAAGAATATGATATATAGTCCCTCCGTTACAAAAAAAAATGGTGTTCTAGTTTTCTAAAATATGAAAATGCATTTCATGAAAACTCTAATGATATTGATCTCATATTGTTTAAATCTGACAAGCCCGGTATCTTAAAAAAATCCGAAAAGGCTGTTTAAAACTTTCAGATTTTTTTTGCATGAATACATATTTATGTTTTTCACATGTTTGTAAAGTTTCATTAAATAATATGTTGATTTGTACCCTACGCAAAAAAAGACAATACCCCGGCCCAAAAACCACAGTAGAAAAGCCCATTATACATGCATTTACCTTTTTTGTGTACACTACACAAGAAAATATATTTTCGTACAACTTGTACGTATGATCTATACATGTACATGTATAAGCACACTCTTTTCAGTTTTTTTAAAAAAAAAATTCTCCCTGGAGCCGGGCCTGCAAACATGTGTGTGTGGCACAAGGGGGTTCCAATGGCCTTCATGGGCTCTTGGCCCTCTATAAATTTAATTCTTTTTATTTCTGTGTTTGAGCGAAATCACTAATTTAAGAGTACCCGTAGCTACGAACAGTGTGTCCTTTCCGCACGCTCCAAATGGCGCGCTCTGGAGCTTTTTCCGTTTTTTCTGTTTTAGAGGCACGAGTGTCTCTCGCAGAGGCACGATAGTGCCTTTTCTTGAGGCACGAGGCACGACTCATGCCTCCTTTTTTGAGGCATGATCCGTGCCTCCCGCGAAGCCACGGTCGTGCCTCTTTTTTTTGAAAAAAACAACTTTTTTTCACCAAAACGTATAGAAAAAACGTGCGAAAACCTGAAAAGTCGAAAAAAATCATAAAAAAAACCCATTTTAAACATCAAGAACACGTACAAAAAAATTAAAAAAATGAAATCCCGAAGGATCACTGAGCGCGACACGTGACGCTATTCGTAGGGCTGGGCTGCGAACGAGTACTCTTCAATTAGTAGTTGCCCTCGTGGTGTTTGAGCACCAAAATTTTGGTCTCGTCTGCCTCAATTGGGCCGAACTGGATCACCAAGCCAACAATCATGTGGCCATTTGCTACATCTCACTATCAGTTCAATTAGTAACAAAGGTTTATTTTTCTTGATTTTGGCATGCTCACTGAACAATGAGAAAAATCTCATTTCGTGCTCAGCTGCTGCATGTGATGCCTAGATAAATATACTGGCTAAATTTTGAGCATGTCGCTGGAAAACAATCACCGGGTTAAAGGAGCCCATCACATGGATGATCATGGCGTCATTCTTGAACTCGAATGAGTGTTATCACTTATCACACGGTTCTCCAAGCGATTTGATGTTGACAAACCAAAGTCTAGGGCAAGTACTTTCAGAGTAGACAATTATTTTATGCCATAAATAAATTTGTCCTTTGTTTGTTCCATGGGGAGAAGGATTCTTGCAAGCAACGGAGTAGACTTCTTGCAAACATGACATCAGTCATCTCAGTGTAATAAACTCTTCAACCTTCTGAAGTGGTGATAAAGATGTGCATTCTTTTTCCATGTTCTGGAATCATTAGTTTGTATGGTTTAGGTCTCTAGGACAAGTAAGTTCAAAGTAGACTATTACATACGACGTCATTTGATCTGTAATCATTACTAGCTTGTAGACGACTTATTTGCAACTGAATCTGCAAATCTCTTTTTCTGTGGGGAGGTTAAATCTGCAAATCTCCAACAAGTATATGATTAATTTGACAATAGAGCCCATTAATTATGATAGACGTGAATGTAGCTCTTCCTGCCATCTGCAAAGGCGTATACAAAGTGACATCGGTGGTACGCTTGAGTTGCCGAGCTAAAGTTTGGTGCCTCGGCGCTGACGGTAGCGACACCTGTGGGTGCCCCGCTTTTTTAAAGACGTCAACTCGGTTCTTCTCTCCGTGTTAAGGTTTCGGGTGAAAATCTTTGTCCGACTGAACTCGACAGCAACGATTCTCTGCGTCGTCTTCCTCTTAAGGGCGTTTCTGTGGAGCCTAGCTAGGTGTGCTAGGATCTAGCGTCGGGATGCGTTTAGTTCTTTCGATGCTCTTTGCTAGCATAGTTGTCTGTGTGCCCGATTTTCTTAGGATTCTTTTCGTAAAAAAACTACTTTATCATCTCATATAGTTCCATTGTGTAACTTGTTCATAAAGAGGAGCCAAAGGAGGGAGGCCATCCGGCCATGGGATAGGACCGGAAGAAATGGATGCGAGGCGAGGCAGACATGAGTTCATGGGGAGGTGAGGCCGGCTGAGCTTATCGGCGTGCTCGTAAACAGTCAGTCACGGACGGCATGACGATCCGGCGGATGCATGCATGCAGAGGCCGCGTTCCCGGACCGATGGGATCTCGGCGAGAGGCAGGAAGTCAAAAGGCGGATCGACGACGCACTTATACGGCGCACAACAACCGCCGGCTTTGGGGAAGACGTAGACGTGCTGCGTGCGAGCTGGTTGATTGATTGATTACTACTGCCCTCCACACGACATTCACGAGCTCGATCGATCAGGTCCTCCATTGCAAGCGCCACCAAACTGAGAGGCCATTTCAGTCAGTTCATCACGGAGGGAGAGGAGCAGGGGTCTGCTGCATGATTGCGTCGGTGACATTGGCGTGCGTACGTCCACACCGTCCGATCGTTCGTGCCGGAGTGGCATGTCCGAATCGCGTGGAGTAGAAGGGTGCTTTAATTGTGGGCTAGGGACCTACAACGTCTTTTTGACCCGGCGAGTCTAGCTATCCACTGCCACGGCCGCGCACGGGCACTGAACCGGGAGAGATATGCTGGGGCGGTCTGTAGGTCCATCCGCCAACAAACGGATAAACTCCAATCTCCTTTTTTCTTTCCAACCGAGGGCATGCTCCATTCTCGTCAATTTCCTAACGAAAATAAAAAGTTCATTACGATTGCAATTTTTCTTTACGGTAAATCCATTACAATTTAACGTCAAGACATCTTCAACACCGATTCTTAAATTTTCGCATCCTTTCGGATTAAACTGTTTGGATCACTTTTATCATCCAATTGATGTTGTATCCATCCACGGGTATGTCCACATGTTTTTTTTTTGCAAATCTGATTCAAATTTATGAAGGTTTTGCGGGAGTTCGGATCGGAATCACGTATGACTTTGACATCCCGGTCCACACAAAATCGAAGTGATGCTTGTGCTTCTGTAGCCATTCTCATTGATTTTGCGCCGAAATCTGTTATTCTCCCCTTTTTCCCACTCTCATCATCACCCTCCTCCATCCCAATTCCCGTTGTTTTATTTTTCTTTCGTTGTCTCATGGAGAGTCAAGAAGAACAGCTTAGGCTGCCGAAGAAGGAATGTGTGACTAGCGAGGCCGCCACAAGGACAATTCGCCTTCACGACAAGTCCGTCATGCCAAAAAGAAGGTTGGTCAACAAGCTGCATTAGATGGACGAGGGCGGGGACGATCTGCATTGGTCGAGCGGGGACGGAGGCAGACATGAGCAATGGTTAGGAGGGCAGCGTATCGGCTCATGCGTCGTCTTGGTCGAACACGTACCATCCGCACTACTACTACGTCACAAACCAGCTCGGTCGTCAGGAGCAGTCACCGGCCGGTGGGCATATATGTTGACGTCGCGACGATATTTGCTCGTCGATATGTCTCTAACCGCCGAGTCGCATAAGGATGAAGAGATGTTTGAGACCCATCAAATGGACCACCCAAAAAGATTAGAAGGGGGTTTCGTGAAAGGAAGTGGGAGGAAGAGAATGTGAAGCGATAGGGGGCGACTGCCAAGATGATAAACAAATTTGAGACCATCCTGACCAAGAAGGAGGATGCATGCATCGAGCGCAACGAGATCAAGGAGGAGGAGAATTCCGGGAGGTTTAGCATCTTAATGGCGGTGGCCCAAATAAAGATCCTTATCGAAGAGCAAAAAGCCGAGACCAAATATATTATATTGAAGATGGCTAACTTGGATCCTGATGCGACCATGATCATGCAAGCCTTTCGCGTGCGAATGTTAAAGCGCATGTCGGCTGTTCTGGCGATAGAAGAGGTGGAGGGGGGGGCAGATAGGCGACGACGGTGGCCTGTGCCGACAACTAGACTCAGTGGGCCATGATCAGCCGACCAAAGAGGACAAATTTGTTTTTCCAGAATAGCTGGACTAACACTTTTGCGATCGGGCATGTAAAACAATGAACCTTTGTCTCCTTATGATTGTGATCGTCGTTGGAAACATTTGCTCATTTGTTATCCATTCTGAATCAATTTTGTATTGGGATCAAAGCTGAGGGGACTTTAAAGAGATATGATTGGATGACCAGTCCCCGCATAAATGTTTGTGAACTGGTCCGAAACATTTCGCGGATTGATGGAGTGTTTGTTTTAGGGTTTATCATTGGAGATACCTTCACAATGTCAACAAAAGAAAGATGGGAAGGAAGAGAAGTGATGCCTGCAGTCTCAGTTAAACAACTACTGATTTTGTTGTCGATTTTTTCACATCTTCGACGTGTTCCTGTGTGGTTGAGTTTGCACAGATCTTCGTATCACTATGCATGATCTCTATGGTGTGGGTTGAGTTTTTTTTGAACGGTCACCGGGGGGGGGAGAGATTCCCCACCTGAATTATATTACCACTCAAAACGTCTCAGAGGACAAGGCCTCATTACATCAGGGTTTGGGGAGGACAAGCCTCAATTACATCACATCATAAATACAAAGGGGGAACAAATGAGCGCCTCGAGGAAAGCACAACCTAGCAAGCAAGCCGAAGACGAACACCATGAAAGTCGAGTGGAAGTGGTGTGTCATCGAGAGATCATAATACCAACACTAAACAACTATCCTAACGCACCACACCGGCGTGCGTACCAACCCCTAGGCACAACAGAGGAGCAACACCAATCAACGAGTGACCCATCACGAACCTTGATTGAAAACTCCGCCACAGCAAGCCGACACGATTAGCAGGATGAGGAGGCATCGTTGCGTCGTAGTTGAGCAAAGAAGATCCAAGATAACACAAAGGGCACGAAGCTCGCCAAAGCAGACGACAACCATGAGGAGGTCTTGAACAAGCAGAGCAAGGGATGACCATCCAAAAAGGGCAACGGAAGATGAGTGACGGCAGGGAGCTCCGCAGTGACGCCTTCAAGAAGGTAAACGACATCAAAAGATGCCGCCATCACAGGGCTTTCGCCTGGAGCATAACCGGTTAAATTCGCAGAGAACAACAAGGCTGAAATCTGTGAATCCGGAACGAGCATAGCACATGAACCACGCCTCCAAGAAGGTAAACGACACCGTAATAGCGCCGCCGTGGTCAGCTGACACATGTCAGCGGGGATTTCTCCCGTAGCACGCCCATCAATGGTAAGCCTTCATTCAAAAGTGGAAGAAGGAGGTGAAAATGGATAGTACCGAGACGAACAGGGAAGGGAGTGTATGTCGAGGCGGGCACAACGGATGTGGAGGTGGATTCGGCGGGAGTCGAGGCGGGCGGGGATGGCCGTGGCGAGGGGAGGCGACCCTCGGCCGGATCTTGTGGCGGAGAAGTCGATGCGGGACGGATCCGGTGGAGGCCGGGCGCGGGCGTGGAGTCCAGTGTAACACCCTCAGTTGCTGTAACAGTAATCATCTTCACTATTGATCATCACTGTTTGTTAATCACTGTTATCCCCTGTCCCTAATCAAACTTTGCTTCTGCTCTTTTCAAACCATGCTGGTTGGTAATCAAAACCCTAATCCCAATGCATCTCCCTCATCAAGAAACTATACCCTAGTTGAAACTACTTTCAATGAAAATTAAAACAAATGGGTTCAAATAAAGTTGTTCCAAAAATCATGAAACTATTTTTGTAAATTGCCTAAAATCATTACAATCATTTTGGACCAACTTTGGTAATTTTTGAAGTTACAGAAAATTCCAAACAATTCAAATAGTAGGTTAAAACCCTAACTTTGGGCATTTAATAATTAAAAGAAATATCTAATGATTTTATTTGACTGCAAAAACTTTTGTGGCACCTTAGTAATATGTAACCCTAATTTACAAACACTAATAACCTTTTACAAAATGCTAGGGTTAATAAATCAATTACAGAAAGAAATAGAATAAGCAGGAAATCAAAACAATTTGGAAAAGACTTAAAACCCGCCCAGGGCGAGGCCCACCTCAGCCCAGCCACCCCGGCCCGTCTTCCACCTCCCACCTGCTCCCGTCATGTCGGCCACCTGCTCGACGCCGTGGCGCAGCCGTGGCCACGGGCTCCGCTGGAACCTCCCCTCCCTCACCTGCTCCCTGCGACCGGGGAGGCGATAAGGCCTACCCCAGAAGCTCCCTGGACAACCCCCACCCCTTCTCCCCTTCCCCCTCACCTCGCGCTCGACGGGGAAAGAACCGCCCGGGGCCGTCGTCGCCATTGCCGTGGCCAAGCGCGGCCAACGTGCTCCCGCCGCCTCGCCGTGTTGTCCAGGAACCGCCTCGACGTCGACTACCTCACCCACCGCGAGGAATCGAACCGCGGGGCCCGGCAGCGACGACTACGCCACCGTTCCCCTCCGGCGCCGCCGCGACATCGTCGTCGAATTCCCGCGTCGTCGAGCCTCCCCCGAGCCTACTGCCCTCCTCCACGCGCTCCTGGTGAGCTCGGCCACACTCCCCATGCGCTCGCTCCCCTCCTCTCCCGCCGTAGCCCGCTCCACCATTGGAGCCGAAGCTCGTCGCCGCCCGCGAGGTCGCCGCCGTGGCCTGGAGCCTGCGTATGGCAGGCCAAGCGCGTCACTGCACTCGCGCTGCTCCCAGTAGTCGAACGCGCTATCTCCCCTTCGTTCCCGTGCGCTAGAACGTCGTCGTCTTCCTCGCCCCGTTCGGCTCCGCCGCTGCGCACGTCGCCGTCGTCGCTCCGGTCACCTCCGGCGCAACCACCACCACCAGAGCACTCGCCGTCGTCTTCTGCTTCGAACGCATCAAGCCGCGCACCCTCCCGTGCCCTGGGGCGAGCTCCACGTCGACCTCGCCGGCGGCGGGCTCCGGTGACCCCCCGGTGAGGCTGCTAGGTGGGGGCCCCGTGTCAGTTAGTTGATTAGGGGCTAACCAGACACTGACAGTGGACCCCCTCGGCTAATTGCTTAGTTAGCTTAATAGAAAAATTAATCAGAGAGATAATACCCCTCCCAGTCACTGACAGGTGGGTCCAGAGGCATTTTCCGATTTAATTAAATGTTTTATAAATAACAGAGGCTGACATGTGGGTCCCACATGTCAGCACTGTTCTGGATAATGTTGTGGATAATGTTTTGGATAATGATTAATAAATAATAAAAGAAATTCAGAAAATCATTTAAATGATTTAAAACTTTGAAATTCAATAACTTTTAAATCGTAACTCGGATTCAAAAACTTTATACATGAAAATTGATCAGAAAAATATAACGAATACGAATACGCTATCCGTATGTCTACCACACCCCCTAACACAATGAACATCGAACATTCCCCCTCCGGACCGTCTGTCCGATAAATTGTCCGGTACTGTTAGAGTGCCCGGATGAATTTATTCCGAACACGAAAGTTGTCCGGAATGGTTCAACTAACACGGATACACCCCCCTTATGTTGTTCCGGTAACCACGACACCTCCGGCTTGATCCTTCCCCCTCCGGACACCTTGTCCGGTAATCATTCGGAGCCGGTAGTTCATCCTCAGATGAATTTCCGTTCCGAGCAACGTGAATTGCACTACGTTAGAATACCGTTAGCCTTTCATCTATCATGTCATGCATCTGTTTGTATTTTCTTTCTGTGTATTTACTGTTTCTTCCCCCCTTTAATCTCCGATAGACCCCGCTGCTACTGTCGACTACACCGCTGCTGAGTACGACTACGTCGTCGACGACCCTACTACTACCGTCGAGCTTGCAGGCAAGCAGAGCCATTCTCTTCCCCAAATATCGCCTATCTTTCCGTACTTTTCTTGCACTAGGCATTGTTACTGGTGCTGCTACGATTACAATCCTATTCAACTGCATAGCCTGATTTTGTCGCCCCTTGATGTGCCTTCCTTTATCCTATGCTTCCTATTATTATTATTATGCATTATTCAGCAGTGAGCCCTGTGCATTGTTAGCTAGGATTAGGTAGAGGGCCGTGATCACTCAGGGGAGTGAACGCGGATACAAATATTATAACTGCACAGGTACGGTACAATGCAGACGCCGACTAAGGCCCCTATCTGGGTTATGCCTAGTCACCTCAAGTGTGAGCTATCAAGGAGTAATCCTTGTACTCCCCTCGAGGCTGACTTTGTCTTGACGCCATAGGGTCCTGTAAACGGTTGTCCTTCAGGTAAGAAGTCGGGCGATCCAACGGTGCCCGCGAGAGGTATTGCGACGGGACGACAGGGAGGGTACGACCAGTGTACCGGTGTGCTTGGCCCCTGATCGTTGGCCGCGAGAGTTACCAACCCACGAAAGTCGAGCTCCTCCAGGAGCACACGCGAGACAAGGTAAGGAGACGGTTCACCTTGTTGGTAACCGCAGTGACTTGGTGGGACGACAGGGCAGGCACCGATGTACTGGTGGTCCTGGCTGCTGTCGTTGTCCGCGGGTCAGTTAAGTCGAGGCAACGATAACGGTTGTCACGCAGGTTAATTAAAATTCTAAATGGTTCAGTGAATGTCTTGAGTTGGCTATATGCCATGTACGCACTACCTACCCGTGGGAACTACGAGTTATGGGCTCCTCTGCTTCTTAGTGTCGTCCGAGGACTCTTCAGACGTCAGCAGTACCGCGGCCTGCGCCGGGAAGTGGTGTTGTCTTATTTGCTCGCGCGGTGGTGTCTTATTTGTATTTGCTTTAACTTCACCGGCCAGCCACGCACCGTGCAGGAGTACGTTCGGGTTGGGGTCCAAGGCCCGGCGCACTTAGGATTTAGACCGGCGGATGGCCTCTCTGTTGAGTTTGAAAGATGGGCTATGAAGTGTCGGATAGCCTCGGTGGAGCGTTCCCTGACAAGGTTCCCGCCACCCTGGAGATCCGTGCGTGTAGCGTAACACAAGTGCACCCCTGCAGGGAAGATTAATCTATTCGAATAGCCGTGTCCACGGTAACAGGATGCTTTATGCTGAAGCTGGATCTTACCACTAGAAACTATTATTAAACTGTATGGTTCCGGATTCTCTTCCTCGCGGGGATGTTGAGGAGGTGAACTCGGAGGCATTGCTAATTATTACAACTTATTATTATACAATGCTGCAGCAACTTCTGCTGCATTGTTACTTTATGTTTTATATAAACTGTTGGCTGATTCTTACCTCATGCTGCAAGATATCGTCGGAAGATGCTAGTCTTCGTTAGGCCTAGCTTCTTACCCTTGCTCTGGATTTCTGTCTTTCAGTCCACTATATACAACCTCTTCTTTCCGTTGATACAATGCATAATGCTTAGTAGCGGACGTAAGACTCGCGGGTATACTAGATACTCACCTGCTTTATTTCCTTTACTGTTTTGCCTGATCGGCCGCTGCAGCCGACGTTGGAGCCCAGGAGCAGGAGTACCCCGGAGGCGCCTACTACGACGTCGAGTTCCCCGTTGACCAGGAGTAGTTCGGTGGATCCCAGACAGGAGGCCTCGCCTTTTCGATCTGTATCTCTGATGTGTTTTGTGTTAGCCTTCTTAAGGCAAAACTTGACTAACTATGTTTGTACTCAGATATTATGGCTTGTATGACTTATGTAATCGGGTCCGCGTGACCCCCTCTATTGTAACATATTTGTTTATCCTTTTGTGTTTAGTGTTGTGCTGTGATATTATCACCGTGGCACCCTAATCTCAGTCGTGTACCCTGTGTGTATGATTACTGTACACGGTCTGATTTTGGGGGCGTCACATCCAGGAGCAGTTGATGGCGGAAGGGGCGCAACAGGGTGTCGTCCGGGGCGGAGAGGAGGTGGCCCGGCCTGAACCGGCAGTGGAGTGGCGTGGAGGAGGCGGCCCAGCCGGATCCGGCGTTGGAGAGGCGTGGAGGGCGTCTTTCGGGCGGGGATGAGGCAGTCCGGCCAGATCCGACGCGGGGAGGCATGGAGGGCGTCATCCGGGGCGGGGAGGAGGCGTCCCGGCCGAAGCCGGCGGCGGAGTGGCAAGGAAGGCGTCGTCTGGGGCGGGGAGGAGGCGTCCCGGCCGGAGCCGGCGGCGGAGAAACGTGAGGACGAGGGCGTTCGGTAGCGAGAGAGCCCGGCCGCCACCATCTCGGGGCACGCGAGGCTTAGCCCGCGTCCCCTCCGGTGGCGGCCGAGCAGGGAAGGTGGCGGGGGGAGGCGCCGGCGGCGCTCGGGGCTAAGTTAATGATCAACTGCGGCAAAATCACAATTGTTTTCTCGAAAAGATGGGACGGTGATGATGCCAACTTGAGAAGCAATGACGATGGCATCAATGCGCTTATCATGATGAGGCACTCTTTACAAATCTTTGTGTGGATATCTTGTGTGTGTCGCTCATACTATCGTGTTTTTTATTTATTTTCATTAGTTAATCGAGTATTTATTTTTTACTTAATTAACGAATGAAGCAAATCTTTTGTCATCATTTTATAAAAACTATACCTCGAGGTATAGTTTTTTTTTGCATGGTACCATCAGTTGTAGTTTTTTTGAGAATACAGTTGCAGGGACAAACTCAACACTCGTATCCACACCTGGTCAAAGAGAGTTCAAAACACGCATTTCAGTTGTGAATTGCCGGCAGAAGTTGCGTGGCGTAAAGCAGATGCCTGATAGGTGCAGTGCAGACAAACAAGCAGAGCCTGTGAAGCGGAGCGCGCGTGTGTGGGCGACGGAGAAGAACCGGTGAAAAAGGCGAAAGAAACGTCGAAAAATTGATGTGAATGGAATGATTGGATGCGGCAACGCGCACTGCGTTTCTGGTGGACTGGATCATATCGATTCCACACCCACACAGGAGATACTCGTTTTGTTGCTTCGGTGCTTCCCCCTCGCTTTAGCTAGCCTCCACCCAAATTATTCCTCCTCCTTCCAACACACTACACACATTCCATATCTTCTTCTTCTGGCCCTCTACCTGCCATCTAGTCCACAGAAAAAAAATAGTAAAGAAAAATATATTATATTTTTGTATAGGATGTAAGCCATGACTTCTACAATGTATTCATCGGACCAGGGCGTCTTTTTAGAAGACAATACAACACAAATGCTCATATACATGAGCATACATTCAGCATACGCCTATAAGCATCTTCGTAATATTGAGTCGGCACATTATCGTTTTGTTGTTGATGCAAAAGTCTTTCTTCACTAAAAGCACATCGCCGAAAGATTTAAAGAAAAAATAGGAACATCAATATCAAATGATGTGTGATTTAAAATTTGATGGATCGGGATACCACTATACCTCTAACCAACTCGTGGACCAAATCGTTTTTAAAGGGCTACACAGCTAGCACCAATTGTGAGTTTTTGGTTAGGTTAGCGTTTGGTGGCTGGGGATGTGGCCATGGCTTGGCGAGGCGACAAAAGCCCCTGCATGCGTCGTCCACCCATTAAACTGCCCTGCCCTGCTGCAGGATTAGCTCACCGGGTAATTAACAAGCATATCTAGACGGGTGTGTGATGGCGATGAACTGGGTGTCGCATGCACAGGGCAGGGAGATGGTCGATCGATGACGCAGTTTCCGCAGCCACCAATGCCTATCTTCTCCTTCAGCATATACTATTCCAATTGGACGGAGATTATCCTCGATTAATCAACGAGTTCTGTTGTATCCATGAGGTATCGTGGTGCAATCCACAACCCAGATGCTCCCGGCGGTTCATCCATCGGCCTCATCCTCATCTTCTTCCCGCAAAACTACACACGCTCGAGCCAAGGCATGTCGCCGTCCGGGTTCAGTATTTACATGCACGGCACGCATAGACAGATAAATAGATAGATAGATTCATATTCATATGGTAGTAGCTTACAGCTGGTGACCAATAATTCACCTCTCGCTCCTCGCTCGGCAGGCCATACTCCCGCTGCGTCACACATTAGGTGAGCACCAAATTTCCTGTTTTTTTTAGGGCATCGTGCGTGAGTGATCATACGTGTACGCGACGATTGGTGTGCTGATCGGGGGTAGAAACAAGCTAGCAGGTAGACGGCTGAGAGGTACAGCTCTGGGCTCGTTGTACTGCGGGACACCAGAAGCAACCACTTCGTCCTACTTTTGGGCAGGCACGTCGCCAACAAACGCCCAAGTGTGACACGACACGACACGAGCCGGCCGCGCTCTGGAGCGCGTCGGTTTGCTTGCCGAAAACGCAGCGGCATCCCGTGGGAGCGCGGCCAGGCGTGCCCGCGCACGCAAACGCTCCTCATGTGTCGCTCGCTTCGCACCGGATCGGCGTCGCTTCTCGCGCTCTCTCCGTGTCAACGTCGTGCCGACGGCGTGCATGGCCGCGTTGCTCCGCGCGGCCGCAGGGTGGGGTCCAGTCCAATCCGGCGAGATTTTTCCGGCGGGGATGGTTTGGTTGGTCCAGAACACGCCCGATTGCGGAGGTGTGCATGATGGAAACATCTGAATTCGGATGAATGGTTGCCAGTAGGCAGTGCCTCCAGTCGATCCTCGATTTTTTTTTACCTCCAATCAATGCAATCATGCAGGGACGACGACTCCAGCAAAGTTTGAACGAAAAATAAGAAGTTCCTGTCGTTTTGGTTGTATTTTCTCCTCACGTTGCTGTCTAGGATTTGATGTTTTCGCCTCAACTTGGCACAAAATAAACCCATCACGAGAGGGACTCTGCACTGTGCAATCGCGTGGTGGCCGATGCAAAATGAGCACCCAATGATAAACTCGTGGAGCACACTCGCATCGCCATGAAGTAGTACTAATTGGACCTGCAATTCTTGGTGATATAATTGAGCAGGCGCTACGATTCAACATAGTCCTTTTGGGGGGGCCGTCCTAATCGACGGTGGCCACGGCTCTACGCAAGGAACAGTACTAGTACGACCGTTTGTTTCTCCTGGTTCACACCGCGGGTGCGATTAGGACCATATGCAACCAACGGCGGTTCTAGATTTCTCCTCGCCGGTGCATGCAAAGGTACAAGATGATTCAGGAACTTTGCAAAAGATGACGATTCAAGAACAGTGAAGAGAATATCTCTCTTGAATACAAAGAATAACTCTACAAGATATCTGAGGCAGAAAACACACACACGATAAACATCCATTGGGTCACGTGGTTGTACACCCCGACCGATTGAATCCTAAGTTCGACGTATTATGATGCACCATGAGCAAAGCTTGTTGTCGTTTTTGGACCTTCGTCTCAATTGAGCAAACTTGTTTAAACCTATAATCTGTTAGAAGCAGTAGTTGGGAAAGTCATCGATATAGATCAATAGACACCAACGATTGTGAAGTGCGTCCACCCTAGAGAAGAAAACTCCCAAGAGGGTTTGTATAACACCCCAGTTCTAGCCAAATGAAATCGGGTAACACAAATTCTCACATGTTCTTCGACGAGACTGAGGTTGGCTAACCATTGTTGATCGAAACTTAACACGATGGACCTAGACGCACATACATGTTGTTTTCTCCGCATGACAACGCGGCCAAGACAAAACTGTAGGAGAAAAAGTTAGACCCAATGAATCAACTATGGAGACACAACATCTTACACACGCCTCTTGACAATACGAAGAAGCACCATCAAAATAAGGACGAGGCTTGAAGACCTTATTCCATGCCAGTGGCGACGCCATCACCTCGTCACTGTTGATCGGAGACAAACCCTGCATCACCATACACAGAAGCCATGCCGCTCCTGTTGATCGAGCGACAAACAGAGGGAGAGGGCTCTTGGTCTTGTCGGGGAGTTGGAGTGGCGTTTGATCATTGGAGGAGCAGGAGGAAAAGAACGTTGCTTATGGTTCCTCAGTCTTGATACCTTGTAACTTTGGTCTTTAGTGTTTGCATTCATATATGCTTAAATACATTCACCCTTAGTTTTTCTAATTTTTCTTCACACGGTCTATGATTATAAATCTATTCACGGAAGAACAACCACTAGAATTTTCAAAATAAATCAGGTTTCCTTGTCTTTCTTTTTGGAAAAGGAGGAGAACCCCCGGCCTCTGCATCAGTCGATGCATGCAGCCATATCCTTGTCTTTCTTAACCTTGCAATAAACACAATTTCTTCTTCTTTGAAATCGACTTAAGATTATTGCAAGATTTAGTTCTCACGTTGTATTATACTCCGTAGGAGCATCTAGAATTCTAGACCCTTCAAAGTGTCCTCATATGTTTGGGCGAACATTTCATACAAGGTTCAGACAAGAAAGAGAAGAAAAATTCACCTAATCGATCATGCCAAACACAATGTCCTCTATTTATATGTGCACATGCCTATTTTCCAAATCGTCTCATATATCCACGCAAAACCTCTAACTAAACCCATATATGTGTTGATATATGTGGACATCCGAGCAGTCCGTCATGTCGGACGCGATCAGTGGACCCGTTTTTCTTCTTCTTCATCCCATCAATTACATGTATGTGTTGGAACAAATTTTAAAAATATGACACAAACTGGGACTCAAAATAGACACGTTTGGACGTATGAGGGTCAAATTAGCCCAAATGCTCTGATAAACGGATTTAAACACTATTGACAAAACAAATATAGAAAAACATAGGTGCATGTGTTGTGAATTTGTGATGTGAGGAGGGATTATAGCTCATTATTTTAACCAAGGGGCTTGTAGCTCTTGGTGCAACGGAGAAGCCGAATTCCGGAGCACAGAGGCCAGAAGGCAGCAGATTTTCAAGTCAAACGAACGCGCCACTACCCAATGACACGGCGCCACTTGCACACGCAAAACACTTGTTATTCGCGCGTGCTGCCTGACGCCACCATGGACGAAAGCAACCCCTCATTTTTCATTTTCAAACAAATCGCAGTGCTGCAGCTCCCAACGAACCAGAAAGAATCGATTATTATTAGCGAGACTAATCAAATCAAATCGATTTGCACGGAGAGTGGTTGGCTGGTTCGCTTCGCTTCGCCTGGCGCTATATAAAGCGCGGGAGCGACGCCCCCTTCTTCCTCAGAGAGACGCCTCAACCCCCACCCCACACACCACCCACAGCAGCACGCAGCCACCATCCCATCCCAATCCCATTCCACTCCACGGTGAGGTTGAGCGATCTGACGACCCCTTCAGCAGCAGCGGCGACGACGGCAGGTTTGTTCTCTGAACCCCTCTGGTCTCTCTTTAGCAGCAGCCAGCAAGAACACGCAAGAAACCATCGAGGTCGGTCCTGTTCCAAGGAGACCTTCTTTCGGGATTATTAGATCGAAAGAAGCGCTCGCTCTTGCTCGGGATTTTTTTCCTTGGTTTCTTGGCGACCTCATCAACTCTACTAGCTAGGAGGAACAGAGATCCAGAGAACCTTTTTTCTCTCCTGGATTCTTCTTGCCTTTCTTTGTTTTTTTTTTCATATTTCAGCTTCGGTGCGGACGGAAAGGGTTCTTTTGCAATACCCTTCTAGTTCGTCCGGTTTTGGTTTCTCCTTCCCCTTGTTTCTCTAATTTTATCGAGGAACCGGGATTTTTCTTCTCCTTTTGCTTGCACAAGAAAGCTCCTTTTTTTTCCATTCCATTTTTAGTTCGCCTTCTCCTCTACATCACCTTCTTCTACCTCTGTCCAAGCCCCCATGGCAGCAGCCATAGACATGTACAAGTACAGCACCAGCGCGCACCAGATCGCCTCCGCCAGCTCTGCGTCGGATCAGGAGCTCATGAAAGCACTCGAACCTTTTATCATGAGTGCTTCCTCCTCCTCCTCCTCCTCCTCCTCCTCCTACCCCTACCACTACTACTCTTCTCCCTCCATCTCCATGACCCAAGATTCTTCATACATGGCCACACCATCGTCATCCTACGCCTCCTTCGCCGCCTCGCCTCTACCCTCCGCCGCACCCACCTCGTCGTCGTCGTTCTCGCAGCAGCTTCCGCCGCTCTACTCTTCGCAGTATGCCGCCGCTTCAGCCGGATCCATGGGGCTGGCCCAGCTCGGCCCGGCCCAGATCCAGCAGATCCAGGCCCAGTTCTTCGCGCAGCAGCAGCAGCAGCAGAGGGGGTCCTTCCTTGGGCCGCGCGCACAGCCGATGAAGCAGTCCGGGTCGCCGCCGCGCGTGTCCGCCGCCGCGCTGGCGCTGGCCGGAGTCGCCGCGCCCGCGCAGTCCAAGCTTTACCGCGGCGTGCGGCAGCGTCACTGGGGCAAGTGGGTGGCGGAGATCCGCCTCCCCAAGAACCGCACCAGGCTGTGGCTCGGCACCTTCGACACCGCCGAGGACGCCGCGCTCGCCTACGACAAGGCCGCCTTCCGCCTCCGCGGCGACCTCGCCCGCCTCAACTTCCCGTCGCTCCGACGCGGCGGCGCCCACCTGGCCGGCCCGCTCCACGCCTCCGTCGACGCCAAGCTCACCGCCATCTGCGAGTCCCTCGCCGCGCCCTCGTCCAAGAACAACTCGGAGCCGGAGTCGCCCAAGTGCTCGGCGTCGACGGAGGGCGAGGACTCGGCGTCCGCCGGGTCCCCGCCGCCGCCGGTGCCGGAGATGGAGAAGCTGGACTTCACGGAGGCGCCGTGGGACGAGTCGGAGAGCTTCCACCTGCGCAAGTACCCGTCCGTGGAGATCGACTGGGACTCCATCCTCTCATGAACAACAACAAGCAGCTGCTACTAGTAGTAGTAATCTAGTACAGTCTTCGTTAAGCTCGGGTAGCTACTTATGATGTAATTTCTCCTTTCGAATTGGCGGCTGCTCTGGCCCGACGGCATTTTAGACGTCGGCCATGGCCGCCGCGAGTAGAAGTAACAACTACTACTACCAGTAGTAAGTAAAGTAGCCAGTGGTGTTTAGTACTGTAGTAAGGTCGTCGTTGCTACTACGTGGTGTAATTGATCTCCTGGCCGATCTGCCGGCAGTTTTTTCACGGCAAGGCGGCCACTCGAGAGCTGTAATCATGTTTACTCCTTGGAAATTTCAGTATACTAGCTTATGGTTGATACTCCTATGTCTCTATGGTTTACTGCTACTGATGTAGTAGTGATGTGTGCAGTACGATCTTGCCCTGAGTTTGATTGAGATTTTGACTTACAAAGTATTTAATCCCCTTCAAACCGAACAAGGCTTGAGTGAGTTTGTGGCCTAAGCAGATGCTTCCTAGTGCTTTTCTGATTATGCCAAAGAACAGTGTACATGATAATAAGCTTTTGAAACGCAAAAGTATGGTGATGGCATCAGGTTCCGCTTCTTGGAAACATGTCTAAAGCACGGAAACTAATTCACAACCAAACATTATGGGATGCAAACACGGCTACATCTACATGCAAAGGGCAATCACGCTTTTCATGGGACCTCAGCACAGCATATGGAGTTCCATCCATGGGACTCATTGAACACTCCAGGCAATTGAAAACTGACAATCAATCGCAACAACTTATTTACATACCCAGAACACAAATTTATGCTGTGTGTATATCAATCCATGGAGAATCAGTTTAGAGGTACAAACCAAAGTTTCTAGGCATGTGTTTTGGCTCTACGAATCCCGCTCTTTTTAGCTGCTGCCTATTTAAAACTGTGGTCTGAGTGTCTGACAGTGTTAATCTACGTGTAGTATACAACTTCAACGCCCATGACTACCAATCTTATGAGCTGCTTGGTTAGGACGCAAACGAAACCACGTAGTAACATCAACACACCCATTTGCATAATCAAACTTAACGAATACAGCAGATCTGCCAAAGAGGCCTCCAGGTTTCGGCCGAACCCATGGAGCATTTCATTCCAAGCTTATCCGGCGAGAAGGACCCGGTGGTGGCGCCGGGCCAGCCATCCAGTCCTCAATCCTCATCGCCTCCGCGTTCCACGGCCTTCCACGGCTGCAAAATTCTCCCATTATTATCAGTGGAAACCAAAGTTCGCCGGTGAAAAGGTGGAAGCGCATGCACAAGAAACACAGGGGGCCAGGCACGATCGATAATGGGGCATCCCCCAACCAACCAACCCCCTCTCTAGTCTCTACGAGCCTATCTATCCATCTCCTCTCCTCTCCTCTCCTCCGTCTCTATCGCCTTTGCTCCCATTCCCTCGCACAAATGCTGCCCAGCATCTATGCTCCCCTTTTATCTCAGACAAGGAACATATATTCATCATTCAGAAAAGGATAGAGCGCAGAAACCATCCCGTTTCCTTCTCATGAAATGTCATTTTGGTGCGAACGGAACAGGGAAAGGAAACTTGAGAGAGAGAGAGAGAGAGGAGATGGCGTTGATTAATTATATATGCAAGATATGGATTGATCTGATTTGCAATGGGAAAAGGGCACGCAAAGTCGCGGGGGCATACGATGCTTTCACATCGATCGATCGATCGATCGCCGGAACCCTAGCTCGCTGTATGGTGGAGTAGAGTAGACGGTAGAGTTAGAGTGGTCGTCCAAGTCGCAGAATGCGGCGGCGAGGTGGACCTTTCCCTGCCGGAGGAAGCCGACTGATTTGGCCCGCTCTCGCGTGTCCGCCGTGGGATCCCGCCAACTAGCACCAACGGAGAGCGACGGCCACCGGACTTGCCAAGCGAGCTCTGTGTAGCACATCACAGCAGGACTCGAGGCCGTTTGTTTCACGGCGGCGAGTTGGCATGTGGGATGTGGCGTGGCCATTGCTCACCCATTTGCTTGCTCCAAACCTGTCGTAGCGATGGTTGAACGAACCTACAGGGCAGGGTACGTGGGGTGAGGCGAGGCTAGTTTTGCAGCTCGTGGGCGTGTAGTAACTTTGGAAGGAGGTCACCGGTGCTGGTGCAGTGGTGCTGGATGATTGGCGTCGGCCGTGAAAGTCCGGTTAGGTTTAACTGCCGTGCTACGTGTGACTGGTTGGTATTGGTCTGTTGGCACCATTTGTCTGTCCTCTCTCGGCCCTACTGCCCTGCTACTCAAGTCAACTCAACTCAAGCAGAGGACGGCACAACCTCGAAACATTTCATTTTAAGGATACACATAAGCATGCGTATCATCAATTGATAAAAGAAAATGGTTGAAGAGCACCCGTCCACAAGGTCATTTTATGTCGCAAAGAGATAACAAGGCTAGTCATTTTATGACAGACAAGCGCCCAAATCGGGCCGAAAAACGCCTGCATGAATCCATTCTCGTGCTCTCAGAATGATCCTATCTATAACACCGGCGATGGATGGGGTGGCCCCATCGAACACAATGGTATTTCGATGGAGCCACAACTCCCACGGTATCAAGGCTGCAAAGGCTTTGAAATCCCTGCGATGCGGCGAGCTCCCTTGAGATGAGGAGCGCACCACTACAACAGGCTGTCATCCGGTCCTGACGCCGTTACACCCTCGCCCCAAGCCGACACCACTTTGAACCAAACCTCACGTGAGAAGATGCAAGACAACAGGAGTCCTCAGCACAAAGTAGACAAGTGTCCTTGGTGAGGTTGGCCTTTGGTAGCTAAACTGTCTGATGTCCAAATCCTGTTCTTGAAACTCAGCCAACAAAAGAACTCTAGAGAGGCTGACATGGGAGCCACCATTGTCTGGAAGTCCAGAGCTCCGGCGCGATGCAAGCTCGAAACATAACGGGAAAAGAAAGCAAAACAAGGGAAAACATAGATGCCCCTGCCTTCATTTCTTTCTTTCTTCCGAATAACTTGTTGCATTACTCGAATTTGTAGATTACAATCACGTCCAGGAAATTTCATGGCCTCATTCCATAGTTTGGCGTTGCAATCTATTAAAACTAGTCATAAAATTCCCTATAAAAATAGTCATAAAATGACTAGCACTATTACTGTTTCGACGAATGTGAGTAATGCAACTCTCTCTTTCTCTCTATGTTGTTAATGATCTCCCTAATCAAGAGAAAATACTTGACTTGTTATGTTCTCCTATTTGATAATTGTAACTGCCTCCATTTCATCAGATTCTATATCGATTAGAAAATTTATTCATTGAAGCGCCAACATAACACCTTCTCATATGTCTACGAGTTCAGCTTCCAAAATGTTTGTGCATGAATACACTACTAGGGAAATAGCTATACATGGAAAGCTTATTAGTGGCGCATACAGAAAGCCATGCGCCACCATCTGTTAGGGGTGGCGCACTGGAAAATAATGCGCCACCCATAAGACCTTATGGGTGGCGCATTATTTTCCAGTGCGCCACCCCTAAGAGTGAGCCAGCCTAGATGATCTTATACGTGGCGCATCTAGCAATATGCGCCACCCCTAAAAACCTTATAGGTGGCGCATATACAGAATGCGCCACCCCTAAGAGCTTAGGGGTGACGCATATACCTAATGCGCCACCCATAAGAGCTTAGGGGTGGCGCATTTCACCAATGCGCCACCACTGACTTTATATATGCGCCACTAAATTCCTAGAGCTGCCCTTATCTACTCCACCCCATCTACCACCTCTCATTCACTCCACACAATTCTCAAACTAGATCCACTCTTCTCACCCTAGATCTATTCGGTTTTCTCCTCCTCCCCACCTCATTTCTTCCATTTATCCATCGATACTTGGCATTACATCTATTTTGTTTCATATTGAAGTAAGTGGACCTCCTTCCAAACTCTTTTGTTCCATTTATGATCCATATACTTGCCTTTATTAGCTTGGGGTTTGTTGTATATGTGAAGCTTGGGTTTGATGTATATGTGAAGCTTATGGTGGTTTGATGTATATGTGTATCTTGAGTGGCAAATGTTTTGCCGAAATGTCGATTCATTTCCGTTTCGGCAAATTTCTAGTGCACTCTCCGCATGCTCCCATGCATTATTAGGGAAGGTCATGCCGAATTTTTCCGGCGACGACTGTGATATATAATTGTGTTGCTCTCTCCGTGCACGTAGGTGATCGACCATGGTCCGCGAGATGCTTAGCGATATCACCGTGGCTAGGTGGATGCAATGTACGACAAACGACATGCTAAGGAATAATAGGTCGGATATAAGATGTCCGTGTCGGAGATGCAAACTGCAGTGCGTGACCGAGCCTGATTCCGGAATATTGCAAAGACACCTGAAGCGTAATGGTTTGATGGATGGCTACACACGATGGATAAGTGATGAAGCTGGTGAGGAGGAGGACGTCAATGGTGGGGCGCCAGTAAATGAGGAAGGGCAACCAGAAAACAGCGGCGGGCGAGATGACGAAGAGCATCCCGTACATGATCATGAAGAAGATGCCGAAGCGGATCATGTAGATCAAGATGCCGGACATGAAGATCAAGATGTCGGACATGATGATTCAAGCTAGGTGCGGGACCCTCATGTTCAAGAGCTGCTTGTCAAAGAGGCGTTGAACGCAAGAGGTGCAGCTAGAGAGAAAGCCAAGATGGCGCAACTCGAGAAAGACGCGATTACGAAGTTGTACGAAGGATGCAACGACGGGGATACCCGCTTGAATGTAACACTTGGGGCTATGGAGATGAAGGCAAAACACAAATGGACCGACGAAAGCTTCGATGATAACATGGCATTCTGGCACGATCGTCTTCCGAAGGGCAACACGTGCCCAACTAGTATCGCTGAGGCCAAGAAAGTCCTTTGCCCTCTCGATCTTCCGCACGTTAAATACCACGTCTGCATAAATGATTGCATGATCTATCGGGGTGAGGACGAAGATAAAACCACATGTTCGGTGTGCGGTGTTAGTCGATACAAGAGAGGGAAGAAAGTTCCTAGAAAAGTGGTATGGTACTTTCCGATCACTCCTCGTCTGCAGAGGTATTTCGTAGATCCCGAGGAAGCAAAGCTCATGACCTGGCACGCGGATAGAAAGAAGATAAAAGAGGATGACCCGAACCCGGATCCGGAAAAGGAGGACATGCTGAGGCACCCTTCAGATGGTAGCCAATGGACTGCGTTGGACCTCGAATACCCAGATTTTGGGAACGAACCAAGGAACCTCAGGATTGGTGTGAGCGCCAATGGAGTCAATCCGTTTGGCGGCCAGAGCAGCACACACAGTACCTGGCCCGTGTTTGTATGCATATACAACCTTCCCCCTTGGAAGTGCATGAAGAAAAAGTACATAACAATGTGTATGCTAGTTCAAGGGCCGAAACAACCAGGTACGGACCTCAATCTATATCTGTAGCTGTTGAAAGAGGAGCTAGAAACGTTATGGAAAGACGGAGTCAATACGTGGGACGCCGCGGCAAAAGAATATTTCCCAATGAAAGCCGCGGTGATCACGACGGTGCACGACTATCTCGGATACGGATATTTCTCAGGGCAGGTGGTCCAAGGATTCTGTGCATGCGTTAGGTGCATGGATAATACAACGTACCGCCAGCTACCAAAAGATCCCGGATCTTCAAAAACCGTGTTCCAGGGGTCTCGGAGGTGGCTTCCCAAGAAACACGCGTGGAGAAAACAGGAACATCTGTTCGATGGAAGCGAGGAGCTCCGAGCACCCCCAGCTCGAAGGAGCGGCAAAGAAATCGACAACTTGCTGAAAACTTGGAAAGAGTGCCCCGCGCCGGGAAAGAAAAAAAAGAAGACTCAGCCGTTGATGAGGGTATGGAAAGCGAGGTCTATTTTCTGGGATTTGCAATACTGGAGTCTACTCCGCAGTCCTCATAGCCTTGATCTAATGCATATCACAAAGAACGTGTGCGAGAGCTTGTTTGGCACGCTGCTCAACATGCCGGAGAAGACCAAGGACGGTCCAAAAGCAAGGAATGACTTGAAATTTATGGGCATCAGGAGGGAACTTCACCCCCCTAGTGACGACGATGATGAGCCGGAGGAGGAAGAGGATACGGAAACGCAAAACTCTCGCAAACGAAAAAGGACGACCAAGAAGAAGACCGGTATTGATCACTGCCCCCCGACATGCTTCACTCTGTGCGAGGAGGAGATCAAGCGGTTTATCCACTGCCTCATAGGAGTAAAATTTCCGAACGGCTACGCGGGGAAGATAAGCAGATACCTAGACGAGGCGAAGCAGCGTTTCAACGGGATGAAATCTCACGACTGTTTCGTGCTGATGACGCAGATTCTCCCGGTTGCGATGCGAGGGATAATGGATGAGCACGTCCGTAAAACGTTGTTTGGCCTTTGCAACTTTTTTGACGTCATCTTCCGGAAGTCGATTTGCGCTACGCAACTCAAAAGGCTACAGGAGGAGATCGTGCTCATACTATGCGAGCTTGAGATCTATTTCCCGCCCGCGTTCTTCGACATTATGGTGCATCTGCTGATCCACGTCGTGGAGGATATCGTCCAACTCGGGCCTGCGTTTCTGCGCAGCATGATGCCGTTCGAAAGGATGAATGGGCACATAAAAAAATACGTTCGTAACAGGTCCCGTCCAGATGCAAGCATAGCGAAGGCTTTCTAACCGAAGAGTGCATCTCTTTTTGCACGAATTATCTCAACACCGAGAACCCTGTTGGTTTGGCCGTCAACAAGCACTTTGGCAGGACCGATGGGTGTGGTCACCACGAGGGAAGCCGCGCAATGCATGTCAACTTTGACGGTCGAGACATCGACTTTGAAAGAGCAAGCCTAGTTGCGCTACAACACATCCAGCTGGTCGATCCTTGGATAGTAAAGCACAAGGATTTAATCAGGAAGAAGTACAGTGACCAGGGCCTGCAGAGAACAGACCGAGATCCACGGCTAATCAAAGAGCACAACTCCGGTTTCATGACTTGGTTCAGGGACGAGCTTCGTGCTAATCCCCCGCGAAGGAACGCTTCCGAGGACGAAAAGATGATATTCACCTTGTCACAGGGTGCCGCACGCAACCTGATGACCTATCAAGCGTATGATATCAACGGCTACACATTTTACACGGAGTAAAAGGACAATAACTGCGATTACCAGAACTCAGGGGTAACGGGGATATTCTACACCGATGACGTCAAGGAAAGATTCTATGGAAGGATCGAGGACATATGGGAGCTCGACTACTGTGGAGAGAAGGTGCCGATGTTCCGTGTGAGATGGGCCAAGAGCGTCGTAAAAGAAGACCGGTACTTCACCACCATGGTTATACCCGAAGCCAAATCCAAGTCTGCGGGCGCAAACGTCACCGCGAAAAATGAGCCATGGGTACTGGCTAGCCAAGTGGACCAATGCTTCTTCATTACCGACCCATCAAAGCCGAGCCGCGTTGTAGTGAGGAGAGGCAAAAGAAACATCATCGGAATGTATGGAGTCACCAACGAGCAAGACTTCGACAAGTACGGCGACCCGAAGATGGAGGATGACTACGCCGCTCAGGATACATACACCACAACCCTACCGAAGAAAGGTCTCCTCCCGTTCAAGAGGAAAAGTGAAGGCGTCCCGGGCCTAAATTATTCAACCACGACAAAGAAGGGCAAGAAGAAGATCGTGAGGAAACGATAGCTAGATAGCTAGCTCCAAATTTAAGAAAAATATTTTGTAATTCATGATCACTTTGTGTATGCATGGATTTAATATGCACTTTGTAATTGATGATCACAATCTTATGTTTCCAAATGCCGCTACACCCTGTGTTTGTGGATCTTGGTTCGGCGACGACACGGTTAAGGCATGGTACGTGGATCGATATGATCACATTATTATGTTTGGATCATAGTTTGAAGTGTATGAACATCGACGATACACAATCGAAGCACCATTCTCAAAAGGTCGGTTAGAGCAAGTACTCCCTCCGTTTCTTTTTACTCCGCATATAAGATTTGGTCAAAGTCAATCTTAATAAAGTTTGACCACTTTTATAGAAAATGTACTCCATAATTATTATTTTTAAATGGTTTCACTTTAATTAAAAAATAAATAATTGTTTAAATTTTAATTAAAAAATAAAAAAAGCTTAGGGGTGGCGCATATCGTTGAAATGCGCCACTAAGTGCTCTTAGGGGTGGCGCATTTTGCCAAAATGCGCCACCAACAGGTTTCTTATGCGTGGCGCATTTTGCCGAGATGCGCCACGCATAAGAAACCTGTTGGTGGCGCATTCTGGAAAAATGCGCCACCCCTAAGCCTTAACCTCCACGGGCCCCTCCCCTTGCTCGCGCATAGTACCCATTCGAGCCCTCGCCGCACCGGAGCCTTAACCTCCATCACCCCCTCCCCTTGCCCGTGCCCACACCCATTCGATCCCCACCGCACTCGACGCCCGTGCCCGTCGCCGCAAAATACTAGTACAAAATACTAGTACAATTGCATATGGCAAAATGGAAATTGAATAAAAAATGGCAGAATTGAAATTCCAATAATAAGTAGGCAAAATAGAGTTAAATCAATTCAATATAAAAATAGGCAAGTCTTAGGGGTGGCGCATTTTGCGGAAATGCGCCACCAAGTAGATCCTTATGCGTGGCGCATTCCGCAGATATGCGCCACGCATAAGGATCCATTTGGTGGCGCATTTCTGCGAAATGCGCCACCCCTAAGACTTGTCCTATCGAAAACTGCCCCCTCCATGCCCGAACAGTACCCATTCCCCCCACTCCCTCACCTCGCTCTCCGGTCGCCGCCCTCACCGAAGTCCTAGCCGTGCCCCTTCCCCTTGACGCCGGAGCCTCCCTCGACGCCACCGGAGCCGCCATCCCAGAGCCCGCAGTCGCCGCCCGCCTCTGCCTCGCCTCCGACCGCTGCCGCCTTCAAGCACACGCCTTCCCGAGCCCGCAGTAGTCACCGCGCCTCTGCCTCAACTCCGGCCGTCGCCGCCTTCAACGCCTCCTCCCCGCGGTGAGCAGCCTCCTATCCATTCTCCCCTCTCCATCCTCCAACCATCCATAATTTTTATGAATTTTCTCAAGCATTTAGACCTAGCTTTTCTCAAGCATGCCGCAAATTTGTATGAATTTTCAACTAGCAAAGGTGCCATGGTGCTTTGTCTGAATTTTTTGAGTTCTTGACAATGCCCTAGGTCCAAATTTTCTGTTTTTAGGTGTTGCAACAATGTGAACTTAAATTTGAACTTTTTTAAAACACCAACAATGTGAACTGTGCTAGTATATAGAATCAATAAGGATTGTCTTGGGAAGTAGGCATAGCTGATGTTCCATAAAAAAAAGTAGGCATGGCTGATGCGTTATTTTCTGAATTTTCTGAATTTAGTTTAAGATCCGCACCTAAAGCCTCTATATAAGGAGAGGCACACCCATATGTAGCAGTATCAGAAGCTAGAAAGACAAGATGTAGAAGCAGCTTGTAAGACAGGATGTAGCCTCAAGCTTGTATTATTGCTATAAACCTACAGAGCTTCATAGTAGTCCCTTGTGTGCATGTGTGTGAGAGAAAAGTGAGTAAATCCTGGTTTGAGAACCTAGCAGTTCTAACAAAGGTCAGGACCCATTTTGCTACTGCAATCTGATTGTGCTAGGATGCAAGTATAGGATTATGACAGTAGTGAATAAACAGCCAATTTGGTAAAGGAGGGAAATTTTACCTGTTCCTGGTTAGCTTGTGCTTCTTCACGTCTTTCATAAACTTCATATGCTTCAGCATCATCAACAAACACACTCGCATCGGCCATGAACAACTCACGACCACTAGATACAAGAACTGAATTTTATGAATTTTGATGCATATAGAACAAGCCATTTCTGGATGCATATAGAATAAGACATTTAAAAAAATATAAAACCTCCTCTGATCACAATTTTGCATTTGCAGAAGTGATAGTAGTAGTTTTTTAATTTCTTAAAAAAAATTGATGGGTGCCTCTGCCTTATTTTTATTTTTATTTGAGAAACCGAGTTTTGAGCCATAAAGATGCTGATGATTCATTTATAGGATGAAGCATATATAATTCTTCTATGTAGTAGCAGTGATACTAGTTTCTTGCTTTTTTCTAAAATGTTTGCTATGTGCTCTAAAAAAATAGTCAGACAAATGTGTGTGGTGCTTGTGTTCTGCATATCACTACTAGTGTAGAATCTGTTCTTAACAATTTTCAATGCATTAAGATTCCCTCATCTCAGCATTTTTATTCACAGTTTTTATCTACTGTTTGAATATCTACTATAGATCTACTATATATATATATGTTGTGCAGGTACAAATCATTATCCCCTTTCTCCCGAAATGTTGATTAACTTCCGTTTCGGTTGAGAATGGGGCACTCTCATGTTAAGAAAAAGAGCAAAGGTCATGCCGAATTTTTCCGTGAATTCGTGCATGACCTTTGCTATTTTTCTTAACATGAGAGTATTTGCATTTATTTATTGTGCTAATTAATTAAGTAGTTGCATTTCTTAATATTGTACTAGTGCAAACATGTCGACCGGAGCCGACGCCGGTCCTTCTTCTCAGCCGGGAGAAAAAAGGAAGCAATTTTGGGAATACTCCCAGGAGGAGGTCGAGGAGCAGAGAGAAGAGGAAGTACCTCCGGGCGAGGAGGAGTATGAGGAGGAGATAGAGTCGGAGTCCGACTCATCGGATGATGACTTGGAGGAGGAGGCCGGTACGACAGACGGCGAGAGGAACATCGACGAGGATGATGGGACCGGTGGCTCCAACACAGATGGTACCCAGTCGAAGAAGAGGAATCGGAAACCGACCAAGGTCGGCGTCATCAGGAAAGAGTTTACTGTTGTGACCGCCGTCGGGATTCCTAAAGAGCCCGAACGTTTTTCGGAAGGGTACGGCCGTCAAGTCGCGGCGATCCTCCGCAACACCGTGCCGATCACCACGATTAACCTCAGGAGTCGTGAGAATATTCATTATTGTCAGCTTCTTATCAACAAGCTGCACGGACGATACAAGTTTCCGGAGCCGTACGATAACACCAAACTCAGAGGGAACAAAGTAAACACATGGGCCCTCAGGAAGATGAGCAAGGCCTTGTCCAGTTGGAAAACCCGGGTGAAGAGGGCAATTTTTGAAAAGAACAAAACCTGGGAGGAGCTCAAGGAGAAAGAGTCGTTGATCGACGAAGCTACCTACAACCTTTTCAAGGCTAGGTGTGAGTCCGAGCAAGCCAAGGCCGCGAGTGCAAAGGGCAAGGCCATGCGGTTGCAGATCATAGGTAACCACCGTCTCGGAGCCGGTGGTTACAAAAGTTTCAAGCCTAAATGGGACAAGGAGGATGCCGAGTACGCCGCTGCAGGCATACCTAACCCCTTCCAGCAATACAAAGATGATCCGCAAACCGAATTCTTTGTGAGGTCCCGGAGCTATAAGGACAAAGCAACCTCGAAAATAATTATCGATCCTAAGATTCAGGAGTTTACGACTGCCATGGTAAGTAGTTTACCATGCGACCTTGTCGATTGAATTCTCGAGTGAAGTTCACAATTTCTTAACGTTTCACATTCTTTTTGCAGCAAGCGGAAATGAAAATCGCCTCATCGCAGGAGTCGTCGGTTAAGCCGGCCGGCCCGTGGGACAACGCCTTTAACAGGGCGTTGAACAAGGTCAAGAAGGTTGACGACGTGACGGCGATGTTGGATATGTGCCCTAGAGAAAAATTAATAAAGATATTTGTCACATATCCGTTTTGTTCATAATACGTTTTATACTGCACTATAACTGTATTACTTGGAAATACTAATACATGTGTAGTATAAAACATGGTCCGTAGTTTAACTCGGGTAAACTATCTCATTGGGCAATTGATTGATCAAGCTTTCCTGATCATGGCGACACTTAAGTCCATTGACAATGAGGTCATATCATTAAGGGGAATGATGTGATGGACGTACACCCACCTAAAGTATTGCAATGTGATCGAGTCACATAGTTCAGCGTTGCTATGACTTTGTAACGTATGGCTTAGTCCTTAGACCGTAATGATCATACGTAATCACGATCTATGAGGAGACTTTGATTTGTATCCCACCGCCTGACTGAAATATGCTGGCTATAACGGAGCACTTTGGGTATTCCGAAATAGATGGTTGATGAGTATGTTAATAGATCAGAGCGGGATTTGTCAGTCCTTGTGACAGGACAGGTACTCTGGGCCCACTCGATGATATTGCATCAACACCTTGCAAGGACGTGACTAGGTCACAAGAGATGCAATGATCATGGACGAGAGAAGTTGTTTGTTGTGAACGAGATGTGAACACGGTATGTGGATACCGACGATCAAACCTCGGACAAACAAAGTACCGCAGCACAAAGGGATTACGTCGTATCGTTAACGGTTTCCAAAAGCGATCGAAGTTCATTCGATGGAAGCGCAGGGGCTGTCAAGGATTGTAACCAGGTCCAACTGACTAGTCATTGGTCAATGAGAAGAGTCTCGACCATGTCTGCTGTTTCCCGGACCGTTAGGGTGTTACACTTAAGGGCAATCGATGCATAGGACAGTTACGGGATCAATCGGTGAAATAGGAGAAATCACCGGAATAGTTCCGAAGGAGGACGGAATGGTTTCCAGACATTTTGAATAGTTCAAAATAAAGTTTAATTGTTTTAATAATGTTTTTATTATTTAATTATCTGAATTAAATATTTAAAACATATTAAATAAATTAAAAAATGGGAAAAAGGCTATATGGGCCCATGGGGCCCATTAGGGGAGGAAGGGGTTTCCCCCCTTGGGCTTGGCGCCAAGGGTGGGGCCCATCCCCCCCTATGGCCGGCGCACCTCCCCCCCCTTGGGGGTTTAGTCCCACATGGGGGAGGGGAGGAGGATCACACCCCCCTTGGCCTATATAAGGAGGGGTAGACCCCCCTTTTTCCAATACACAAATCTCCTTCTTTCTTCCTTCTCCTTCCCGGAAGTGGACTCCCCTTGTTTGGAGTCTGCACCAGGATTGGAGTTCTCCACCATAAGGCAGGCCGTCGCTCTGTTGGAGTCGGGATCCGTAGCCATCTTTCTTCCGCTGCTCGCCTGGTTCGGGGCCCGGGAGGAACATCGATTGTACCGTACGTGTATAATCTCTTCGAGGCACTACACCTGTGGTGCTACTTCGTCGCTGGAGGTTTACCGGGAGTCATCCTCGCCGGTGGTGGTCTTCTACACGACAGGGAGGTCGTAGTTCTGAGTCTACGCCAACCACGTTCGTAAGAACGTTTCCCTCTTTCGGTCTTCAAAGGTATGAACACCGATTCCCTCCGTTACTTTACATCACCATAGCATAGATCTTGGGTTCGGGTACCGTAGGTGTGAAAAATTTGTGTTTTCTGCCCCGTATCCCAACAGGCGAAGCCATCGTCAGCCGGCCGTGTGGGCGGCTTTGGTGCGGACCTAAATTGGTCCGAATATTATGGAAAATCGGCGGAGCAGTCCGGTTCGAGGGGGCGCAAGGCGAGAAGGACTGAAGAAGATGCCGCTTATGTTCATGGACTGGAGGAGAAGGTGAACATGCTTCCGCAGCTTGTCCAGGACGAAGTGGCGAATACGATGAACGCTCTCCTTCCAGATATGATGCAGTCGCTCGCGAATTGGCAAGCGCGTGGTGGACAAGGGCCCATACCAGTCCCCAGCATGGTCAGCAGCAACTCGGGCCCCGCGGCGCCTGCAGTCCCGACTCCGGCCGTAGTGGTGGCTCCCGCACCGACTCCCGGCGTATTGGTGACTCCGGCCGCCAACACCGCGGCGGCGACGCCGGACGTGATGGTAACTCCTCCGGACACGATCGAGCAACCGGGGCATAACAATAATGCACCCGGCGGCAGCGCAAATAGGGAGACCGACGCCACGGGAGGCAGCGCGCCCTCCGTCTCTTGCATGCCCGCCGTCATCGGCAGGGTCTCTTCACTAGCCGACCTCGACGCCCTCAAGGTAACTATAAGCGTCTGGAACTCAAAAGAGGACTTCATCTCCTTGCCTTTTTTAGTGGAATCTCTCTGATGCCGTACATGCATATATATATCTCTTTCGCAGGAGGACACTCCATGCATTCTATTACAAGTCGTGGACGGCGAGTTGAAGGATGTTGCCAAAGGTAAAATCATTCAACCACAAAATCGAATCATCCACAATATGCCGATGGCACCGGAGATGCATAGGGTTCAAATCTCTTTCGTGATTTCGGGCTACGAGAGAGTTGAACCTCCCATTCAACCCCCCGGATACGATGAGGACGAGCCGGCAGTCCTCAGTGACTGTTTCAACCAAATATGCCTATGGCCGAAGAGACAAATGCGTTTAATGACGGGGGAAAGGGGCACCACACCTGGGACAACACCGCTAGTCATCGTGTCGGCGCCACATGATCCCATCGGCGCACAACAAGAAGACGATGATCTTGATGATGATATCAGCGCCGACCAGTTCATCAATACTTTGTATGATGCTGATGACTTATCCATGCCTCCTGCTGAAGGAGCCTATCAGCATGACGAGGAAGCTCGCGATCCAGCTGATCCTGCGGCGAAGCCTGCTTGCTCCACGCGTCTCTTCGCTGCTTCTCAGGACATGTCTCCAGCAGCTTGCGCCTTCACCGAGCCTCAAGCAGATGCCACAAGATCTATTCTCAGTCCGTCCACACTCCATAAGGCGGCCACTGAGCAGATAAAGGCCGGTGACTGCTCAAAATCAGAAAAGAAGAAGGGACGGAAAAGAAAGAAGAGCATCACTTCTAGTAGCCAACCTTCGATGCCGATCCGGGCTCAGGACGGGCCACCAAGACCCAAGGATCTCTCGTTTGAAATCCATGTGGCTGGTAGGGCGATGCTACCTAAGGACATGCTGGACCTTGCAACTTCGGATATGCAGAGTGTGCATCATAGTATTATGGCATTAGAGAAGATTCTTCTTCGAGAAGAGAATCCCTCGTACCCGGTTTTCATGGCCAAGGTGCCACTCAACATGGGCTTCATCAACACTATCCCCGCGGATATGATAATCCTGCGATTTTCGGAGATCTTCAATTTGTACCATCTCAAGCGGCTGGACCATAGCCTTATCCGTCTGTTCTCGCTCAGCCTTTCTATGAGTATCAGGAGAGATAAGACCCCGAGCGTCGCGATATTGTACCCCTTCTACATGCGTGAAAGCATCTTGATGGACGACGGGGACGCGGCTCTCGCGGCGGGGTACATCACAGAGTTCATGCTACGGAACGCCGACAAAGATTCATTTCTTATGACCTACTCTCCCAAGTAAGTCATTCGCTCGCCTCCGTAGCATATATGCTTTCTTAGCTTTCCATTGTCCTCTTCCAACATTCCTTTTGGATTGTTTTAATTATGCAGTGAGGATCAAGACTGCGTGCTCATCTTCTTTTCACCGCAACACTCGCATGTCGTGTATTTAGACTCGGGGAGTGTGAAGAAGAAAGATTACAAGTATATCATGAGAGTTTTGGATGATGCTCTCGTCGGCTACATAAAAGCCGGAGGCAAGATCATGAAGCACAAGTTCAGGAAAAATCAACCTGGCGTGAACGTGTTCAACCACGTAACGCAGTTCCCGTGCGTCAAGCAGCCGGCTGGCAGTGTGAGGGATGCGTACTACGCCCTTCATCACATGAGGGCGATTGTACAGGAACAACGCAACCTTACGCTGCCAAGTCATCTCAGAGCGTGGGCCGAAAGGAAGGCGGAAATCGCCGATGCAAATCTGAAGGAGGAGTTCTTTCACATCCAAGCGCAGATGGCGACTATCATCCGTCATGAAATATAAATGAGGGGGTCGATCTTCCACTCGAACATTGCACCATCCAATGGGGAGATAGAAGTCCGCCTAAAGGCCATGCGTGACACAAGGCCTTTCATGACGAAAGAAGGATGCCGCCCATTCCCCGAGCCGAGTCAGAACAATTGAATGTACTCTTTGTGTAATTTGGATGTAATTTGGATGTACTCTTTGTGTAGTAGATGGTAGTGTCAAATACTCTTGATGCTCTTTGTGTATAAAGGTCACTGCATATGCATTTTTATGCATATGTGCATGCTTTTCACCATTCATCGACTTGCTTTAAGTTGTTGATAAGAATAGATGCTAGATTGCTTTGTTCTCCTTTGGTATGATTCATATGGATGTGACCTCTAAAGCTTTGTTTTGTGCAGGTTGAAGAGCAAACAAGATATGATGACGAAAGTAGCTTTCGGTTTTCAATAATTGTTGGACTCATTGTAATTTTGTGATGGATGTAATCTTGTGAATCTTGTTGGCCTCTAAACCTTTGTAATAAAAATTATATTGCAATTCTTTTGTATCAATAATTGTTGGCCTCATTGTTATATTGTATTTTGCATTTCTGTAATATAATAAAAATATCTGTAATGCTTTTATTCTTTTATGTAATTCTTTTTTTTCTGTAATTATTTAGTGGCGCATATTTTCAGGATTTAGTGGCGCACTGTGAATGCGCCACCCCTAAGGCCCTTAGGCGTGGCGCATACCAGAATGCGCCACCCCTAAGAGCTTAGAGGTGGCACATTCTGAGATGCGCCACGCCTAAGGGCCTTAGAGGTGGCGCATCCAGAATGCGCCACCTCTAACCCCTTATTAGTGGCTTGTAGTTAGTGGCGCATCCCTAATGCGCCACTAAACTCAAAAACAGTGCGCCACCATAAGGCTATTCCCTAGTAGTGATATAGGTGTCTGCAGGAGCTAAAAATTATGGCACAATCATAGTCCCTTAGTATCAAGCTAAGTCATGCACTACCTTCTGAGACTGTTCCATCGATGTTCAACTTGACTCGTCCCGCAAAGGGTCTAGACTGTGAAATAGCAGCAACCGAAAGGTGTGACATCTCCCAGGTGCCCCGGTACCCTCTATGGACAGTAAATTAAAAAAATGAAACTTTGGGACATAAAAAATGATCAAACACTTGATGTTCTTACAAGGTTTCAGCCAGAAAAAGCATTCGTGGAGCCGTTTCAAAAAAAAAACACTGCTCAAAAGTTCATGAACAATGCATGCATTTTTTAGATGTGTTTTTTGTTTTTTGTGTGAGGGCTTCTCGAATGCTTTTTGTGGCTGAAAACTTGAAACATCCCATATTTGATCGTGTTTGATGTCCCAAAGGTTTAGTTATTGTTGATTTATATTTATATTTTTTGAATTTACTGTTCATAGAGGGTACCGGGGCACCCAAAAGTTTATAGTCCAACATGTGGGCCTTGCATGCTAAAAATCAACGATAACTAGTGACTTCCCTTTGATTGGATCATCATTAGGGTTAACATGCAGAGATTGCAGAGATGTCAGATAACTATAAAAGAATCAAATCGAAATGTCCACATAAGGTGCTTGTTTAGAATTAACAATCTTTGTTTCTAGTGTACCAGATCCTCCAAAAAACATCATCAAGCAAATTCATGAAGGCTTGTCAATTTTAGCTGGATGAACCAGTCATTGTCTAGTTGGATGTTTGTATGATTTGAGAGTTCATTTATTCTTTCTTTTTCAACCGGTTGTGGTATTATTTTTCTTATATATTGTTTCAAAGCTACCGTGTGATTTCTAGCAGTAAAGTAATCATGTGTACCACTTTGAAAAAGGATTATTCCGTCATCGCAAGGCTCAAACTACAATAGACCATGTTGTTTTCATTCTTTGCATCGGTGCTAAACTGATTACTCCCTCCGATCCATATTAATTGACGCACACTTAGTATAACTCTAGTACAAAGTTGTACTAAGTGTGTGTCAATTAATTTGGATCGGAGGGAGTACATGATTTCAGGGTTCATTTTTGTTCATATTTGTACATTTCATTGCAAAATAAAGGTTGTAGTGACTGCTCAACACATCACTTGTTATGGTTACCTGGTATACAAAGTTACATAAACTCGCCTATCCTTGGAAACTCTATTCTTCCTAGAAATTGAGGCCTAGCGCTTGGCCTAGGAGGGTCACATGCGACCATGTTGTCAGCATGTTTGAGGGGTGTTTAACTCATAGGTCTATCTCTCTCCCCCCCTCTCTCTCCATGCTCTAATCCACTACACATGTTCAAACCCTTTTCCTAATGCACCACTTCCTCAGTATCAATTTAATCCCCGTCGTCGCAACATAATATGGTGCTCCTGGCAGCCCCTCCTCCCCCCCCCCCCCCCCCCCGGTGTCGCAAGCTCTACAACTTATAGAGCAACAACTCATCACTTCTTGGACTCCAAGTGATAGGGCATGAGCCCTATGGATAAGTTCACGCCCAAGGGTAGTTGATAGTCACGTCGTAGGATCAAATCGATCAAGGAGTGTAACTAGTTGCAAGGATACAAGATAACTAGCTTTAACCTACCAAGATTGGATGAGACTCGTACAATAGGGAAGATGATTTGCAGCGGCTTCAATCCATTGTCTGAAGAATCACATAACCTTAGACTGGGACTAACCCACATACAAATTTGAAAACATAGAGCACAAACTAGGGGAACCATAGGATCCTTCCCACGAATCCGGATGAATTCACAAGATCATTGTGTAAGAATATCTCAAGGTCCCGTTGCATAAACTTGCAGCCGAATGGTTTCACAGGAGATTTTTGAAAAGGATGGAGGAGCTGATAGGGTTTATAACTAGGGACAACCCCCTATCTCTACATGAAAGGAGGCCAAATAGTAACACCATTTGAATGTCTTCCTTGGGGTAATAAGCAATCAATTTGGACAATTATTGAATTTTTTTATTCTCGCACAACTTTTGACAGCTTGGACATCTTCCACATGGACATTTCTTTTGATACACTACTCGAAACGACGCAATATTTTTTGGGCTGGAAGCACACTTCAAGGAGCTTCCGATAGTATAGTACACTATCATGTTGCATGTAGAGAAAGGTGGTGGAGTACGAAGATCAGATACATGCTAAAAACTTGAGGTTCACTCATAACTTATTTTAACAAACTTTTCTTATTCACGAGCTCAACAATTGTTGACTTCCCTTGACCTGGCAGCTGAGTTCAGTCACGAAGTCACCAACATTTCAACAAGTTCCTACGATGAAATTAAATTAGCATTCACCTGATAATTATATATTTCGTGCAACTTCTTGTGATTGGACCTATAATTAGTGGGGCCCTGTCAATGATAGTAATCTTGAAAAGGTGCCACCTTCGTATCTCACGTTCCAAAGTATGAAGAGTGATGAGAGGCATTGAAAGTTGGACTAATGACGTACTTTGTTGCGAGGTCAATTTTCTAGGCAGTGTCGTTCATCCTCCCAAACACTTTGAGTGGGTCATCTCCATGTGGAATTTTAGTGTTTGTTTTTAGCCTTTTTAAACAATTTTGGGTCATCTATGACTTTTGTCAACATTTTTTGTGACAGTTTTCAATGGTTTCTTTGGTTTCATTTTGTGTGTTACTTCACCAGTTTTATTGAGGTTTCTAATAGTTTTTTGTTTTTATTTATTTTCAACACAGGTCCACCTTTTTTCATACAAAGTGTATATTTTTTGTATACACTAGAAATATTTCATACACATTTTAACATTTTTCAAATATATCATGACATTTGTTTCAAATAAATAATTTTAGGTTCTACATTTTTTCAAATATATTTGACACGCTATTTTATAAAGTTTTAAAATTTTCAAATGTATGAGTAGTATTTTACAAAATGCACGTTATTAAAAAAACTCAAAACAAGGTAACATTTTTTATATACATGGGAATTTTTTTATAGATGGTGTGAAACATTTTGGTACATTTCTTAAAACAAATTAAGAGTTCTATGAACATACTTTTGAAACTTTCATTTATTTAATGTATCATAATTAATTGAATGGTAAAAATCATTTTATATATAAAATATATACTTTATATTGTGTAATGTTTTTAGAAAATTGAAATATTTTTTTTTGTATGTCGCTAGCATTTTTGAAATTATGCTAATTTTTTACATTACTTTAATATCTTTAAAATTCATAGTTCCTATTTTACAAAGTAAATTAAAATAATATAATATATATTTATAATATTTTTAAATATAAAAACAAAGAATTCAAGAAAAATACCCCGCATGAAACTACCGGGTCCGGCCCCTTAGCAAGGAGCGGAATGTCCTTGAAGGAGACGTGACCTTTCGTACACCACGAAAGGTTGTCAAAATTATAATGTTAGGTTCTATTGAACATTGTTCCACAATGGATCGCTTAGACGTGGGCGCTTCTTCTATCTCACGCTAAGTGAGACATAGCATTTACTCCCTTGATACCAAAATATAGGTAGTTGGAATATATTTATTACTTGTATGTTATTTTAATTATCTATATTTCGATACGGAGGAATTATGTAGCAAAAATGCGTTAGTCGTATATATTTCATATTGTGATATTTATATAGCGATTGCCTTTGGCGATTCGACACACGTTATGGACCAATAATGGGTTAGTGACATAGAGCTCCTCTCTCTTTCCTTCTATTGTTTTTGAAAGAACTAAGGTTGGATTTTTTGGAAGGTTCCATTCGTTTTTGGTTTTTTTTATTTGTGCTACATTTTCCAATTTTATATAACTTTTATTGTAATTTATTATTTCATTTATACAATTTTAGTTTTTTAAGTAGATATTTAAATTTTATATAAATACGTGTAGAACATTTTTAGCACAAGTTAAACATTTAACGTACAGCTTGAAAACTTTTAGGACAAACGTTTGAACATTGTTTATTTAACATTTTAAAATTTATGGTGGAAATATTGATATTCTGTTAAAAAAAATCAAAAATTGCTCCCAAAAAAAGATTACAATTTAGGAATATTTTAGAAATTTGTCATGATATTTTTAAATGAGATTTTAATATATGATGACTAATTTAGGAATTTTACAAATACTCTATAAAAGCATCTTGAACATTTCTTTAATACATGATGCATATATAGAAAAATTACTTTACCATTTTTAAGAGGTACTACTATTTTCAACGCTTGCTTTTGCAGTTTTGAAAAATATTTTCCTGAAATTCACAAAAATGTTCATAACAATTTATTTGAGATATTAATAAATATGTATGGGTTTTAATTGTTTTGTAATTGTAGAACAATGTTAGTATCATTCAAAATTTGGTCATGTCAATTAAAAATACCAAGCCATATGAAAAGATGCTCATCAGATTTTAATAAATTTTCATGAAATATAACAAATTGTTTGCACAAATATTAAATTATTTTAATGAATTAAAAATTTATGTGATATTAGAAAATTTTCATAACACCTAAAACATGTCTGCTGATTTTGTAAAATATTGATGACATTTTGGTAAAATGATCAATTTATGTTTAAAAATCGTTCATCGCATATTTAAGGAAATTCAATGTTAATTTTAAAAATGTCATCACGTACTTAGATAAAATATTTATCATGTATTTGACAAATGTTCAACCTCTATTAAAAAATACTAAACTTTTATATCGGAAAGTTACGTTGTATTCAGAAACTAAAAGGAGAAAAAATGGAATATAAAGTACATTAAGAAAAATAAAAAATCGAAAATAAAACTATTAAGGACATGTTGGGAGAAGCGTGAAAAAACAAAATAGTGAACACATACAACTTAGAACCCACAAGTGTAGAGGATCGCGTTAGTCGTTCGAGTGGTAGTGTAACCCAATTTATTGATTAGACACAAAGGAAGCCAAAAAATACATACAGGACTTAGTAGTTGAGTTGTCAATTCAACGACACCTGAAAAAGCACTAGACAAGATATTAATAGAACGGTGACAGAAAAAGTTTAGTGGCGTGAGTTGACGGGTGTAGACTTTTCAGACTTCCTCAATCATCAACACAACAAAGTAGTAACAAATAGTAGCAGCAGTAATGAGAGCAAGAGTAACAACGAAAGCAATAAAGTTGAAAGATGGACTGAGGTTCTAGGTTTCACTAGTGTCAACTCTCCAAATAAAAGAACAAGTGTTAGATGAACAAATTATAGTTGGGTAATTTACAATATTCCACTAACTCTAGCCAAAGAAGAAACTAGAGCATCCTAGTCTAAGAAACCATACGTAAGCGGACACAGAGCAATTGATCCCGAGCTTATATGAGCTCGGGTGAACAGTAAAATCGAAAAAAATACAAAAACAATTCAAAAAAATCTGAAATTTTTTGTGGCGAACATTTGACAAATTTTTAACATGCTTGCAAAATTTCATCACAAAATAACATCCGTGGAATACACAGAAAAAAAAAACAAAATCAGAACTCCAAAATGCTGTAAAAAAAACATTTTTGGAGCATCGATTTTGTTTTTTTTTCTGTGTATTCCACGGATGTTATTTTGTGATGAAATTTTGCAAGCATATTAAAAATTTGTCAAATGTTCACCACAAAAAATTTCAGTTTTTTTGAATTTTTTTAATATTTTTTCTATTTTACTGTTCACCCGAGCTCATATGAGCTCGGGATCACTTGAGCACTTTTGTACGTAAGCATATATTTCTTACGTAGTTGTATGTTATTTTCATAAGAACTTGCACAACATCTATTGTCCTGTTATTTCGTTATCAGTGGGGCCAAAAAGAACTAATGGAGATTAAGGTGCTCTTGTCAAAGAGCACCAAAACAAAACATTAACACTCTATGAAGACATGTTATCCTCAAATAATAGCCTAACTTTTTGGTGTCCCAAGTTGTCACCAATAAAATCACCGGTTTCGAACTATAACAGGTGCATACAACCGTAGATAGGATTTAGAACAACAATTATAATCATGCAACCATAAAATGCTTAGATGTGAGATCATGCTACTCGTGCACTAGTTACAGGCATTAAGAACAACTAATTACATCAACAATAATTTATAAACTTTTTAGGACTGAATAATGTAACAATTCATTGGACACAACACCAATTAAATCCTATGGATCTCAATCATGTAGGGCAGCACATGAGAACTTTGTAGTGAACATCAAGGAGGAAAGTATACGAACAAGCTATTGCCAAAAACCCGTAGTCCTGAGAGGAACAAGTCACGATCCATCATGAAGGGTAGATGGGTTGATGAAGATGACCCCGGGGGTCAAGGCCCTCTCTGGTAGGGTGCCGAAACAGAAACCTGGTGACCCCCGAAGCTAGGTTACAATGGCGGCGGAGATCGGGTTCGCTTCTAGAAAAAACGTATGCATTCGAGGGTAAACAAGTCACGATCCATCAGTTTTTGCATTCGAGGGTAAATATAGCCCAAAAGGGAGTCTGAGGAAGGGGTACCTCAGATTTCCCTCTCCATCTGGAGGACTTTTCTGATGAATAAGGTTTTGGTATTTTTTTTAGGATTTTCTAAGCAAAATCACTTCTGGACCTTTTCTGCAATGCAACGACAAGAATGACAGAAACTGACACTGGACTCTGTATTAGTAGGTTAGTCCAATAAACGATTCAAAAACATGGCAAAAAAATATAGCAATGACACAAAAATAACATGGTCGGCCTCTTGCAGAAACAAACATGTGCTTCAAAGAGAGGCACGATAAAGAAAACGTGTTCTCCTCTTTTCCAAGAGTTACAATCATGCTTTTCACAGAACCAAACATGTTCCTCCAAAAGAAGCAAATTCGTGCTTTGTTTATTTTCTTCGAAATCTAAGAAAAAACCCATGAAAAAACTGAAATCCCCAAAAAATAATTTCTTAACCACGTAAACACATATTTCTTTTTCTTCAAAAAAAAAAGCGCTCAACAAGCAACACGTGATGCACTCTCAGCCCACCAAAAATTATCTTTAAGAAACTCCTGTAAAGAGTACGTAAGCATCTTTCACCACAATTGTTTTTTGAATTTTTTGTTCTTTTTTCATATTTACTTAATTATTTTTCATCTCCCCGGGTAGTGTTTAAAGAAACTGCAGATTTGTCTGTTTTGCTGCGAGCTCCCCAGATGTCTGAGTTACTTCAAAATTTGCACAAATATCTCGCACATAGGCATCTACCACCACAAAATATATTAGAATTTTTTGAGATTTTTTTATATTTATTTATTTATTTATTTATTTTTCATCTCCACGAGTACAGGTGCACCCCGGGCACCGAATCGGCGCTCTCTAACTATCTAGTTGCCTTCATCTTACAATAACCGAGATATAGGGCGAGCTTGCGCTTCGCTAATTGTGTGGTCGATGGGTACCACCTTGCCTAAAGAATGCACAAGATGGGGTCGGCTAGCGTGCGGGAGTCCACAGGCCTCTCAAGCGTTTGATTTTCCACAGTTTAACTTTAATTTTATTTTTGTTACTCATGCATTGCAAAAAAAGATAATCATGCATTTGAAAATAGTTAAATGTGTATGAGAAATATTTATTTTGAATATAAAAATACATTGAAAATTGTAAATTAAAAATCATATGCATTAAGATACATATATATTTAAAATTTATTTTAATATATATTATTTATGCGTTTAAAAGTATTAAATGAGTGTACAAAATAATTCTCATATATACAAATAATATTTAATATGTATGAAAAAGAGAATTCGAAAAGTAAAAGTTTATAAATATTTAATGATATATTTGGACAATGTTAAATGTGTAAAAAATATACAATGCGTATGTAAAGTAGACATGGAAATTATATATTTAGAAAATGTGGAACATGTATTTAAGAGATATTAAACATCTGTATGTTCAATATGTTCCTGGTATATATACGAAAAAATGCATAATGTTTCTAAAAAACTAGATATAAATTATATATTTAAGAAAATATTAATTATTTATATTAACAGGTTCATATGCAATAAAAATATAAAGAAAATGGAAAAAACCATTAATAACAAACAAAACCATAAAGAAACAAAGAAAAATATAGAAAAGCAATGAAACCAATATAATCCAAAAGAGATATGTAAAATGTAGAAACGAAAGAAAGAAAATGGAAGAAATACACGAAAAAAATGATAAAATTCCAATGAAAAGCAAGAAAGAAACAAGAAAATAAAGGAAAAAATATAAATAAAAACAAAGAAGACTTGACCAATAGAATTAATAATAGGATGAAGCAAAGGAAGAGAGATGAAAACTTTAATCGTGCCGTCCAAAAACGATGGAGGGTGAAAAATTTAGTAGTATCCCTTGTAAGGACCACATCCCATTTCTTCGTGGTTAACAAGTGACGCACTGCATACGTACCAAATGTTGTAGATTCTGTTTTTTAGTATTTTATCTTTTTACACCATTGGATTACTCGTATCGAGATTTTTGAAACTAGATCAATTGTTAATAGGTTTCAATAATATTTTTTTCACGAGAGAAACGGCGTGCCATTTACGAAAGCAAACCTGTGTATATATGAGAGGCACAATCATGCCTTTTCAAGAGGCACGACCTCTATTTTTTTTTTCATTTTTCGAGAGCCAGGACATGCCTCTCGCAGAACCAAATCTGTGCTTCTCAGAAAAGAAAACAACAACACTTTTTTCTTTTTTGAGAGGCACGTCGTGCCTCTCGTGGAAGTAAACCTGCGCCTGCACGAGTGCTTCTCGAAAAAAAAATCGTTTCTCTGTGATATGATTTTTCAACTTTTTTTCTCTCTAAAATTTAAGAAAAACATCGCAAAAAAACAAAAAAAGAAAAAATTCCATCTAAACACCGAAGGTGTGTACACAAAAATATAAAAAACAATGTTCTGAGGAAGTATTCAGCATGCAATACATAGCACAATCTCAATATACCAAAAATGAATGTTCTGAGGATGTATCCTTGCAGAGTTTTCGTAATGGTACTCCTTAATTAATTGCTCGGTGAATATCCTTGACGCGAGAAATTCTTTCAACTTCATATAGCCTTTGTGAAAGAAGCCCACGCCTGCATTATTAAAGTGGGCTGGCCATAAAAAATACATGCTGAATAGCGTTTTTAGGTGACATTCCTCTAGCATACGGTTTCGCTTGGTGTTTTTGTTGTTTTTCTGTTTCAATGCAATGGTGGCATATATTTGTTCTTTCTTAATTTTAGTTTTTCCTTATTATTTTATGCTAATTATTTGTATGATTTTGTTGTTGTTTATTTTTATTTTTATTTTTTACTTTTATTTTTCAGGTTTCCCATTCATCATCTGTGTTTTTATATATTTTTATTTTTCCTGAATGAAAATACAAATTCATAATGAACAATTCTAATACATGATAAACATTTTAAACACATGAAAAATAATTTTAAAATACGTCATTATCATTTTTAAATCCATAATGATTATTGTTAATACACTGACATTTTTAAACTTTATGATGTATATTTTTAAGTTAATGATATATATTTTAATATTTGAAAACAAATATTCTTAAAATGCAATATGAATTTTTAATACAGAATGCACATTTTCAAAATATGTACTCCCTCCGATCCATATTAATGTACGTAAGTTTGTCTAGATACATATGCATCTAGTCTAAATACTTAACTAGATACATACGAATCTAGACAACGTTGAGTACATTAATATGAGTCGGAGGTAATATTTTTATACACAATTAACATAGTCAATGCATGATGAATTTTTTTATTACATGGGTAACATTTCTAAATACATGGTAAACACTTTTTAGTTACTAGTAAAATAAAATTTGTTTTTAAGAAATTGCAAAAAATATAAGTAAATTAAGAACATAAAGGGAATATCGATTCTTTGAAAAAAAATATCAATTACAAAGGGTAAAAAAAAGGAAAATATAAACGTTATCCGAACTAACAAGATGTCTCTGCGTGGATTTTGGGACTCCTATAACGAGGAGTCCGACTTTGTTGGTGAGACCATGGACCCTATAAACAACCAAATAAATGGAGTTTTAGATGAAGCCCATAATTCTATAAAGAAAGGTCTCTTACTTATCTTAGAAGACAAGATGATAGAATTGTAGTTGGTACGATCTTCCTGGCCATATAGAGGTAGGACTTGTTTAAACCTTGGTACCCTCAATGTAGTATATAAGTCGAGGATACAAAGCCCCTAAAGGAAGAACAACAATCTCTCGGTCATTGTATTCGGTGTTACACCCCATCATAATCTAAAACAAGTAGGAGTGGGGTTTTATCTCTTAGGAGAGCCTGAACCTAGGTAAATCCTTGCCTCCTATTACCATCATCATCGACCCCATAGATTAGGACACCCTAGGGAGGGATTCGCTGAAATCACCCTCGAAATTGGTGGTCCATACAGGTTCTGCTAGGCGATCAACATATCTCGATTGGAGTCATGATCAACTCGATGATAAATTCTGATGATTTACTTTCGTCATTACAATTGATTGTTTTCAACGACATCACCTTCGTCACCAACTCGATCGGTCGCCTTGATCTAGTTGTAAATCTTGCTCCAAGCTGCATTGACAAAATCATCGGCAAGGCGCATGCTATTGACATTTATCCCTAATTACGAGGAAGCACCCCGCACGATCTACAAGTCCATGTGATGTGAAACCGAGAAGGCATCTCTCTTATGAGAACAAGTACGTTTTGGCCTTTTCCATGCATGAAGTTAACAATGAGATCTCGGACAATAGATATAATCTGAGACATAGGAGGAACCTCATGTTGTCCATGTTTTGCAGATCATATTGTAGAGCTCCCCTTCCAAATAGGGGTCAAGCTCACAAATTGCAAAAAATACAACGAAACGTCGGAACCACCCATATGGCTCGAGGACTACATCCTCACCATACAGTTCGCAAACGGCGACGATCGACATTCTCACCATTGATGCTAAAAGGAATCACCCGACATTGGCTACATATGCTCGCACCCGAATCAATTAATATCTTGTCCGACATAAGGAGCGAATTCCTGGTGAATTTCCAAGGAACATACGTTCGACGAGCCGATGGTAGTGACCTTGCGCTAGTCAAGAAAAAGAACAAGGAGTCAGTTCGAGCCTTCTGAACACGTTTACTAGAGAAGAAAAACAATATCGTCAAATGTATAAATGTGGAAGCAATCATAGCCTTCCATGATGGCATCAACGATGAGACAGTCTCAAGGGACTTCAGCCATTACAAGACGAAAACCATAGCTAAACTGATGGTCTCATGACCAAGATTTTTTAGGAGACAACTGGATTGCCAAGAAAACCAGCAATTTCCCTCAAGTGAATGACCTAAGGTTTATCAAACTCAGGAAAGTAGAGGTTGAATATGGTCTTTCTCAAGCAACCCTGCAATTATGATACAAGAAGTCTCTTGTGTCCCCCAACACATCTAATACAATGGTAAATTGTATAGGTGCACTAGTTCAGCGAAGAAATGGTAAAATATGGGTGGCAAAACAAGGTAATATAAATCTGTAATAAAAGTTACAACAAGATAGCAAGTGACAAAAGGGACTAAAAACGATGTAACAAAGCTTGGAAATAAGGCATAGGCTTCATAATTTCACTAGTAGAAACTCCCAACAACATTAACATAGTTGAAACACATGATATTTCCTCAAAAACCATGCATGGAAGACGTTACTTGGAGATCATTCTCTTGTGGATCAAAAGAGGATGAGAATTATGTAGGGCTATAAGAGCACACCTTAGAGATTGTATTCCACATCTATGGATGTCCCAATGTCACTACAGCCATCCAAAGATATTACTAACAAACACCACAACATATCTCAAGAGTAGTCTCTTTCTAATATAACAAAGTGCCCATTGTCACCACAACACCATGAAAATTATACTCAACACAAGCACCAAGAGACTCTCAAAGCCATGATTCAATCCAACAAGAAGAACAATCCTATGATCAATATCACCATAATAATGGAGTCCTACGCGTCACCGTGGACTCCGAAAATATCACCAAAGGAGCACATCATATCCAATACATAGAAGAAGGGGAAACATCATGGGGTAAAACTAGATTAACATTGCCAATGATCACAATCAAGATCACATCATGGGAGGGAGAATTAACCACATAGATACGGGTAGAAGCCTCAGCCCCAAGGAGGAACTACTCACACACCATCATGGAGATTCATTCTGGGGCGCTTCGCCATCCCGGCAGGGTGCTGGAACAGGAACTTCTGGTCCCCCGGAGCTTGTTGGATATGGCGGTAGAGATCAGAAACCCTTTTGGAAAAAGCGACCGGATATTCAGGGTTTTCGCGTTCCAGGGAATAAATAGGCGCAAAGTAGGGCTATACCCACCTCCCAGGCGGCGCGGGCAAGGCCTGGTCGCGCCACCTGGTCACCCGGACAGGTGGTGGCCTCCCTCCAGGAGTCCTTGTGGCTCTTGGGGTCTTCCGGTGAATACGAATTTTAGGAAATTTTCTAGATTTTTCTGAGCACTTTAATTTTTCACCTTTTTTCTGCAATGCATAGACAAAATAGACAGAAACTGACACTGGGCACTAGGTTAATAGGTTAGTCCCCAATTATGTTTTAAAATACATGAAAGTGCGTCAAAATCTGTAACAATGTCAACCAAATAAGCATGGAACAAGCAAAAATTATAGATACGTTTGGAACGTATCACCCCACTAGGGGCAAGTCAACTAGGATATGGGGGCACCCCAACTTGGGGGGGGGGAGGAGTTTTCCCCTTGGAGGGGAGTCCTATACCCGCCTCCCTTGGCCGACCGACCTGCCCCCCTGGCCACTTATAGATAGATGGCCAAGGATGGAGGTGCAGGGCACATTAAATCCTTCTCTCATGTGCCTGTGACGCCCCCAAAATCAAGCCGTGTACAGTAATCATACACGTAGGGTACACGATCGAAATCAGGGTGCCACAGTGAAAATATCATAGCACAACACTAGACACAAATAGGATAAAACTTTAAGTTACAAACCAGGGATCACGAGGATCCGAATGCATCAGTTATACAAACATAATATCTGAGTACAGACATAGTTAGTCAAGTTTTGCCTTAAGAAGGCTAGCACAATAACATCAGATATACAGATCGAAAAGGTGAGGCCTCCTGCCTGGGATCCATCGAACTACTCCTGGTTGACGGAGAACTCGACTTCGTAGTAGGCTCCTCCTATAAACTCCTGCTCCTGGGCTCCAACGTAGACTGCGACCGATCAGGAAAAACAAAAAGAGGGAAATAAAGAAAGGATGAGTATCTAGCATACCCGCGAGTCTTACGTCCGCTCCTAAGCATTTATGCATTTGTATCAAATGGAAAGGGAAGGCTATATATAGTGGACTGCAAGGTAAAAAGTCAGAATAAGGAAGAGAAGCTAGGCCTATCGAAGACTAGCATCTTCCGACGAGTCTTGCAGCATGAGAAGAGAATAGCCAACAGTTTATATAAAGCATAAAGTAACAATGCAACATAAGTTGTTGCAGCGTTGTATAATAGTAAGTTGTAAATAATTAGCAATGCCTCCGAGATCCATTTCTCGACTTCCCTGCGAGGAAGAAAAATCGGAACCAACAGTTTAATAGTAATAGTTTGTAGTAGTAGGCTCTGGCTTCAACATAAAGCGTCCCGTTACCGTGGACACGGCTATTCGAATAGATCATCTTCCCTGCAGGGGTGCACTACTGTTCATACTCCATGCTCGGATCTCCAGGGTGGCGTACACCTGTTTAGGGAATGACCCACCGAGGCTATCCGACACGCCGAGGCCCATCCTACGACTCATCAGAGAGGTCCCCGCCGGTCTAAAGTCCTAAGCGCAAGGGGGTCTTGGGCCGTCGCCCCTCGCTCTCCGGGTCGGTGTGAGGCGGGAGATACATACACCATAGGTGACGATCAGTCCCAGCCACAATGCTGAACGGGACGTCTTTCAGAGCGTCCGAACGAGACCACAATGCGGAGGGCCCACACCGTAATCCCAGGTGAAGGTAGTGCGTACATGCCTTTGCGGCCTCTCAAGTCATCCACCTGAACCATTAGTCATTTTATTATTATCTCGCGAGCAACCATTATCGCTGATCGACTACTCAACACAACGGACAACGAACAGCAGCCAGGACCACCAGTACATCTGTGCCTGCCCTGTCATCCCGTCAAAGCACGCGGTTACCAACAAGGTGAACCGACTTCTTACCTTGTCTCGCGTGTGCTCCTGGAGGAGCTCGACTTTCGTTGTTTGGTATCTCACGGCCAACGAGCAAGGACCAGGCCCACGATGGTATCCGCCTGTCCTGCCATCCCAATACAATACCTCTCACGGGCACCGTTGGGTCACCAGACTACTTACCTTTAAGGACACCAGTTGATTCGAGTGTCTATCATCAAGTGAGACAGGAGGAATCACCCTCGATGGTACACTTGAAGAGGTTCGACCGAGACATCAGCGGAATGAACTAAAGAGGAATATCCTCGTATCATCCCGGTGGTGCTATGCTACCGAGCCGGTGACGAGAGTGAAATACGAGTCCATCCACTTGTAAGTTAAACTTGAAGCGACTCGGCAGAGTCTCGCCGTTGTAGGTTCCCTTGGGCGTCTGCTCTGTACCGTACATGTTGCAGTTATAATAATTGTATCCGCGTCACTCCCCAGAGTGATCACGGTCCGCTATCTAATCCTAGTTGACTAGCAATGCGCATGTTTCACTGCTTGATATAATATATATATATATATATATATATTTAATAGGCAGCATAGGATGAAGAAAGGTACATCAAGGGCGACAATGACAGGCTATGCATTTGAATAGGATTGTAACGTAGCAGCAACATCATATGCCTAGTGCAAGAAATATACAGAAAGATGGGCGATATCTGAGGAAGAAGAATAGTTATGATTGCCTGGAAGCTCGGCGGTAGGGGTACGGTCGTCGACGTAGTAGTCGTACTCGGCAACGGTGTCGTCGGCGGCAGTGTCGAGGTCCACCGGATAATAAGGGGGGAAGAAACAATAAATACATAGCAATAATAGCAATAAAAATACAAGACATGGTAAACGCAGTGTTAGGGGTGAACTAATGCGGTGCTACACGTTGCAGACGAAACGAGAATTTAACCGACAATTTTACTGGCTCCGGGTGATTTCCGGACAGTGCAACCGAAGGGGGAATGTCTCGTGTGTTGTATGTTAGGGGGTTTGGTGGGGGTATGGGTAGTGTATCCGTATTCGTTGCATTTTTCTGATCAAGTTTGATATATAAATTATTTTCATCGGAGTTACGGTTTAAAAGATATTGAATTTCAAAGTTTAAATCATTTTTAATCATTTCTGGAAATTATTTTAATATTTAAATCAACATTATCCACAACAGTACACTAACAAGGGGGGCCCACATGTCATTGGTAGTGACATTTAAATCATTTTATTTAACAAAAGTAGAACATGGGGTCCACATGTCATACTCTATTAGTTAACTAAAATCCATTTAAATCAATTAACAAGTGATGAACCCCACCTGTCATACTCATAGTTATTCTTAACAGTTTTTCTATTTTTTTAAACACTGATTAATCTATGGGGTCCACATGTAAGCCACAGAGGGGGGGGGGGTTATCTGCTAATCCATAGGGTATTAACTTAACAGGGGTTAGCCCCTAATCTAACCAAGGCCGGCCCCACCTGCCAGTGGGTCAAACCCACCATGCCACACGGGGGCACGCCGGCGATGGCCAACAGGGGCACGACGAGGTCCCTCCGGCGAGTGAGGCAAGGCGGCGGCTCGGGTATAGCACAGGGCAACACGGTGCGTGGCCAAAGCAGCAGAGCGCGGCCGTGGCGAGGCAGTGCACGACCCGGGCGCTCTCCGGCCATGGAGGCACAACGGTGGACCGGGAGCGGGCACGGACACTCATAGGGATGCTCGAGGAGGAGTTGCGGTGGCCGGGGAAGCTCGGAGGGGCGTCAATTCCGGCGGTGAACGACGATGGCCGACGGTGAGGAAGAAGCACGGGCGACGGCACGACGCCTCCTCGGGTCGATTGCGCGCATAGGGAGATGCGTACGGGGTCATGGAGGCGGGCAGATGAGGCGGTGCGGGCCGTCGTTGCCGTTGACCGAGCAGCGGAAGAGGACGAGACAGAGGGGAGGGGAATGGGGGCATGGCGCTAGGGTTTCCAGTGTGTGTGTGGGGGGGGGGGGGTCTCGGGGGTCGCCTTTAACGTCCCCGGGGACAGCGGGATTGAAGCCACGTCGATGGGGTCAGCCATGGCGGGCGTGGATGCCTGCCACGGTTGCCCCCGTGAACAGGGAAGAAAATGAGCGTGGGATTTGGCTGATCCCGGTTGGGCTTCGCACTGGGCACCAGTTAGTAGTTTCCCCTTTTTTCTTTTTGTTGTGCATTTCTTTACTGTTTTATTTGTTTAGCCAACATTTGAGTTTTTGTAAAATGTGATACATGTACCAATATTAGTGTTATACTTTACCATGATGCCACAAAAAGTTTGGGGCAGAACAAAATTCATTTGGTAATTCTTTTGAATATGCAATGGGTAAATGGTGTTGTTATAGCACTGGTTTGAATTGTTTGTAATATTTACTTATTGCAATAATTACGCAAGGTTGGTTTAACATGGCCCACTGATTTTTAGGCATTTAACAAAATTGGTTGCACAATTTTTGGTCAAGATTTTATTTGCCACATTGTTTTTAATTATCAAGCCAAAGGGTTTTTGGAATTTGATTTGATTCAAAGATGATCAAGGCATGATTAGCAACAATAGTTGTCATTAACAAAAGTAATTACTGTTACATGACACCGAGGGTGTTACAAATCTCCCCCACTACAAGAATTCTCGTCCCAAGAATTTAAGCGGTAGAGGGGAAAATATCGGGGTATTCATCACGAAGACGATCTTCGCGTTCCCAAGTGGCCTCCTCTTCAGAGTGATTCAACCACTAAACTTTGAGGAACTTGGTTGTATTGTTGCGGGTTCGACGTACAGACTGATCAAGAATGCGGCTCGGATGTTCTTGATAAGACAAGTCCTGTTGCAGTTCCAGCATTTCATGATCCGCTGCTCGGATATGATCCTTGAAGCAACGATGGAGTTGCGACACGTGAAAGACATCGTGGACTTGGGAGAGGTTTGACGACAATTCCAATCGGTATGCCACCGGTCCACTCCGGGAAAGGATACGGAACAGGCCAATGTAGCGAGGAGCTAACTTGCCTTTGATCCCTAAACGATGAGTGCCCCTCATTGGAGTTACACGGAGGTAAGCTTGTTCGCCCTGTTGATAGACCATTTCCTTGTGCTTACGGTCATAGTTACTCTTCTGACGGGACTGAGCAGCCTTCAAATGTTCACAGATAAAGCGAACCTGTTCTTCAGCATGTTGGATAATATCCGGACCGATGAGTGTTTGTTCCCCAGTTTTTTACCAATTAAGAGGGGTTCGACACTTACGTCCATAGAGAACTTCAAAGGGTGACATCTTCAGACTAGCTTGATAGCTATTGTTGTACGAGAATTCAGCAAATGGAAGGGATTCCTCCCATTTCCTACCGAATGAGATGAAACAAGCTCGAAGCATGTCTTCAAGCACTTGATTGACTCGTTCAACTTGTCCTTGCGACTAGGGGTGATAAGCGGTGCTGAAGTTTAGGTGAGTGCCCATAGCTTCTTGGAAACTATCCCAAAATCTTGAGGTGAAAATGCTGCCACGGTCTGAACTGATCTCCAACGGAATACCATGGAGCGACACAATTATGGAAACATACAAGCCTGCTAACTGACTAGCAGAGATCGTCTCCTTGACTGGCAGAAAGTGAGCAACCTTGGAGGATCGGTCGATGACGACAAAGATGGCATCATGACCCTTCTGCGATCTAGGAAAAACCAGTGACAAAGTCCATTTCGATCTTTCCCCATTTCCATTCAGGAATAGAGAGTGGTTGCAGAGTTCCAGCAGGTCTTTGATGTTCTGCCTTGACGCGACGACAAACGTCACACTCGTCAACATATCGAGCGACGCCTTGCTTCATGTTAGACCACCAGTACCGCTAACGAATGTCTTGGTACATCTTGGTACTCCCAGGGTGAATCGACAAGGGTGTATCATGAGCTTCTTTCATGACATCAGGGGCGTAGTTCAGGTTGGCCTTGGCTACCGGAACCACTAAACGACCCTTGAAGTACACCGCATCATCATCATTTGCATCAATAGTGAAGAATGAGGGCTTTCCGCTGGCGACATGGCGCTTAATCTTCGCAATGTCAGAGTCATAATGTTGTATCGTCTTTATGCGGTCAACAAGGTCTGGTTTGAGAACCAGGGAGTTCACATATCCCTGCGGAACAATTTTGATGTTCAGCTTGCGGAGCTCTTCATACAGGAGTGGTTGCTGTACTTGAACCTCAAGTTCACTACAATAGGCTTTGCGGCAAGGCATCGGCCATCACATTAGCTTTTCCAGGCGTGTAATGAATATCCATGTTGAAATCGGCTATTGTCTCAAGACATCTTTGTTGGCGAAGATTCAGGTTTGGCTGAGTAAACAGGTACTTCAGGCTTTGGTGGTCAGTGTAGATCTCACAACGATTACCAACGAGTGATACGTCTCAAACGTATCTACTTTTCCAAACACTTTTGCTATTGTTTTGCCCTCATTCTTGCATGATTTGGACGAAACTAACCCGGACTAACGCTGTTTTCAACAGAGCTGTCTGTATGGTTTTATTGTGCGTAGGAAAATGGATTTTTGGACGTCCCAGAAAATTCCCAGAAAAATACCAGAAAATCCACGCACCCGAAGGATCCAGATGCCAGAAGTGGGACCAGAGGGGAGCCCAGGGGGCCCTAGGCGCCCCCCTGGCGCGTCCAGGGGTGGGGCCGCGCCCTCTGGCCGCTTGGGGGACTCCCCCCTCCTCTGGTGCCCTACCGATGCTCCTATTTATTCCCGTGATGCGAAAACCCCAGAACAAAAGTCGTTTTCCCATTTCTCGTCGCGGAGCCGCCGCCACCCTCTGTTCTTCTCCGGGAGGGCTAATCTGGAGGCTGTTTTGGCCTCCGGAGAGGGGAGATCATCGCCATCGTCATCACCATCACCACTCCATTCTTCCTACATAACTTCTCCATCCATTTGTGAGTAATTCCCTGCTGTAGGCAAAGGGGATGGTAGGGATTGGATGAGTTAGATCATGTAATAGTTTATCAGATTGTTGGGGGCATGTTGCCTATCATCTAGATTGGTGTTTATCATCTTTGCTTCGGCTTGTTGCTCTTAATGCTTGTCACTTTGGGCCCGAGTGCCATGATTTCAGATCTGAATCCTATGTGTTTTCATGAATATATTTGTGTTCTTGATCCTATCTATGAGTTGTTTTCACCTGTTATAGTCTGGAACCGGCGATCCCAAAGGTGACAGCTTGGGACACCAAAGGGGATGGACTATAATTTGAGGATTCCATGTATCCATTGATTGTTAATGCTTTGTTCCGGTGCTCTTTGATAGGAGCACCTTAATCTCCATAAGTTCCTTTTTGCCCCGTTCGTAGTGGAATGGTAGGACAAAAGATGTTGTGCAAGTTCTTATCGCAAGCACGTACAACTACCTGTGGGATACATGCATGATGTTTGATTTATGCCTAGATGATCTTTGCTTTTCTGTGTGCCTTGCCCCAAGTTGATTACATGATGTGTCTTATCCATGCAGCGTCCAACCATCCATCTCCCTAGCCAACAGTGTTTTTAATTCTGCTGGTTACTAGTTGTTTACTTTCGCTGTTTTACTATTACCGTTGCTATCATCACTTCCATATCACAGTTACCATTAATATCTTGTTGCAAGTAAGTGTATCTCAGGTGCAGTGAAACTGACAACTCCACTATTAAAGCTTGTGGATATTCTTTGGCTCCCCTTGAGTCGAAGATATAAATTGGGTTATTCTTACCCGCGAAGACTATCTCGATCCCCTGCAGTTGTGGGTTATCAAGCCTGTTTTCTGGCGCCGTTGCCGGGGAGCATAGCTTTATTCACAAGTCTACTTGAAGTATTTTACCTGCTGCAATTTATCCGCTATGGGTAAGAAAGAAGACCCCAAGGTCCCGATCTTACCATCCCGTACAAGAAAAGGTACTGTTCTGAACACTAGTGCTACACTTGATTCACCTTCAGTTATGAGTAAGTTTGCTTCACCTCCACCACATGATGACTCTACTGAATCTGTTACTATGTCTGATACTTTTGATGATGCTTCTACTAATCTTGATGATATTGGTTCACTTAGTCACGGTCTTGAGAAACAGATTGCTGCTGCTGCCAAGAAATCTGGGATTGAAATTCCCGATACTTGCTATCCTTTTGATGGGACTTACACTTATCCCGATTTGAGTAAACTCAAGGAGAGACTCCTTGATGATGATTATATTATACTTGATGATGATTTATGCATGGAGCTAACAGAGTTTGACGACTCTGACCCTGACGCTATTAAGAAGCTTCTCGAAAAACATTCTCTGAAGAACAAGACCGTACCTGATCCTACTTTCGCTACGTCTCCTATATGCATCAATGATCCTGATTATAATTTCTCTGTTGATCTTTCCCTTATATCTATGGTTGAAGCTGACCCCTTTTATGGAAGAGAAAATGATGATGCTATTGCACACCTCACCAAACTCACTGAGTTAGGTGGCTTGTTTACTACATATGAGAAGATACGAAACTTCTATGTTACTAAGCTTTTTCCTTTTTCTTTAAAGGAAGGTGCTAAAGCATGGTATGATGCACTACCATGTGGTTCCATTAGGAGTCCTCAAGACTTAGCTCAGTCTTTTGTTAATAAGTATTTTCCTGCTCATATGCAACATGCTGCTTTACGAAAAATTTATAACTTTAATCAGTTGTAGGATGAGAACCTCCCTAAAGCTTGGGGGAGGTATTGCAGTCTGATCCAGGCTAGACCAGGACATGGAGTCCCTAAAAAATAAATTGATTGATATATTTTATGCTGGTCTAACTGATGAATCTAGATCCTATTTGGATAGTTGTGCTGGTTGTGTTTTCAGGAAAAGAACACCGGACGATGCAGAAGAACTAATGGGCAAGATTGCCAAGAACCACAAAGATTGGTCCGTCCCTGAACCACCTCCACCACCAAAGAAGAGGGGCATGCTTGTCCTAAGCCCCGAAGATATCAAAGAAGCTAAGAAGTCTATTAAAGAGAAGGGTATTAAGACTAAAGACGTGAAGAATCTACCCCCCATCGAGAAGTTGTGTGAGCCGACTACTCACCCTCCTATGGTAGAGGTACACTCTCTTTTAGATTTCAATGCAAGTGACATTCCTCATGGTAAGCTCCTGATCAATGTTTAGACGAGCTTGATAATTTTATTATGAAGCAAAATCACTTTAATGAGAGGATACAAAATCAGTTGCATGATAATTCCCTTGCTATCAAAAGTTTGCTTGATGTTCTAGGTAGAACAGTTAATGATGTTAAATGTCTTGTAAAGCATTTTCATATGGTTCAAACTCATCTTGATCAAATTTCTAATGTGCAAAAAGATTTGCTTGCTAATAATGCCAAACAGGATATACAGGCCTTCGGGATTAAAACCCGAGGGGGAACTAGCACTCAAGATCCTCTCTATCCGGAGGGGCATCCTAAGAGGATCGAGCAAGATTCTCAAATACAGGAGGAAGAAATTGTTAGCTCTCCGAAGAAGAATAAGAAGCACAAAGAAGCTGACAATTCCAATGATCCAAATAGTATATCTACCTCCGATGCTAAGACTGAAGACGGTGCAGAGCCTGAAAAGGATAGTGAAAAGAATGATCCACCCGAAGTTCAAGAAGAAGAAGCACCCGACAAACGCAAGAAATACACTAGAGAAGATTTTATCGCAAGAAGACATGGGAAGGAACGAGAACCATGGGTGCAGAAACCCATGCCCTTTCCAGGTAAGTCTCTCAAAACTAAAGAAGAAGAGCATTACAATAAGTTTTGTGAGTGGATGAAACCTCTTTTTCTTCAAATTCCTTTGACTGATGCTATTAAGTTACCTCCTTATTTGAGATATATGAAAGATATTGTTACTAATAAAAGAAAAGTTCCTAATGAAGCAATATCTACTATGCTTGCTAACTACTCTTTTAGTGGCAAGATTCCTGAAAATCTTGGTGATCCAGGTATACCCACCATTCCTTGTTCCATAAAGAATAATTATGTCAAGACTGCTTTATGTGATCTTGGAGAAGGAGTGAGTGTTATGCCTTTCTCTCTTTACAAGAGGCTATGTTTAGAAAAACTAATCCCTATAGTTATCTCTCTTCAGATGGCTGACAAGTCAACAACCGTCCCCATAGGTATTTGTGAGGGTGTTCCCGTTGAAGTTGCTAATTGTTTAATCCTTACTGATTTTGTTGTGCTTGACATGCCCGAGGATGGGATCATGTATATTATTCGTGGTAGACCTTTTCTTAACACCGCAGGTGCTATTATTGATTGCAATAAAGGAAAGGTTACTTTCAATGTGAATGACAAGGAACACACGGTGTATTTTCCGAAGAAGATTAACGAGAGGCATGGCCTCAACTCTATAGAGAATATCGAGACCGTGAAGATTGGAGAATGGGATTGTCCTCTACATGTTCACCACAAATACAAAACCATCATGGTGGGGAAAATTTCCATTAAAGTAAAGGTGCAATGATCACTCCATGAGAGGTGAGGCCTTTTGCTCTATATATCGTCGGTTTGTTGGTAAGACTTGATCAACCTTGCTAGTAAGCATGTTTTATATAGGTAAAAAGTGCAGCTTGTTATGTTTTCATTTGCCTTAGCTTTTATTCTCCTTGCTGTACCGAGTTTATATGTTTTTGAAACTTTACAACTCTAATCACTGCTTCAAGTTTTCAGAAAGTTTCGCAACTTTTTGAACTTCAAAAAATTTTCAACAGTGAAGTTGCCAGAAAAATTCCAGAAAAATTATATTAAAAATTTCTATGCCGGGAGTGACCCAGGGGCACCTGGGGCTGACTAGGGGGGGCACCAGTGGCCCAGGCGGCCAGCTGGCGCGGCCTGGCCCTTGGCCGCGCCCATAGGGCACCTGGGGCCCACAGGGCAACCAGCCAGGTAAGTCTTCTTCCTCCTTCTTCCTCTCTCTCCAAAAACACGAGTTCTGCTCCAGTTCTTGCGTTCTTGTTGTTCTTGGAGGCGATTTTCGATCTCTCTCTACAGCCCACCATTCGAGCTGAGATTTTGAGCAAATACTCCTTGGTATGCAACTCCTTCATCCCTTCAATTAGATTTTTGATTGGCGGCTTCTTTTGTGAGTATTTAGTAGCTCTTGGTGCTGTTCATATGAGCTTGCATGCTTGTGTAGAAATTTATTTTCCAAGTTTTGATGCAAGTTTATGCCTTAGGTAAGTGAGTAAAGTAGTTTTCTTCAACTCACTTTGTTTAAATCCTTGTTTTTGTGAATTGTAAATTTTTTCAGAAATGAGTTCCTTTGGAAAAGCAGAGGGGTGGCTTGGGAAGAAGAAGCCCGAGCGCTCCGATCGAATCAGTAGAGCTGCAGCTTCACCCTCAGCAGTTAGGGTGAGCTACAATGAAGATCATGTGCCCCTGGAGCTGTTGGAAGACACAAATCCAGCATGCGCAATGATGTATCCTTGCGATGATTTTCTTACAGCTGCAGGAATTAAGGAGGAATTTTATGGCCTTTGTGCCAACGCAGGTTTGACACGGCTAGCTTTATGCCGTGTGGTGCAATACAAAAAGCTTACCTCCTGTTTTTTCAACAGTTTTTGTTATAACCATGATGCTGGAACCGTCGAGTTCAAACTTTATAATGATCTCATAACCATGTATTTGGCACAGTTTTGTGATATAATAGGTGTGCCGAACGTTGGTCATACAGCTAAGATGACCATGCAGCCTTCCGGGTTGAGGCCCCTCTTCAACTCCCTTTGCTGCCAGGAGGAGACCGACATTCGACGCACGAAGATTTCCAGCATCTTGTTTCCACACCTCACGTATTTTGCGTATTTTGTTGCTAGAGGGGTGCTAGCTCGTGACAACATGAGCAATGGTTCTGCACCAGACTTCGCTATTTATGCGAACGCCCTCTCTGGTAAGAATGAGTATAATGTGGGTGCCTTGATTGCTCGACGCCTTGTTACGAACAGTAACAAAGGAGATTTATATGGTGGCGTTTACGCCACACTTATCCTTGAGTCTCTTGAGCGCACCCCGCACCCCGATGATGTTCCCTTTTCATACGCGAGTCTTGATCTTGCGGCCATGAAGAGGCATAAGTTTGTTACCATGACTTCTCAGTTTGGTAACCTTGATTATATTTTGAGGTTTGAAAGGACTATTACTCGTGAAATTCATCTAACTGCACCACTTTTGTTTGATAACACTCGCAGGAACGGATGGTCCTTCAACAAAATTCAGTTTGATGAGTTCTTGGCTAATTACCAGCCGCATAACCCCATGGAGGGGCTTGTGCCCGGCTAGGAGGAGCATGGTGAGTTCCCACCTTTCCAGAGAGAGACCTTCACCGAGCATGGCGAGGGATCTTTTTCCGCTTGGAGCGCAGGGCCTTCCTCATGGGAGGATCCGAGGACTTTGGTGTACGCACCGGAGGGCTCATACGACTCCTTGACTTACCCTTACCCCGGAGCAGGAGGCTCCTGTGGGAAGTAGCTACTATCAACTTAGGCCAAAAGCCTAAGCTTGGGGGAGTACGTGCCCTTCTCACCTTTCCATTGTATTATCCGTTTTTATTTTGTTTGCTTTGATCTTTTCAAAGTTTTTGCCCGTTCTTCTTTGTTCTTTTATTTTGCAAAAACAACAAAAAGATTTATCTTTTCCCTTTTTTTCGTTTAACCTTTGAAAAATCCAAAAATATTTTCTTTTCTCTCTTTAGTTTGCTTTGTTGCAGAGTTCAGCTCGAGTCCGTGATGGCATTTGCACTTGATTATATTTCCTACGTTCGATCGTGCAAGTGACAAGGCAGCAATGACAAAGATCGACGAAAGGGATGCAACAAGGAAAACCGGTATGAACTCTTTTTGTTTCTACTTTTGTACATATGCTTGTACTTATGATTTAGAGACCAGCTTGTAGCGACATAGTGCTATGTTTACAATGCTTTCCCAATGTTCATGCTTTCCTTGTAGTTAATCCCAAATAGCTAGAGTACATAATGTGTTGTTGAAATGATTTACATGCATTGCATTGTTCATGGTTTGGCATACTGAAGTGGTATTTCCCTTTGTAGAATTCTTGGATTGACTTGGCACATGCTTACACATGTTTATGACTGAAAAGTCTACTATGCCTTGATGATCTTTGAATTTCAGAATAGTCATATCATCTTCATGCCTGATTCAATGTTACTTTGTCGCTCTGCATGATTATGACTGTTATTGCTCTCTAGTTGGTCGCTTCCCAGTCTTTTGCTATCCTTTGCTCGCACTAAGCGGATTTATGCTTGTGCATCCAAAATCCTTGAAACCAGTTTTTCCATATGAGTCCACCATACCTTCCTATGTGGTATTTACCGGCCATCCTAACGAAGACTTTATTGTACCATCTCGAAATTATTCAAAATCACTCCTGTTTTGTGCCTCTGTTTTAGCTCATGAGGAAGTAGTAGGTAATTCATGACCGTCTTATGTTAGACATGTTTTATTCTGGGATTGCATGTCTAATCTGCAAACCCCAATATGAGGAGGGGCTGGCATGAGTGCGCCCAGCTCACAAAATATAATCACAACCAACAAACCCTCCTTCATGCTTTGTCTATGAGAAATCAGAAAACTTTGGCAGTGATAAACAAAGGAGATTAAGGGGATGTGATCGTCTCCATCTTGGGAGCCGTTCCTCGAAACATGTCTAGCGTAAGAGGTGATTGAGTTGTCTACTAGCATTCGTTGACGAAGCATGCACCTCCCAAAACACTTTTTATCTCTGTTTTCAAAACCAAGAGCTCTGGTACAAGTTTGGTCTTTACTTCCTTCCACGGGTTTTCAACCTTTCCATCAAAGTCCACGGTTCGAGAGTCTCCACCTTCTTTCTTCAAAGCACCAACTAGGAGAGCATAATTGTCATTCTGAGTGTAATGTGCATTGTCCCAAAGTATTACATTGTCGTTTTAATGATTGTGGTATTATTTGTTCTGAAATTTCTTAGTTCTAGTCTCCTTTAAAACTCCGGAGGAGTTTCTGCATTTATGTTTTGCTTTACTCATGGAGGCTAGCGAAATACCACTCTAGTATGTTCAAACTTTGTGCATTGTAATCCTGTCTTGATTTTCAGTAGCATATTATTTGCTTTTAGTTGTTTGAGATTGGTCACTTGAAAGAAGGATTGCTTCGTGCATTGTCCTCATAGCATTGTTTTGATACTTGCTAAATTCTTTTCGTAGTACATGCTTATATACATCTATTGAAGCAAAAGAGTTTGTCAAAGTTTTCTTTGTTGCGTTCAGTTCGTTGTACTGAATTTCTTGAGGACAAGCAATATGCTAAGCTTGGGGGGGGGGTTGATACGTCTCAAACGTATCTACTTTTCCAAACACTTTTGCTATTGTTTTGCCCTCATTCTTGCATGATTTGGACGAAACTAACCCGGACTAATGCTGTTTTCAGCAGAGCTGTCTGTATGGTTTTATTGTGCGCAGGAAAATGGATTTTTGGACGTCCCAGAAAATTCCTAGAAAAATACCAGAAAATCCACGCACCCGAAGGAGCCAGAGGCCAGAAGTGGGACCAGAGGGGAGCCCAGGGGGCCCCAGGCGCCCCCCTGGCGCGGCCAGGGGTGGGGCCGCGCCCTCTGGCCGCCTAGGGGCCTCCCCCATCCTCTAGTGCCCTACCGATTGATACACGAGATAACTTCTCGTCCCTCGTTGGTTACCCCAAGTGGAATGTGAGATGTAGCGTAGCAGCAAGTTTCCCCCAACAAAGATGCTGAGGTTGAATATCGTCCAGGAGGACTCCAACAGATACAAGTAGGCGGTGAAGTGAACAATTGGCGCCGTTGACAATCTAAGGATTACTAACTTCACCTGGACCTGCACACACAACAGATAGCTTTGCTCCCAAAGAGTACAGAGGAGTTGTCAATTCCTCCGGCCTTGTTGTTTACAAAGGATAAAACACACAGGATAATAATGATAGTGATAGCTACAGAAAAGTAAATACTGAAAGTAAATTGATAGTGTAAACAGTGGTGGAAATATGGACCAGGGGACCATGATGTTCACTAGTGATGTCTCTCTCCCAAAAGACGATAAAATAGCCATGCGAGGTAAACAAATCACAGCTGGGCAATTGACAGGATTATGTGCGCAAACCAATGCTAATTATGCAAAACAGAAAGGAAGAGGCTCAGAAGCACGGACAGTACACAAGGACAAGTAGACCGAAATCCATCTGTATCTAAGCACTAACCATCCACCTTGAGATATCTATCCAGAACATCTCGTTGGTATTAAGTTGTGAATCCCACCCAAAGTGTAAACTCAAAGCAACGGACAACTGCATTAAAGAACTTTGCGTAAAGTAAACAATCCTTGCACCCGCAAGTACAAGCACCGTTGTTTCCCCCTTGTGGAAACATCACATCCCCTAGACTCGTGTTTCTGTCACTCAAGCTAGTCATCGGGGGGCATGAACCCACAATCATGCATAACGCTCCCTCTTGGAGTCACTACCTATTACTTGGCCAAAGCAATAAACAGAAACGGAGAACATGCAAGAGTTACTCAACAACATAAATATAAAAGAAGAGAATCAAATATATAACTCAATCACAATCTGAACATAATCTCATAATCCATCGGATCCCAGCAAACTCAGCATAGCAACAATAGAAAGATTACATATGTGCCTCGATCATGTAGGGAAGCTCATGAGGTCTTATCCATGAAGAACAAAGATGGGAGGAGAACATCACATAGCTACTGATCATGGACCCATGGTCCAACGTGGACTACTCACGGTTCATCCGGGAAGCATCCATGGTGGAGTAGAAGCTCCCGGAGATGATTCCTCCCTCCGGCAGGGTGCCGGGAAGAGGTCTTCTGGTGCTCCAGATCTTGGAAGCGCAGCAGCGGCAGAACAGAGGAGAGATCGCAAAAGAGGGTTCCGTCCCCGAGGGTTTCTCGTCACGGGGAATAAATAGGCGAAAGGGGGCAGCCAGAGGTGGGCCAGTGGCTCCAGGCGCCCCCCTGGCACGGCCGCGCCCTCTGGCCGCCTGGGCCCCCCTGGCTCCCCTCTGGCCCCTCTCGGGCTCTTCGTGAAGCTTCCGGTACGCTGATTTTTCCTATATTTTTCCCGGAATTTTTCTCGTACTTTTAATAAGGGGGAAACCTGAAATAGAAAAACAGCAGAAAACCGGAACTGGCACTGGGGTGCACTGAGTTAATAGGTTAGTCCAAATATGATCAAAAGTGTATGGAAGTTCATCAATATAATAGCAATATCACACAAAAGAGGCATGGAGCAAGCAGAAATTATAGATACGTTTTGGACGTATCAACATCCCCAAGCTTAATTCCTGCTTGTCCTCGAGTAGGTAAATGATAACAAGCATAATTTCCGTGGTGACAAGCTAACAACCATATAAGAACTTTGTAAGTAAAGTAATCAAAGGATGCAATTCAATTCAAGTCATAACAGTCAAGAGTCTATATCTAGTATTGAAATAAGCAACATAAGAACATAAAGGTGCAAGAGCTCTCGCTGTCCGTGACTCGAATGTCTCCAAATGGTGTTTGCGTGCAAGAAAGGGGATAGGGATATACGAGAAAACGTATTTTTATTGTTGAGAACTCAATCTACTAAAGTGTCACACTTGGTATTCTTTGGAATCTATCTTGACTCATCCCCAGACCACTAGCCAGGTACAAGTCAAAATGATCCACTCCTTTTCGACATTTTGAGCACACATGCAATGGATGAGCGTAAGCAAGAAAGTTGACACTTAGGATGGCAAAGAGAGAATATGGTGGAGGAGGAAGACAAAAAAGGTATGAAAGGCTCACATCAATGAGGACAATCATAGGCGAGAGAAAGCCAAATGATAGATATGATGTGAGGAGTAGGGATTGCCATGCAACAGATGCACATATGAGCTAAAGTAAGCTCTCCAATGGAACTAGTTGGGGTGCATCCAATTGGCTTGCTCAATAAGACCTAGAGCTCATTTGAGGAGGCTCATCATTGGAATATACAAGCCAAGTTCTACAGTGTGAAGGTCCCCGCATAGCTATATTCATGAATAATAATCTCTATGGAGTACAAGATATAAGATGGAGTATGAGTGTGGATCTCTCAAAAAGTAATAGTAGTGTGCCCCCTTCTCTCTTTTTATTTCTTTTTATTTATTTTTTCTTTTTTTCTTTTTTTTGTATTTTTTGGTGGCCTTAATGGCTCTTTCTATTTAACTCTCATTTGTCCTCTTTGGGATCTTTTAATTTGTCCACTTTGGGATCTTTTAATTTTTCCACTTTGGGATCTTTTAATTTGTCCACATTGGGATATTTTCCTCACTTTAGGGGCAACACTCTATATATTACAAAAAGTATAGAAGATCTTTCACACTTTACAAATTACTCCAATCATAAAGAAAATGCAACTATCATGATGTATGCAAATGTATGCCTCTGCCAGTGTAGCAGGATATGCAATGATACTAGCGCGTCATGTAGCAATGATTAGGGCAAGGCCCAACTAGCATGCGGCTCATCAATCAAGAAAGTAGCATGTATGACATGAAGATCAAGTCATGAGAAGATGGATGTTGCATGGAAATATATCTCGGAAAGGCTATGGAAATGCCTTGATAGGTAGGTATGGTGGCTGTTTTGAGGAAGGATATAAGGAGGCTTATGATGATAGAGCGTATCGTGCCAAGGGTTTGGATGTACCGGCGAAGGTGGACGCCAACTCTCGGAGTGAGAAGGAAGCAATGCACGGCACAGGAGAGGCTAGCAAAATATGGGAAGGTGGAAGTGTCAACTTTCGAATACTCACATTAGTCCGAAGAACTCATGCACTTATTATCGGTAACTCTCAATCTAATAAGGAGGTTCACAAAGAGACAAGTACCCCGAGGAGGAGCGTATGGGGGTTTGGTTATCCTTGCGCATCCTCGACTCATGGTACGTGAGTGTACTCTAATATTCGACCCCTCAGAAGAGTAGTGATCCATCTAGTAGTTAGAGTTCTCAACTAATTTGTAGGTTTTTGAAAATAAACATGGATTGCCCAAAATACGACATCTATCACTAATAGGCTACACCTCTTGACACTGAAAGTCCAAACATTACTCAAAACAACACCTCAAAACTTTTGCAAGTTACTACTACAAAAGAATAGCAACCTCAATTACCTACTTCAAGTCAAGACACAAAACTCAGTGCAACAGGCAAACTCTCTAAACAAGATAAACATGCAAACTCAAGAGAGTTCCAGCAAAAAACTAAACAAAATCTCTTTTAAAAGATAAACATGAAAGCTAAGAGCAAAACATGACAGCAGCTATGAAAAGATAAAGAACAAACACAGCAAAGATAAGCAGGAAAAAGTCCTATGTTGTGTTCTAAATTTTTGAAGTGGAGCGTGTTTCTCTCCCACACAAAGGAAGCTGGGCTCTAACTTGTTATGAACAGCAATCAAAGCTAAAGAAAACTAAAAACAAAACCTAAGAGCGAGACGCTCCAAGAATAGCACATAATGCATGAAGTGATAAAAATATAGTGAAACGAGAGACGAACTGATAATTGTCGATGGAGAAGGGGATGCAATGGGGCATCCCCAAGCTTAGATGCTTGAGTCTCCTTGAATATTTCATGGGGATGCATGCGGGCATCCCCAAGCTTGAACGCTTGACACTTCTTAATCTTCTTTCATCATCTTCCCTCGCACACTTGAAAACTCCCTTCATACATAACGCATCATAATCTGATTAGCGAGGTTAGTACCCATAATAAAATAATTTTTTCTATACTGGAAATAAATATATTCTTGAAGAGCTACTGTTTCTGAAGATTTCCAAAAGGTTTTTGCAAAGAAAAAGCAAGCTTAAGGTTTGCAAAACGAAGAAAAGGAAAAACAGGACAGAATCTGTGAAAAACAGACCAGAAGGTAGTAAAGAATTTTTTATGGATACTTATGCAACTCAAATAAAAAAACTCAGAACATACGAAAGTTTCGTAATTGTATAGAGCACGCTGTGTAAAAAATTCAGCTCAAAAAGATGAACTGGTATTTTTCTCTGATTTTTCTAGTCACGAGGACAGAATCTGTTTTCTGGACAGCATGTCACAACTTTCACTTCCCTTGTCGTATGAGGCTATAAAAGGCACAAAGCTTGAAAAGTAAAGATACAATGATGTTGCTACAGTAGTAAAAATCATCAAGACCACTAAAAACAGAGTAAAAACAAAAAGGAAAACCTAAATTCGTTGCGGGCTGCCTACCGAAAGCGCTTCTTTAAAGCCATTAGCTAGGCTTACAGATTATAGAAGATGCTCTCACAAGAATAAGAATTTTGAAGCAAAAGAGAGCATCAAGAAGCAAATATGAGACACATTTAAGCCTAACACACTTCCTATGCATAGGCATCTTATAAGAAAATAAATCAAAGAAGCAAAAATAAACCAGCATAGGAAGGTGGAACAAGAACATCTTCAAAACTTTCAACATAAAGAGAGGAGTTTTAGTAATATGGAAGTTTCTACAACCAAACTTTCCTCTCTCAAAATAATTTTCAGTAGCATCATGAACAACATAAAGAATATAACTATCACATAAAGCATGTTGTTCATGATCTACAAGCACAAGTGTATTGTTTACAACACGGTTTTGAGGATCATAAGATAGATGCAACCCATCACATTGGGCCTTAATAAGAGCACAATTCTCCGGAATATGAGTTGGAGATTTCAAAAGGATAATAGGAAAATCAAGTGTTGGTGAAATAGAAAAAAAATTCATGCTTAACATGAGGAACTATAGCAATTTCATCTCCGTAAGCATCATCCATAGTGGCATCACAACCATAAGCATAGAAGGCATCAACTTCATCAAAAAGGGACATTTCAAAAGAATCCATGGGATCATAACACTCATATAAGGTAGGAGTCAAAGAGTTACTCTCATTAGAAGGTAGACATGGATGGCTCCATTCTTCCTCCTTTTGTTCGTCACTCTCCTCCTCTTTTTCATCCAAGGAGCTTTCGATTTCATCAATTTCTTCTTTCATAGAGTCCTGCAAAACATTAGTATCTTCCTTTGGGGGAGAGATTCTCTCAAGATGATCAGTAATATAATAATTTGCATCATAATTTTCCAAACAATAGTTAAGTATAGCAAGACTCTCAGATTTGTAAGGGGCATCATTAATATTTCTAAGAAGAGAAGTAATTTCATAGGCACCCTTATAAGCAAAAAATTCTTCTATTGGCTCTGCACCATAAAAATCATAGTTTCCCTTAGCATAAGAAGCTAACGTTTCATCATCATGGTACTCACATAGGAAAGAAAGGTGTTTGTGCCTCATAAAGCAACAAGATTCATCCCTGCAGAAAGATATATTATATATTGAGCACAAGTTTCTAGCATACTCATACAACTGGTGTATTTGTTTCCATAAGTGTATCCCCTTTTGAGACAAGCGGTGTTCCTTGTACCACTTTTGTTGATCCTCGGTGAATCCTCCATGCCAATAAGATCTGGTTTCAAAGAAGTCAGACATTGATTGGCAAGTAAGGAACTAGACATACTATATATTTTTTTGATTTTTGATAAAGGAAACGAAGATAAAAACTGAAAGGTAAACTAACAAGACTAAAAATCAAAGATAAAAGATAGTGTGCAACTCCCCTACCTTGAAGAGTGGAGTCCCCGGAAACGGCGCCAGAAATTTGCTTGATACACGAGATAACTTCTCGTCCCTCGTTGGTTACCACAAGTGGAAGGTGAGATGTAGCGTAGCAGCAAGTTTCCCTCATCAAAGAGGCTGAGGTTGAATATCGTCCAGGAGGACTCCAATATATACAAGTAGGTGGTGAAGTGAACAATTGGCGCCGTTGACAATCTAAGGATTGCTAACTTCACCTGGACCTGCACACACAACAGATAGCTTTGCTCCCAACGAGTACAGAGGAGTTGTCAATTCCTCCGGCCTTGTTGTTTACAAAGGATAAAACGCACGGGATAATAATGATAGTGATACCTACGGAAAAGTAAATATTGAAAGTAAATTGATAGTGTAAACAGTGGTGGAAATATGGACCAGGGTCCCATGATGTTCACTAGTGATGTCTCTCTCCCAAAAGACGATAAAATAGCCATGCGAGGTAAACAGATCACAGCTGGGCAATTGACAGGATTATGTGCGCAAACCAATCCTAATTATGCAAAAAAGAAAGGAAGAGGCTCAGAAGCACGGGCAGTACGCCAAGTAGACCGAAATCCATTTGTATCTACCCACTAAGCATCCACCTTGAGATATCTATCCAGAACATCTCGCTGGTATTAAGTTGCGAATCCCACCCAAAGTGTAAACTCAAAGCAACGGACAACTGCATTAAAGAACTTTGCGTAAAGTAAACAATCCTTGCACCCGAAAGTACAAGCACCGTTGTTTTCCCCCTTGTGGCAACAACACATCCCCTAGACTCATGTTTCTGTCACTCAAGCTAGTCATCGGGGGGCATGAACCCACAATCATGCATAACGCTCCCTCTTGGAGTCACTACCTACTACTTGGCCAAAGCAATAAACAACAACGGAGAACATGCAAGAGTTACTCAAGAACATAAATATAAAAGAAGAGAATCAAATATATAAATCAATCACAATCTGAACATAATCTCATAATCCATCGGATCCCAGCAAACTCAGCATAGCAACAGCAGAAAGATTACATATGTGCCTCGATCACGTAGGGTAGCTCACGAGGTCTAATCCATGAGGAACAAAGAGGGGAGGAGAACATCACATAGCTAATGATCATGGACCCATGGTCCAAGGTGGACTACTCACGGTTCATCCGGGAAGCATCCATGGTGGTGGAGAAGCTCCCGGAGATGATTCCTCCCTCCGGCAGGGTGCCGGGAAGAGGTCTTCTAGTGCTACCGATCTTGGAAGCGCAACGGCGGCGGAACAGAGGAGAGATCGCGAAAAAGGGTTCCGTCCCCGAGGGTTTCTCGTCATGGGGAATAAATAGGCGAAAGGGTGCAGCCAGAGGTGGGCCAGGGGCTCCAGGCGCCCCCCTGGCGCGGCCAGGGCCCTAGTTGCGCCCTATGTCCGCCTGGGCCCCCTGGCTCCCCTCTGGCCCCTCTCGGGCTCTTCGTGAAGCTTCCTGTACGCTGATTTTTCCTATATTTTTTCCGGAATTTTTCTGGTACTTTTAATAAGGGGGAAACCTGAAATAGAAAACAGTAGAAAACAGGAACTGGCACTGGGGTGCACTGAGTTAATAGGTTAGTCGAAATATGATCGAAAGTGTATGGAAGTTCATAAATATCATAGCAATATCACACAAAAGGGGCATGGAGCAAGCAGAAATTATAGATACGTTTTGGACGTATCACCGATGCTCCTATTTATTCCCGTGACGTGAAAACCCCAGAACAGAAGTCGTTTTCTCAGTTCTCGTCGCGGAGCCGCCGCCACCCTCTGTTCTTCTCCAGGAGGGCTAATCTGGAGGCTGTTTTGGCCTCCGGAGAGGGGAGATCATCGCCATCGTCATCACCATCACCACTCCATCCTCCCTCCATGACTTCTCCATCCATGTGTGAGTAATTCCCTGCTGTAGGCAGAGGGGGTGGTAGGGATTGGATGAGTTTGATCATGTAATAGTTTATCGGATTGTTGGGGGCATGTTGCCTATCATCTAGATTGGTGTTTATCATCTTTGCTTCGGCTTGTTGCTCTTAATGCTTGTCACTTTGGGCCCGAGTGCCATGATTTAAGATCTGAACCCTATGTGTTTTCATGAATATATTTGTGTTCTTGATCCTATCTATGAGTTGTTTGCACCTGTTATAGTCTGGAACCGGCGATCCCAAAGGTGACAGCTTGGGACACCAAAGGGGATGGACTATAATTTGAGGATTCCATGTATCCATTGATTGTTAATGCTTTGTTCCGATGCTCTTTGACAGGAGCACCTTAATCTGCATAAGTTCCTTTTGGCCCCGTTCGTAGCAGGATGGTAGGACAAAAGATGTTGTGCAAGTTCTTATTGCAAGCACGTACAACTACATGTGGAATACATGCCTGATGTTTGATTTATTCCTAGATGATCTTCGCTTTTCTGTGTGTCTTGCCCCAAGTTGATTACATGATGTGTCTTATCCATGCAACGCCCAACCATCCATCTCCCTAGCCTACAGTGTTTTTATTTTTGCCGGTTACTAGTTGTTTACTTTCGCTGTTTTACTATTACCGTTGCTATCATCACTTCCATATCGCAGTTACCATTAATATCTTGTTGCAAGTAAGTGTATCTCAGGTGCGGTGGAACTGACAACTCCACTGTTAAATCTTGTGGATATTCTTTGGCTCCCCATGAGTCGAATCTATAAATTGGGTTATTCTTACCCGCGAAGATTATCTCAATCCCCTGCAGTTGTGGGTTATCAAGGAGGTAATGTCGTCACAGCTTCAATGCATAAATTACTGCTACCAATTCGAGATCATGCATTGGATACTCATCTTCGTGAGAACGCAACTGACGAGAGTCATAAGCAATCACGCGGCACTCTTGCATTAGGACACAACCTAATCCTTGACGAGACGCATCACAGTATATCTTGAAGTCCTTCTGAGTATCAGGGGAGCAAGCACTGGGGGAGAAGTGAGCTTGTCCTTGAGGGATTGAAAACTTTCTTGACATTTATCAGTCCACTCAAACTTAACGCCTTTGTGAAGCAGATTAGTCAGAGGCTTGGCAATCTTGGAGAAGTTCTTGATGAAACGACGACAATAGCTAGCGATTCCGAGGAAACTTCTGACTTGCTTGACAGTCTTAGGAGGAGTCCAGTCAAAAATAGCCTGAATACGTTCTGGGTTGACAACAACGCCATCCTTGGAAATCACATGACCAAGGTAGGTTACTTCGGGAAGCCAGAACTCACACTTAGAATACTTAGCATAGATTTTGTGTTCTCAAAGCTTTTATAGTATAACACGAAGGTGTTCAGCATGTTTCTCTTCATTCTTGGAGTATACCAAGATATCATCCAGATAAACCACGACGAACTTTTCGAGGTATTCCATGAATATATAGTTCATCAATCGTGAGAAGGTGGCTGGGGCATTGGTCAGGCCAAAGGACATGATGGTGTACTCATATGAACCATAGCGAGTAATGAAAGTGGTCTTCGGGATGTCCTCTTCGCGGACCCAGATCTGATGGTAACCCAATCTCAAGTCGAGTTTCGAGAACACCGTAGATCCAACAAGTTGATCATATATATCGTTGATCCGAAGAAGCGGATACTTGTTCTGTATTGTTGCCTGGTTGATAGGTCGGTAATCTTGGAACAAACGGTTCGTTCCATTGCTCTTCTTGACAAAGAGCGAAGGTGCTCCCCAAGCAGAGGAACTTGGATGGATGAAGCCTTTGTGGAGTGCCATGTCGATCTCCTTCTTCAGTTCAAGGAGGTGGTGAGGCAGCATCTTATAAGGGCGCTTAGCAATAGGGACGGTTCCGGGCTTCAAGTCGATGGCAAATTCGAATTCTCTGATCGGGGGTATTCCAGGAAATTCTTCTGGAAAGACGTCTGTAAAATCGCGAACGACTGGAACATTCTCGATCCCTTCAAGTGGTGAGACATTCAATGAATTGAGAGCATATATCTGGCTTTCTGCATGCTGAGCTGTTTGGGCCGAGTACAAAATCTTCTTGCCAGACGGGTGAGTGAGTTGAACTGTCTTAGTGGCACAGTGGATATGAGCATCATGTGTCCCCAACCAATCCATACCGAGGATGACATCTATGTTGGACGACTTGAGGACAATACGGGGAGCAGGGAACAACAGACCCACAATTGCAATGGTGGTATCGGGGCTCATCATGGTGGCACGACTCTGAGATCCAACGACATTTAGCGCTAAAGGAGTGGCCAAGGGTTTCATAGCTATTCCATGCAACTGAGCAAATGATGCGTCCCAAACGTATCTATAATTTCTGCTTGCTCCATGCATGTTTTGTGTGATATTGCTATGATCTAGATACACTTTCATACACTTTTGATCATATTTGGACTAACCTATTAACTCAGTGCAACCCAGTGCCAAATTTTGCTTTCTGCTGTTTTTTTATTCCAGGTTTCCCCCATATTAAAAGTGCTCCAAAAATTCGGGAAAATCAGATAAAAAATCAGCGCGACGGAAGCTTCCGGAACCCCGAAGGAGGGACGGGGGGCCACCACCAGGTACCCAGACGGCTGCCTGGCGCGGCCTAGGGTCTGGTCGCGCCAAGGGGCGCCTGGACTCCTGGTGGCCCCCTGGCTGCCCCCCTTCGCCTATTTATTCCCCGTGACGCGAAACCCCCGAGGACATAACCTTTTTTTGCGATCTCTCCTCTGTTCCGCCGCCGCCGCGCTTCCAAGATCGGGAGAGCTAGCAGACTTCTTCCCGGCACCCTCCCGGATGGAGGATCGACCTCCGGGAGCTTCCCATTCGCCATGGACGCTTCCCGGATGTGCCGTGGGTAGTTTCCTTTGGACCATGGGCCCGTGATCAGCAGCTATGTGATTTTCTCTACATGATCGAGGCACATATGTAATCTTTCTGTTGTTTCTATGCTAAGTTTGATGGGATCTGATGAATTATGAGATTATGTTCAGATTTTGATAGAGTAATATATTTGGTTCTTATCTTTTATATTTTTTGTTCCTAAGTAATTCTTGCATGTTCTCCGTTGTTGTTTATTGCTTTGGCCAAGTAGTAGGTAGTAACTCCAAGAGGGAACGTTATGCTCGATTGTGGGTTCATGCCCCCTGATGACACGCTTGAGTGACAGAAACATGAGTATAGGGGATGTGTTGTTGCCACAAGGGTGAAAACAACAGTGCTTTTAACCACGGTTGCAAGGATTATTTACTTTACGCAAAGTACTTTTTAATGCAGTTGTCTGTTGCTTTGGGTTTACACTTTGGGTGGGGCTCGCAACTTAATACCAGCGAGATGTTCTGGATAGATATCTCAAGGTGGATGATTAGTAGTAGATGCAGTTGGATTTCGGCTACTTATTTTGGCGTACTGCTCATTCTTTTGAACCTCTTCCTTTATTTTTAGAATAGTTAGCATTGCGGTGCGTTTATAATCCTGTCAATTGCCCATCTGTAATTTGTTTACCTCGCATAGCAGTTTTATCGTCTTTTGGGAGAGATACATCACTAGTGAACTTCACAGGACCCCGGTCCATATTCTCATCATTGTTTTCACGCTTATTTGATTTTCATCTTTTACTTTCAGTTGCTATCATCATTATCATTATCCCTTGTGTTTTGATCCTTTGTAAACAACAAGACCGGAGAGATTGACAACCTCTCTCAACTTCGTTGGGAGCAAAGTTATTTGTGTCTGTGTGCAGGTCCAGGTCAAGGAAGCAACTTTTGTCTAAAACGGTGCCATTGTTTCCTTGCCACCTACTTATCATCTCCGGAGTCCTAATGGTTGATACTCTCAACCTCGGTATCTTCACCGAGGGAAACTTGCCGCTACGTTGCATCTCACCTTCCACTTGGGGTAACCAACGAAGGGCGAGAAGCAATCATATCTCGCTTATGAAGCAAATTCCTGGCGCCGTTGCCGGGGACTCCGAGTTCTAAGATAGGGGAGTTGCCCACTACCTTTTACCTTTGATTTTTAGTCTTGTTAGTTTACATTTCAGTTTTTGCTTTAGTGTCCTTTATGAAAAACCAAAAAAATAGTTGCTATCTTTTGCCTTTGTCTTTGTCTGCCTACTGATGCTATCTCTACCATGGGTGTTGAACCACCCAAATATGGTAGGATGGACATGCTTCACTTGGATCGTCTTCGATCAATTTGTGCTCGCTCTAAAAACCCAACCGACTTGGTTGAGGGAAAATCATTGGATGAGCATGCTCATTATACGCTGCACCGCCTATCTCAGAAAGGGAAACACTTATGGGATCAAATACATATTTCTTATTGCCATGCTGAAATTTTGTGCCACATTTATGATTTTACTTGCTGTTCTAATATAGATCGTAAACACCTTCCTTTCCAATGTGAGTTTAATGAAAATGAGGTCTTATCTTCTTATGCTAAATTTACTTTGATGTTGAAAAGATTGAAGAATTTGTTGCTAAGGGTGCTTATGAGATTGCTTCTTTGATTGAAAAGTACCACGATACTATTTACAAGTCTGAAAACTTTGCAGTTCTTGCTTATTGCTTCAAGAATTATACTTCCAATTCTTATATTGAGGATTTTAAAAATAAAATGTTTGCTTCCCAAGAAGAGGCTAATGATTGCTGAATCCCATGATTCCGAGGACTCACTTGATACTTCCCTTTCTGATGAACTTAATACTTGCTTTGTTGATGGCCATGATGCCACTATGGATGATGCTTACGAAAATGAACTTGCTATAGTTCCTTATGTTAATCATGAAATTGTTGCTATCGCACCCACACTTGAGTGTCCTATTATCCTTTTGAAATCTCCAACTCCGGAGAATTTTTCTCTTGTCAAAACTCAATGTGATGGGTTGCATTTATCTTATGATCCTAAAGACTGTGTTGAAAACTATACACGTGTGTTTTTAGGCCATGAAAAACATGATTTATGTGATAGTTATATTCTTGATGTTGTTCACCATACTACTGAAAACTATTTCGAGAGAGGGAAGTTTGGTTGTAGAAACTTCCATATTACTAAAACACCTCTCTTCATGTTGAAAGTTTTGAAGTTGTTCTTTTTCCACCTTCCTATGCATGTCACTTTGTGCTTCTTTGATTTATTTTCTTACAAGATGCCTATGCATAGGAAGTGGGATAGGATTAAATGTGTTTCATATTTGCTTCTTGATGCTCTCTTTTGCATCAAAATTCTTATTCTTGTGAGAGCATCTTCTATAATCTTTTTGCCTAGCTTAAAGGCGTAAAAGAAAGCGCTTATTGGGAGGCAACCCAAGATGTTTTTTCTTCTGTTTTTAGTGGTCTTGATGATTGTTAATACTGTAGCAACATCATTGTATCTTTATTTTCATGCTTTGTGCCAAGTTATAGCCTCTTATGATAAGGGAAGCAAAAGTTGTGACATGCTGTCCAGAAAATAGATTTTGTCTTCTTGACGGAAAAAATCAGAACAAATCACCAGTTCATCTTTGTGAGCTGAATGTTTTACACAGCATGCTCTATACAATTGTGAAACTTTCATATGTTCTGAGTTTTTTGATTTGAGTTGCAGAAGTACCACGAAAAAATTATTTACTACCCGTTGTTCTGTTTTTCACAGATTCTGCCACGTTTTGCCCTTCCTTACTTTTGCAAAACTTAAGCTTTCTTTTTATTTGCAAAAACCTTTTGGCAATCTTGAGAAACAGTAGCTCTTCAAGAATATCTTTATATACAGTGGGGAAAAATTATTTTATTAAGGGTACTAACCTCTCTAATCAGCTTATGATGAGTTATGTATGAAGGGAATTTTCAAGTGTGCGATGGAAGATGATGAAAGAAGATCCAGGAGTGTTAAGCGCTCAAGCTTGGGGATGCCCCCATGCATCCCCAATATGCCCCCGTGCATCCCCTTCTCCATCAACAATCATCAGTTCATCCTTCGTCTCACTATATTTTTATCACTTCATGCGTTATGTGCTATACTTGGAGCGTCTCGCTCTTAGGTTTACATTTTTAGTTTTATTTAGCTTTGCTTGCTGTTCATAACAAGTTATACCCCATATTAATTTGTGTGGGAGAGAAACACGCTCCACTCCAATCTAGAACACATCATAGGAATTTTCATGCTTATCTTTTTACTGTTGTGTGTTCTTTATCTTTTTGTAGATACTCCCATGTTTAGTGTTAGTCTTAGTTTGTCTTTAGCAAGAGCCTTGGATTTTGTTTAGTTTGTTGCTGGAACTCTCTTTAGTTTTCATGTTTATCTTGTTAAGAGAGTTGGTTGTTGCACTGAGTTGTGTCTTGTCTTGAAAGTAGGTAATTGAGGTTGCTATTTAATTTTAGTAGTAACTTGCAATAGTTTTGAGGTATTGATGTGAGTAATGTTTGAACTTTTGGTGTCAAGAGCTCTAGCCTATTAGTGATAGGTGTCGTATTTTTGGAAATCCGTGTTTATTTTCAAAACCTACAAAACTAGTTGAGAACTCTAGCTACTAGATAGATCGCTAATCTTTGGAGGGATCGGATATTAGAGTACACTCACGTACCATGAGTCGAGGATGCGCAAGGATAACCAAACCCCCATACACTCCTCCTCGGGGTACTTGTCTCTTTTTGAACCTCCTTATTAGATTGAGAGTTACCGATAATAAGTGCATGAGTTCTTCAGACTAATGTAAGTATTGAAAGTTGACACTTCCACCTTCTCATATTTGCTAGCCTCTCCCGTGCCGTGCATTTCCCTCTTCTCACTCCGAGAGTTGGCGTCCATCTTCGCCGGTACATCCAAACCCTAGGCATGATACACTCTGTCACCATAAACCTCCTCATATCTTTCCTCAAAACAGCCATCTGATACAGAGTGGAAACTCTCCATGTTGGTTACCCCAAATGGAAGGTGAGATGCAGTGTAGCAGCAAGTTTCCCTCGGTGAAGATACCAAGGTTTCTCTCCAGTAGGACTCACAGAAATACAAGTAGGCGGTAAAGTGAACAAGGCGCCGTTTACGGTATTGCTAACTTCACCTGGACCTACACACAGATACAAATAACCTTGCTCCCAACGATTACAGAGGAGTTGTCAATTCCTCCGGCCTTGCTGTTTACAAAGGATCAACGCAAGAGATAAAAGTGGAACTGAAAGTAAAGACTGAAAGTAAACTAAAGGTGTAAACAATAATGTGAAGATGGACCGGGGTCCCGTAATTTTCACTAGTGATGTCTCTCTCCCAAAAGACGATAAAAGTGCTAGCGAGGTAAACAAATCACAACTGGGCAATTGACAAAATTATGAAGGCACCGCAATGCTAACTATGCTGCAAAGAAAGGAAGGGCTCAAAAGCAATGGGCAGTACGCCAAGGTAAGTAGGCCGAAATCCAACTTCATCTACTACGAATCATCCACCTTGAGATATCTATCCAGAACATCTCGCTGGTATTAAGATGCGAATCACACCCAAAGTGTAAACTCAAAGCAACATACAACTGCATTAAAAGAACTTTGCGTAAAGTAAACAATCCTTGCACCCGCGGGTACAAGCACCGTTGTTTTATCCATTGTGGCAACAACACATCCCCTAGTCTCATGTTTCTGTCACTCAAGATAGACATCAAGGGGCTGAACCCACAATCAAGCATAACGCTCCCTCTTGGAGTTGCAACAAATCACTTGGACAAAGTAAAATACGGCAACGGAGAACATGCAAGAATTTACTCAAGAACAAAATATAAAAGAGAAGAACCAAATATATTACTCATCACAATCTGAACATAGTCTCATAATCCATCAGATCCCAACAAACTCAGCATAGCAACAACAGAAAATTACAAAGGTGCCTCGATCATGTGAGGCAGCTCACGTGGTCTCGAAAGTGGAAGCACAAAGAGGGAGAGATATATCACATATCTACTGGTCACGGACCCATGGTCCAAGGGGGACTACTCACGGTACATACGGGAGGCGTTCATGGCTATGGATGGTCTCCCGGAGGGGGTTCCTCCTCCCGGCAGGGTGCCGGGGCAGCTTCTCCAGGCAGCCCCGATCTTGAAACGGCGGCGGCAGCGGTACAGAGGCGAGTTCGCGGAAAAGAGATCTCTATTAGGGGTTTCCACCCCGAGGGCTAAATATAGGCGGAGGGGGGTGTCGAGGGGACCCACCAGGCATCCAGGAGGCCTCCTGGCGCGGCCTAGGGTTGGGCCGCGCCAGGGACCATCCTGGTCTCCTGGTGGTGGCCCCCCTCCGCTGCCTTGGTGATTCCGGAAGATTCCGGGTCGCTGATTTTTTATCTGATTTTTCCAGATTTTTTGGAGCACTTTTAATGGCCGGAAAACCTGAAATACAAAAACAGCAGAAAACAGCAACTGGCAGCTGGGTGCACTGGGTTAATAGATGAGTCCAAATATGCTCAAAAGTGTATGGAAGTTCAAGCAAAACATGACAAAGTCACACAAAACATGCATGGAGCAAGCAGAAATTATAGATACGTTTGGGACGTATCAACATCCCCAAGCTTAATTCCTGCTCGTCCTCGAGTAGGTAAATGATAACAAGCATAATTTCTGTGGTGACATGCCACACAACCATATAAGGACTTTTAAGTAAAGCAATCAAAGCATGCAATTCAATTCAAGTCTTAACAAGAAAGAGTCTATATTAGCATTGACACAAGCAACAAAAGAACAAAAGGTGCAAGAGCTCTCGCTGTCCGTGACTCGAATGTCTCCAGATGGTGTTTGCGTGCAAGCAGGGGACTGGGAAAAAGAGAGAAAAAAGGTTGTTGAGAACAACTATCTACTAAAGTTTCACACTTGGTCTCCTTTGGATTCTTATCTTGACTCGTCCCCAGACCACTAGTCAGGTACAAGTCAAACTGATCCACTCCCTTTCGATATTTTGAGCACTCATGCAACGGATGAGCGTGAGCAAGAAAGTTGACACCTAAAAGGCGAAACAGAAAGAAGGTGGAGGAGGAAGGCAAAAAGGTGTGAAAGGCTCACATCAATGAGGATAATCATAGGCGAGAGAAGGCCATATGATAGATATGATGTGAGGAGTAGGGATTGCCATGCAACGGACGCACATGTGAGCTAAAAGCTCTCCAAGGGAATTAGTGGGGGTGCATCTAACTTGCTTGCTCAAGAAGACCTAGAGCTCGTTTGAGGAGGCTCATCATTGGAATATACAAGCCAAGTTCTATAGTGTGAAGGTCCCCACATAGCTATATGCATTATGATGATCTCTATGGAGTACAAGGGATAGAGGATGAAGTACTAGTGTGGATCTCTCAAAAGGAATAGTAGTGTGCCCCCTTCTCTCTTTTTATTTTTCTTTTTCTCTTTTTTCTATTTTTTTGTATTTTTTGGTGGCCTCCATGGCTCTTTATATTTAACTCTCATTTGTCCTCTTTGGGATCTTTTGAATTTGTCCGCTTTGGGATCTTTTCCTCACTTTAGGGGCAACACTCTATATTTTACTCCCTCCAATCCATAATAAGTGTCGCTCATTTTGTACTAAGTTAGTACAAACTTTGTACTAGATGAGCGACACTTATTATGGATCGGAGAGAGTACAAGAATATATGAGATCTTTCACACTTTACAAAGGTACTCACATAAAGAAAATATAACTATCATGATGCAAATGTATGCTTCTGCCAGGATAGCAGGATATGCAATGATACTAGCGCGTCATGTAGCAATGATTAGGGCAAGGCCCAACTAGCATGTGGCTTATCGATCAAGCAAGTAGCATGTATGACATGAAGATCAAGTCATGAGAAGGTGGATGTTGCATGGCAATGTATCTCGGAAAGGCTATGGAAATGCCTTGTAGGTAGGTATGGTGGCTGTTTTGAGGAAAGATATAAGGAGGCTTATGATGACAGAGCGTATCGTGCCAAGGGTTTGGATGTACCGGCGAAGTATGCGCCAACTCTCAAGGTGAGAAAGGTGAATGCACGGTACCGAAGAGGCTAGAAAAAGTATAGGTGGGTGGAAGTGTCAACTTTCAGATACTAACATTAGTCCGAAGAACTCATGCACTTATTATCGGTAACTCTCAATCTAATCAGGAGGTTCACAAAGAGACAAGTACCCCGAGGAGGAGTGTATGGGGGTTTGGTTATCCTTGCGCATCCTCGACTCATGGTACGTGAGTTTACTCTAATATTCGAACCCTCCAGAGGCTAGTGATCCATATAGTAGCTAGAGTTCTCAACAGGGGTTTTTGGTTTTCGAAAATCACACGGATTGCCCAAAATACGACATCTATCACTAATAGGCTCGAGCTCTTGACACCAAAAGTTCAAACATTACTCTAGTCAATACCTCAAAACTATTGCAAGTTACTACTACAAAGAGAATAACAACTTCAACTACCTACTTCTAGTCAAGACACAAAACTCAGTGCAACAGGCAAACTCTCTAACAAGATAAAACATGCAACCTATAGAAAGTTCAACCTAAAACAAAATAAAAGCTCTAGAAAAACTAAAGAACTACAACTAAACAGAGCAGCAGCTAAGAAAAGAAAAAGAACAACTCACAGCTAAAAGAATAAGCATGAAAATCCTATGAGGAGTTCTAATTCAAGCGGAGCGTGTATCTCTCCCACACAAAAGAGTAAGCTGGGGTCTAACTTGTTACTATAGCAAACAAAGAAAAAACAAACCTAGAAAAGTAAATAGCGATACGCTCCAAGCATAGCACACAACGCATGAAGTGATAAAAATATAGTGCAACGAGGGACGAACTGATAATTGTTGATGAAGAAGGGGATGCACAGGAGCATCCCCAAGCTTAGGCGCTTGACTCTCCTTGAGTATTTATTGGGGTGCACATGGGCATCCCCAAGATTGAGCGTTTTGACACTCCAAGATCTTCTTTCATCATCTTCCATCTCGCACTTGAAAACTCCCTTCATACATAACTCATTGTAGACTGATTAGAGAGGTTAGTACCCTATTAAAATAATTTTTCCCTTACTGGAAATAAAGATATTCTTGAAGATCTACTGTTTCTCAAGATTGCCAAAAAGTTTTTGCAAAGAAAAAGCAAGCTTAAGGTTTGCAAAAGTAAAGAGAGACAAAACGTGGCAGAATCGGTGAAAAACAGAACAGCAGGTAGAAAAGAATTTTTTAGGGACACTTCTGCAACTCAAATCAAAAAACTCTGAACAGATGCCTGAAAGGTAATTGTATAGAGCATTCTTTCAAAAAAATTCAGATCAAAAAGATGATATGGTGATTTATCACGAATTGTTCCGTCAAGCAGACATAATCTGTTTCTGGACAGCATGTACCAACTTTTGACCTTGCTTGCAATCTGAGGGTAAACTTGGCACAAAGCTTGAAAAATAAAAATACAATGATGTTGGTACAGTAGTAAAAATCATCAAGACCACTAAGAAAATAAGAAAAGCAAAAAAGAAAAACCTAAATTCGTTGCGGGCTGCCTCCCGAAAGCGCTTCTTTAGAGCCATTAGCTAGGCTTAATGCAAAAGATCAAGTTGTATCCATTGAACCATCATCACGATCATCAAAAAGCTCTTCAATACTACAACTAGTCTTAATAGGTTTCTCAAATAAAGGACGAATGAAAATGCTTCTTGGAATAAAATCAAAAGGAGGGAAATCAATTGGAGTTTCATTAAAGTTAAAGATAGGTGTCTCCTCCAAAGTTTTCACCGTTTAAACTCTCCTGGCAATGGGTGTGTTTGCTTTAGCTCGAGGAACCTTGGGGACGTGAACGAACCTAGGTTTCTTCTTTGCCGGAGTCTCATCCTTTTTGGTTTTGATTGAGGAAAAGGTAGTTCCTAGAGTTTCAATAACTTGCTCAATCTTTTCTATCCTAGAAGATTTTTCATCAAGGGATTTAATAGTCTCCAAAGTTTTGACAATTTTCTGCATGGAGTTATCTAGCCTACTCAAATTCCCTTGAATCTTACGATCCAACTCATTCACCCTATCGATGCTTGGCATCTCTAGCTCTATTTTTTCAAGTTTTCTCATAATGTGAGCTAAACTAATGTCCTCCTTAATACTAACAACTGGGAGACTTCCAACAAGATTTTAAATAACATTAAGGGCTTCCCAAACTGGGGCCTCTATGAAGTTCCCATTGATAGCAGTTTCTAAAAGAAACCTATTCCGAGAAGTGATCCAAACATAAAAATTTCTAAGCAAGATAGTAGTGGATTGCTTATTGGTGGCTCTATTTTGAGAATCATTAATTCTATACCAAGCATCTTTCAAACTTTCACCACCTCTTTGAGTAAAGGTAAGTACTTCTGCCTCACCAAAGGAAAAAGGACCAGCCATAGTGGTAACTACTGACAGGGTAACATGTATTTTTGGTATTTTTGATAAGGGACACAAAAGTAAAAACTGAAAGGTAAACTAACAAGACTAAAAAGCAAAGATAAATGATAGTGTGCAACTCCCCTATCTTGTAGACTGGAGTCCCCGGCAACGGCGCCAGAAATTCGCTTGATATAGAGTGGCAACTCTCCTCGTTGGTTACCCCAAGTGGAAGGTGAGATGCAGTGTAGCAGCAAGTTTCCCTCGGTGAAGATACCAAGGTTTGTCTCCAGTAGGACTCACAGAATCACAAGTAGGTGGTAAAGTGAACAAGGCGCATTTTACTATATTTCTAACTTCACCTGGACCTGCACACACATACAAATAACCTTGCTCCCAACGAGTACAGAGGATTTGTCAATTCCTCCGGCCTTGCTGTTTACAAAGGATCAACGCAAGAGATAAAAGTGGAACTGAAAGTAAAGACTGAAAGTAAACTAAAGGTGTAAACAATAATGTGAAGATGGACCGGGGTCCCGTGATTTTCACTAGTGATGTCTCTCACCCAAAAGACGATAAAAGTGCTAGCGAGGTAAACAAATCACAGCGGGGCAATTGACAGAATTATGAAGGCACCTCAATGTTAACTATGCTGCAAAGAAAGGAAGGGCTCAAAAGCAATGGGCAGTACGCCAAGGTAAGTAGACCGAAATCCAACTGCATCTACTACGAATCATCCACCTTGAGATATCTATCTAGAACATCTCGCTGGTATTAAGTTGTGAATCACACCCAAAGTGTAAACTCAAAGCAACAAACAACTGCATTAAAAGAACTTTGCATAAAGTAAACAATCCTTGCACCCGCGGGTACAAGCACCGTTGTTTTATGCCTGGTGGCAACAACACATCCCCTAGCCTCATGTTTCTGTCACTCAAGCTAGACATCAAGGGGCTGAACCCACAATCAAGCATAACGCTCCCTCTTGGAGTTGCAACAAATCACTTGGCCAAAGTAAAATACGGCGACAGAGAACATGCAAGAATTTACTCAAGAACAAAATATAAAAGAGAAGAACCAAAAATATTACTCATCACAATCTGAACATAGTCTCATAATCCATCAGATCCCAACAAACTCAGCATAGAAACATCATAAAATTACAAAGGTGCCTCGATCATGTGAGGCAGGTCACGAGGTCTCAAAAGTGGAAGCACAAAGAGGGGAGAGATAGATCACATAGCTACTGGTCACGGACCCATGGTCCAAGGGGGACTACTCACGGTGCATACGGGAGGCGTCCATGGCTATGGATAGTCTCCCGGAGGGGGTTCCTCCTCCCGGCAGGGTGCCGGGGCAGCTTCTCCAGGAAGCCCCGATCTTGAAACGGCGGCGGCGGTGGTACAGAGGAGAGTTCGCGGAAAAGAGATCTCTATTAGGGGTTTCCACCCCGAGGGCTAAATATAGGCGGAGGGGGTGTCTAGGGGACCCACCAGGCAGCCAGGAGGCCTCCTGGCGCGGCCTAGGGTTGGGCCGCGCCAGGGACCCTCCTGGTCTCCTGGTGGTGGCCCCCCTCCGCTGCCTTGGTGATTCCGGAAGCTTTCGGGTCGCTGATTTATTATCTGATTTTTCTGGATTTTTTGGAGCACTTTTAATGGCCGGAAAACCTGAAATACAAAACAGCAGAAAACAGCAACTGGCAGCTGGGTGCACTGGGTTAATAGATTAGTCCAAATATGCTCAAAAGTGTATGGAAGTTCAAGCAAAACATGGCATAGTCACACAAGACATGCATGGAGCAAGCAGAAATTATAGATACGTTTGGGACGTATCACCACCATACCTACCTATCAAGGAATTTCCATAGCCTTTCCAAGAAATATTGCCATGCAACATCCACCTCTTCATGACTTGATCTTCATGTCATACATGTTCCTGCTACACTGGCAGCGGCATACATTTAATACATCATGATAGCTACATCTTATTTATGTTTTGAGTACCTTGTAAAGTGTGAAAGATCTTCTATAGCCTCTTGTAAATTAGAGTGTTCCCTTAAGTGAGGAAAAGATCCCAAAGTGGACAAAATAAAAGATCCCAAAGAGGACAAATAAGTGTTAAATAGAAAGAGCCGTTGAGGCCACCAAAAAAATACAAAAAATAGAAAAAAGAGAAAAATAAAATAAAAAGAGAGAAAGGGGAAACACTACTATCCTTTTGAAAGATCCACACTAGTACTCCCTCTTATCCTTGTACTCCATAGAGATGATCATTCATGCATATAGCTATGTGGGACCTTCACACTATAGAACTTGGCTTGCATATTCCAAGGATGAGCCTCCTCAAACGAGCTCTAGGTCTTCATGAGCGAGCAAGTTAGATGCACCCCACTAGTTCCATTGGAGAGGTTTCTTAGCTCATATGTGCATCTATTGCATGGCAATCCCTACTCCTCACATCATATCTATCATTTGGCCTTGTCGCCTATGATTGTCCTCATTGATGTGATCCTTTCTCACCTTTTTGTCTTCCTCCTCCACCATATTTCTCTCTTTGCCATCCTAAGTGTCAACTCTCGTCCTTACGCTCATCCATTGCATGAGTGCTCAAAATATCGAAAAGGAGTGGATCAAATTGACTTATACCTGGCTAGTGGTCTGGGGACGAGTCAAGATAAGATTCCAAAGAAGACCAAGTGTGAAACATTAGTAGATTGAGTTCTCAACAAAAATACTGTTGTTCTCGTATTCCCTATCCCTCTGCTTGCACGCAAACACCATTTGGAGACATTCGAGTCATGGACAACGAGAGCTCTTGCACCTAATATTCTTTTGTTACTTGTTTCAATGCTAATATAGACTCTTGCATGTTATGACTTGAATTGAATCACATACCTTGATTGCTTTACGTTTCAAAGTTCTTATATGGTTGCTGATACGTCCAAAACGTATCTATAATTTCTGCTTGCTCCATGCATGTTTTGTGTGATATTGCTATGATCTAGATACACTTTCATACACTTTTGATCATATTTGGACTAACCTATTGTAACACCCTCAGATCCAGTACAGTAATCACTACAGTGATTCCACTGTTAGTGATTATTACTGTTGACGATCAAGACATGATCACCTTTGATCATAGCTCTGTCAGTTTCCAACCCAGATAAAATTTTCAAATTGGGTAAATTATAAATTCTCTCCAAGACTTGTGGATTCCTGTCCATCATTTGATCATGGTTAAACCAAAACCACCTTAGTCATTTGCATAATCCCAAGTCAATGATAATCATGAAACCCATAAGGTTGGATTATCCAAATTGTCTTGGAATTTAAAAATGGAAATGGAAATCTTAGTTAAACCAACACTGTGGAATCTATTTATAAAATGCCTGGCAATCATTAGGCCATGATTATATAGCAATGGTTATTTTATTAAAATGGTATAGTAATATTAAGGAATAATAAATGAAATAAAAACAATAGTTGAGAATTATTAAATTGCTTTGGATTTTAATAAACAAGTGGGAATTTTAAATGAACAAAAAAATTATGGAAATAATTTTATAAAATGTCCAAATATCATTAGGGTATATTAAAATAAAAATGGTATTTTATTAAAATATTTAAATAATACAAACAAATAAAACAGTAGCAAAACAATAGCTTTTCCTTCATATTAAATAAGTTAAAGGTCTAAATGATTTTATTTTTGTACCAAACTTTTTGTGGTATCATTATAACTTGTAACAATAATATTAGGGTTTATTCCATGTTTTACAAAAATCAAATGCCAGCCAAATAAAATAAGAACGGTAAGGAAATGTTTAACAGAAAAGCAAAAAAGGGAAAAACCTACGCCTAGCGCACTAAACCCCCTCGGCCCACCCCACCTCTCTCCTCCCTCCCCCTACAGTTTCTTCCACCTGCCCCCCACCCTGTACACGCGCAGGGCGCCATGGCCCTCCCCTCACCTGCTCCCCCCCTCCTCCACCTGCTCCCCTGGGAGATAAGCCCCCCCCCCCCCGAGCCCCCGAAACCCTCACGCCACTGCCCCGCCTCTTTTCTCTCGATCTGAACCCCCGATTCCGCCATGGCCGCACCTCCATGGCCGCCGTGGCCACCAAGCTCCCCGGCGTGGGGTAACTTGTCCAGGAGCTCGCCCGTCGGCCGCCATGCCCTCCTCACGCTTCAATTTGGGCCGGGAAGGATGGGAGGCGCCGCCCACTTCTCCTCTTCCCCGCCATGGTCATCGCCGTCCGCCGCCCGATTCGCCACCTCTGGCCTTCCCCAGCTTCGTCCGCCTGCGCCAGATCACTCTCGGTGAGCGCAGCTCCATTTCCCCTCTAATCACGCACGTTCTCGCGCGCTGGTCGTCGTCCCCGTCACGGTCATGCTCCGGCCGAGCCGCGCCCACGCTCACCTCGCGCTGGCTGTGCTCTGGCCACGTCCTGGCGCCCCCCTCTCTCTGCGACCCACACACACACTCGCCGTGCTGGCCTCCTCCCCCTGCACCTCGCTGCGGCCCCTCGCCGGAGCGAGCGTCGCCGCTGTGCTCCCTGGACTCGCCGGCGAGCCTGGCTGAGATAGCCCGTGGGCTATACCCACTGGCCAGTGGGGACGACCAGATTAATTAGGGGCTAAACCCCCCTGGCTAACCCCCCCCTCCCCTAACTATGTGTTACGATGAAACAAACCCCCCTAGTAGTATATTACAAGTGGGGCCCTCCCCTGTGTAGTTATCTGTTAAACAAAACAAAAAGAAAAGGTATGGCCCTAGTCTATTACATGTGGCCCCCACTGTTTAGAAAAATTTAAATGATTTAATTGTTTAGTGTGTATGACATGTGGGCCACCCTACTGATTTGTTAAATAAAATTGTTTTATTGAAAATGTGAGGCTGACATGTGGGACCCCCATGTCAGGTTTGACTGGTCAAACTAGTTGTAGATAATGTTTTTGTTTTTATTAATAAAAAAATAATCCAGTAAATCTTTTAAATGATTTAAAACTTCTGAAATTAATATCTCTTAAACCATATCTCAGATTGAAAAACTTTATACATGAAAATTGATCAGAAAAATATAACGAATGCGGATACGCTACCCATACCCCCACCACACCCCTCTAACATACCGAACACGGAACATTCCCCCTCCGATTGCATTGTCCGGTAATTACCCAGTACTGGTAAAACTTTCCGGATGAATTTATTTCGAACACAAAAGTTGTTCGGAATGTTTCAACTAGCACGGTTACACCATCCACACGTTTCTCGGATGTCCACGACACCTCCGGCATGAACCCTTCCCCCTCCGGATCATCGGTCTGGTAATCAACCGGTACCGATGAGTCATCCCCGGATAAATTCCCGCTCTGACTAAAATACTTAACACTGCGTTAGAACACCGCCAACACCGCGTTTGCCTTGTCTTGAATTTGTATTGCTATTATTGATGTGTATTTATTGTTTCTCCCCCCTTTTATTCTCCGGTAGACCTCGACGCTGCCGCCGACTACACCGCTGCTGAGTACGACTACTTCGTCGACGACCCTACCCCTACCGTCGAGCTTCCGGGCAAGCAGAGCCATTCTCTTCCCCAGATATCGCCTATCTTTCCGTACATTTCTTGCACTAGGCAATGTTACTTCTGCTGCTACGATTAAAATCCTATTCAATTGCATAGCCTGTTTTTTTGTCGCCCCTTGATGTACCTTCCTTTAATCCTATGCTGCCTATTATTACTTATGCATTATTCAGCAGTAAACCCTGCGCATTGTTAGCTAGTTTTAGAATAGAGGGTCGTGATCACTTTGGGAGTGATCGCGGGAATGATATATTACAACTGCAACGGGTACGGATCAATGCAGACGCCCTAGGGAACCTACAACGGCGAGACTCTGCCGAGTCGCTTCGAGTTTGGCTTATGAGTGGAATGGACTCGTATTTCACTCTCGTCGGCTCAGTAGCGTAGCATCACCGAGATGATATGAGGTTTACCTCTCTAGTTTATTCCGCTGATGTCTCTGTCAAACCTCTTTAAGTGTGCCATCGAGGGTGATACCTCCTGGTTTCACTTAATGGTAGGAACTCGAACCAACTAGTGTCCTTAAAGGTAAGAAGTCGGGAGACCCAACGGTTCCCGCGAGTGGTATTGCGACGGGACGACAGGGGGGGTACGACCAGTGTACCGGTGTGCTTGGCCCCTGATCGTCGGCCGCGAGAGTTACCAAACCACGAAAGTCGAGCTCCTCCAGGAGCACACGCGAGACAAGGTAAGGAGACGGTTCACCTTGTTGGTAACCGCAGAGACTTGGTGGGACGACAGGGCAGGCATCGATGTACTGGTGGTCCTGGTTGCTGTCGTTGTCTGCGGGTCAGTTAAGTCGAGGCAATGATAACGGTTGTCACGCAGGTTAATTAAAATGCTAAATGGTTTAGTGAATGTCTTGAGTTGGCTATATGCCATGTACGCACTACCTACCCGTGGGAATTACGAGTGATAGGCTCCTCTGCTTCGTAGTGTCGTCCGAGGACTCTTCAGACGTCAGCAGTACTGCGGGCTGATTGCCGGGATGTGGTGTTGTCTTATTTGCTCGCGCGGTGGTGTCTTATTTGGATTTGATTTAACTTCACCGGCCAGCCACGCAACGTGCAGGAGTACGTTCGGGTTGGGGTCCAAGGCTCGGCGTACTTAGGATTTAGACCGGCGGATGGCCTCTCTGTTGAGTTTGAAAGATGGGCTACGGAGTGTCGGATAGCCTCGGTGGAGCGTTCCCTAACAAGGTTCCCGCCACCCTGGAGATCCGTGCGTGTAGTGTAACACAAGTGCACCCCTGCAGGGAAGATTAATCTATTCGGATAGCCGTGTCCACGGTACCAGGACGCTTTATGCTGAAGCTGGATCTTACCACTACAAACTATTATTATTAAACTGTATGGTTCCGAGTTTTCTTCCTCGCGGGGATGTCGAGGAGGTGAACTCGGAGGCATTGTTAATTATTACCACTTATTATTATACAATGTTGCAGCAACTTCTGCTGCATTGTTACCTTATGCTTTATATAAACTGTTGGCTGATTCTTACCCCATGCTGCAAGACATCGTCGGAAGATGCTAGTCTTTGATAGGCCTAGCTTCTTACCCTTATTCTGATTTCTATCTTGCAGTCCACTATATACAATCTCTTCTTTCCGTTGATACAATGCATAATCCTTAGTAGCGGACGTAAGACTCGCGGGTATACTAGATACTCACCCTGCTTTATTTCCTTTACTGTTTTGCCTGATCGGCCGCTGCAGTCGACGTTGGAGCCTAGGAGCAGGAGATCCCCGATGCCGACCACCGCAACATGAAGATCCCCGATGCCGACCACCGCAACATGAAGATCCCCGATGCCTTCTACGACGTCGAGTTCCCCTTTGACCAGGAGTAGTTTGGAGGTTCCCAGGCAGGAGGCCTTGCCTTTTCGATCGAGTGTTGATTTTGTGCTAGCCTTCTTAAGTCATCCTTGTATTCTCGTGTCTGTACTCAGATACTTTTGCTTCCGCTGACTTTGTGCTCTCGAGCTGTTGTATTCGAGCCCTCGTGGCCCCTGGCTTGTATTAAACAGCTTGTATTATTTTATTTGTAGAGTTGTGTTGTGATATCTCACCGTGAGTCCCTGATCTCGATCGTGTACCTTGCGTGTATGATTACTGTACATGGTCTGATTTTGGGGGCGTTACACCTATTAACTCAGTGCACCCCAGTGCCAGTTCCTATTTTCTGCTGTTTTTCTATTTCAGTTTTCCCCCATATAAAAAGTGCCAGAAAAATTCGGGAAAATTCAGATAAAAAATCAGCGTGACGAAAGCTTCGAGAAGAGCCCGGGAGGGGCCAGAGGGGAGCCAGGGGGCCCAGGCGGCCACCCGGTGCGGCCCCACCCCTGGCCGCGCCAGGGGGTGCCTGGGGCCCCTGGTCCACCTCTGGCTGCCCCCCTTCGCCTATTTATCCCCAGTCATGGGAAAACTCCAGAACAAGAACCTCTGTTCCGCCGCCGCCGCGCTTCCAAGATCGGGAGCACCAGAAGACCTCTTCCTAGCACCCTGCCGGAGGGAGGATTGACCTCCGGGAGTCTCCTCTCCACCATGGATGCTCCCCGGATGTCTCGTGAGTAGTTTTCCTTGGACCATGGGTCCGTGATCAGTAGCTATGTGATGTTCTCCTCCCCTCTTTGATCTTCATTGTTTAGACCTCGTGAGCTGCCCTGCATGATCGAGGCACCTTTGTAATATTTTTTCTATTGCTATGTTGAGTTTAATCGGATCTGATGGATTATGAGATTATGAGATTATGTTCAGATTGTGATAGAGTAATATATTTGGTTTTTATCTCTTATATTTTTGTTCCTAAGTAATTCTTGCATGCTCTCCGTTTCTGTTTATTGCTTTGGCCAAGTAGTAGGTAGTGACTCCAAGAGGGAGCGTTGTGCTAGATTGTGGGTTCATGCCTCCCCGATGACATGCTTGAGTGACAGAAACATGAGTCTAGGGGATGTGCTGTTGCCACAAGGGGGAAAACAACGGTGCTTGTAACCGCGGTTACAAGGATTGTTTAATTTACGCAAAGTTCTTTTTAATGCAGTTGTCTGTTGCTTTGGGTTTACACTTTGGGTGGGGCTCGCAACTTAATACTAGCGAGATGTTCTGGATAGATATCTAAAAGGTGGATGATTAGTAGTAGATGCAGATGGATTTCGGTCTACTTACTTTGGTGTACTGCCCGTGCTTTTGAACCTCTTCCTTTCTTTTGTAGCATAGTTAGCATTGCGGTGCGTTCTTAATCCTTTCAATTGCCTTTCTGTAATTTGTTTACCTCGCATAGCATTTTTATCGTCTTTTGGGAGAGAGACATCACTAGCGAACATCACGTATCCCGGTCCATATCCTCATTATTATTTCCAAGCTATAATTACTTTTTTGCATTTACTTTCAAGTTGCTATCATTATCCCATTGCGTTTTATCATTTGTGAACAACAAGACCGGAGAGATTGACAACCTCTCTGAACTTCATTGGGAGCAAAGTTATCTGTGTCTGTGTGCAGGTCCGCGTCAGTTGCGCCGCTGACACCTACTTATCATCTCCGGAGTCCTACTGGAGACAAACCTTGGTATCTTTACTGAGGGAAAACTTGTTGTTGTACCGCATCACGCCTTCCACTTGGGGCCTACCAACGAAGGGCGAGAAGCCGTCATCAAGAGAAATTTCTGGCGCCGTTGCCGTGGACTCCAAGTGCTAAGATAGGGGAGTTGCACACTACCCTTTACCTTTGTTTTTCAGTCTTGTTAGTTTATCTTTCAGTTTTTATCTTTGTGTCTTTTATCAAAAACTACAAAAAAAATCTGCCATACTTGCTGCTACTATGGGTTCCACTGAAAACACCAAGTTGTGTGACTTCACTAGTCACAACAACCAAGACTTTATCTGCACTCCCATTGCCACACCTGCCACTTCAGCTACCTCTTATGAAATTAAACCTGCTTTGCTAAACCTTGTTATGAGAGATCAATTCTCTGGTGCTGGAGATGATGCTGCTTTACACTTGAATAATTTTGTTGAATTATGTGATATGCAAAAGTATAAAGAAGTGGAAGGTGATGTTGTTAAGCTTAAGCTCTTTCCTTTCTCTTTAAGGGGAGATGCTAAAATCTGGTTTAAATCTTTGCCTAGAAATATCATAGATTCATGGGATAAGTGCAAAGATGCTTTTATAGGGAAGTACTACCCTCCTGCTAAGATTATCCAATTGAGGAGCAATATTATGAATTTCAAGCAATTGGATAATGAACACGTTGCCCAAGCTTGGGAACGAATGAAATCTCTTGTTAAGAAATGCCCTACACATGGTTTGACTACTTGGATGGTTATCCCGACTTTTTATGCAGGCTTGAACTTTACCTCGCGGAACCTGTTAGATTCGGCCGCGGGAGGAACCTTTATGTCAACTACACTTGGTGCTGCCACAAAGCTTCTCGATGAGATGATGACCAATTATTCCCAATGGCACACCGAACGCGCTCCAACAGGTAGGAAGGTAAATTCTGTCGAGGAAATTACCTCCCTCAATGAAAAAGTTGATCTAATTATGTCTCTACTTAACAAGCAACCTTCTATTGATCCTCATAATGTTCCTTTAAATTCTTTGGTTGCTCAAGAACAAGTAGATGTGAACTTTATTACTAGAAACAACTTCAACAACAGTGCTTATAGGGGAAATTTTGCTAGCAATCCTAGACCGTTCCCATCTAACTATGGGAACAACAACACTTACCCTAGCAACAACTCCTATAATCCTGCTTATACAAAAAGGGACCTACCAAGCTATGATAAATTGGTAGAAATAGAGAAATCTACTAAGAACTATATGCACACGCTGTTTGAACAAAACAAAGCTTTCTCTAAGAAAATAGGTGAGCATACTACCATCCTGCAAAACATTAGGGGATAGCTTGATAGCCTGAACAGTGAGATTTCTAATCTCCAGGCTAGACTTACCGCCACCGAAACCCATGTTTCGAATATGTCCCACACCCAATCTACTTTGATAAATCAAATGGCAGCCAAACCGGAAGTTATCCCTATGGAAGAGGATAGAATTAAGAGCCTTCCTACACACCACATAGTTGCCACTATCCAAATTGTTGAGGACACTCAAACTATTAGCACCCAATGCACTCCTAGTCCCGTTGGACCTATTAATGGTGATGCTAATACCTCAACCGTAGAAAAAGAAACTCCTATGAACATAGAGGGTTTCAAACAAGTGAGCCTAGATGACACTACTACCACCTTTGATAGTAGTGATATTGATTTTGATAGTTGCACCCTCTCAGAAGTTATTAGCTTGTTACACAAAATGTCTAGAGACCCCCATACTAGCACACTTAATCTTGCCTTCACGGAGCATATCACAAATGCTCTTATCAAAGCTAGGGAGGAGAATCTTAGAGTAAAAGCCTCCATACCTAGGAAGCTAGAGGATGGTTGGGACCCTATGATCAATATTAAATTGAATAACTTCTCTTGCTATGCTTTATGTGATGTTGGAGCTAGTACCTCTGTTATGCCCAAAAGAATATTTGATATGTTTGAATTGAAGCCTTTTGAGCCTTGTTCTTTTGGTGTTTGTCTTGTTGATTCTTCCATAAAGAAACCTTTGGGGAAGATCAACGATGTTCTTATCATTGTCAATGACAACCATGTTCCCGTTGATTTTATTGTTATGGATATAGAGTGTGAACCTTTGTGTCCAATCATTTTGGGACGTCCTTTTCTTCGCACCGATGGTGCGGTTATTGACATGAAAGAGGGGAATACAAAATTCCAATTACCATTCAAAAAGGGGATGGAACACTTCCCTAGAAAGAAAATCAAGTTACCTTTTGAGTCCGTTACTCGGGCTAGTTACTCTCTTTCCCTTGATAAAACTTGATTCTTCTTTTTGCATCATGCCTAGCTAATGGCTTTAAAGAAGCGCTTTCGGGAGGCAACCCGCAACAAATTTAGGTTTTTCTTTTTGCTTTTGTTGTGTCTTGATGATTGTTACTACTGTAGCAACATCATTGTATCTTTACTTTTCAGCTTTGTGCCAAGTTATAGCCTCTTACGGCAAGTGAAGTAAAAGTTGTGACATGCTGTCCAGAAAACAGATTCTGTCCTTGTGACCAGAAAAATTCCAGAAAAATCCCAGTTCATCTTTTTGAGCTGAATTATTTACACAGTATACTCTATACAATTACGAAACTTCCGTATGTTCTGAGTTTTTTGATTTGAGTTGCAGAAGTGCCCCTAAAAAATTCTTTACTATCTGCTGTTCTGTTTTTCACAGATTCTGCCACGTTTTGTCTCTCCTTACTTTTGCAAACCTTAAGCTTCTTTTTTCTTTGAAAAAACTTTTTTGAACTCTTGAGAAACAGTAGCTCTTCAAGATTATCTTTATATGCAGTGGAGAAAAAATTATTTATTAAGGGTACTAACCTCTCTAATCAACTTATGATGAGTTATGTATGAAGGGAGTTTTCAAGTGTGCGTTGGAAGATGATGAAAGAAGATCCAGGAGTGTCAACCGCTCAAGCTTGGGGATGCCCCCATGCATCCCCAATAAATATTCAAGGATAATCAAGCGTCTAAGCTTGGGGATGCCCCCTGTGTATCCCCTTCTCCATCAACCATCATCAGTTCGTCCTTCGTCTCACTATATTTTTATCACTTCATGTGTTATGTGCTATGCTTGGAGCGTCTCGCTCTTAGGTTTTGTTTTTAGTTTTCTTTAGCTTTGATTTCTGTTCATAACAAGTTAGATCCCGTCTTACTTTGTGTGGGAGAGAAACACGCTCCACTTTCAAAATCTAGAACACATCATAGGATTTTTCCTGCTTATCTTTTTGTTGTTGTGTGTTCTTTATCTTTTCATAGCTACTGCCATGTTTAGTTTTAGTCTTAGTTTGTCTTTAGCAAGAGCTTTGGCTTTTGTTTAGTTTGTTGCTGCAACTCTTTTTAGTTTTCATGTTTATCTTGTTAAGAGAGTTGGTTGTTGCACTGAGTTGTGTTTTGTCTTGAAAGTAGGTAATTGAGGTTGCTATTTAATTTTAGTAATAGCTTGCAATAGTTTTGAGGCATTGTTGTGAGTAATGTTTGGACTTTTGGTGTCAAGAGCTCTTGCCTATTAGTGATAGGTGTCGTATTTTGGGAAATCCGTGTTTATTTTCAAAACCTACAAAACTAGTTGAGAACTCTAGCTACTAGATAGATCACTACTCTTTTGAGGAGTCGAATATTAGAGTACACTCACGTACCATGAGTCGAGGATGCGCAAGGATAACCAAACCCCCATACACTCCTCCTCGGGGTACTTGTCTCTTTGTGAACCTCCTCGTTAGATTGAGAGTTACCGATAATAAGTGCATGAGTTCTTTGGACTAATGTAAGTATTGAGAGTTGACACTTCCACCTTCCCATATTTTGCTAGCCTTTCCCGTGCCGTGCATTGCCTTCTCCTCACTCCGAGAGTTGGTGTTCACCTTCGCCGGTACATCCAAACCCTTGGCACGATACGCTCTGTCATCATAAGCCTCCCTTTATCCTTCCTCAAAACAGCCACCATACCTACCTATCAAGGCATTTCACTAGCCTTTCCGAGTTACATTGCCATGCAACATCCACCTCTTCATGACTTGATCTTCATGTCATACATGTTCCTGCTACACTGGCAGCGACATACATTGCATACATCATGATAGTTACATCTTCTTTATGATTTTGAGTACCTTGTAAAGTGTGAAAGATCTCATTTACCTTCTTGTAAAATAGAATGTTGCCCTTAAGTGAGGAAAAGATCCCAAAGTGGACACATTAAAAGATCCCAAAGAGGACAAATGAGAGTTAAATAGAAAGAGCCATTGAGGCCACAAAAAAATAGAAAAAAATAGAAAAAAGAGAAAAATAAATAAAAAGAGAGAAAGGGGCAACACTACTATCCTTTTGAGAGATCCACACTAGTACTCCATCTATATCTTTGTACTCCATAGAGATTATCTTTATGCATATAGTTTGGAGCGCTTCTTAGCTCGTATGTGCATCCATTGCATGGCAATCCCTACTCCTCACATCATTTCTATCATTTGGCATCTCTTGCCTATGATTGTCCTCATTGATGTGAGCCTTTCTCATCCTTTTTGTCTTCCTCCTCCACCATATTTCTCTCTTTGCCATCCTAAGTGTCAACTCTCGTGCTTACGCTCATCCATTGCATGAGTGCTCAAAATATCGAAAAGGAGTGGATCAAATTGACTTGTACCTGGCTAGTGGTCTAGGGACGAGTCAAGATAAGATTCCAAAGAGGACCAAGTGTGAAACTTTAGTAGATTGAGTTCTCAACAAAAATACTTTTTTTCTCGTATTCCCTATCCCCCTTCTTGCACGCAAATACCATTTGGAGACATTCGAGTCACAGACAGCGAGAGCTCTTGCACCTATTGTTCTTTTGTTACTTGTTTCAATGCTAATATAGACTCTTGCCTCTTATGACTTGAATTGAATCTCTAACCTTGATTACCTGCTCGTCCTCGAGTAGGTAAATGATAACAACATAATTTCTGTGGTGACATGCTAGCAACCATATAAGAACTTTGAAAAGTAAAGCAATCAAGGTTGGAGATTCAATTCAAGTCATAACATGCAAGAGTCTATATTAGCATTGAAACAAGTAACAAAAGAACATTAGGTGCAAGAGCTCTCGCTGTCCATGACTCGAATATCTCCAAATGGTGTTTGTGTGCAAGAAGGGGGATAAGGAATACGAGAAAAACATTTATTTGTTGAGAACTCAATCTACTAAAGTTTCACACTTGGTCTTTTTCTGGAATCTTATCTTGACTCGTCCCCAGACCACTAGCCAGGTACAAGTCAATTTGATCCACTCCTTTTTCAATATTTTGAGCACTCATGAAATGGATGAGCGTAAGCACGAGAGTTGACACTTTGGATGGCAAAGAGAGAAATAGTGTGGAGGAGGAAGACAAAAAGGGTGAGAAAGGCTCACATCAATGAGGACAATCATAGGCAAGAGATGCCAAATGATAGATATGATGTGAGGAGTAGGGATTGCCATGCAACGGATGCACATACGAGCTAGGAAGCTCTCCAATGGAACTAGTGGGGGTGCATCTAACTTGCTCGCTCATGAAGACCTAGAGCTCGTTTGAGGAGGCTCATCCTTGGAATATGCAAGCCAAGTTCTATAGTGTGAAGGCCCCCACATAGCTATATGCATAATGATCATCTCTATGGAGTACAAGGATATAAAGGGAGTACTAGTGTGGATCTCTCAAAAGGATAGTATTGTTGCCCCTTTCTCTCTTTTATTTCGTTTTCTCTTTTTTCTCTTTTTTTGTATTTTTTTGTGGCCTCAATGGCTCTTTCTATTTAACTCTCATTTGTCCTCTTTGGGATCTTTTATTGTGTCCACTTTGGGATATTTTCCTCACTTAAGGGCAACACTCTATTTTACAAGAAGGTAAAGGAGATCTTTCACACTTTACAAGGTACTCAAAATCATAAAGAAGATGTAACTATCATGATGTATGCAATGTATGTCGCTCCCAGTGTAGCAGGAACATGTATGACATGAAGATCAAGTCATGAAGAGGTGGATGTTGCATGGAAATATATCTCGGAAAGGCTATGGAAATGCCTTGATAGGTAGGTGTAAGGCCCGATATGCGGTACTGTTCCAGATCTAGGTGTTTCCACCCAGATCCGGGGACGAAGCACATATCGGTCCCACCGCGACATATGACAAAGCCATATGCCCCGGATTTCCAACATGATATCACAACATTACAGATACAGGATACAACATCTCATACAATCGGCATACAACTGCCTCAAATATAATACAAAGCGGAAGATACATATCTGAGTACAGACTACAAGCAAATGCCTATTGGCAAAGAGAAAAGCATCGATCCCATAACCACACGGGTCCAGGCCCTCCGCCGGGATCCGCCTAACTAGTCGTCGTCGAGTCTCCACGTGCAACGTCGATCACCATACCTGTCGTTGATCAGAACCCTGAAAAGAGTTTGGGGGTAGTATCATGAGTACAGAGGTACTCAACATCCAACTGTAGTGGTCATCTGACCCAGCAAGGACTTCATCACTCGTCATTCTAGGACAACTAGTAGTTTACGGTAAGGAAGGGGTAAGTGGTGAGGTTGCTGCCGCACTAGCATTTATGAAGTGGCTAACGATCTAGAGAGTAAGATAAGAAGCCAAGCATTCGATGAGGAGTCGCCTCCAACAAGTCTTGCTATCAACTACTGTCGCAATCATAACACCTATCCTATCCTTGTCCTCCTCTTCGCATCCCGACGAACAAGAAGCAGTCAAGGCACACGCACACGTTGATCAAGTTATATTAAGATTATCTCAGTTGTTGTTGTCTATGAACAGGACGTAGGTCTCAAGTCGTCCATAACCGTGGACACGGCTTCTCGAAAAGATTTAACCCTGCAGGGGTGTACCAACTGCCCATTACGAGGCTCCGCACGCACGCCCATCTCTCTCAGTTGCTACCCCTCACAGGCAACCATTTTATGATTTAGTTCCAAGAGATCCGAAACGACAAGTCCCTCTAACTAACAACGAACAAATCCGGGTGGCCCCCGGTGAGACGACACCCAGCTCAGGAGCCGGCCGCGCTCTAGATCTGGTCTCTACCGTCTGACTCCAGGTTTGGATTAGCGGTTAGTTCTCTTATGAGACCGGGTCCTCAGCCGGTCAGATTGGACCAACAGAGAAGCTATGTCCTCGCTGGCCCGGGGTGTTTTGAAAAGACATCTGCAAGGACCTACCCGACAGACATATATGCATGAGTTTCAAATGGTAAATCAGCTTGGGCCACCACTAGAAATGTTTGAAGCTAGATAGGTAAGGAAAGGGAACCCCATAAAATCCCACACGCGGTTAGGCACGCTTAGTCTTAAAACCAATACCCGGAACTCGGATCCTAGGTGACTCGAATGGAACAAAGCGTCGGGGCGGGATAGCCTAGACCTTCCATCCTTCGTCGAATATAGTCAACATTATAATAATCATATCATCAACAATAATATAATAATCAGGTGATATCCCAAACCCAGGGGTAACAGGGTAACATCGTAGCATCCTAAGCATGGATACTAAGCAGGGGCTGAGCAACGAGCAATAGTAACATAGCAGTACAAGGTTTGCTGGGAAGGGACATGGCTGTATCGGTTTGAAAGAGGCTGTAAACATGTGGTAGGATCAAACATCGAAGCTAACCTAAACTAGCATGCAAACCGCTGGTTGAAATAGAATGGATCATAAGTAATGTATAGTCCTTTCCTGTTGATAAGTCGGATTCCGAAGGTGTAGTCGATCGCACGCTCGCGTCGTCTCCGAGAGGTATCCGCGGGAGCACACAAGAAGTAAACACTGGAAATTCAATCAACGGAGATACCACTATCACTACGGAGCAACACAAGATCAAAGATACAACTCAAGGCACGGCAACACGATACGGATCTATCGTCGAGAACGGTTACTAACGATTTAAGTGGAGTACTCGTCACACACGACGAATACCGCACGTTTACGGTGGTTCAAGTTGCTTAGCTACAGGTGACCAAACAACGGTTATTAACATGGCAACTCAAGCAAGCATGGCATAGCACACAAACATGGCAAGAGGTGAAGCACAAAGTAAACTATTTGATCTAGTCAATTTAAGTGGGGGGGGGGGGTAAAACCTATACATGGCAAACTATTGCGGACCCCACGATATTTATTGCATTTGGTACTGTTTTGCCCCTAAACATATTTTATTATTTTTATTAGCAAGCAACAGCAGCAAAAACACAACCTACATGCAATTCTAGTCAAGTTACATATAAAGAACATTTTAAACAAAGCAACAGATAAAAAGTTATAGCAGTTACAGTTTACAGTGGCAAGCAGTGTAATTAGCAGATAAACAACAAGTAAACATGGCAACAAGCAACAAATTATTAAACTAGACACAATTCTAAGCAAGTTTCATATTTAAATCGTCGCAATCGGAGCTACGGTTAAAAAGTTACGGGCACTGCAAAAAAGTAATACAATCTGCCTTAATAAATAAATAAAACTAGCAGAGACAAAAAAAATCTAAACGGGCCGAAAGCTACTGGCCCAACAGAGAAAAAAAACAAAACAACAAAAAATAAAAAAAAGAGGGGCTGGGGCGCTCACCCTAGCGGGCTGAGGCCCAGCTGGCTGGCGGGCCGCGCTAGGCCAGGCCGGCCCAAGCAGCGGTGGCGCTGGCTGAGCTCGCCCGAGCTCGCTCCCGATCGGATCGGGCAGCGGCCGTGACGGCGGCTCCGGCAGCCACACCGGCGAGGGCGGGCGGCGCGAGGCGTCGAGGAGGGTCACGGGAGGTGCGGTGGAGGCGGCCCCGGGTCGAGGTCGCCGACGTGTAGGGCCAAGGCGGCGGCGACGAGGTCCCAGCCGACCTCGGGCTCGCGGCTTCCAATGGCGCGGCGGCCGGCGGGCGTTCCTGCGAAGAGAGGAGAGGGAGGGTGAGAAGCGGGAGGAAGGAGAGTAGGGGAGGTGAGGGGGAGAGATGGCCGCGGCGGCCTGCTGCTGCCGGCGGCTCACCGGCCGTGAGGCGGAGGCGGCTGTGCCCTCGGGCTGGCGGCGGGGCTGAGGAGAGAGAGAGGTGGGAGCTGGCTACGGCGCATCTGGAGCGTCGATCTCCAGATCCAACGGCTGAGATCGCCTGGATGGCTAGGGTTTCGGACTAGGGGGTGTTTTTGGGTAGATCTGAGACAGATCAGGGGGGTGGCTGCAAAATTGTGCTAGGGAAACCCTAAAAATGGGTGGGAGTGTGGTGGTCTTTATATAGCCCCTGTGGCTGGTAGTTTGCAAAAACATCCCCGGTTTTTATCTCGCGCGCGCGGTGCTCACGTTTCTGACCGCCGGGGATCCGCAGTACCTTCGATTCGGGTAAAACTTCGAACTGCGCGATCAGTGCGTCGAGCCGGAGGCGTCCACCTCGCGCTGGAACCATTCCGAAAACACTTTCCGGCGCGCTATAAAAATATCCCGTTTAGTTATTAAACGGGGTTTTTCGTTCCGTTGGCTGCGGCTGGTCTCGTGCGGTTTTCGCGACAGTGATCGGGTGAAATCCGGTGTCGCAAGGTCGAGTGTCAGGGTGGCAAGGGTCGGTCTCCGTCCGATACGAGATAAGAGGGGGGGAAATAATCGCCGATCGATAAATCGGGGATGCAAACACCGCAAACAAATCAGACAATCAAACAATTCACACCGAAAACAAAAATTTTCATTTTTGCAAAAACTGGGCTGTTACAGTAGGTATGGTGGCTGTTTTGAGGAAAGATATAAGGGAGGTTTATGATGACAGAGCGTATCATGCCAAGGGTTTGGATGTACCGGCGAAGGTGGACGCCAACTCTCGGAATGAGAAGAAGGCAATGCATGGCACGGGAGAGGCTAGCAAATATGGGAAGGTGGAAGTGTCAACTTTCAATACTTACATTAGTCCGAAGAACTCATGCACTTATTATCGGTAACTCTCAATATAATAAGGAGGTTGACAAAGAGACAAGTACCCCGAGGAGGAGTGTATGGGGGTTTGGTTATCCTTGCACATCCTCGACTCATGGTACGTGAGTGTACTCTAATATTCGATCCCTCCAAAGATTAGTGATCCATCTAGTAGCTAGAGTTCTCAACTAGTTTTGTAGGTTATGAAAATACACACGGATTGCCCAAAATACGACACCTATCACTAATAGGCTAGAGCTCTTGACACCAAAAATTCAAACATTACTCACATCAAAACTTCAAAACTATTGCAAGTTACTACTAGAATTAAATAGCAACCTCAATTACCTACTTCCAAGACAAAACACAACTCAGTGCAACAACCAACTCTCTTTAACAAGATAAACATGAAAACTAAAAAGAGTTCCAGCAACAGACTAAACAAAAGCCAAGGCTCTTGCTAAATACAAACTAAGACTAAAACTAAACAAGGCAGCAGCTATGAAAAGATAAAGAACACACAACAGCAAAAAGATAAGCCGGAAAAATCCTATGATGTGTTCTAGATTTTGAAAGTGGAGCGTGTTTCTCTCCCACACAAAGTAAGACGGGGTCTAACTTATTATGAACAGCAAGAAAAACTAAAGAAAACTAAAAATAAAACCTAAGAGCGAGACGCTCCAAGCATAGCACATAACGCATGAAGTGATAAAAATATAGTGAGACGAAGGACGAACTGATGATTGTTGATGGAGAAGGGGATGCACGGGGGCATCCCCAAGCTTAGACGCTTGAGTCTCCTTGAATATTTATTGGGTATGCATGGGGGAATCCCCAAGCTTGAGCGCTTGACACTCCTGGATCTTCTTTCATCATCTTCCATCGCACACTTGAAAACTCCCTTCATACATAACTCATCATAAGCTGATTAGAGAGGTTAGTACCCTTAATAAAATAATTTTTAACCACCGTATATAAAGATATTCTTGAAGAGCTAATGTTTCTCAAGAGTTCCAAAATGTTTTTGCAAAGAAAAAGCAAGCTTAAGGTTTGCAAAAGTTAGAAGAGACAAAACGTGGCAGAATCTGTGAAAAAGAGAACCGCAGGTAGTAAAGAATTTTTTAGGGGCACTTCTGCAACTCAAATCAAAAAACTCAGAACATACGAAAGTTTCACAATTGTATAGAGCATGCTGTCAAAAAAATTCAGATCAAAAAGATGAGCGGGTGATTTGATTCGAATTTTTCTGTCAAGGGACAGAATCTGTTTTTTGGACAGCATGTCACAACTTTTGCTTCCCTTATCATAAGAGGCTATAACTTGGCACAAAGCTGAAAATAAAGATACAATGATGTTGCTAAGTAGTAACAATCATCAAGACACAACAAAAGAAAAAATAAAAACCTAAATTCGTTGCGGGATGCCTCCCGAAAGCGCTTTCTTTTATGCCTTTAAGCTAGGCATGATGCAAAAGAAGAATCAAGGGTCTCCAAGATCAGAATCATAAAAACCTTCAAATTGATTTTCAATAAGCTCATTCTTCTTCTTCCTAGGAAAGAGATACTTACCTTTCGTCATACCGCGTAAGCGTATGTGCCCGTTACCAATATCAATGAAGCCTTTCATAGCACGGAGGAAGTCTCTTCCGAGCACAATGTTACTTTGGTTTGGCTCCATGATGAAGAAATCCATTGGTGCAGTCCTATGAAGGAATGCAACTTGGACTTCTTTTACCTTTCCTTTAATCTCTGAAATATCTCCATTAGAATGTTCATGATAAGATGATAGTTTAACCATATCTAGCTTCAAAGAATCATAAACTATTTTTGGCATAGTAGAAACTGTGGATCCAATATCACAAAGGGCAAGGAAGCATTGGTTAGAGATGCTAATCCTAACAAAGGGCTCCCAATCATCATCTATCTCCAACATTTCTTTCTAGTTGGACTTAAGTTCCTCTACTTTCCCCAAGTCTAGAGCATCCAATCTTTTTTCAATAGTGGCAATTCTATCTATGACAGTATCAATACTACGATCATAAAAAAAATAACTAGATAGACTATGCAAAATATCAAGAGCCCTAACTTCATCACACTCTAGAAAATCTCCTTCAGCTATAATATCAAGAGAGTGTTTACACCATTTAAAAAGACCATGGTAAAAATTTCTAAGCACAATTTTTATAGGTATCCAAGGCATAATTCTTTTATGTGCTTCAGAGATTCTGTCCCATGCCTTCTTCATATTTTCTCCATCTCTTTGACGGAAATCGAGAACTTCCGATTCCCGCAAAGCACCTAGCCCTAACATGTTCATCTAAACAAGGAGGACTACTAATAGCAAGATAAACAATTTTTTTGTGATTTTTGATATAAGACTCAAAGATAAAAACTGAAAGGTAAACTAACAAGACTAAAAAACAAAGGTAAAGGGTAGTGTGCAACTCCCCTATCTTAGCACTCGGAGTCCCCGGCAACGGCGCCAGAAATTTGGCTTGATGTGCGAGGTAATGATAGTGATTTCTCGCCCTTCGTTGGTAAACCCCAAGTGGAAGGCGTGATGTAGCACATCAGCAAATTTCCCTCAGTAAAGATACCAAGGTTTGTCTCCAGTAGGACTCCAGAGATGATAAGTAGGTGTCAGCGGCGCAACTGACGCGGACCTGCACACAGACACAAATAACTTTGTTCCCAACGAAGTTCAGAGAGGTTGTCAATCTCTCCGGTCTTGTTGTTCACAAAGGTTCAAACGCAAGGGATAATGATAGCAACTGAAAATAAAAGCAGAAAAGTAAATGAGCATGTAAACAGTGATGAGGATATGGACCGGGATACGTGATGTTCACTAGTGATGTCTCTCTCCCAAAAGACGATAAAACTGCTATGCGAGGTGAACAAATTACAGAAGGGCAATTGACAGGATTATGAACGCACCGCAATGCTAACTATGTTACAAAAGAAAGGAAGAGGCTAAAAAGCATGGGAAGTACGCCAAAATAAGTAGACCGAAATCCAACTGCATCTATTACTAATCATCCACCTTGAGATATCTATCCAGAACATCTCGCTGGTATTAAGTTGCGAGCCCCACCCAAAGTGTAAACCCAAAGCAACAGACAACTGCATTAAAAAGCACTTTGCGTAAAGTAAACAATCCTTGCAACCGCGGTTACAAGCACCGTTGTTTTCCCCCTTGTAGCAACAGCACATCCCCTAGACTCATGTTTCTGTCACTCAAGCGTGTCATCGGGGGGCATGAACCCACAATCGAGCAAAACGTTCCCTCTTGGGGTTACTACCTACTACTTGGCCAAAGCAATAAACAGCAACGGAGAACATGCAAGAATTACTTAGGAACAAAAATATAAGAGATAAGAACCAAATATATTACTCAATCACAATCTGAACATAATCTCATAATCTATCAGATCCCATCAAACTCAGCATAGCAACAGCAGAAAGATTACAAAAGTGCCTCGATCATGTAGGGCAGCTCACGAGGTCTAAACCATGAAGAACAAAGAGGGGAGGAGAACATCACATAGCTACTGATCACGGACCCATGGTCCAAGGAAAACTACTCACAAGACATCCGGGAAGCATCCATGGTGGGGAGGAGACTCCCGGAGGTCAACCCTCCCTCCGGCAGGGTGCCGGGAGGAGGTCTTCTGGTGCTCCCGATCTCGGAAGCGCGGCGGCGGTGGAACAGAGGCGAGATCGCGAAAAAGGGTTCTGTCCCCGAGGGTTTCACGTCACGGGGAATATATAGGAGAAGGGGGCAGCCAGAGGTGGACTAGGGGCCCCAGGCGCCCCCTGGCGCGGCCCAGGGGGTGGCCGCGCCGGGTGGCCGCCTGGGCCACCCCTGGCTCCCCTCTGGCCCCACTCGGGCTCTTCGCGAAGCTTCCTGTACGCTGATTTTTCCTATATTTTTCCCGGAATTTTTCTGGCACTTTTTATATAGGGGAAAACTGAAATAGAAAAACAGCAGAAAACAGGAACTGGCACTGTGGTGCACTGAGTTAATAGGTTAGTCCAAATATGATCAAACGTGTATGAAAGTGTATCTAGATCATAGCAATATCACACAAAACATGCATGGAGCAAGCAGAAATTATAGATACGTTTTGGACGTATCAGAAATATGGACTGGGGTCCCATGACGTTCACTAGTGATGTCTCTCTTCCAAAAGACGATAAAAGTGCTAGCGAGGTAAACAAATCACAGCTGGGCAATTAACAGGATGATAAACGCACCGCAATGCTAACTATGCTATAAAAGAAAGGAAGAGGCTCAAAAGCAATGGGAAGTACGCCAAGGTAAGTAGACCGAAATCCATCTGCATCTACTACGAATCATCCACCTTGATATATCTATCCAGAACATCTCGCTGGTATTAAGTTGCGAATCCCACCCAAAGTGTAAACTCAAAGCAACAGAAAAATGCATTAAAAAACTATGCGTAAAGTAAACAATCCTTGCATCCGCAAGTACAAGCATCGTTGTTTTATTCCTGGTGGAAACAACACATCCCCTAGTATCATGTTTCTGTCAGTCAAGCTAGACATCAGGGGGCTGAATCCACAATCAAGAATAACGCTCCCTCTTGGAGTTGCAACAAATCACTTGGCCAAAGCAAAATACGGCAACGGAGAAAATGCAAGAATTAACTAAAGAACACAAATATAAAAGAGAACCAAATATATTACTCATCACAATCTGAACATAATATCATAATCCATCAGATCCCAGCAAACTCAGCATAGCAACACAAAAATTACAAAGGTGCCTCGATCATGTGAGGAAGCTCACGAGGTCTCGAAAGTGGAAGCACAAAGAGGGGATGAGAACATCACATAGCTATTGGTCATGGACCCATGGTCCAAGGGGGACTAGTCACAAGACATCCGGGAGGCGTCCATGGCGATGGATGGTCTCCCAGAGGGGATTCCTCCTTCCGACAGGGTGCCGGGGCAGCTTCTCCTGGCAGCCCTGATCTTGGAACGGCAGCGGCGGCGGAACAGAGAGGAGAGCGGGAATAGCATATCGATTTTAGGGGTTTCCGTCGCGGAGGCTAAATATAGGCCGAAGGGGGCACCGAGAGGGGCCACAGGGCAGCCAGGAGGCCTCCTGGCGCACCCTAGGGTGGGGCCGCGCCAGGGACCCTCCTGGGGCCCTGGTGGGTCCACCTCTTTCCATCTTTGGTTATTCGGGAAGCTTCCGGGTCGCTGATTTTTTATATAATTTTTCTGGGTTTTATTTGGCACTTTTAATGGCCGAAAAACCTGAAATACAAAAACAACAGAAAACAGGAACTCGCAACTGGGTACACTGAGTTAATAGGTTAGTCCAAATATGATAAAAAGTGGATGAAAGTTCAAGAAAAACATGGCAAAGTCACACAAATCATGCATGAAGCAAGCAGAAATTATAGATACGTTTAGGACATATCAACGGACTCCTTACCTTGTCTCGCGTGTGCTCTTGGAGGAGGTCGACTTTCGTGGTTTGGTATCTCACGGCCAACGAGCAATGACCAGGCCCACGATGGTATCCGCCTGTCCTTCCGTCTCGATACAATACCTCTCGCGGGCACCGTTGGGTCACTCGACTACTTACCTTTAAGGACACCAGTTGATTCGAGTGCCTACAATCAAGTGAGACCAGGAGGAATCACCCTTGATGGTACACTTGAAGAGGTTCGACCGAGACATCAGCGGAATGAACTAAAGAGGAATATCCTCGTATCATCCCGGTGGTGCTACGCTACCGAGCCGGCGACGAGAGTGAAATACGAGTCCATCCACTCGTAAGTTAAACTTGAAGCGACTCGGCAGAGTCTCGCCGTTGTAGGTTCCCTTGGGCGTCTGCTCTGTACCGTACCTGTTGCAGTTATAATAAATGTATCCGCGTCACTCCCCAAAGTGATCACGGCCCGCTGTCTAATCCTAATTGACTAGCAATGCACAGGGTTCACTGCTGGATACAATATATATATTTAATAGGCAGCATAGGATAAAGGAAGGTACATCAAGGGTGAAAATGACAGGTTATGCATTTGAATAGGATTGTAACGTAGAAGAAGCATATGCCTATTGCAAGAAATGTACGGAAAGATAGGCGATATCTGGGGAATGAGAATGGCTCTGCTTGCCTGGAAGCTCGGCGGCAGGGGTACAGTCGTCGACGTAGTAGTCGTACTCGGCCACGATGTCGTCGGCGACAGTGTCGAGGTCTACCGAATAATAAGGGGGGAAGAAACAATAAATACACATCAATAATAGCAATACAAATACAAGACATAGTAAACGCAGTGTTAGGGGTGAACAAGTGCGGTGCTACCCGTTGCAGACGAAACAGGAATTTAACCGGCAATTTACCGGCTTCGGTTGATTTCCGGACAGTGCAACCGAAGGGGGAATGTCTTGTGTGCGGTATGTTAGAGTGGTGTGGTGGGGGTATGGGTAGCATATCCGTATTCGTTGTATTTTTGTGATCTAGTTTGATATATAAATTATTTACATCGGAGTTACAGTTTAAAAGATATTTAATAAAAACAGAACATGGCGTCCACATATCATACTCTATTAGTTAACTAAAATCCATTTAAATCAATTAACAAGTGATGGCCCCACCTATCATATTCACAGCTATTCTTAACAGTTTTTCTATTTGTTTTAAATACTGATTAATCTATGGGGTCCACATGTAAGCCGCTGAGGGGGGTTATCTGCTAATCCATAGGGTATTAACTTAAAAGGGGTTAGCCCCTAATCTAACCAAGGCCGGCCCCACCTGCCAGTGGGTCAAACCCACTGTTCCACACGGGGGCACGCGGACGACGGCCAACAGGGGCACGGCGAGGTCCCTCCGGCGAGTGAGGCAAGGCGGGGGCTCGGGTGCAGCACAGGGCGGCGCGGTGCATGGCCAAAGCAGCAGAGCGCGGCCGCGGAGAGGCAGTGCGCGGCCCAGGCACGCTCCGGCCATGGCGGCACAGCGGCGGACCGGGCGCGGGCACGACGGCCACAACAGAGAGCCCAAGGGTCAAATCGATCGTGGAGGGGCTTGGGAAGGAGTGGACGCTCACATGGATGCTCGAGGAGGAGTTGCGGTGCCCGGGGAAGCTCGGAGGGGCGACAATTCCAGCGGTGAACGACGGCGGCCGACGGCGAGGAAGAAGCACGGACGACGGCACGACGCCTCCTCGGGTCGATTGCGCGCACGGGGAGATGCGGACGGGGTCGGGGAGGCGGCTAGACGAGGCGGCGCGGGCCGTCGTTGCCGTTGGCCGCGGCTGTTCGCCGACAGCGACAACGGGCGGGCTCGGACCGAGCAGCGAAAGAGGACGAGACAGAGGGGAGGGGAATGGGGGCGGGGCGCTAGGGTTTCCAGTGGGGGTGGTCTCGGGGGTCACCTTTAACCTCCCCGGGGACGGCGGGATCGAAGCCACGGCGATGGGGTCGGCCATGGAGGGCGTGGATGCCTGCCACGGTTGCCCCCGTGAACAGGGAAGAAGATGGGCATGGGGTTTGGCTAGGCCCGGTTGGGCTTCGCCCTAGGCACCAGTTAGTAGTTTCCCCCTTTTTTCTTTTTGTTGTGTACTGTTTTATTTGTTTAGCCAACATTTGGGTTTTTGTAAAATGTGATACTTGTACCAATATTAGTGTTACACTTTACCATGATGCCACAAAAAGTTTGGGACAGAACAAAATTTATTTGGTAATTCTTTTGAATATGCAATGCGTAAATGGTGTTGTTATAGCACTGGTTTGAGTTGTTTGTAATATTTATTTATTGCAATAATTACCCAAGGATGGTTTAACATGGTCCACTAATTTTTAGGCATTTAACAAAATTGGTTGCACAATTTTTGGTCAAGATTTTATTTGCCACATTGTTTTTAATTATCAAGGCAAAGGGTTTTTGGAATTTGATTTGATTCAAAGATGATCAAGGCATGATTAGCAATAGTAATTATCGTTAACAAAAGTAATTATTGTTACATGACACCGAGGGTGTTACAGTGCCCCTTGTTGCCTTGTTGCTCCTCCACTCTAAACCACATTCTAGATTCGTTCTAGTTCGGAGCACTTTTGGTGTTTTTTCCTCTAGTTTTGTCGGTGGTGTTCCTCTCTGGACGGTGGAGCCCAGATGGACTACTTAATCGTCATATCTGGATACTAATACGTCCAAAATATATCTATAATTTTTACTTGTTCCATGCTTGTTTCATGACATTGCTGCATGTTTGCACTACACTTTCACATCATTTTATAGCATTTTCTGAAACTAACCTATTGACCCAGTGCCAGTTCATGTTTTTGCTGTCTTTTTTTCCGAGAAATCCTACACATAAAATATTCTCCAAATTCCTTGAATTTTACGAGATCATTTTTCCCCCGAGACGAAGACAGTTGTGCAAAGAAGAGACGAATGGGACTCACCATGGGTCTAGGCAACTGGAGGGCGCGACCTGGCCCTTGGCCACGCCCAGGTTGCTTGGGATATCTGTGCTACCCCCTAGACCCTACATCCACTATATAACCCTCCTGACCTAAAAGTTACGAAGGAGGAAGAATTAACATAATAGGAATCATCATTCCGTCGCCATCACGAAACTTTGATCTAGGGCTACTGGATCCCTATCCCGGCACCCTGCCGGAGGTGGAGATCATCCCCGGAGGTCTCTTCCTCGCCATGCTTGCCTCCCGGATGATGCGTGAGTAGACTACCCTTGGACCTTGGGTTCATGGCACTAGCTACATGGTTGTGCATCCACCTTTGTCCTTCACTAATTAGTCCTTGTGAGCTGCCTCTCATGATCAAGACATTGTTTATGTAATTGCTATGTTGTGCTTGTTGGGACCCAATGTATTATGAGATTATGATCAAATTGTTCATGTTTTATATAAGATATCTTTTGATATGTTCTTTGAGTGTTCTTGCATGCTCTCCGTTATATGTTGTTACTTTGGCCAAGTATTTGCTTATAACTCCAAGAGGGAGTGTAGTGATGTGGTTTCATGCCTCCTCGCGTGTGGGCTCGAGTGACAAAAACGTCTAAGGCGATGGATGTATTGTTGCTACTAAAGGTAAAACAACAACGTGTGTGGCTACTTAATGCTCGTAAATGTAGCTTACATTATATACCAAGCTCATAGCATTTATCTGTTGTGTTTGCAATTTAATACCAATGAGATACAGTGGATAGTGGTCTCAAGACGGGCTCTTAGTTATAGATGCTACTGAATAGCGGTCTATATATGTTTGACCTAATGCCTACATGAATAGGGCCTCGAGCTTTCTTATGTCATTATTAGCACTGCGGTTCGTTTATAATTCTGTCAATTGTTCAATTGTAATTTGTTTACCAACATATTTATCATCCTATGAAGAGACACCAATATTGAAGCTATGGTCCCCGACCCATGTTTACCATTGTTTACAACCGTTAGCATTTGGTTTGTTTAATTTTACATACATATTTTTTGAAAACTGTGATTTTTCTTGCACTTTGATACATTTTACTTATATAGTACAAATCACTTTCATGAGTTACATTGACATTTTTTATTGAATAAACCTTATTTAAAATTTCATGACTGCTTTTTTTGAAACGTTGTAACTCTTTTAAAATGTTATTAATATATATTTTGGAAGTTATAACAAATTAAAGTTGTGCAAACATTTTTTATGACCAGCTAACATATTTTTCAAAGTGTGGTGAACGTTTTTAAATTTTTGAAATGATTTTTGTAAAGTATATATACTTAAATTTTTTTAATGTGAAATAAACATATAAAAGGAACGAAAAGGTGCTCCAAAATCTCATAGGTATTATTCCTACAACATTCTTGCCGCCAAGAGTGTTGTAGTAGACTGCATGTCTTCAGGATCTATTGGGCCGGACATTGCACAGCCGTAGCGAGCGACGTCTCGGCTGCAACAGGCGAGAAATAAGCACACCAGAATAGGGGGTACATAATTAAGACTCCGTTCGTTTTTAAATTATATGATCTTAAAATATTTTAATTTAAACTATATATAAAATGAAATAAATTAATTAACATACTAAAACACATATCCACCACTCAGTCGTGTGTATGCAACAGATACGGTCCAACGAACCCAATCTTCAGCTAATACGAATCCGCTAAAATAAAACCCGTGCTTCTAAAGAAAAAAAAAAGGCTAAAATAAAACCCGTGGCAGTGCACCAACCGCAAACTGAGCGAAAAATGCGTTCCAACGTCCAACGTACTCACATGCATGTTCTTCGTCGGCTTAACCGCACCTCACCCGTACATCCCACGCGCCACAATTTATAATTTTACTGACCAACCCGATCCATTAATTATCTGGATATATGCCGCGTGCCGACCTACTGCTTCAGTTTTTCACGACCATCTTCATGATTTAGCCACTACTATATGTCTATATGTCTATATCTATGTGTGTATAAACCCGTAACTAATGGCACGCATTTTCCATGGTGATTTTCCGGTTGCTAATTAACCTATGACGGACAGGAGGAGATTCGGACGACCGATGATTGGGTTGGGTGGCGGAGAAGAGATATTAGTTTCACGATCACATGCGGCGCCAGGTCGGACGTGAAGTCGACCCACGACTTCTCGATCGAGAAAGAAAAGACAAAGGCAAACGAGCTGATGTCGAGTACAGTCAGATCCATGGCTACTTGCGATTTCATTTGCTCACCCCAAATCCCATTCTTTAGCGCGCGCCGTCGCTATCATATCTCACCACATAGTCATAGCCAATGGAGACGATGCACACTGCACTTTCTTAAATCCAAGGGCCATTTCACCACCTGTTATCATTCCTAATCCGCGTGCGTATAATGTATGTGTATGCATGCGAGGTGTCTTTGGCCATACGGAGTGGTATACTTTGTGTACGTCTAGTCGCTTTCGCCGTCGACGATGGTGTCAGGAAATTAGAAGGACCTGGAGTATGGATCATATATATAGGTGGCGAAGATTCGATGGCCGTCACTCTGTAAGCGTCGACCGACCGACTGATCACGCAGCGACGGTTTAACCACCCTAGGCCGTTTGTTTACTCGAAACTCGAAAAGGAGTGTACGTACAGAGCTGGGATTTAGTTTGAGCCAAAGCTGGTCGCCGGTGCCAATCAGGTCAAAAACTAACTCTTAAAATTGATCACGCGAAGAAGCCAAGAATCTGCCTAGTTCTAGTTATATCGCTGTCGCTGATTCGTTCTTCCTTAGCGCAATCTTTACTTGCTCTACCTGATCGATTGGACTTTTGGCGGGTTCGTTCATATGTTTGGCGGTTTCATTTGTATATGGATATTGGGTTTGACAACGGATTCCTGCAACTTTGTTGCGTCTCTAGCCGTCTCCCTCTCTGGCTTTCTGCTATGTTATAATTCCCATGAAGGTCCGCGTGGGAATGTAGAAAATGGGACACACTGTTCGTGAGTTGCCTGGATTTTTATTTAGGACCGTCACTTTGTTTAGCCGGAACATATGACGAACCTTCAACTCTAACGTTGTATGTTCGCAACAGGGTTGTTTGATTTCTAGCCACATCTGATAACATTTTACCATAATATATGTTATGAAAATTTTATCAAGTTAGGTGAATGTTTGGTTCTAACCACCGTTGAAGTTGATCCAAATTCATGTATGAAGCTAAAGTCAAACTTCTGACGGAGCGGATCAGTATTGATCTAGATCTCTCCTACCGCGTATGTATTGCCTTGTAAGCTGCCGCACGAGATAAGTCGAATAAGTTGTAAATTTCTCGTCGTTTGTAACACCTCCACAATAAAGAATAGTTCGTTCGTTGGTGCCTGTGGTTTTCCCTTCTTCGCGAAAGGATTTTTCATGTTAAATCTGCGTAACCCCTGTGTTGTTTTTCGTTCTTCTCGTTGTTCTTTTGACTGTCGATTTCCTAATAACCACACTTAAGATATTATTATGTCCCACATGTTTTACATAAAAAAAGTATGACAAAATTTCCTTAAATAAATTAAAGTATGACTATATTTAAGAACCTAAAGTCAAACAAATGCGATAAATATATTATGCCAACATATGGTAAGTTAGAGCAACTTCAACGGCGCGACTCATTTGTCCGCTTTTGGTCCGCCGACCGTTGTTTGGGTCACTCCGGACAGAAAACTCAACCCACCGGGGCGACGCAAACGGACCACTGTCTTTTTTTGGTCCGGCGCGACCCAATTCAGACTAAAATATGTGGCCGAATTGGGTTCGCGCGGACATGCAGTGGACGCGAGCCGAACGCGCTCGGTGTACTCCCCTGGCCCGCCTGTCTGTGTCTCCTCGATGGCACTGACTGACCTGGCCCGCCTGTCCGCATCCCACCTCGCTGGCCAAAGGGCACCATTGGTCATCTTTTAGTCTCATCTCGTCGGCCGAAAGACTCCCATAGGTGTTTATAAGGGGGGCCCAACTTAATAGAATTGTCTAGTAGCAATGTTAGAAGAGGATGCGATTTGGCGAGTTGTATTCTGGTGCTATACATGTAATAACATGAAAATTAAAATTCCATGTTCACGCATGTATATCACCAAAATATAACTCATACGTGAACGGCCTAAACTAACATTGTTATTATTTTTATTTTTTCATCTCTATTTTATATTGTTCTTACAAATAAGAAAATAATAATATAGCAAAATTTGTAAAGCAGATGGGGCGTGAGCGATCAATTTTTGTGTCCGTTCACGTCCCATCGACTCTACCTGATATTGCTATATTATTGAAAATAGTCCACGCCAGCCCTTGCTTATAAACACCTCCGGCCTTCCTTCGGCCGGCAAGGTGGGACTAAACATTGGGGGACAAGAAATATATGAAGTAAAAAAGCGATAATCCTAAACGGCTCACGCGGGCATATGCACCCACTGACTAGAAATTTAAAAAAAAATGCAAAGCAATTCAAAAAAATCTGAATTTTTGTGCAATGCAACATGCTCATGCATGTGACATCCGTGCAAAATTTCATGGTATTTCGACATTCGATTTCCAAAAACCCATGACCATCTTGATTCTTGATGAATAGTGTTGTTTTCCAAAAACCCTCACAGTCCCAAAATTTGTCATTTTTGCCGAGGATTACTCGAATGTTCAAACTTCACGAATTTTGGCATGGACTTCGCACACATGACCATCTTGCCTCATACAAAAAATCCGAATTTTTTGGTTTTGTTTACTTTTTGAAATGATATCCGTATTACTAATAGGAGCAAATGCACCTATGAGCCAAAAAGCCGCTCTCGTAAAAAAGTATAGTAGATACAATATTTTGAATCTCAGCGGTCGCCAGCACTACAGTAATATATCTACCATTGCAGCGCTGGTCCGCCCGTGAGGACACATTGCTGGATTTGCTATATTACAATATGGGTAGGAAGACCCCCCTTATAAACACCTGCGGAAGTCCCTCGACCGGTGAAGTGGGACTAAAAATAGGGATCCGATCGCCGCAGGGAGCGTTTGAGACACATATAGATGGGCTAGGTGGGCCAGATAGTCCTGGCCAAAATGCGTCGCTCCCACACCGTTAGGCTAATCCACCGTCAAACGGCGGACATTGACCCATTTGGCGATCCAAAGACAAAAAACAAACAAATACGCGGTCCATTTGGGTCGGCCGATTGAAATTGCCCTTGATCACAAATCAAACAAGCTTTGCACTGCCTGGTGCACAACAAACAAGGCCCAATGCACAAGGCTGACATGCTTGGCAGCGTGCCACCTCCCAACAAAACACGTAGATGCATTGCATTTGCCATAAAGAAAGGTACTCGATGAATATATGATGGTTGTTCTTTTTTTTATGTACCATGCATTGACTTGAAGGAGGGATTCTACATGTCGTGTATGTGTTTGGTAGCCTGTATGATTTTATCAGTTGTTTTGTCCCGAGCCATGATGAGTGTATGAATAAAAAACATTAAACCATCACAATACATGCTTTATTAACAAATTACAATCACGTTGCGTTTGATTAACATTTCACATCGAACACACTGCTTACCCGTGTCAAAAGGCACTATAATGCATTATTGACCAACATTTTGACGTCTCTGGTGCTGATGTGGCTCAAACAAACTAATAGACAGAGAGAAAACAACCATTTTACGGTCAAAACAAACTGACCGGCCGCCTCCTCTATTACTTGCGCTCCATTGCTCTTGTGACCGCTGCCGCCCTCTCCTCGTCCTTTACGCCGCCATGGTTTCCAGTCTATTGTAAGTGAACCACCCTCCCCTTCCCCCTCCCCTCTCTGTATCATTAATTGCTAGGGTTACGTTCAATGCTAGGATTTGGTGATTTTTTGTCGGCTAGTGTTCATGCTAGATTAGGGTAAGTGTTCATGCTAGCTTAGGGTTAGGGTTCATGCTAGGATTTGGTGAAATTTTTGTTGATTAGTGTTCATGCTAGATTAGGGTAAGGGTTCATGCTAGGATTTGAGGATTTTTCTACTGGTTAGCATTCATGCTAGCTAAGGGTTACTATTTGAACTCAATCCAGTGGCTATATTTGCTCTGAACTGAGTCCGGCCCCCTCTCACTCGAAGAATTTGACTTTGAGGGTATTGTGGATTATGAGAAGGCCTCTATGTCTTGTGCTACCACAAGAAAAAATTGTAATTGTACATATTCACCCCCATCTAGGTCCATCTCGATCATTTCAGGTGGATCCACCTTCTCTTCTTGAAAATAAAAAGGTTCATAGGTGTCAACACAAGGAGCCTCATCAGGAAAGAGAAGCCTAGCAAGGGAAGGGTCTGGAGCTGCAATATTGATCACAAACTCATCCCGGTCATTCTCAATGAATATCGCATGAAGAATAATTAACTTGGCTTCATCAAAAGCAATACACCGGTTTCTCTTAGAACATATAACAAACAATAGGGGGCTTCAGCAAAAGAGGCCTAGCTAGGCACATGCATCACACAATATCTTCTATCAGTGAATCGAATCCTCTTCCAAACCATCTCAAGAGGGGGTGTTAGTCCAACCTCCACTTTAATCATGCCAATGAAAATGTTTTGTTGAGGCAATTGAATTGGTTGGTAAGGCACCAAGTCCAACAAAAAAACAACATGAATTTGATCTTCATTGATCACCGACTGGCTCACCTCAGGCTGAGGAGGAGGACGAGCCATAGGAGGCTGATCCACCAATTCAGAGGGTTTTGGATGGTTGAGAACCACATAGTTTTGGTCTTGTTCAGGTTGATCAGTGTAACAACCCAGGAGATTCCAATAGAAATGAAAGACTACTCATAGCAACAAGGTGCGACATCTTTTCTGGAAGCCCATCAGGAAAGAACTACCAGATCAACAAGGCTTGGAGTAGTCTTGGGATGGGTAAACGATCGAAAAGTTGATCTCGGGTGTTGATGAGGGTTTTGATTGAAGGGCATGGGTTCTTCATCAGGGGGCATCTGATTAGCCCAATTAACACCAAGCACATAGCGGGATGTTTTCCAAAAAACTCTAGCACCATCCCAATCAGAAAAGCCGCCAAAGACCATGTCCCTTGGAACTAAAGGAAAATGCAGCAAAAAAGAACCATAGTGTGAAGAAGGTAAGGATCGTCCCCATTTAAATGATGGATTTTTCCAAACGTGTAGACAGCCTCAACAATGATGGTGGTGTTGCTGTAAGCCTGTAATACAGAGGGATACTGATGAAACATCAGCCATCCATATTTGTAGACAATTTATACTAGCTAGAAAGCGGAACACACAGGTAGTAGGACTGGTGTGCCTTTAATCAGTCATCACAATGAATCAAGCAGGTACTGTGCAGTTACTTATCACCTGGATATAATTAGATGGATAAACCCTGCATGGTGTCACACATGCTAGGGCTCCTATGGCGGGCCAACACGTACGCGCGTCGATCCGTGGGAGCACGCCGCGCCTATCTGCGCGCGCCCATAAACAAATTAACCCGACGAATCTTCACGTACCGCGCAGGCGGATCATGCACATGCTTCCCGCGCTCCCGCGCATGCAGCCGGCCGGCCGGCGAGTTTACCAGCGGCGAGACTACCAGTCAACAACCTACCCGGCATCCTGCTCTCATCGGCCCGGTGAAAAAACCGCCGTCCTTGATACGTCTCGGCAAAACCTCCGGCGGCGTCCGACCCGTCGATCGTCACCCTCGTGGCTGCGCTGCACTAGCCGGTCGTGAAAGCCGTCAGGTGTCCACCCGCAGCCGCCGCGGCGGAGACGACACGTACGAACGTCGACCGTGGAGGGACCCCGCCGGCGACACGCCACGCGTCGGCGCACGTACGGGGGACGCCGGACCGAGTGCTCTCCATCCCGCGCGCTTTTTCTCCATTGGACCCGGCCGACCAGCCCAGCCCAGCCTCGCGCTGGCCGGGGCCTAGCCTAAGCCTCTAGCTAGCTCACCGATCATGGATGCATGCATGGTCGACCCGGCCGACCGGCGTCCATGGAAAAGCCTTGCGATCGACGCCGGAGGGCGGAGGCCCCTGCGTGCCGCAGCCACATGCGACGCGAGCGCGCGACACATCTGACGCCGCACGGCCCCCTACCACCGGCCGCCAAAAGCTGCGCGCGAGCTCAGGGCCGGCCGGCACGCCGGCGCCAAAGCCGCTCTCACAGTAGTTGTCGTCAGCTCAAACGCATGCACGCCACTGCTACTTTTCATTCGCTCTATCTTTCTGCTTTCTCCACTAGACAGTTCCAGAGGGGAGGCTTGCAACCAACGCACGAGACCAACCAATTCTATACCTCTACCTAGCTATGCATGATTTGATCTAGGTTCGATATCTGATATGATCTTTCTCCGGTGGTAAATTGCAAGCCACGCACACGCACGAGAGGAACCAATGCAAACGCAGGAGCGCGCGTGGTAATTTTATAGTACTACTTACTACTAATAGCTAACTAAGCTATGCATGATTTGATCTAGGCTAAGTGTCTACTACTCCCTTGTATATGCAAGATTTGATCTACGACGCATCCTATGCTACATTGCCACGTACAGTGTGCCTAGCTAGCTAGCCAACCACCATGTAGCATGAACTTATGCAAGCCTCGGTTTGTTTTCCAACGCTTTTGGAGCAAAAGTTGGTAGCATAAGCATACGCTACTGTGGTGTAGTGCCGTAGTGTAACGCAGAAGGCTGCCGGCACGCGAGCATGGGGGATAAAAAGTCCGATCTGCCAATGGCATGCACCAACAGTTGTTCTTCTCCTAACATCTGGCTACATAGATAGATAGATTAGGTCCATCATTGGCTGCCTTCCCGGCATTAGATTCTCGAGATGCATGGCATGAATTCTCTTGTGTATATGACCCAAGCTCTCGGCCTCATTCACCAGAAACCCAACCCAACCCAATGCAACCACGCAGTCATCTACTCTACTACTCCATTCGTAGACTATACTCTCCTACTCCTACCATATGCACCAATAATGAGGGCCATCTAGGGTTAGTTATTTTATACGGGGATTAGGCACCCACCAATCATGAGCTATAAAGCACAGTGGACTATGCAGCTTTCCACATAGGAAAGGAGGCAAATTCAGTGTGTGCTGGGCTGGGGGGACACTTGTCAAATGTCTCTCCCTTCCCTTTGCTCTAGAGTCTCTAGACTTAGCCCGCAGGTGTTGCTGCAGAGGAAAGCACCCTGCCTTTAGTGGATTCCAACTCCCTTCTCAACCATCAGATTCCTTTACACATAATTTGTGCCTCCATCGCCAGTCACTCGCTTCCTTTTGATCTACCTAAAAAAGGCATATTAGTAGTACTAGGCCAGTGTCTCTCAAGCCAAAAATGACCCCTTTTTCCTCGACTCCCTTTTCTTCTTGTCTGTGATCTAGTATAGCTTTCAACCCCTTCTTTTCTTTCCAAGGTGATCTTACTTCTACACTCCATTGTAGAATCAAATCAAAAGTGTTGCAGAGAAATAACAGCAACACAACTAAAATTTGACCTCTTAAAACGTGTAGACTGAAAATTGGTTGGTACTCCACCCCACCTAGTTTGACAAACTCCTACTGAAGCAGTCCATTGCATGCATGTAATTAACCAGCTGCCAATATATATTGAGGCTTGTAAGACTATACTGCTACTTGGTGTCCATGATCATATGAGGTTACAAGATTGTTTAATTAGGTGTGGATAGCAGCAGAGTGGATCTCTCCTCTCCACCTGGGAGCCATGTGGGGCTTGTGGGGGTCCGGCTCGCCGATGTCCCTCCGTCCAAGGGCAGCCAGCCAGCTTTCTCCGAGGGCCTTGGCTTAAATATTTACCCACGCAAAGCAGCTTTGATCCGTATAAACTAGCATTGTTTCCCTGCACCCTATAATGGTTGCATCCCGTATTCTATTGGCGCCGATCCTCCCTCTTGTTTAGCAGCGTGGCTTTGGGTTAAATAGGGGATCTCAATGCCAGATTAGGGGCGCAATAAGATACGGTTACTCACTGCCTTTGTGCGGGTTTAGTGGTGCCATGTTGGCTTGGGTTACAGTGTAGCAACATAGGAAACAATGTGGGCAGTTAGCTGTATACCTCGTGATGATCAGTCAGTCCATCGAGGATGGATCATCATGCGTGCAAAGGACCTGAGATTAGTCGTTTCTTTGGACCTTTTTCTGTTCCTCCCATCACATGCATTACTTTACTTTCCCTATGTGTGTAAGTTGCCGGTAGCTGCAGCCTGCAGGGAGAGATAAGATGGTGACAGGGCAGTAACTATGACTCGTACATCAGAAAATAGATTTTTACCTCGCTTTATAGATAAATGAAGCGAACAAGTTACACAGTCGAATGATAAGATATACGAAGGTTTCAACCTCCTTTTCGAGGGGGGAAATGATACGACACCAAAAACGCCATATATATGAACACTTGTCCACATCGCCGTCTTGCGATGCAACCGCTCGCCTCGCTGTCGTTGGTGCAGAAAACTAGCAGCAGCAGCAGCAGCATATTTATCATCTGCTGATTGCAGCAACACTTGTGCTGAGCAGAGACAATGGGTGGTTGGTTGCTGGGGCATCCCAATTAAAGGAAAAAAAAGGACATAAAATACGACTGACGAGGTCTCTCCGAACCACATTTCTTAGGAACAAAGCCGGGGTCCAAAGTCCAAACCCTACCACCACTATACCCTTGAGCTGCTGCTGTGACCATCAGAGACTGCAGATCGACGACGATGGATTTCCGCAGCTCCATCGGAGGGAGAGGGGATGCATGTTTCTGGTTGGCTGTGGTGAACACATGCTTGATAGCGATGCAGTGTTCAATCCAAGGTGTTTCGATCGGTTGTTGGTGGATGTTTCTAGCTACAGTGGCAGAGTATCAGATGTGCCAACTGAATTAAACTCATTTGAAAAATACCCAAAAGATGCAGGAGTAGCACAGTGGAGACCAGCTATAAACAGATAAACTGCAAGCATCAGAACAAATATGTATGCAGATTAACTACTAATGGCCTCGCTGGCTCCAGCACCACCACTGTATACCCCCATTATATTGTTTGTACAGTCACTCACTCATATATAGTCATGTGTACATGCTATTCATGCAGGACAAACAGGTGAAGGAAGAACCCTACAAATAATATCAGCCCCAGGGAAGGTGTGCATGCATTATTGAGCTTGTCTGATTGGCAGTGCTTCCATTTGCAGCTGCATTTGCTCCTTTGGTGTCATAGAAAACCTTCTTTTGGGTCAGAGAAAAAAAAAGCAGTGGCATGATGCATGGTTGGCCTGTATATCTGTCAGTAACAACACACCAATGATATATATGCTGGTGGCCCCCGAACAGTCAACTCTCTTGGCTTGCATCCATATGATTTCTCTGATGCTAATAATTAAAAAAAGGCCAACATTTCAAGCAGCGGTACCGGCCCTTTTCAGCACTAGAACATGAGCTAGTGCTCTGGAAATGTACTATGCGGCCGTGCGTCCACATGAGAATATGCATCGAATCATTGCGAGAGGAATCATCTGGCTTCACTACTCTCACTGACTTAATGCATCTACCGGTGATTGATTAATCATGATTGAGCCACTAATGAGGCATCATCCAGGCCGAGTTGCGGCCTAATCAAGCCCACAAGCTAAGTGGATTGTTAATTGGGATGTGCTTAATTGCGTGCCAGGTTACCAGCCAATCTGATCATGTATCCAGAACTTACCCTGAATATTAATTCAAAGATGGACTGACCGGCGTATACAATGCTAAGCTAAGCTAGGACCACAGCGTCGGCGTGCATGGCTAGCTGGATGAGCCGGCCGGCCGCCTATAGTTTGTCCCGATCATGGAATCATGGACGAATCCACAGCATGAGTTTGTATATGTGTGGCTGCGTGTAGATCTGATCATCTGATGCAAAATCAAGTGCCATCTTTATAGGCTGTTCCCTTAGTACAGTACAAGCTGAAGCTGAAAAAACAAATCACCATGAACCGAGAGCTTCAGCTAGCTGTACGTACAGTGGCATCACGAGCTGGTTACGAGCAATGCGGCCACTAATCACGCCATGCAGCTTGACACGTATCAGGAGCCGGATCGTAGAAAGTATTATACGAGATTAATTGAGGGTACTTGTCGCGGTAAGAAGCGGCAGGTGATCTTGCAGGGAGATCACGCAACAGGCCCTTCACATGCCTCCTGCAGAGGCGTTGTACTTGGTACGGTGCAAATTCTTATTTCTTGTTTTACTTCTTATTATTACGGTTCGTGCATGCTCACATCGATCAGTGTTACAGTGTAGTACGTATGTGTGTAGCGCTGCAGGTAGGTCAAACCGGGTGGTGCTCTTAGCTTAATATGGGGTAGTTATGTGAGGCTACCGAAATAGATAGTGCACATTCATGTGGTTCGAGCATATCATCAAAAGCGTTGGTGTTGCGATTTTGCTCGTAGATAGATGATTTTGGATTGATTCTTGTATCTAAATTACCAACCTATGTTGAATAGTCCCTAATAAAAATGACCGTATGTATCGATTGATGCAAAGGACAAGATTATCCTTTTTCAGAAAAAGAACGTATGTGTGTAATTTATACAGTATGTTTACAGGACATCATAGAAGCGAAAGATGAAACAAGTTGACATCCAACCATGAGGTAGTAGAAAATAATCACTATTAACCGGTTCCATTACATCATTTTACAGGGACAATTAAGCGAGCACTGAATTAACGGAGGAGGATCCTAGCTAGCTAGTTACATGCATGGTGCGAATAATGGAGGGAGCGAGCGAAGAACATTCTTTCTCGTTGAGGCAGGCAGGATGCAGGGCCGGGTCTAGGAGGAACGGCACGTAGCTTTGCATATGCCGCCTTCCCAGCCCATGGGGCAAAAACGAAACAAAGCGAGTAGTACGTAGTAGGCTAGCAGTGGTAGTAGTAGAATACATTTGGCGGCTAGACACGGTCGGTCGGGTCACTGGCGTTATGCTGCTGCTGCAGTCCGGGAGCTGCGTGGCCTCCGGTGGTCCTTTTCCGGCGGGGCGTCGACCGGAGAACGTGCACGTAACCACCGCAGGGTCCGCCTCGATCGGAGGCCGGCCACCACAGAGAAAACTTGGGGTGGGGGTGGGGTGGTGTTGGCAAGAATGGACACCGATGGCGACGAGCTGGAGTAATTGACCGGTGGTCGGCCGACCCGACCGGCGTCGCCTTGGATCTGTGCTGTGGTTACACCCGCGGCCGGAGCATCGGCGGCGGCGTCGGCCTCCGCTTCCACTCGACGAGGCGGAGCAGGAAGTCCATGACCTCCGCCGGGTCCTGCAGCGAGTAGGACGCCGTGGTCTCCTTGGCGCACTTGCTCACCAGGATCCCCACGCCCTGGCCCCTCTCCCGCAGCACCTTGAATGCGTCCTCGTCGGTGCGGTCGTCGCCGATGTACACCGGCAGGACGTCGCTCCGGTCGGCGAACCCTGGAGAAGCACAGCGAACAGGCATAGCCATGGTGTCAACTTCCTGTTTTCTCCCTTCATTTTTTGCTTAATTAACGACAGTGGCCGGTGTGGAACGCAAAGAAACCGGGACCGAAAACGATTGTGGTGACACTGACACGAACCAAAGATATATAAGAGTATGTGGTTGCGTACCTAGCGACTCAAGCAGGAACTCGAGAGCCTTGCCCTTGTCCCACATAATGCTGGGGCGGAGCTCGAAGACCTGCATTCGCATAAACAAATGGAGGTTCCAATCTTGATCAAGATCTTGGCAATGGAAAGGTCAACTAATCTTGTGGTTCATGGCTGAGTTCATTATCAAGAAAAGGCGTTCTTAAATAAGCAACTGACTCACCTTCCTGCCTTGGGTGAGCTTGAGCATGGGGTAGTCCTTGATCACGGCCTTGACTTGCTCGGCCAGGAAATTCCATCTCTGCAGTTGAGACCAATGGTTATTAGTGGTTGAGACGAGAGGAGGAGGACGGATAATAACTGACTAAATTAACCGCACATGATGCGGCATGCATGCTTGTTTAATTAAGCGGCCAAGTGGCCGGGCATCCCGAGGTAGCTAGAGAGAGTGAGCCTACCTTTTCATCCACACATCTGAAGTGGACGGACAGGCAGAACTTGTTGTTCTCTACCATGGCTCCAGGTGTGGACTTCGTCTTTTCCACCAGCACCTTGTACACCTGACAAGAATCAAATGTGATCCATTATTCACCAACTACTAGTTAAGTTAACACAGCATTGGGCACTGGCTGGCTAGATAAGCACTACAAATGGACAAGTGTTCTTTCTTTCTTCCTCTCATTAGCTAGTGTAAGTACCTCGGCGATCACCGGGAGGAACTCGCGTGCAGGTTGGCACAGGACGGACTCGGACTGCAGATTGTCATGAGGTGAGATTAGTCGGCGAGAGTGATCGACTGGGTTAATTAAATATGAGAATATCGACGGTTAATGGTCGTAGTAGATGTTATGGAGATGGAGAGGGGAATGGGGGGCGTACATTGGAGCCTGGTCCCTGGATGTCCATGCCGTGGCTGCCGGCGTAGTACAGCTCGGAGAGGCCGACGAAGTTGTGCACCTGCACCGCCGCAAGCTTAATCAGCAGGCGAGTTTGTCACTTGGTAAAAGGCAGCCAGGGAGAAGCGGCACTGGGAGGGAATGTACCTTGTCGCGGCACCGCCCGCTCACGATCGCCGTCGGGAAGTGCTTGGCGACGTCGCGCACCGCCTCCCTCATCTGCACAGAATGATACACCATGAAATCGATCAGCAAATATGGTCTTGCTTTTTGCTTGAGGCCGGCCGGAGGGCCGTGGAAAGTTGAGTGTTGCGGCCGGTGAGTGAGTGAGTGACTCACCGCGTCGCTCATGTAGGCGGCGTCGGGGTTGTCGACGATGGGCGAGAGGGTGCCGTCGTAGTCCAGGAACATGACGATCTTCTTCCCCTTGGACGCGCCGGCGATTTGCTCGAACTTGCCTAGCGCCGACGGGTGCTTCCTCTGCTCGGACCGCAAGGAGAGAAGGCAAGAAAAGGTTTGAGCACCGGCCTGGAGAGTGGAGAGTGGAGAAAAGTGGTGGCAAGAAGAGGGAGGGACTGACTGACCATCCATGCCGTGAGCTCGTCGACGTCGGCGCCGGGGCGGGAGCGGGTGGGCGAGGAGGCGCGCATGGCCTCGAGCTCGACCCAGGTGCAGCTCGCGGAGCGCGCGGCGGCGGCGAAGTCGAGGTACGTGTGGCGCATGGACATGGCCCCGGCGCTGGCGGCGCTGCGGCACGCGAAGAGGCCCGCGGCGGGGCCGGAGCCCGGCATGGCCGCCCCGCCCGCGCCAATGCCCATGTCCGAGACGACCACGTCCTGGCTCGTCGTCATGTCACCACCTCTCGGCCGGCGCCACCAAACAAGCAAGCAGACCAGCCGAGAGCTCGTCCCGCGGCGCGGTGCAAGGGGATGCCGGCGAGCTCCTCGACTCCGTTCGTTCCGGCGGCAAGCTCTGAGACGGCGCGCAGGGGGTGGAGGGAGGGAGGGCGTGTGAGTGGGAGCTTGTGAGAGAGCTTAGGGGTGGGTGGAGCGGAAGTGGGATAAGCGCGGGTACTTATAGCTCGAGCGTGGGGCGCGGTAGGGGCACGTGGGGCCTGCCCCGTGGGATCCCGTGCGGAGCCTACGCGCTGTGGCGCCGTGTGCGTGCACCGAGTCCACCACCCACGGCCTTTGTCGTCGTTGGGCCAAAAGAGGCGACGGGAGCCCTTTTGGTACCGAATTTGTGAAGTGTGCGTGTACGCAACAAAGTAAGCCTCTTTTTCTTTTCTTTTTTTGAGGAGTAGTGAGCCTCTCTTTTGAATCGTAGTAGCATGTTGTCGTATCGTTGACACGCAGTTTAGGACGGTGGTGTGGAAAGGAGAGGGGGCGTCCATGATTGATCGAGTGAAGGTTGGTGGAGGAGTTTCGACACGGGAGACGGTGAAAAGATGGAAAATCGTAATCTGATCACAGGGTAAGGTTCGGTGTGACCAAAACGTGTCCGTTCGGACACAGTATCCACGGTTTTGGTGCTAAAATAAGTTTATAAGCTTTCAAGGTCAAAAACTATTTGAACTTGCTTTTCACACCTAGGGGCTACTATCTACCTGCAACGTTTTGAGCTTTAGAAAAAACATACCTATGATAGGGAATAACAGAGTTGCGAAAAATAATCAGTTCGTAGGCGGTTTTCATGCTTTCTTGTGCACTATTACTAATCGTAAATAAAAATCGCATATGACAATTTTTATTCATACGACATGACAATTCGTAAGACATGACGATTCTTATTTATAGGATATGTCAATTTTTATACATAGAACATGATACTGTGTAGAATATGGCAAAAAAATTGTTAAAAATATTGAACATGTCTATTTTGAGTAAAAATGACAAATTCACCATGGTTACAATGATGCAATAGGTTTTTCACCCCATGGCTATTTTGCCAGGTTTTATTTGTAGATTGTTTTATACAGGTTCAGATGGATCTCTACACACGGAATTTTTTATTTTTACACATGGAAAACTCATGGCATTTTTTGTTGTCAAATCATGCATGAAAAATTCTTATTTGTGGAAGATGAAAATTCTTGTTTGCATATAGCTTATGGGACATGGCAAAAAAAATTGTTGGATATTCTCGGATGCATCTCGATGTGTGGTGCTCGGGGGAGAGGGATTGTGTGGTGCAGCGCCGATGACATCTTTTTTTTTCGTGTCCATGGCAAATCTACTCTGTAGACCAACAACAATTTTTTCTATCTATCTAGGCTAAACTATTACTTTTTGTATCCATGGTAAATTTAATAAAAAAATGTCATGGAAAATAAACATGTGTTTTACCAAGGCAAAATTTTGAAGTTTTATTTTATGAAACATAATAAAATTACATTTAACATAGAAGAAACGTATAAAAAGCGTCGAAATACATCACGACAATATCAATGTAAACACCATGGTAATTTGCATGCAATATACACGACAACTTTTAACCCAAAAAAAAAGTTGCCAAAACATATCGATATGGGATCTAGTTTCGAAGATCTCGTTGCGACATATTTAATGGTGATTTTTCAATCAGAATTTGGATTAAGAAGAACAATGTGAACTGCTCCTTTTGTTGGGTTAAGAAGAACCAAATATGTCACCTTTTGTTTTGTTTGGTTTGTAACATAGAGCAACTACATATGTCAGTGTTAATTCCTTGGTTAAATGTTGTCCAAATTATGATTGCGGACAGTTTGTGCGACAATTTCATAAAAACTTTTTTTTGTCTAATTTGGGTCATAATGGTGCTCATAAAAAATAGAAAATTATAAAATAAATCAATGATAAGTGTGGGAGTAATGTGGGAAATTTTCAATTCATTTGGATGAGCCATTTGAGAGAAACTTCCAACTGAACTTCAAATAGAAAAAATATTTCAAAATTTTCAAGGTTCCCAGAAAAAGTTGAAATTTTTACAAGAAATCAATCATAAGTGTGGGTGTAATCAGGGAAATTTTGAGCTCATTTTGATGCGTCATATGAGAGAAAATTTCTCCCGCATTGTATCATATCCCAGGCCGTCGCGTAGTGGCTATTTTGCATAATTTATATATATAAAAAGTCGGCTTCATGTATAAGCGACATGCGTGCGCCGCGTCGGGTGGCATCAGAGTCTGCCTGTGAGCCAGACATGCAGTGACGGAGTTAGGATGAATACACGCCCCAGACCCTATAGGTAGTGTAGATTTAGTGAGGCATATTAGATGATACTGTAGCTAAAATTAACAAAGTGTTTCTTTGCCATGCTTCAGGCAACGGCCCGGGCTGTCTGGGGCCTGACGCCGCCTCTGCAGACATGTCACGTACGAGCCCATGCGAAACTATTAATCATATTTGAACACGTAGGCAAGCAACACTTATTATGGATCGAAAGAAGTATTTTATTACTTTTCACACTAAAGTAAACATCAAAAGCAAGTTCTATAACTATCGGTGATATTACCTCTATATTTTTTATCCTTGATACTTACAGCATCGGATTTCCCTTTTTCATTAGCACGATAGTGAAATTGGTCGGTCAAACTGAAACAACTCTGCTTCTTTTCGCATGTTACAAACTGTTGACTGTTGACTCATTGTTCTGTACTTGTTGCCCAATAGTTCTGACTTGGAAATGGAACAAATTAAGAAAGAAGGGAGGCAGCTGAAACGATCCTGCAACACCCAATTAAGTTGGCCAGTTGGGCACTTACTAGCTTTTGATTGGACAAAATCTGGTCTGTCTTTTACACTTGATGCACATAGAAAATACACCAACGTTAGTGGAGAATGCAACCAGGAATAACAAACCAACTGACAGTCTACTTCCAATACAGTAATATATCTCCCTCTCCCTGCTGTGCATCTGTGGGGACTTCTACTTGCCAACAACAAAGCAAGCACAGTGGTTAGATTAATTTTTGTGTTTATGGGGCGGAAAGATCAAGATAGGTAGGCCAAGTTTGTCCAAATATGGTTTGAGAGATATCATTATCTGTGCACTTGTTTATAGGCTCCGATGCATGCCGTGCGTGTTTGAGTTGTAAAGACATGTTATCTGCGCACTTGGCACTGAGAAGAAAACTCGGATTTTCTCGATCGCTATCGGGTTCTTGTTTTAGTGCGCGCGAAATGAGAAGAAAGAAATAAAAGCCAGTTAAGGTGGTAAAACATCGTCCTAATAAAGAAAAGATCAAAACAGCTTTCCGCGTCCCACCTTTTGCCTTTTGCTCCTCCTTTTCATACAAAACTCTTTTTCACAAACGCAAACACACAAAAAAGATAACAACTCCAATTTGCTCCGTTTCCTTAAGAGCCATGATGTCGAATGTTTCAGATCTAAGAAGGATATTCTACTAGCAAGTTGGTTTCATCGTCAAAGGAAAAATATATGAAGTTTGCATGGTAATAAATAAGCAAGTTGAACTACAGAAATTACCTCCGCTTTGGACTAGATATATCTTTAGTAAGAAACTTAATTTTGGTTGTGAAATGTAAATAGTTCTCGGTTCGATCTGTTGCTAGATAACGTGCATGGCACTTCTAGCTTCTACATAGATCTTAATCATATCTAGGATAAGCCTAATCCACTGCAGCATGTAATCCTGTTATCCATGTGCCCCCTTTTGGCGAATGAGGTGTCTTAGCTGTTGAACACCTATTGTCTCTTACGAAGTTAAACAGTTTTCTAATTTAATACAAAATTATCATCAGCATAAGATTATTGATGCGGTAAATCACATACGGCACACTAGAAACGTCATTTTTTATAGACCAAAGGCCTATATCAACATATGGAGGTTCAAAATATTTAGATAAAATCACAACGCAACAACGTCGCCGGCCATAGTGGTGTGACGTGGTCATCCGCCATAAAGAAAGTAGTGAAATTAGATGGAAGGTCGTCCCCCCCCCCCCCCCCGCCCCATGTGGCGGCACGGGGGAATCCCTAGGTTCACTGTCGTCGGGTCCCCTCCTCTCCTCACCAACACGTTTCCACCGCCCGAGGGGACGCCGGCGAAGCCGACCGTCCTCACGGAAGGTGGTGGTGGGGCGCTCGATCTCGCATAGGCCGTTCGGAGTAGCGGGGAATGGTCTCGTGGACGGCTGGTTGGGGCGATGGATCAGACATGTACTGACAAAATCTCCTATGAGACAACTCTCATATCAATAAAGATCAGACATGCAGAATGTAGGGTATTACCTCACGACGAGGGCCTCGACCTAGGTAAATCCTTGTCCCGTGTCTGCCCAGTCTGATCCACTATGCGCGCTCCACTTCCCTGAGGAACCATAAATGAGACATGCCGCATATTTACACCGACAGTTGCCGCGCCAGGTAGGGGATGTGCGTATAAATACAATGTTTAGATTGGTTTTTAACCATCATCATCAATCTCTACGGAGCGATGTGAATCAGAAGAAAATTTTGTGACGCCGCTGATGTGATGTAGCATGTTGATACGTTCCAAACCTATCTATATTTTCTGCTTGCTTCATGTTTATTTTGTTGATATTGCTATATGTGTTGATGCACTTTCATATCATTTACAACATATTTGGACTAACCTATTAACTCAGTGCCCAGTGCCAGTTTCTGTCTGCTATTGTCCGTGCATTGCAAGATAATGTCAAATATAAAAGTGCTCGGAAAATTCCAAAAAAATCATATAAAAATATATGCAAGACAGAAGACTCTGGAAGCCCGAAGGGGTGCCCGAGGGGGGCATCCCTCGTCCAAGCGCCCTGAGGGGTGCCCGAGGGGGGCATCCCTCGTCCAAGCGCCCTGAGGGCGCGGCCAGGGGGTGGTCGCGCCACTTGGCCGCCAGGGCCAGGGGGGCCACCCCTCAGGCTCCCCTTGGCCTATATTTACACCTCGCTACGAAAATCCTCGAGAGCAACCCCGTTACGCGATTTCGTCCACTGTTATGTGATACTCCCAAACGTATCTATAATTTCTGCCCATTCCATGCTTATATTGGTGATATTTCTATATGTTTTGCTACATTTTCATACCTTTTATAATATATATGGACTAACCTATTAACTCGGTGCCCCAGTGCCAGTTTTTGTCTGATGTTGTCTGCGCATTGCAGGAAAATGTCAAATATTAAATTGCTCGGAAAAATCCAAAAACATCATATAGAAAAAAGCAATCAGGAAGACTACAGAAGGCCGAAGGGGGGCCAGAGGGGCCCCACCCTGACCAGGCGGGTCCCTGGCGCAGCCTAGGGTGGGGTCGCGCCACCTAGCCTCATGGTCAGGTGGGGTCCCCCTGGTGCCCTTCTTTCGCCTATATATCACTCCTACCCCGAAAACCCTCGGGGGGACCTCCGTTACGCGATTTTCACCAATGTTTCGTCGCTGCCGCGATTCCGATCTCATGATCGCCTAAAGACATGTCCCGGCACCCTGTCGGAGGGAGGATTCACCTCCGGGAGCTCCTCCATAACCTTGAACGCCTCCCAGATGTGTCGTGAGTAGTCCCCTTAGACCATGGGTCCATGATCAGTACTTAGATGTTGTCTTCTCTCTAATTTGCTTCGTTTCCTTATGAGCCATGATGTTGAATGTTTCAAATCTAATAAGGATATTCTACCGGTAAGTTGGTTTCATCGTTAAGGGAAACGTATATGTAGTCTGCATACCCATAAATAAGCAGGTTGATAATGAAATTGCCTCTGCTTTGGACTAAATATATCTCCAATAGAAACTTAACTTTGGTTGTGCAATGTAAAAGGCTCTCAGTTCGATATGTTGCTAGATAACGTGCATGGCACTTCTAGCTTCTACATAGATCTTAATCATATCTAGGATAAGCCTAATCCACTGCAGCTTATAATCTTGTTATCCATGCGCCCCCTTTTCGCGAATGAGGTGTCTTTGCCGTTGAACACCCGTGACCCATTGTCTCTTACGAAGTTAAACAGTTTTCTAATTTTGATACAAAATCATCATCATCATAAAATTATTCATGCGGTAAATCACATACGACACACTAGATACATCATATTTTCTATAGACCAAAGGCGTATATCAACATACAGAGGTTCAAAATATAGGTTTAGAGAAAATCACCATGCAACTACGTCGCCGGCCATAACAACGGTGAAGGTGACGTGGTCATCCGCCATTAAAGAAGTAGTGAAATTAGATGGGCGGATGTCCCCTGCACCACCCCCTCTGGCGGTACGGGGGAATCCCTAGGTTCGCCACCGCCGGGTCCCCTCCTCTCCTCACAATCGTGTCGCCGCGACCGGAGGGGACATCGGCGAAGCCGACCGTCCTCAAGGAAGGTGGCGGTGGGGCGCTCGATCCCCGCCTGGTGGCTCACTCCTTCGAGCGCATCTGCCTCAAGGAAGGTGGCGGCGCGGCAGGGCATGGCCTCCTCTGACTTATACGGCATGTGACGAGGACGTGTGCAACGTGGGTCGTGGGCTCGTGAATGGTTGGCTAGGGCGATGTATTTGGGGTAACCGGCTTGGAAGCGACAACTGAGGGTCCTCGTCCAGATGCAAGGGCGGCGCGGCCGTGGCGGCTGCTACCTGGTCCTTCGACGGCCGTGTCTTGAGGTACTGGCACACTGTCGGCGTCCGTGATGCTTCCATCCGATCTAGGTTTTGGGGATGATTTGCGCAGGTAGCCTTGATTCTTCTGGATATGGCCTGGCGCGAGCCGGAGCGGTGAGGCAAATGCGAGTGGCGAGTTCCTGCAGGGGGGGTCGTGATTGTCTTCTCCTCTGTTGCTCTAACTGGTGGCGTGGGGGCCTGTTGGTTATGCTTACATAATTGAGGCGGGCCTATGGTTTTCTCGCTCCAAAACAGTGTTCCATACTAAATAATTGTTTACTCACAACTAGAGTTTATTCACTTGACAAATTTATTATGGTGGCTGGTAAAGAGAATTCTTAGTTCTAAATAATTTATAAAAAAAATACACTCCCCCCGGTGAATGTATTGTAGGATACCCATGGATATGGGTAGCCATTGATTGTGTTTGTTTGGTGGAGAGGGAGTATATACAAAAATCACCGGAATCGTCAATAATGTGTTTAGCATGGAATATAATGATAATCTCTATCGTAAAACCGTTGACATGAATGCACACTTTCAAAAAGGAAATCTCTGGTTTATAAGCAGTGAACCCTTGTACATGTAAAGTCTTCGTTTCCTTTTGAGGCCCGCCATTTACACCTATGTTATTTCATTTTTCAAGAGTCGTCATCTTATTTTATTGAGCATTAACGTTTTTTTTAGAAAAAAGGGGAAAGTCTCAGTCTCTGCATCGGTTGATGCACACAGCTTTATTGAGCATCAACGTAGAGAGCGGTTCTATTATTCTTAATGTAGCATGCATTGTGTTTAACTGATGTTGATGGATCATGATTGGGTGTTAATGTTACTGTTTGTTAGCTGTGTGTGTGTGTGGTTAATATCGAGAGTAGGAATGTCTTGATGATATTGTGGAGGACGGGGGTAGCTCCTTTGGCTCTGGCTCCGTGGGACTGATGAGGGGCGGGTCGGGGCCCCGGGCTGGAACGGGTACTGGAGAGTGGGATCGATCGAGTCATCGACGCACCTTTCCGCGCCTCTTGTCTTCTTTCCGTGTGGACATCATGCACAGCACTGCCGCGCACAGTTTGTAGGAGCCAGTTGAGGAGTATCGTGCATGTGGGAGAGAGGGGAGCTGAGGCTTCCCCTTGAGATATTTTGGTCGATCGATGTACAGTACGTTCCTAGCTCAGAGGCGCCTCTTGCTCCATTATACATGTATGCGGGCACAGGTCTCTTTACCTATGCTGTAAAAAAAATTCGCACGTCACGTGCGTATATATTTTCCCCGTGTGCGTACTGCCGAGTGCCGGCCCAGCCTAGCTACTCCAGTAGGTACTAGACGGATTCCATCGACGCGGGCATTGGAGAATCATTCAGCCATGGAGGAGCAAGCAAGCAAGGTCCTCCTCCCATAAATGGTATACAGCCTTAAGCCTTTCACCCAACGTCACGGTGTGGAGGCACCGTAAAGAGTGCAAACACATGCATGGCTGGCGCGCACCTCAAATATTCGTGAGTACTCTCTTATTTTGTCGACTTAGCCATGTCCATATATGTTGTACTTGTACCACTTTTCTCCTGCATCTGCATGCACGCACATGTCGCGTATCCGTCGTACCATGCATAGCTTTCCTCCCCTCTCTCTCTCTACCTGCCAGCCTCCTTTGTCCGCTTGCTTGTTTTGTTTGCTTCTCTCTCTCTCTCTCTCTCTCATACTATTTGCATGTGTGATTAACTTGTGTACGTACCTACGTATGTATGGTATTGTTCTTGCATGTCCGAATGCATGCATGCTTCCTACTCGATCGTAAGTACGTACTACGTACAAGCTGCTCACTTCATCACCCAGCTGTGGCACAGCCTGTGTACTGGACAGTGAAATCAATTCATGCATGCATGGCGCCAGTACTCCTCCTTCGAAATCAATTCATGAGAGCGCACGCAGGGGGTAGGTAGATCGGCGAGAGCTCGGTGATTCTTAGGCTGGTGGGAGTAACTTAGAATAGTAACATATACGGATTACGAGTCTATGTTACTACCTTCACAATGGGTAGTAGGCTGGTCACAATGGGAAGTAACTTAGACTAGTAACATACACAGATTATGAGTCTATGTTACTACCTCTACAATGGATAGTAACATATATGTAGTGTCATATAAGACTTCATTTATTAGATTATAGACTCATATTGTGTTGGTACGTGTGATGTTACTTAAAGAGCAAGTAACTAGCTAAGTTACTACAAACATCTTTCTCCTCATTAACTCATTGCCACATAAAAAAAATTGCTGAATTGGACTCTATGTTACTGCTAAGTTACTCCCCATTGGGGCCAGCCTTAGCGTAACGTACGCCCACTCGAATCACACACCAGCCAATACATTTCTAGTTTCAAATAACACGACAAGGGCTCAGATGCCGGCCGGGAAGAGGACGAGAGAGCGTGCATGGCTGTAGTACATACAATGCCATTCGAACCGCGTATCACTCCCTTGCGTAGCCAGATCCACGGACCACAAACTGCGACCAACTCTGGCTCCAAGTGACCAGCCGCGCATCTTTCCATATCTCCACTAGCCAGGCCGGCCGGCCGGCCGGGGACCGGCGTGTCCCGTGCATGCATGGGCGTACCCGCCGCCCGCCGATTCGCCGGGCGTCGCCTCCCAGCTGACCCGCGTGTTTTGTCTCCGGCAGTCACCCTTGCGAGCTGCGACGCGCGCGCCTATGGCGTGCCGTCGTACGCCGGCTCGTCACGTGGCGTGAACTCCGACGCGAGATGGATGGAGGTCGAAGTGACCACACCAGACGGACGTGCCGGGTGCGCGAGACAGGCGGCAGGTTGGACGGGCGTGCATGGCAATGGCATGGCGACCGGCGCGGCCGCGGCCGGCCTGTTTCCGACCGGCTGCTTGCATGGGTGCATGCAGCAGCTGAGCTTGCTTTTTCCTACCTCGGTTGCCGTGTGCCCAATCACCGCATCACCAGGCCCCCGGAGTGCGCCGGCCGTCTCGCTCCGCGCGCGCCCCGGACGCTACCGTATGGCGTCTCCTTCCTGGCTCCACCTTGCCACACAGGGCCCAAAGTAGCAATGCCCGAGCTTCCACTGTGCAGCCGTGAACCATGCATGTTATCAACACCTAGCAGCGTGCACGTACGTACGTGTGTACTAATAGTGCTATATGATGTGTATTTGTTCTCAAAAGATAGAGAGGGTATGTAGAACCCAGTCGACAAAGATTTAACGAAGTCTTAGTTGAATGACATGATCATTGATTTTTTGTTGCAAACGACATGGCAAAAGGCTACAACCGACGATAAAAAATGTTGCGATGATTTTGCCAACAACGACAACTAATGTTGCAACCCGTGTGACTAACGACATGCTACAATCAATAATATATATGTTGCAACTATATAAAAAATTACAAACGATGAAATAAAATGTTGCAAAGTCGACTGAGACTTGGTTAAATCTCAGTCGACTGAGTTTTATCAAGTCCGTTAGTGAAATCGCTGTTGTATTGCTTGAGCCTTGTCGACATATATATAAAAGTACAATGATCTATTGGGAGTACAAGACAAGGTAGAATAGAATCCTACTCTATCCCGTATTTCCTAATATAACAATTATACTCAACAGGATCATGTTGTGATGTGTAAGGGCATCTTCAACGTCGATCTAAACCTTCTGCAATCATTTAGATAGACTGGTTCGGATTATTGGGGAACAGGGCAGAAAACAATAATTTTTTCCAACCTACGAGTCCCGAATCCAAGACCTATGCTATGCCGATGCAAATAACGGATGGAGATAGGTCACATACTAGTATGTAGTCTATTAAGTGGGAAACGTTCCCGCCTGAACGTGGTTGATGTAGTCGAACCCGGCAATCCCCGATGCGACGAATATCCACGATAACTCCAGAGGCCACCTGGTCCTTGTAGACCGATGACGGGATTACATCCCCGTCAGAACATTGTCGGTGAAGACGTCGCAATACGGCCTCGAGGATGAAAGAGCACCACAGGTGTAGCGCATCGCAAGATTACACACGCACGATGTACCTGACGTTCCCTCTGGGCTCCAAACCAGAAGAGCATCAAAAAGAAGATGAATTCGGATCCCGATTACAACAACACGACGACGTGCGTATGGTGGAGAAATCTCCAACCAAGTGCAGACTCCAAACTAGGAGGAGTCCAGTCGAGGAAGGAGAAAGGAGAAAGAAAGAGATCAATGTTATGAAGAAAAAAGGGCACCCTGTCCCTCCTTATATAGGTCAAGGAGGGGTGCCACCCTCCCTCCACTTCCCATCTGGGACTAAACCCAAGGGGAGAGGAGGGGGTGCGCCATAAGGGGGTGGGCCTCTCCCTTGGCGCCATGGGCCAAGAGGGATGCTCCCTCCTCCCATAATGGCCCTCTTTAGGCCCATATCTCTTTCTTCCATTTTTAATTATATTTTAATATTTAATTCTGTTAATTAAATAATAAAACATATTTAAACATTATTAAATAATATTGTGAACCTTTCAAAATATCCAGAACTTCTTCTGACACTTCCCGGAACAATTTCAGTGTTCTCTCTTATTTCATCGATGATCCCAAATCTATCCTTATTGCGGTGAATACCCTTAAGTGTGACACCCTACGGTTCGGGAAGCAACAGACATGATCGGACACTCTTTGACCAATGACCATCATGTGGCACCTGGTTACAATCCTTGATGTGCCCCTGCGCTTCCATCGAATTAACTTTGTTGTTGAATCGTTAACGTTGAGTCCTTTTCCCTTTGTCCTACGGTAGTTTGTTTGTCCGAGGTTTGATCGTCGGTATCCAATATACCTAGTTAATCCTCGTTACCGACAAAAATGTTTACTCGTTCCCGTGATATTACAACCCCGTAACCTAGTCACATGATTGCAATCTTTATTATGTAATATCATCGACTGGGCCCAGAGTACCTATCTGTTACTCGGATGGACAAATCCCGCTTTGGTCTATTTGCATACTAATTAACATATTGATACGTCCAAAACGTATCTATAATGGATGCTTGCTCCATGCCTCTTTTGTGTGATATTGCTATGATATTGATGAATTTCCATACACTTTTGATCATATTTGGACTAACCTATTAACTCAGTGCACCCCAGTGCCAGTTCCTGTTTTCTGCTGTTTTTTCTATTTCAGGTTTCCCCCATATTAAAAGTGCTCCAAAAATTCGGGAAAAATCCAATAAAAAATCAGCTCTTCGGAAGCTTCGGGAATCACCGAGGGGGGGGGGGGGCAGAGGGGACGCACCTGGGCCCCAGGCGCCCTCCCGGCGCGCCCTAGGGTGGTGTTGCGCCAGGGGGGCGCCTGGACCCCTGGTGCCCCCCCTGGCTGCCCCCCTTCGCCCATATATTCTCCGTGACGCAAAAACCCCGATACGGGAACCCTTTTTCGCGATCTCTCCTCTGTTCCGCCGCCGCCGCGCTTCCAAGATCGAGAGCACCAGAAGACCTCTTCCCGGCACCCTGCCGGAGGGAGGAACCACCTCCGGGAGCTTCTCCACCACCATTAATACTTCTCGGATGAACCGTGAGTAGTCCACCTTGGACCATGGGTCCATGATCAGTAGCTATGTGATGTTCTCGTCCCCTCTTTGTTCTTCATGGATTAGACCTCGTGAGCTGCCCTACATGATCGAGGCACATATGTAATCTTTATGTTGTTGCTATGCTGAGTTTGCTGGGATCCGATGGATTATGAGATTATGTTCAGATTGTGTTTGAGTAATATATTTGATTCTCCTCTTTTATATTTATGTTCTAGAGTAATTCTTGCATGTTCTTCGTTGTTGTTTATTGCTTTGGCCAAGTAGTAGGTAGTGACTCCAAGAGGGAGCGTTATGCATGATTGTGGGTTCATGCCCCCCGATGACTAGCTTCAGTGACAGAAACATGAGTCTATGGATGTGTTGTTGCCACAAGGGAGAAAACAACGGTGCTTGTACTTGCGGGTGCAAGGATTGTTTACTTTACGCAAATTTCTTTAATGCAGTTGTCTGTTGCTTTGAGTTTACACTTTGGGTGGGATTCGCAACTTAATACCAGCGAGATGTTCTGGATAGATATCTCAAGGTGGATGATTAGTAGGTAGATGCAGATGGATTTCTTTCTACTTGATTTGGCGTACCGCCCAAGATTTTGAGCCTCTTCCTTTCTTTATAGCAAAGTTAGCATTGGTTTGCGCACATAATCCTGTCAATTGCCCAGCTGTAATTTGTTTACCTCACATGTCTATTTTATCGTCTTTTGGGAGAGAGACATCACTAGTGAACATCATGGGACCCCGGTCCATATTTCCAATACTGTTTACACCCGTTATCAATTTACTGCTTTAGTTACTTTTCCGTTGCTATCACTATCATTATTATATCGTGCGTTTTTATCCTTTGTAAACAACAAGGCCGGAGGAAATGACAACTCCTCTGTACTCGTTGGGAGCAAAGTTATTTGTTGTGTGTGCAGGTCCAGGTAAAGTAAGCAACCTCGGTTGTGAACGGCGCAATTGTTCACTTTACCACTGATGGCTTCTCGCCCCTTCGTTGGTTTCCCCAAGTGTAAGGTTGAGATGTAGTGCAGCAGCAGTTTTCCCTCGGTGAAGATACCAAGGTTTGTCTCCAGCAGGACTCCAGAGATGATAAGTAGGTGTCAGCGGCGCAACTAACGCGGACCTGCACACAGACACATATAACTTTGTTCCCAACGAAGTTCAAAGAGGTTGTAAATCTCTCCGGTCTTGTTGTTTGCAACGGATAAAATGCAAGGGATAATGATAGCAAATAAAAGCGGTAAAGTAAATGTAGAGTCGAAACAGTGATAAGGATATGGACCGGTATACGTGATGTTCGCTAGTGATGTCTTTCTCCCAAAAGACGATAAAATTGCTATGCGAGGTAAACAAATTACAGAAAGGCAATTGACAGGATTAAGAATGCACCACAATGCTAACTATGCTACAAAAGAAAGGAAGTGGTTCAAAAGCACGGGCAGTACGCCAAAGTAAGTAGACCGAAATCCATCTGCATCTACTACTAATCATCCACCTTGAGATATCTATCCAGAACATCTCGCTGGTATTAAGTTGCGAGCCCCACCCAAAGTGTAAACCCAAAGCAACAGATAACTGCATTAAAAAGCACTCTGCGTAAAGTAAACAATCCTTGCAACCGCGGTTACAAGCACCGTTGTTTTCCCCCTTGTGGCAACAGCACATCCCCTAGACTCATGTTTCTGTCACTCAAGCGTTTCATCAGGGAGGCATGAACCCACAATCTAGCACAACGCTCCCTCTTGGAGTCACTACCTACTACTTGGCCAAAGCAATAAACAGCAACGGAGAACATGCAAGAATTACTTAGGAACAAAAATACAAGAGATAAAAACCAAATATATTACTCTATCACAATCTGAACATAATCTCATAATCCATCAGATCCGATCAAACTCAACATAGCAATAGCAGAAATATTACAAAGGTGCCTCGATCATGTAGGGAAGCTCACGAGGTCTAAACAATGAAGATCAAAGAGGGGAGGAGAACATCACATAGCTACTGATCACGGACCCATGGTCCAAGGATAACTACTCACGAGACATCCGGGGAGCATCCATGGTGGAGAGGAGACTCCCGGAGGTCAATCCTCCCTCCGGCAGGGTGCCGGGAAGAGGTCTTCTGGTGCTCCCGATCTTGGAAGCGCGGCGACGGCGGAACAGAGGCAAGTTCGTGGAATAGGGTTCTCGTTCTGGAGTTTTCCCGTGACGGGGGATAAATAGGCGAAAGGGGGCAGCCAGAGGTGGGCCAGGGGCTCCAGGCGCCCCCCTGGCGCGGCCAGGGGTGGGTCGCGCCGGGTGGCCGCCTGGGCCCCCCTGGCCCCCCTCTGGCCCCTCCCGGGCTTTTCTCGAAGCTTCCGTCACGCTGATTTTTTATCTGAATTTTCCCGAATTTTCCTGGCACTTTTTATATGGGGGAAAACTGAAATAGAAAAACAGCAGAAAACAGGAACTAGCACTGGGGTGCACTGAGTTAATAGGTTAGTCCAAATATGATCAAAAATGTATGAAAGTGTATCTAGATCATAGCAATATCACACAAAACATGCATGGAGCAAGCAGAAATTATCGATACGTTTTGGACGTATCAACATCCCCAAGCTTAATTCCTGCTCGTCCTCGAGTAGGTAAATGATAACAAGCATAATTTTTGTGGTGACATGCTAGCAACCATAAAAGAACTTTGAAAAGTAAAGCAATCAAGGCTAGAGATTCAATTCAAGTCATAACAGGCAAGAGTCTATATTAGCATTGAAACAAGTAACAAAAGAACAAAAGGTGCAAGAGCTCTCGCTGTCCGTGACTGGAATGTCTCCAAATGGTGTTTGTGTACAAGAAAGGAGATAGGGAATACGAGAAAAGATATTTTTGTGTTGAGAACTCAATCTACAAAAGTTTCACACTTGGTCTTCTTTGGAATCTTATCTTGACTCGTCCCCAGACCACTAGCCAGGTACAAGTCAATTTGATCCACTCCTTTTCGATATTTTGAGCACTCATGCAATGGATGAGCGTAAGCACGAGAGTTGACACTTATGATGGCAAAGAGAGAAATATGGTGGAGGAGGAAGACAAAAAGGATGAGAAAGGTTCACATCAATGAGGACAATCATAGGCAAGAGATGCCAAATGATAGATATGATGTGAGGAGTAGGGATTGCCATGCAACGGGTGCACATAAGAGCTAAGAAGCCCTCCAAACTATATGCAAAAAGATCATCTCTATGGAGTACAAGGATATAAAGGGAGTACTAGTGTGGATCTCTCAAAAGGATAGTAGTGTTGTCCCTTTCTCTCTTTTTATTTCTTTTTACTCTTTTTTCTATTTTTTGTATTTTTTGGTGGCCTCAATGGCTCTTTCTATTTAACTCTCATTTGTCCTCTTTGGGATCTTTTAATGTGTCCACTTTGGGATCTTTTCCTCACTTAAGGGCAACACTCTATTTTACAAGAGGGTAAAGGAGATCTTTCACGCTTTACAAGGTACTCAAAATCATAAAGAAGATGTAACTATCATGATGTATGCAATGTATGCTTCTGCCAGTGTAGCAGGAACATTTAAGACATGAAGATCAAGTCATGAAGAGGTGGAAGTTGCATGGCAATGTAACTCGGAAAGGCTATGGAAATGCCTTGATAGGTAGGTATGGTGGCTGTTTTGAGGAAGGATAAAGGGAGGCTTATGATGACAGAGCGTATCATGCCAAGGGTTTGGATGTACCGGCGAAGGTGGACACCAACTCTCGGAGTGAGAAGAAGGCAATGCACGGCACGGGAAAGGCTAGCAAAATATGGGAAGGTGGAAGTGTCAACTCTCAATACTTACATTAGTCCAAAGAACTCATGCACTTATTATCGGTAACTCTCAATCTAATGAGGAGGTTCACAAAGAGACAAGTACCCCGAGGAGGAGTGTATGGGGGTTTGGTTATCCTTGCGCATCCTCGACTCATGGTACGTGAGTGTACTCTAATATTCGACTCCTCAGAAGAGTAGTGATCCATCTAGTAGCTAGAGTTCTCAACTAGTTTTGTAGGTTTTGAAAATAAACACGGATTGCCCAAAATACGACACCTATCACTAATAGGCAAGAGCTCTTGACACCAAAAGTTCAAACATTACTCACATCAATACCTCAAAACTATTGCAAGTTACTACTAAAATTAAATAGCAACCTCAGTCACCTACTTTCAAGACAAGACACAACTCAGTGCCACAACCAACTCTCTTAACAAGATAAACATGAAAACTAAAAAGAGTTCCAGCAACAAACTAAACAAAAGCCAAGGCTCTTGCTAAAGACAAACTAAAAACTAAACAAGGCAGTAGCTATGAAAAGATAAAGAACACACAACAGCAAAAAGATAGGCAGGAAAAATCCTATGATGTGTTCTAGAATTTGAAAGTGGAGCGTGTTTCTCTCCCACACAAAGTAAGAAAGGATCTAACTTGTTATGAACAGCAAGCAAAGCTAAATAAAACTAAAAACAAAACCTAAGAGCGAGACGCTCCAAGCATAGCACATAACGCATGAAGTGATAAAAATATAGTGAGACGAAGGACGAACCGATGATTGTTGATGGAGAAGGGATGCACAGGGGCATCCCCAAGCTTAGACGCTTGAGTCTCCTTGAATATTTATTGGGGATGCATGGGGGCATCCCCAAGCTTGAGCGCTTGACACTCCTGGATCTTCTTTCATCATCTTCCAATGCACACTTGAAAACTCCCTTCATACATAACTCATCATAAGCTGATTAGAGAGGTTAGTACGCTTAATAAATAATTTTTCTCCACTGGATATAAAGATAATCTTGAAGATCTACTGTTTCTCAAGAGTGCCAAAAGGTTTTTGCAAAGAAAAAGCAAGCTTAAGGTTTGCAAAAGTTAGGAGAGACAAAACGTGGCAGAATCTGTGAAAAATAGAACAGCAGATAGTAACGAATTTTTTAGGGGCACTTCTTCAACTCAAATAAAAAAACTCAGAACATACGGAAGTTTCTTAATTGTATAGAGCATACTGTGTAAAAAATTCAGCTCAAAAAGATGAACTGGGATTTTTCTGGAATTTTTCTGGTCACGAGGACAGAATCTGTTTTCTGGACATCATGTCACAACTTTTACTTCCCTTGCCGTAAGAGGCTATAACTTGGCACAAAGCTGAAAAATAAAGATACAATGATGTTTCTACAGTAGTAACAATCATCAAGACACAAAAAAAGCAAAAAGAAAAACCTAAATTCGTTGCGGGCTGCCTCCCGAAAGCGTTTCTTTAAAGCCATTAGGTAGGCTTAAAGATTATAGAAGATGCTCTCACAAGAATAAGAATTTTGAAGCAAAAGAGAGCATCAAGAAGCAAATGTGAAACACATTTAAGCCTAACCCACTTCCTATGCATAGGCATATCGTAAGAAAATAAATCAAAGAAGCACAAAGTGACATGCATAGGAAGGTATAACAAGAACAACTTCAAAACTTTCAACATGAAGAGAGGTGTTTTTGTAACATGGAAGTTTCTACAACCAAACTTTCCTCTCTCAAAGTAATTTTCAGTAGCATCATGAACAACATCAAGAATATAACTATCACATAAATCATGTTGTTCATGACCTACAAGCACACATGTATTGTTTTCAACACGGTTTTTAGGATGATAAGATAGATGCAACCCATCACATTGAGCCTTGATAAGAGCATAGTTCTCCGGAATATGAATTGGAGATTTCAAAAGGATAATAGGACAATCAAGTGTGGGTGCAATAGAAACAATTTCATGCTTAACATGAGGAACTATAGCAAGTTCATCTCCGTAAGCATCATCCATAGTGGCATCACGGCCATAAGCATAGAAGGCGTCAACTTCATCAAAAAGGGATATTTCAAAATAATCCATAGGATCATAACACTCATATAAGGTAAGAGTCAAAGAGTTACTCTCATTAGAAGGTAGACATGGATGGCTCCATTCTTCCTCCTCTTGTTCGTCACTCTCCTCCTCTTTTTCCTCCAAGGAGCTTTCAGGTTCAGTAATTTCTTCTTCCATAGAGTCCTGCAAAACATTAGTCTCTTCCTTTGGAGGAGAGATTCTCTCAAGATGATCAGTAATATAATAATTTGCATCATAATTTTCCAAACAATAGTTAAGTATAGCAAGACTCTCAGATTTGTAAGGGGCGTCATCAATATTTTCAAGAAAAGAAGTAATTTCATAGGCACCCCTAAAAGCAACAAATTCTTCTATTTGTTTTGCATGATAAAAAACATAATTTCCCTTAGCATAAGAAGCTAAGGTTTCATCCTCATTGTACTCACATTGGAAAGCAAGGTGTTTGTGCCTCATAAAGCAACAAGATTCATCCCTGCAGAAAGATATATTATATATTGAGCACAAGTTTTTAGCATACTCATACGATCGATGTATGAGTCTCCATAAGTGTATCCCTTTTTGAGACAAGCAGTATTCCTTGTAATATTATTGTTGATCCTCGGTGAATCCTCCATGCCAATAAGATCTAGTTTCAAAGAAGTTAGACATTGATTGGCAAGTAAGGACCTAGACATACTATATTTTTTTATTTTTGATAAAGGACACAAAAGTAAAAACTGAAAGGTAAACTAACAAGACTAAAAAACAAAGGTAAAGGGTAGTGTGCAACTCCCCTATCTTAGCACTCGGAGTCCCCGGCAACGGCGCCAGAAAACTTGCTTGATTGCTTCTCGCCCCTTCGTTGGTTTCCCCAAGTGTAAGGTTGAGATGTAGTGCAGCAGCAGTTTTCCCTCGGGGAAGATACCAAGGTTTGTCTCCAGCAGGACTCCAGAGATGATAAGTAGGTGTCAGCGGCGCAACTGACGCGGACCTGCACACAAACACAGATAACTTTGTTCCCAACGAAGTTCAGAGAGGTTGTCAATCTCTCCGGTCTTGTTGTTTACAAAGGATAAAATGCAAGGGATAATGATAGCAAATAAAAGCGGTAAAGTAAATTTAGAGTGGAAACAGTGATAAGGATATGGATCAGGATACGTGATGTTCGCTAGTGATGTCTCTCTCCCAAAAGACGATAAAATTGCTATGCGAGGTAAACAAATTACAGAAAGGCAATTGACAGGATTAAGAACGCACCGCAATGCTAACTATGCTACAAAAGAAAGGAAGAGGTTCAAAAGCACGGGCAGTACGCCAAAGTAAGTAGACTGAAATCCATCTGCATCTACTACTAATCATCCACCTTGAGATATCTATCCAGAACATCTCGCTGGTATTAAGTTGCGAGCCCCACCCAAAGTGTAAACCCAAAGCAACAGACAACTGCATTAAAAAGCACTCTGCGTAAAGTAAACAATCCTTGCAACTGCGGTTACAAGCACCGTTGTTTTCCCCCTTGTGGCAACAACACATCGCCTAGACTCATTTTTCTGTCACTCAAGCGTGTCATCAGGGAGGCATGAACCCACAATCTAGCACAACGCTCCCTCTTGGAGTCACTACCTACTACTTGGCCAAAGCAATAAACAGCAACGGAGAACATGCAAGAATTACTTAGGAACAAAAATACAAGAGATAAAAACCAAATATATTACTCTATCACAATCTGAACATATTCTCATAATCCATCAGATCCGATCAAACTCAACATAGCAATAGCAGAAATATTACAAAGGTGCCTCGATCATGTAGGGCATCTCACGAGTTCTAAACAATGAAGATCAAAGAGGGGAGGAGAACATCACATATCTACTGATCACGGACCCATGGTCCAAGGAGAACTACTCACGAGACATCCGGGGAGCATCCATGGTGGAGAGGAGACTCCCGGAGGTCAATCCTCCCTCCGGCAGGGTGCCGGGAAGAGGTCTTCTGGTGCTCCCAATCTTGGAAGCGCGGCGGCGGCGGAACAGAGGCGAGTTCGCGGAATAGGGTTCTCGTTCTGGAGTTTTCCCGTGACGAGGGATAAATAGGCGAAAGGGGGCAGCCATAGGTGGGCCAGGGGCTCCAGGCGCCCCTCTGGCGCGGCCAGGGGTGGGGCCGCGCCGGGTGGCCGCCTGGGCCCCCCTGGCCCCCCTCTGGCCCCTTCCGGGCTTTTCTCGAAGCTTCCGTCACGCTGATTTTTTATCTGAATTTTCCCGAATTTTCCTGGCACTTTTTATATGGGGGAAAACTGAAATAGAAAAACAGCAGAAAACAGGAACTGGCACTGGGGTGCACTGAGTTAATAGGTTAGTCCAAATATGGTCAAAAATGTATGAAAGTGTATCTAGATCATAGCAATATCACACAAAACATGCATGGAGCAAGCAGAAATTATCTATACGTTTTGGACGTATCAACCACCTACTTGTCGACCTTGGAGTCCTACTGGTTTGTTGCTCAACCTTAGCATCTTCGCTAAGGGAAATTTGCTGCTACGCTACATCTCACCTTCCACTTTGGGTAACCAACGAGGGGCGAGAAGTAAACTCTCGTGACATCAAAGAAATTTCTGGCGCCGTTGCCAGGGATTCCACTCTTCAAGATAAGGGAGTTGCACACTATCTTTTGTCTTTGCTTTTTAGTCTTGTTAGTTTACCTTCAGTTTTTTCATTAGTTTCCTTTATTAAAAATCAAAAAAATAGTTATCTTGCTTGCTGCTTCTACGGGTTCCTCCGAGAACACTAAGTTGTGTGACTTCACTAGTCATAACAACAGTGACTTTATCTGCACTCCTATTGCTACACCTGCCACTTCAGCACCTTCTTATGAGATTAAACCTGCTTTGCTGAACCTTGTTATGAAAGATCAATTCTCCGGTGCTGGAGATGATGCTGCTTTGCAGTTAAATAATTTTATTGAGCTCTGTGATATGCAAAAGTACAAAGAAGTAGATGGTGATATTGTTAAGCTTAAGCTTTTTTTCCTTTCTCCTTGAGAGGAGGAGCTAAAATCTGGTTTCAATCCTTGCCTAGGAGTAGCATAGATTCGTGGGATAAGTGCAAGGATGCTTTTATTGGGAAGTACTACCCCCCTGCTAAAATTATCCAATTGAGGAGTTATATTATGAATTTTAAGCAATTGGATAATGAACATGTTGCCCAAGCTTGGGAACGCATGAAATCTCTTGTTAAGAATCGCCCTACGCATGGTTTGACTACTTGGATGGTTATCCAAACTTTTTATGCAGGCTTGAACTTTACCTCGCGGAACTTGCTAGATTCAGCCGCGGGAGGAACCTTTATGTCAACTACACTTGGTGTTGCCACAAAACTTCTCGATGAGATGATGACCAATTATTCCCAATGGCACACCGAAAGAGCTTCAACAGGTAGGAAGGTAAACTCTGTCGAGGAGATCTCCTCCCTAAATGAAAAGGTTGACTTGATTATGTCTCTACTTACGAAGCAATCTCCTATTGATCCTCATGATGTTCCTTTAAATTCTTTGATTGCTCAAGATCAAGTAGATGTGAACTTTATCTCTATAAACAACTTCATTAACAATGCTTATAGGAGTAATTTTGGTAGCAATCCTAGACCGTTCCCCTCCAACAACTATGGGAACAACAACACTTATCCTAGCACCAAGAACTCCACTTCTGAATTAGAGAGTATGCTTAAAGACTTCATCACTACCCAAAAAGCCTTCAACAAGAGTGTAGAGGAAAAATTAGACAAATTAGATAATCTCTCGTCAAAGGTAGAAAATTTAGCCCATGAAATAGAATTGCTTAAAATTAGAACTTCTCCTCTCGAGGAGAGGAAGGTCACTCCTATGAATGCTATTCAAGTGAAAATTAATGAAAACATTAGGATGATGGCTAAACTTAAAGAGAGATGGGCTAGAGAAAAGGAGGAAGAAGATAGAATTAAGAGCCTTCCTACACACCATACTGTTGCTACTATCCAAGGGGTTGAGGATATCCAAACTCTTAGCACTCAATGCACCCCTAGTCCCATAGGACCTATTAATGGTGATGCTATGACCTCAACTGTAGAAGAAGAAATTCCTATGACTATAGAAGCTACCAAACAAGTGAGCCTAAAGGACACCACTACCACTTTAATTGATAGTAGTGACCTTGATTTTGATAATTGCACCCTTTCTGAAGTTATTCGTTTCCTTCACAAGATGTCTAGAGACCCCCACACTAGCACACTTAATCTTGCCTTCACGGAGCATATCACTAATGCTCTCATTAAAGCTAGGGTGGAGAAGCTTAGGGTAGAAGCCTCCATACCTAGAAAGCTAGAAGATGGTTGGGATCCTATGATTAAAATTAAGTTGAATAACTTTTCTTGCTATGCTTTAAGTGATGTTGGAGCTAGTACCTCCGTTATGCCCAAAAGAATGTATGATATATTTGAATTAAAACCTTTTGATCCTTGTTCTTTTGGTGTTTGTCTTGTCGATTCTTTCGTAAAGAAACCTTTGGGGAAGATCGATAATGTTCTTATCATTGTCAATGACAATTATGTTCCCGTTGATTTTACTATTATGGACATTGAATGTGAACCTTCTTGTCCAATTATTTTGGGACGTCCTTTTCTTTGCACCGTGGGTGCTGATACGTCCAAATTTCATCACTGTTTTATATTGTAATTCATCCTTATTCATTGATATATTTCACATTATGATGATGTTCTTATGTTGTTTTGGCTTATTTTACACAGTTTGCAACTCTCCGGTGCCGAAGCAGCAAACGCAGGATTCAACGGTAGAAAGTGGACGCTGAGTTGCTGAAGAAGAACACCTCCAAATTACCTGAAAATCTATGGGGGGGGGGTATTTTCCAGAAGATTAACGAAGACTCACCGAAGAGGGGCCAGAGGAGCCCCAGGCGGCCACCTGGAGCGGCCCCACCCCTGGCCGCGCCGGGAGGGCGCTGCTTAGCGGCTTCTCGCCCTTCGTTGGTGAGCCCCAAGTGGAAGGCGTGATGCAGTGCAGCAGCGAGTTTCCCTCGGTGAAGATACCAAGGTTTGTCTCCCGTAGGACTCCGGATATGATAAGTAGGTGTCAGCGGCGCGACTGACGTGGACCTGCACACAGACACAGATAACTTTGTTCCCAACGAAGTTCAGAGAGGTTGTCAATCTCTCCGGTCTTGTTGTTCACAAAGGGTAAAAACACAAGGGATAATGATAGCAAGTAAAAGCAGAAAAGTAAAGATAGCTTGGAAACAGTAATGAGGATATGGACCGGGATACGTGATGTTCGCTAGTGATGTCTCTCTCCCAAAAGACGATAAAACTGCTATGCGAGGTAAACAAATTACAGAAGGGCAATTGACAGGATTATGAACGCACCGCAATGCTAACTATGCTACAAAAGAAAGGAAGAGGTTCAAAAGCACGGGCAGTACGCCAAAATAAGTAGACCAAAATCCATCTGCATCTACTACTAATCATCCACCTTTAGATATCTATCCAGAACATCTCGCTGGTATTAAGTTGCGAGCCCCACCCAAAGTGTAAACCCAAAGCAACAGACAACTGCAATAAAAAGAACTTTGCGTAAAGTAAACAATCCTTGTGACCGCGGTCACAAGCACCGTTGTTTTCCCCCTTGTGGCAACAGCACACCCCCTAGACTCATGTTTCTGTCACTCAAGCATGTCATCAGGGGGGGGGCATGAACCCACAATCTAGCACAACGCTCCCTCTTGGAGTCACTACCTACTACTTGGCCAAAGCAATAAACAGCAACGGGGAACAAGCAAGAATTACTTAGGAACAAAAATATAAGAGATAAAAACCAAATATATTACTCTATCACAATCTGAACATAATCTCATAATCCATCAGATCCCATCAAACTCAGCATAGCAACAACAGAAATATTACAAAGGTGCCTCGATCATGTAGGGCAGCTCACGAGGTCTAAACAATGAAGATCAAAGAGGGGAGGAGAACATCACATAGCTACTGATCATGGACCCATGGTCCAAGGAAAACTACTCACAAGACATCCGGGGAGCATCCATGGTGGAGAGGAGACTCCCGGAGGTCAATCCTCCCTCCGGCAGGGTGCCGTGAAGAGGTCTTCTGGTGCTCCCGATCTTGGAAGCGCGGCGGCGGCGGAACAGAGGCGAGTTCACGGAATAGGGTTCTGCTTCTGGAGTTTTCCCGTGACGGGGGATAAATAGGCGAAGGGGCAACCAGAGGTGGACCAGGGGCCCCAGGGCCCCCCCTGGGGCGGCCAGGGGTGGGGCCGCTCCGGGTGTCCGCCTGGGCCCCCTGGCTCCCCTCTGGCCCCTCCCGGGCTCTTATCGAAGCTTTCGTCACGCTGATTTTTTATCTGAATTTTCCCGAATTTTTCTGGCACTTTTTATATGGGGGAAAACTGAAATAGAAAAACAGCAGAAAACAGGAACTGGCACTGGGGTGCACTGAGTTAATAGGTTAGTCCAAATATGATCAAAAGTGTATGAAAGTGTATCTAGATCATAGCAATATCACACAAAACATGCATGGAGCAAGCAGAAATTATAGATACGTTTTGGACGTATCAGGCGCCTGGAGCCCTGGGACCACTCCCGGCTCCCCCCTCTGGCCTATATACTCCTCGTTACGCGAAAACCTAAAAAAAGAGAATGGGGCAAGCAGAAATTATAGATACGTTTTGGACGTATCAGGCGCCTGGAGCCCTGGGACCACTCCCGGCTCCCCCCTCTGGCCTATATACTCCTCGTTACGCGAAAACCTAAAAAAAGAGAAGTTTTTTTAGGTTTTCGCGTAACGAGGAGTATATAGGCCAGAGGGGGGAGCCGGGAGTGGTCCCAGGGCTCCAGGCGCCTGATACGTCCAAAACGTATCTATAATTTCAGCTTGCCCCATGCATGTTTTGTGTGATATTGCTATGATCTAGATACACTTTCATACACTTTTGATCATATTTGGACTAACCTATTAACTCAGTGCACCCCAGTGCCACTTCCTGTTTTCTGCTGTTTTTCTATTTCAGTTTTCCCCCATATAAAAAGTGCCAGAAAACTTCGGGAAAATTCAGATTAAAAATCAGCGTGACGGAAGCTTCGAGAAGAGCCCGGGAGGGGCCATAGGGGAGCCAGGGGGGCCCAGGCGGCCAACCGGCGCGGCCCCACCCCTGGTCGCGCGAGGGGGGCGCCTGGGGCCCCTGGTCCACCTCTGGCTGGCCCCCTTCGCCTATTTAATCTCCGTCACGGGAAAAATCCAGAAGAAGAACCCTATTCCGCGAACTCGCCTCTGTTCTGCCGCCGCCGCGCTTCCAAGATCGGGAGCACCAGAAGACCTCTTCCCGGCACCCTGTCGAAGGGAGGATTGACCTCCGGGAGTCTCCTCTCCACCATGGATGCTCCCCGGATGTCTCGTGAGTAGTTTTCCTTGGACCATGGGTCCGTGATCAGTAGCTATGTGATGTTCTCCCCCCTCTTTGATCTTCATTGTTTAGACCTCGTGAGCTGCCCTACATGATCGAGGCACCTTTGTAATATTTCTGTTGTTGCTATGCTGAGTTTGATGGGATCTGATGGATTATGAGATTATGTTCAGACTGTGATAGAGTAATATATTTGGTTTTTATCTCTTATATTTTTGTTCCTAAGTAATTCTTGCATGTTCTCCGTTTCTGTTTATTGCTTTGGCCAAGTAGTAGGTAGTGACTCCAAGAGGGAGCGTTGTGCTAGATTGTGGGTTCATGCCCCCCGATGACACGCTTGAGTGACAGAAACATGAGTCTAGGGGATGTGCTGTTTCCACAAGGGGGAAAACAACGGTGCTTGTAACCGCGGTTACAAGGATTGTTTACTTTACGCAAAGTTCTTTTTAATGCAGTTGTCTGTTGCTTTGGGTTTATACTTTGGGTGGGGCTCGCAACTTAATACCAGCGAGATGTTCTGGATAGATATCTCAAGGTGGATGATTAGTAGTAGATGTAGATGGATTTCGGTCTACTTATTTTGGCGTACTGCCCGTGCTTTTGAACCTCTTCCTTTCTTTTGTAGCATAGTTAGCATTGCGGTGCGTTCATAATCCTGTCAATTGCCCTTCTGTAATTTGTTTACCTCGCATTGCAGTTTTATCGTCTTTTGGGAGAGAGACATCACTAGTGAACATCACGTATCCTGGTCCATATCCTCATTACTGTTTCCAAGCTATATTTACTTTTCTGCATTTACTTTCAATTTGCTATCATTATCCCTTGCGTTTTATCATTTGTGAACAACAAGACCAGAGAGAATGACAACCTCTCTGAACTTCGTTGGGAACAAAGTTATCTGTGTCTATGTGCAGGTCCGCGTCAGTTGCGCCGCTGACACCTACTTATCATCTCTGGAGTCCTACTGGAGACAAACCTTGGTATCTTCACCGAGGGAAAACTGTTGCTACACTGCATCTCAAACCTTCACTTGGGGTAACCAACGAAGGGCGAGAAGCCACCAAGCAATAACCAAACCCCCATACACTCCTCCTCGGGGTACTTGTCTTTTTGTCAACCTCCTTATTAGATTGAGAGTTACCGATAATAAGTGCATGAGTTCTTCGGACTAATGTGAGTATTCGAAAGTTGACACTTCCACCTTCCCATATTTTTCTAGCCTCTCATGTGCCGTGCATTGCTTTCTTCTCACTCCGAGAGTTGGCGTCCACCTTCGCCGGTGCATCCAAATCCTTGGCACGATACGCTCTGTCATCATAAACCTCCTTATATCCTTCCTCAAAACAGCCACCATACCTACCTATCAAGGCATTTCCATAGCCTTTCCGAGATATATTGCCATGCAACATCCACCTTCTCATGACTTGATATTCATGTCATACATGCTACTTGTGTGATCGATGAGCCGCATGCTAGTTGAGCCTTGCCCTAATCATTGCTACATGACGCGCTAGTATCATTGCATATCCTGCTACACTGGCAGAGGCATACATTTGCATACTTCATGATAGTTACATATTCTTTATGATTTGAGTACCTTGTAAAGTGTGAAAGATCTTCTATACTTTTTGTAATATATAGAGTGTTGCCCCTAAAGTGAGGAAAAGATCCCAAAGTGGACAAATTAAAAGATCCCAAAGAGGACAAATGAGAGGAATAGAAAGAGCCATTGAGGCCACCAAAAAATACAAAAAAATACAAAAAAGAAAAAAAGAAAATAAAAAGAGAGAAGGGGCACACTACTATTCCTATTGAGAGATCCACACTCGTACTCCCTCTTATATCTTGTACTCCATAGAGATTATCATTCATGCATATAGCTATGTGGGGACCTTCACACTATAAAACTTGGCTTGTATAATCCAATGATGAGTCTCCTCAAATGAGCTCTAGGTCTCCTTGAGCAAGCAAGTTGGATGCACGCCCCCACTAGTTCCATTGGAGAGCTTACCTTAGCTCATATGTGCATCCGTTGCATGGCAATCCCTACTCCTCACATCATATCTATCATTTGGCTTTCTCTCGCCTATGATTGTCCTCATTGATGTGATCCTTTCACATATTTTTGTCTTCCTCCTTCACCATATTCTCTCTTTGCCATCCTAAGTGTCAACTTTCTTGCTTACGCTCATCCATTGCATGAGTGCTCAAAATGTCGAAAAGGAGTGGATCATTTTGACTTGTACCTGGCTAGTGGTCTGGGGATGAGTCAAGATAAGATTCCAAAGAAGACCAAGTGTGAAACTTTAGTAGATTGAGTTCTCAACACAAAAATACTTTTTTTTCTCGTATATCCCTATCCCCTTTCTTGCACGCAAACACCATTTAGAGACATTCGAGTCACGGACAGCGAGAGCTCTTGCACCTTTATGTTCTTATGTTGCTTGTTTCAATGCTAAATATAGACTCTTGCCTGTTATGACTTGAATTGAATTACATGCCTTGATTGCTTTACTTAAAAGTTATTATATGGTTGTTAGCATGTCACCACAGAAATTATTCTTTTTATCATTTACCTACTCGAGGACGAGCAGGAATTAAGCTTAGGGATGTTGATACGTCCAAAACGTATCTATAATTTCTGCTTGCTCTATGCCTCTTTTGTGTGATATTGCTATGATATTGATGAACTTCCATACACTTTTGATCATATTTGGACTAACCTATTAACTCAGTGCACCCCAGTGCCAGTTCCTGTTTTCTGCTGTTTTCTATTTTAGGTTTCCCCCATATTAAAAGTGCTCCAAAAATTCGGGAAAAATCCAATAAAAAAACAGCGCTTCGGAAGCTTCGGAAATCACCGAAAGGGGGGGGGACAGAGGGGACCCACCAGGGCCCCAGGCGCCCTCCCGGCACGCCCTAGGGTGGGGCCGCGCCAGGAGGCCGCCTGGACCCCTGGTGGCCCCCCTGGCTGCCCCCCTTCGCCCATATATTCTCCGTGACGCAAAACCCCCAAGACGGGAACCCTTTTTCGCGATCTCTCCTCTGTTCCGCCGCCGCCGCGCTTCCAAGATCGGGAGCACCAGGACACCTCTTCCTGGCACCCTGCCGGAGGGAGGAACCACCTCCGGGAGCTTCTCCACCACCATGGATTCTTTCTGGATGAACCGTGAGCAGTCCACCTTGGACCATGGGTCCATGATCAGTAGCTATGTGATGTTCTCCTCCCCTCTTTGTTCTTCATGGATTAGACCTCGTGAGCTTCCCTACATGATCGAGGCACATATGTAATATTTATGTTGTTGCTATGCTGAGTTTGCTGGGATCCGATGGATTATGAGATTATGTTCAGATTTTTTTTGAGTAATATATTTGATTCTCCTTTTTTATATTTATGTTCTAGAGTAATTCTTGCATGTTCTCCGTTGTTGTTTATTGCTTTGGACAAGTATTAGGTAGTGACTCCTAGAGGGAGCGTTATGCATGATTGTGGGTTCATGCCCCCCGATGACTAGCTTGAGTGACAGAAACATGAGTCTAGGGGATGTGTTGTTGCCACAAGGGAGAAAACAATGGTGCTTGTACTTGCGGGTGCAAGGATTGTTTACTTTACGCAAAGTTCTTTAATGCAGTTGTCTGTTGCTTTGAGTTTACATTTTGGATGGGATTCGCAACTTAATACGAGCGAGATGTTCTGGATAGATATCGCAAGGTGGATGATTAGTAGGTAGATGCAGATGGATTTCGGTCTACTTAATTTGGCGTACTGCCCAAGCTTTTGAGTCTCTTCCTTTCTTTATAGCATAGTTAGCATTGGTTTGCGCACATAATCCTGTTAATTGCCCAACTGTAGTTTGTTTACCTCGCATGACTATTTTATCGTATTTTGGGAGAGAGACATCACTAGTGAACATCATGGGACCCCGGTCCATATTTCCAATACTGTTTACACCCGCTATCAATGTACTGCTTTATTTAATTTTTCGTTGCTATCACTATCATTATTATCACGTGCGTTTTTATCCTTTCTAAACAACAAGGCCGGAGGAATTGACAACTCCTCTGTACTCGTTGGGAGCAAAGTTATTTGTTGTGTGTGCAGGTCCAGGTAAAGTAAGCAACCTCGGTTGTGAACGGCGCCATTGTTCACTTTACCACCTACTTGTCGACCTTGGAGTCCTACTGGTTCGATACTCAACCTTAGCATCTTCGCTAAGGGAAATTTGCTGCTACGCTACATCTCACCTTCCACTTTGGGTAACCAACGAGGGACGAGAAGTAAACTCTCGTGACATCACATATCTACTTCGGAATACCTAAAATACACCGTTATGGTCACCATATTTCAGTGAGGCGGTGGATGTAAATTAACGCATCCTAATAGATAGTAATTATGTATGATCATTACGGTCTAAGGATTTGGTCACTACGTTATAGTTATCGCAATGTTGAACTATGTGACTGGATCACATTGCAACACTTTTGGTGGGTGTGTGTCCATCATATCATTCTCCCAATGACATGACCCCATTGTCAATAGACTATTATGTTCTCATGATCAAGAAACCTTGATCATCCGATTGCCCAATAGACTAGTATACTAGAGTTAACTAGGGACTTGATTGTTTATATATCACACGTGTATTAAGGTTTTCGCTTAATATAGTTATGACACAATATAAATGTATTATGAACTAATGGAATATGATAATAAACATATTTTATTTGACTCTAGGGCACATTCCCAACACGAATATGTTTTGCCATTTATCGTGATCATGTATCCATCCACAAATCGGTTCATATGTTTGTTTTTCGTAAAATCGGTGTTCTTTGTGGGTGATGGAACCACACCCACGTCCGTGTTGGGCACACATTCATATCGATAGTTGGCATTGGATGTCGGCCAAGCGTAGACGCAATCATTCACTATTGCTGACATTGATGCCTAGCTAGAGCGGACGTGATCAGTCACTTGAGAGACGGACGGTGCACCGAACGAGAGCATCAACATCCACGCTTGTTCAATGTGGAGAGACGCGATAGGACGACTACCTATCTATCCACCTGCCGACATTAAGTACACGCGGCGACCTCAAAACCCACTCCGGTGCACCACATTCAAACCGGCTACTATGGGAAGCAACTCTCCTCACAAGAGGGTTTCGTGTTGTTTGACTACGTGCATATGGTGTTTTCCGGTAGAAGTCTCACACATAACACCTATATGGGTAGTCCCTTCATGCTTCTGTCTCGTGGCGAAAGTGGGATGCTGATGGGTGCAGATAACACCTCCTTGTTGATTACCCAAGTGGAAGGTTATGATGCAGATAGCGATAAAATTTCCTCGGTGAAAATATCAGAGTTTGTCTCCACTAGGACTCCAAAGACTACAAGAAGATGACAACGGCGCCAGAGATTTAGCTGGTGCGTGAGTTGACGTGGACCAACGCCTCCTCGTGATCCAGTCGTCCCGCGCCGGTGGAGATGCTCGAAGGGGAAGAAGTCCCGTCGCCGCCCTGCCGGCCAGGATTTTCCTGGTGGCGTTGCGGACGGCGACGAGTAGGGTGGGAGGCAGGAGGGCTCGAGGGGGAGGGCGGCTAGGGTTCCCCCCCGGGTCGCCCACGGGGGCGGCACGAGGGGAACGAGTTCTCTGGATGGAATAAGGTTAATTGTGATGTATGTGTTGATTATAGAGTTAAATACACTGGAAGTGCATAAACTTGTTCGTCGCGGTCACTTTGGTGCATAAACTTATAAAATACGTGAAACTGGTGCTTTAACTTGTCTATGCGTGCAAATACGGTGTCCTCATCCGTATAAAGACGTATCCCATGCTCGCCAGCAGGGCAGTGGACCACATGTCAGTGGCTAGGAGTGAATATGTGTTATATTTTTTCACATAACCCCTTCAAATATATTTTAATATAATAATGGTGCCAATGAGACCTACTCGTCATTACAAATCGTGTTAACTAAAAATTAGCACAGCGAGTGGCGTTCGAACTCGTGACTTACAGGAAACTTGTAGGGTAGTCTAACAAATAGGCTTGCCACAGTTCTTGTCAAAATTGGGTTCGCAATAATTATATACATTAGATGTATTTATACATATAAATAATATTTAAATTATAGTCTCGTTTTACAGATATTATACATATAAATAATATATAAATTATAATCCTGTTTTACAAATATTATACATATAATTAATATATAAAATACTAAAAATCAAATTATTAAATTATTAGATGTAGAACATTAACTTATTAAAACGACAATTAATGTAATTAAATTATTAAAAGCCAAAATATTATCTTATTAAACACAAAATCCATATAAATTTATTATTAAATGTAAAAAATACATATGAAGAAATTAATAAATACAAAAAATAACTTTTTATATGAAATGTCCATATTATATGAATAGTTTTGTAATTTAAAATTTTATTACAATTATATATAATTGGTAAATAGATAGATGAATATATTTATGGTTTAATTTATACGTATGGTAGGAGTATCTATAATATATGTTTGTCACTTACGTATGTCCTAGAAGTGCAAAATCCACACCAAAAGAAGCGATGTAAACACCACCGAGCATATTAATTTGTATGTCATGTAAATTTAATTGGGTTTCCATTTAATAATTTATTTACATTTTAAAGTTTTTTTTGCATTAAAATTTAATCATATGGATTTTATTTAACAAGTTAATACTTTTGCATTTACTTATGTACATTATATGGATTTTGAGCGATTATATGAGTTAATATTTGTGTATTTTATTTTTACAATTTATTTATTATTTATATGTATATTATTTGTGAAACACGATTATAATTTTTTTACCTTGCATGTTTTTTTAAGTAACAAAGCTTTGCAGCCCGTTTAACTCTACAAGTATATAATGATTTTTGATCTGTAATCGACAAGAATCTTTGTTTGTCCTACCGGTCGAAGCGTGCACAATTTTTCTAGCGAGACTAGTTGGTTTTTCTGATTTTGGTATTTAATTAAAATAAAATGCAGGGGGTGAACATAAAAAATATCATGCACAAATTAATCAGCAATTTATCTATTTGCAGTCACTGACATGTGGGCCATTGCCACGTTAGCATGCCACGTGAGAAAGGCATACGGCCGTATACGTTTTTTACACCGTATTTGCACCTAATAACAAGTTAAAACATCACTTTCATGTATTTTGCAAGTTTTAGCACCAAACTGACCGCAAGGGACAAGTTTTAGCACCTGCGGCGTATTTAACTCTTGATTATATTGTGTGCATCGAGCACGCTATGTAGGTCAATCATTTCTATAATATGATTGCCTCGATATAACTCAAATAAAATGCCATTTATCGAAAAAGATACTTACCACAACAGTCTAGGCAAAGTATATGTATAGCAATCTGCAAAATTTCTCTTTGTCGTGTCAACGAGATTGCTCAGTCGCAAGCATGCGGAGGCGTGGATGCAGATTGAGTCGTCTGCTTCAAATTAAAGGCGGGGAATTCGGGATGAACCTCGTGTGCATAACTTCAACCAAAAAAATGCGCTGATACTAATTTGTTATGTTGACAGTTGACAGTGTTGCTAAGACATAATGAAATGGATTGTGGCATCTGATGTGCTGCGAATTTAGGCGTTAGTCCAGCTATGATCAGAATCTTGCAGTTACTCAAGTGAGCACCGACCATCGTGTTTCGTTCAAAAAATATCAAATTGTTGTGAGCGGTTGAGCAATCATATGGTAACCAAAAAAACCATAACCAACACAATTATTGGACTGCAATGTATATATGCCGCTGACAGGCCACATAGTGTTGCCTGTCGCTTCGTATAATCAACTACATTTCACCCCAAAAAAAACGTTGTTGAGAGAGAGACTAGTGAGCTGAATGCACCAACCAGCAGCACACGTTGCAGAAAAGCAACACATACACTAATCCGGCGACGGGTCTACATAATTGCGTACCGGCATGCAAGTTGCATACTTGCATCCCATCATCCTACTAGACTTGTCCACCGATCATGCACCATTGTTCATAAAAGAAACGAAAGGGAGCTGGGGACACCCGAAAGCATGCATGCAGCGCCTAGCTAGCTCCATCATCCATCCATGCACGCATGCACGCATGCACGCACGATGGTAGTAGGTGCAGCACAGAAGCAGCTTTCGATTTCGATTTCACGTGGCCCGAACCAAAAGCTTGCCTTCTTTTTCCCTCCCCGCCGGCCGATTCGAGTCATACATTATAGACGCACAACGGGAGGAAGATTGGCCGGTTTACTACCCCTTGCCCTCCAATAATACTGCATCTACCTCCTCCTCCTCCTCCTCCTCTCTTGTGTGTGTGCGCGAGAATCTAGACTTTGACCTAGATTCTTTCTTCCCGGGCGGGCGAACCAGCGGGGGTGGTGTGGTGGTGCCGGAATCTGGAAGCGACGGCAGGGGAGAGAGATTCCATGGGGGCATAATGGTGGTCGCCAATGGTGGTGGTGCCGCGTCAGTGGGATCACATGTGTCGAAGCCCAGCATAGTGGCTCCAACTTGTCATGTCATTTATGGATGTCTGGTTGCTTGCTTGCTTGCTTGCTGCAAGTGTACCCAGTTTATATGGCGGACACGTGTTGGTGCTGACCCGTGATATCTGCGTGGACGACTGGTCACTGCTGTGGTGTGTGTCGCCATGCGTGTCGGCAACAATGCCCCGGTGACGGTGAGGTTATCCTTGGCTCGCCGTGTATGGAGCTATGGACACCGGAGCACCACGATGATCCGACTCTTCTCAAAGCCTAGACATATTGTAGTAAATAAATGCCCTCCCTTTGGTCATGCAGGTATCTGAATGGATGAGACGTCTCGTCACCCCCCATGTTTTTATCTTCTTCCCTTAAGGCGCTCCCGTTTCTTTTTGTATATATGAGAAAAATTTTACGTGGAGCCAATGAAGAAAGAGAATGTAGTCGTATGTTAGATAGCATTAGCTAAATGTTTTTGTGTTGCGACAAAGAAATATACATATTCTAGTGCTTCAGTATTAATCGATGTCCTCGACATATATCTTACATCCTTCGTGTTTTAGTTTTTTGATAAATTTTCATTTGATTTGACTATGGACAGGGAAAGACAAGAAAAAACTTGATTTACTTGAGATTTTGCTAAGATTTGATTTAATTTAGTTACGGATAGTGAAAGACAAGGGAATTTTTTATTTTGTTGATGTTTAGCAAGATTTAATTATATTCAGTTGAGTTAATGAAGGGCATGATTTAAAAAAAGGATTGGGTTAATTTAGCTGCGCGCTAGCCTTGCCGTGCCTCGATCATGTCAGCCACGTTTGCTGCCTTTCACATTGAGATCATGTTGAAGTGTATATGTGGATTGCTTAGCTCTTTACATAAGGTCGGATTTTTGGTTGCTTGGCTAGTGCATGAAGCTTAACATGGTCTTAGCGCCTAAGGTCTTGAGTTCAAATCCTGGCTTTCGCAATTTATTTAAAAGTTGATGTTGCCCCCATTTGTCCACGTATGAGCCTCTTGGGCCATACCTTTGAGTTTATACACGTGTTGACTTTTCAAGTCACACGTGAGTGGGGGTGTTGAAGTATATCTGTGGATTGTCTTGCTCTTTCCATCAGTTTAGAATTTTGGTTGCGTTGGCTACTGCTTGCAACTTAACACATCAAAGCCTCTCACATTGTAGAACATGTGTATGTGTGTGTGTATGAATTTCATGCTTTCACAACAACAAAGAGACAACAGTGATATGAGATCCAATTTCATTCTCTTGTGTGCATGCTGCTAAAATTTAAATTCATATATTCATCTTTTTCATGTCAAAACATGAAGGTGCTCCACTAAAAAACATGAAGGTGTTCGTCATGCCAACAAATAAGCCACAATGTTGAAATGCAAGTAGGATCCCTAAAGTAATTAAATGAAATCCTCTTAGACACAACACTTGAGAAACAATGAATCATCTGGTTGTCTTTAAAAAATTATTTCATCCTAGGATAGTGTGTTAAGAGTCAATTTATTGATAGCATCCTTAGGATACTTTCAATGCTTGTTTCTTATCATGTTATCATAGCGTGTTAAGAGCAAATTTGTTGTTATCATTTTGCTGATGTCATATAGTAATTCGTAAACAAAGTGATGAAGATTGTAGCTTAACTAACATACAATCTTTGCACGTCGCCATATGAATTTGAGTGGATTAGCATGGCAATATGACGCTGAGAATGAAAATATATGATATCTAGTCAAATTAATTGGAGTGGGAAGCACATATATAATAGAAATCCTGATTACTTCTCCAAATGAAAGCATTTAAGTAAGTTTTTATCCTAATTCAATTTTACTTGATGCAAACATGAATGTAGTGGCACGGTTCAAATTTATACATTTTTCTGATTGTAATGGATCTATTGCATGTCATAATCTGATTGCAATTATTTAATTATGACAATAGTGATTAATCAAGTCAATCTAGAAAAAATAATCAATACAACTTAAACAACAATTAACATGAATGAAAATGGCATAATAAAATTCCTACCATTTTTTGCCAATATTTTTATATATAAACTATCTCGATTCGATGAAATGGTCGAATTGATGTGGTTTAATTCATTTATTTTATTTCCTATATTTCTAAAATATCCAAAATATTAAACGGGCTAAACTTGTTGAAACTATACTATAGGGTTGAATCAGGGGTGGTGAGGTTAATCTATATTGCATCACGCGCAATGCAAGAACACATAGTTTGTTTACAACCCATCTCAGCGAAAACAAAACAAAAAAGGAGGGGGCACTAGGCCTCACGATAGGCTCGGGGAATATTGACCGGCTCGGGAGAAGAATGCCCATGAGGGAAGCCTAGCCACTGAGTAAGGCCAAACATCATCTGGCCCAAGTGACGGACGTGTCCGCGATGATTTGAGCGGGAGCCAAACAACGTTTGGTTGGTGACCGCATCGGGCGGACTCAAATTCGTAGGAGGGAGTGATATCAGAGTCCTATGAGGCTTTAGGGCCAAGGTGGTGCGGGCGCAGACTAAGGCATAGCCTAGTGTTGGGAAGGGGTTTATGCCTTCCCACCCACCTAGGTTCAAGGCAATGTACTTGCAATTTGGGATTTTTTTGCACCTATTAAACTGTGTGGGTTCCCTTACAGTCTTTTTCTATAAAAAAAGGTGGTGCGGGTGCGATGGCTCATCGACCGGCTGGCATTGATGCCTAGACGTGTGCCCGCGCACGAGAGAGAGAGAGAGAGAGAGAGAGAGAGAGAGAGAGAGAAGGGGACAGAGTTACGGTAGAAAGGGGCGGGAAAGGAGGCACGCGGATGATGGTCGCTGAGGATAGTGCATCCTAAGCGCGACGGTGGGCGGTCTCGGACACGGGAGCAGGACTTTGGAGGGAGAGGATCCATGGCGTGGCGACAACGACTTTGATCTTCGATGGGCTAGATTCGGGCTTGCGGTCTCGCTCGTCTAGTGGGATGCGGTTGGATCTTCTCAACCATGAAATCGATATCTAGCAGTCGAAGATCGGTGATGGTTAGGATTTTAGAGGTGGGAGGAACCTGGTCTAGGATGGAGCAAAAGGAGGGTTTAGTTGCAAAATGGAGGGGAAACCCTCATGGGGATAGTGGGATCTTCCATTTTAAGGAGGAGGACCTTACTTTCATAGTAGGGGAGGGGATGCCTAATGTGGGATGTGCTGAAATTGGAAATGGCCTACGAACCGATATAGTAGTTTTATTCCAAAATTGTTTATTATTTTACCGGCTTATATTGCCTCCATATTCACTCATTTGGGTATTAAACAAACTCTGATGATGCAATTTTATAAATAGATTCACTAAATTATACTACAGCTGCCTAATTTTCTCAAACTAATCATAGCCCTCTCAATTTTAATTTAGAAAATAATCTATTTAATTAATAAATGGGGTTTTTTGCATCGTGTGTTATGGTCGTGCTTGCACTGAAAATTGCGACATAGTCCGGACGACTCCCGTTCACTATTGGGTCATGTGCCATTATGAGATGAGGTCTGAACACGAATACTAAAGGAAAGGGGGTTACTATTCACCATTTTACAAACCCACGACTTGAATATTCTATTTAATCAATTGATAATGCCAATGATGTGGATGTGATGCATATGATGCAAATACAATTAAAAGGCAAATAAATATAATAGGATAGAGTCTTAATTACTCACGGGCTGTTACACTCATAATAATGATAGAATCTTAAACATATGAGATAGTCATACAAACCACACAGTCTCGAACATACTGACATGCACTAGTAACAAGAATACATCAAGGTTCCTAGATCAAGGCAAGTGCTTTGTCGTCCTTCTTGCACTTGGCCACCATCTTGACACCAAAAAGTTCGAAGACGATCACCTTGAACTTGTATGGGGTCAGCACCTAAAGGGTTGGTGCCCTATCTTCAGGGGGTGAGCTATAAAGAAGACAAGCCATCCTTAGTGAGCCTGCAGTTGACCGTATGGAGCGTGATCCTCAAGCTATAGATGGTGTTCGTTGTAAGAACAAACTTCCTATGGGACGATGCTCATGTGTTAAGAAATCCATTGGGGAATGGGAGGCACTCAACCTTAGGTGCTAAAATGATCTTGCAAATGTGTAATGGACCTACATCCTGATGAAAATGCATGAAGTTCGTCAACCTCTATCAAGTACTCTTTATTGTGTTATTGTCCTTCACCTCCTCCTCACCCTATATCACGTGCTTGACACTCGAGAAGTTGTGTGAAGCAGCATTATCAAGGACCAGCTTTTCGATTGAGGGCTGGCACAACAACTGAATAATATCAATGGATGTAAATGTATCATGGATTGAGCATGAATATCAATACACAAACACATGTAGCCAACTACCATGGGGTGGAACTTGAACTAACTAAATCGAGCCCAATCAAACTCTTAACATATCCCCATGTCAACACCCAAATTGAACCCTATATGGACATTCCATCTGACCAGACTTCTTCAACACCAAAGTCGAGTGGTATGATACCCTTAATAGACACCCAAATCAATCCCTTAATCGACACTGAAATCAAATTGTATGAGACCCTTAATTGAACTCAAATCGATTCCAATCAAGCCATTAATCGACAACCAAATTGAGTCGTATGAAAACATATATTGGATACTAAACCAAAGGCTAAATTGGACCCTAAACCAAACACTAAATCTAGTTGTATCAAACTCTTAATAAAACTATATATCGAATTGTTCAATTGGGGAGCAATCCCTAAATCGGGGAGACAATGACTTATCGCCTTTCAAAGGGTGGCGAAGGAGTGATGAAGTGAATGTATGCTCTCCGGATCTTCCAGACACTGATGCTCTCCATCATCGGTTAGAGAGATTGATGGTGGAGAAAGAGGGGAGAGTGAGCGGGGAGAGAGGGGTGACATGATTTATGTCACGACTTCAAGAAACAACGTGATTTCGCCCAATCGTCTCTACACGTACTACCACCTGCATCTGTGTGGCCTCCTTGCGCTCACTCAAGCCCGACTCACTGGAAACAAACGATTTGACCGTTCCTTTAGAGTTAGACTATGTTCTGCTTTGAGTTTCGTGCTATGCAGGTTCAGATGCCCGCACAAGCAACCAATCGGCCCAAAATTACATCCCTAGGGCATGGTTGGGTGTTACGTAGGTAGCCAAACATGTCCTAACTTAACGGAAATATGGCAACACAATATATTTCATCACATGGTTTGATCCTTTTTTTATGAAACATGGCTTGAATCTTTGGCAAAAAATCCACTAAGACGATCTTTTCACCTACGTTGTGTCTTTCTATGGTATGTATGCACGTATTTATGGTGTCCATATTTTTTCATGCCATTACCCTAGTTATCCAATATGTTAGAGTGTGGTAAGTGATAGATGACAAATTGTTCATAATTTTGTATGTACATCCTACATATGACTAATTTAGAATGCTTGTAATAACTATTGAGCACCTGAACAATGAATTGTTTTCATAGTTGTAGTTTTGTATCAACATCTTCACAAATTATATCTCTCAAAAATTCATTAGGATTTCCGGATAGTTTCCTAGTGGTTCTTCCTTTTGGTGGAAAAAACATGCATCCAATAGAGAGACACAATTTTCAAGTAAACCTTTGCTTATCCACATGGACAGTACCAACTCTGAAATTGAACCACTTGCATAAGAAAGCCATATTGAGTTTTTACAACCTATATAGACATATCTTCGATAGAAATTGCCATGGGAGCACACTCTCACCCGCAAATGCTGTTGTCTCGCTTATTACGAGCTGACACATCGCTCGCCTACAGGAGCTGGGGACAGTGCGGTCACCCAATAACGTGGTAGCTATTTATTTTGGAAAGCTCCTAAGAACCAGTTAAGGAAACCTTTCTCTTGGTGTCGGAAAAAATCCGCCTAGTTTTACCTTTTTTTCATAGTTTTTTCGGTTCTTTAAATGATTTTATCATTTTTTTTGTTTTTATATTATATTATTTTCTTTGTTTTCCATTTTCATATTTTCCATATACTTTGACATTTTTTTCAATACTGGTTTACCATTTTATGGATACATGATAAACATATTTTAAATACATGTTATATATTTAATATGATTATATATGTTGAATATTTTCAAATGCACATTGTTAAGTTTCTAAAAATTTCATGAGTACTATTTGAAAACAATTTTTTTTTTGACATTATTAATGGTATCAAGATTTTTTTATGTGCTATCATCTTTTGAAATTTGTGCAAATGAGTTTTTCTTTTATTGACCAATTTTGAATTTTTTTTTTCAAATGCATGTTTTTTCTTACAAAATTACTCGGATATTATTTTCCATTTGAAGATCATTTTTTCGAAAAATGTTATGAACATATTTTTAAATGTATGAACTGTTTTGTAGATATGATGAACACGTTGTGAAATTGTAACTTTCTTAAATCGTCAGAACAAACTTTTATATTCCATGAATAATTCTGTAGTTTTTGGTGAAACTCCTTCGAAATATAAACAATAGTAAGAACGAGAAAATAACAAAGATAAACCCCACCTTGCACTAGAAAGAAAAACCGTTGGATGGCCTGGAGCTCGCACCTGGTCGGACGACACAGGCTCGCCTGAGCGAGACATAGAGCCTGTTCGGACCACCTCGCCTTCGTAACTCTGCTCCTGGAGTGATTGGAGAGGCGCCGAACTAATCGAGTTTTCTGGAGCAGCCAGAGCGGAACGGATCGACCTTAGTCCATTTTTCAGGAGTTGACTAAACGTAGCTACACGCGCTCCACAAATGCCAGTGATTTTGGAGCAGAGTTGTGAATCGGAGGTTTGCCGAATAGGCTCATAGTCGCACCCAGGTACGGGAGCGCGAAAGTTATATCTCACTCATATTAAGCTAGGTAGTCCCTCTGTTTCACATTAGACGAGCTTCCTTTGTGTATGTATAGATATATATGTGAACAAATGAAAGTTATCGAATTTGAAACAGAAAGAATATAATATTTTCTAAAAAATAGGTATAAGAAACATTCATGATGAGGTTATTTCTGTTCACCGCGTTATTGGCAGACCCATTTTTGTGCTTATTTTTGAATTTTTTGTTGGTCTTTTTCTTTCTTTCATTTTCATTAATTTGATTTTCCAATTTGTTTTTAGTTTTTTAGTTCTATTTCTATTTTTTTCTTTATTGTTTATTTTTCTATTTCATTGTGTTTATTTTATTTATTTTTTCTTGGTTTTCACTTCCTTTTGATTCCTTTTACACATTTTATTGTACATTTTTCATATACATGGTTAATATACACTTATGATTGTTTACAATTTTTAATACCTGATTAGTATTTTTATACAAATTTAATATTTTCTAAATATATGATTGATAAATTTCCAATAAATGATCAATATTTTTTAATACATATAATATATAGCAATTTTTAAATGCTCAATTAACATTTTCAAACACAAGAATAATATTTTTTGAATATATGATCATCATTTTTAATACAAATTTACCATTTTAAATGCTTCAATAATATTTCCTTAACATTATTTGAATACATGGCAATATTTTATTATATATATTTATTACATTTTAAATCTTTTATTCACATTTTTAAATAGCAGAATAATTTTTTCTAATACATGGTGCACTTATTTTCTATACACATTTACCATTTTAAAATGTTTTATTTCATTTTTAAATAATTTTTCATATTATTTATTAAATTTTGGATTAAAAATATATAAACATGTATTCAACTTCTTTCATACAGATAGTATATTTTTTGCATATATGTTCATTTACTTGAGATATACTTTTCTATAAATATTTAATACCGTTCAAATGCTTGGTTAACAATGTTTTTTAAAAAATATTTAATGTTCTTAAATACTTTTATTCAGATTCTTAGACTTTACGGACGAAGGTAAAAAATGAAAAATATACAAAAAAAACAATAAAAACAAGGCTTCGGCCTTCCTTGTACCTGGACGAGTCTATCTGACGCTTAGCTTGACGCGCGAGTCCTCTTCGTCTTGGCATGAAGCGAGAGATATCAGAGCCCATACGCGTGAGAGAACTACATAGTTGGCGTTTTCAGCAAGCCCTAGGCAACTATCTAACGGGTACCCCTTCAGGGGCACCCGCAAAGATCACTTTTGGTGTGTCCAACCACCACCATGTGTTGTGGTTTGAATGCATATGTGGAATTTTGGTATTTTATCCTTTTCACATGTTTTTCCTTAATTTTATTTTACGTTTTTTGTTGGGTTTTTGGGGGTTTTACGAAATAAATATGTGCTTACACGAAGTAAAACAATGCATTCATGCCAAATAAATATGTGATGGTTGAAGAAGCAAATATATGACTCCATGAGAAACAAATATGTGTTATTCAAAATAGTGAAACGACAACAGAAACTATGAGTAGAAAAAAAATGTAGCCCCACGAGAAGAAAATTTACGGTTCTAGAAAATGGAAAATAAATAAAATATGTTTCCACGAGGGGCCAATCTATGGCTCCACGATAGATAATATTTGGCTGCAGGAGATAAAAACTATAGCTTCATGATAAAGAAAAAGAATGCTTCCGTGCAAACTATATTTGTGGTTCCACGAGAACCAAATATGTGCTTTAAAATAATAATAAAAACTTAGTTTACTATGACTGTTAGGATTCAATATAGTTTAAGTTACAAATCTAATCATAAAAGTTCATTGAAACCTACCAATATGGAATCTAATTTTAAATACCTTAACACGAGAAACATAACATTAAGAATGATTCGTGATTTGGATGTAGGATTCAAGAAATAATTCATTTTGAAAAAATGAATCTAAGAGAAAAGGTACAAATAACCAACCTCTTAACCGCATGAGCGGAATGAAAAAACAATTAAAAACCTTTAGTTAAGCCAAATGCCAAACATAAGTTACACCACTTATCATCACCAAGTAAAACATGGTCTTAACCCATTATCCGAACTATTGACATAGAGATCCACTGTTCCATGACATGATTTTGGAAAGAAATGAGGTTGGTTTCAACTCTGACATTGCATTGCCCGTTCATATTTCTGACATAATGTTAGTAATGCAATTATATATAAGGATGATATTTAGTTATGGCGGGATGGAACGAGAGGAAATGATCGATAATTGTCCATTTGGAACCGAACTTCACATCGAGTAGCCAAAGAAGAAGGTCTTGATTTTAGCTTCCACAGGACAGGTTGCTCAGGAGTAGCCCATGTGCGATAGGAGGCGTATTGGACGACATGGGTAAATTTAGATTTCGAGAGTACTTGCTCATGGGACAGGTGGTTCAAAAGCAGCCCACATGCGAGAGGAGGCGTATCGAACGGCCAACAGCAATAGATACACGTAAGCTAACGACAAGGATGAGAGAGCTTGGATTAGGTTCGATTTTACTGTCCTAAATTGTTTGATTTTACAAAGTTTTATCTTCATTTTATTTTTGCTTTTTTCAGTTTTAACATAGTATTTTGGTTCATTTTCATTTGCATTTAAAATATATCTAAAATTATTTCAAAATACTTGTTGATTTTCTTATAATGCATGTTGAATATACTTCTAATACACAGTAAACATTTTTTATGCCATAAATAATTGTCAAATATTCACAAATAAAATGGTTTGGATGTGTGAACATTTTTCACATTTTCCAGATCATTTTGTTGTAATTGCATCAACATTTTGCCATAGACTATGAACGTTTTCTAAACACATGGTGATCGTTTCTAAATCATTGGCTTATATGAACACATGATGAATATTTTCTAAAACAATATTATCGGTTTTAATACATGATGATTTTTCAAAACATACAAATATTTTTACAATACACCTTGAACATTTTCTAATACAAAATAAACATATTTTAATACATAAATATGAACATTTTTCTGATACACCATAAATATTTTCCCATTGTTTCTAATGGTTTATTTCAGTTTTCCTTTGTTTCTCTTTTAATTTTATTTTATTCACTTATTACATTTATTTTCAAATTTCTATGTTTATATTTTGGTACAACGATACTTATTATGAATTGGAGGGAATACCTCATTATTAGATAACTCTTTTGGTGTCTGCTTTCCTCGTAGACATTGTTTATTTTTTCTATCCATATAAAAAATTTACACTCATTTAAAAAAATCAAGTACATGATAATATTTTTTGAAAAATAATTAGGAAAATTAAAATTAATTTAAAATATGTTAAAAAAAATCAAGTACTCATTAATTTTTTTCTTAAAATCATGATCTTTTTTATATATAAACATTTTATACAAGTATGATGAACATATTTCAGAATGCAAGAATATTTTTTAATGTGCCATATTTTTTGGATGACACTACATTACTGAAAAATGTCACATACTTTTATTAAATGTGTGAACCTTCTTTAAATGTTACAAAATTCCTTCATAATTCAATCAACATTTTCTAAATTACAAAAGTGAAATATTTTCATTGTGATTCAAGTTTCATACTTATGATGAATATTGAAGTACGCTAAGTTTTTTAGAATATATGAATTTTTAACATTTTCGAAATTATTAACAACAAAAAAGATGTAGATGTACTTGCGTGATAACAGGCTAGCCCATTTTAGGGTGTTTCGTGAGGCGACAACGCCAATGATGGATCTTGCTATGAGATTAGTGCCCTTCGCAAAAATTAATTTTTCACTTTGGTGATGGAAAATGTGTAACGCATACACCTTTTACCGTAACTAGAGAGTTTTGAGTGATTTTCTCATCCCGCCAGTGAGGTTGAAAGGTTGGTTGTTTGTGTTTTTTATATATTTGTTTCTTTTCAAAATGATTTATCTTTTGAATCATGCGGCTAAATCATGAATTATTCTTATCATTGCATTTCACGAGTCAAGTTCTTTAAAGCTAGATCTCATATTGATAGGTTTCGATGACTTTTTCTTGAAGAAAATGCATGGCTCCAAACTATCCTAAGTCGTGCTTCAAAACCGCACTAAACTGTGCTTGAAAGATGTACTAATCTAAGTTCCCCGTGAAGTCACAATGTTTACACAAATTTTTATTTTTATTTTTTTAGAAGCAAATATTTTTTTCTTGTAAAGTCATAGATTTGCTTATTGTGCAATCATAAATGTAGTTCACACGAAGGCACAATTATGCTTTCTTATGGAGCCACATATTTGCTTCTCTTGTAGCTAAGGTTTGTTTCTCATGAAACTATGTTTTTTTTCTCGTGGAGCAAAAATAATTTTTTTTCTTTCAAAATCACATATTTGATTCTCGTGGAGACATAGGTTTGCTTCTCTTGCAACTACAGATTTGTTTTCCTCATTTCTATTGCAAAAGTATATATTTACTTTCATGGAACCACAAATTTATTTTTCGTGCAACCATAGATTTAATTTGCGTGAACATATCATTTTACTTCATGAACGCATAATTTTTTTCCACCAAAACCCCAAAATTGGTAAAATAAAAAAGTAAAAATACCTAAAAACGGAAAATCTATGAATGCGTTCGGATTGCGATACCTGGCGATGGTTGAGCTCACCAAAAAGGATATCTCTGTAAGGTTCCATAAATTTGTAAAGAAACATAGAGGAATCTTCCTTTTCAAAGATGGACGGTACCCTCTCGCGTGCCCCCACAAAGATCACTTTCGGTATGCTTTGCAGCTGCCACGTGTCATATTTTGACTGTGCCTGTGCGAAGCAATAACTGTTGCAACGCACAGACCGTGGTTTCACCTGTGGCTGCAGAGAACATGTCGCTGCATCTTTGACTATGGCTATGCGTCCGAAAGGCGCTACGTATCAAACATGAAAGGGCTAAAAGGAAAGTCTAAAAGTAAAACGCACCAGAACGCGATACTTGACGCGTTTAAAGCACGTGCGAATGACCTCCACGAAGAGGATACCTAGTGATTGGGCTGAAAGGTTCGCAAAACACTACTACTACTACTAACGCTAGATAAATGGGCCGGCCACCGAAGCGCTCGCTCCGCTTCTTCTTCTTCTTCAAGCGAAGCCTAGGATTTTGCCATTTGCGGCGGCTCCAATCAGGAAAGCCCAAGAACAACGGACTCGGAGATGAGCTTAGCGCTTCTAGGGGGCTACTCCTCCGCCGAGGACGACGACCCCGCCGCCGGCGCCGGCGCCGGCGCCGAGCTGAGCGACTCCGGCGACTCATCAACCGAAGAGGCCGGATCTGCCAGCGACGAGGAGTCCGGTCCGCCGAAGCCGGCCGCGAAGCCCCGCCCCCGCGTAAACCCTAGCCCCGGAGATGGGGATTCCTCGCTGCCCTCCGCGCTGGATGTTTTCGCCGAGATCTCCGGGCCGCCCTCTTTCCTCAACCGCAGAGTGGCCCAGCCCGAAGAGGTGGGCGAGGCGCTCGGCGTGCTCGATCGCCGCCGCTCCAACTACAAGGAGAGGAGAAAGCCGCCACCTCCCGGTGAGACATCTAGACCACTGCTAATTTGCCCGCAGATTATCGTGCTTTGCTCATTTGTCTGGATCTAAGTTGGCTGTGCTTGACACTATAATTAGGATTTTTTTTATTCAGTAAAAGTATAATCGATCGATCAAATATGGTACGGTCCGCTTTAGTGTCAACTTTCTTAGTTGTCTCGAGGTATTTGATTGTGGAATTGCATTGCTATTGGGTTAGTGTTTCAGTTTCATAGCATCAACCGATTCAAGTTACGAGCTGTAGCCTGGAGTAACACAATGCAGTGGTTTGTTTTCTACTTGAAAATTAGTTAATCTATAGTTGTGTTGTTGTGATTGTGCTGCCCAGTAGTATTAACTGTAGAGGTCACGCAGATGAAGACAGATATCTTTCGAGTTCTGCATTCAACATATTAGCCCCCTATTAGGTTTATGTACATGATAAGGGTTGTGATTACATAATTATTATATGTTGTGCACTATGCACTGGGGACTAGAAAGTGCATATTTGAATTGGCATCCATTCTCACATGACAGAATAAGGTGACAACTTCATATATGTATTTTGTACTGTAGCTAGTAGCCTGCTCTTACTTCGTTGTGTTTGCTAGACCAATTAGAAGGACTATAGATCTGGGCATCTAGCTTACTTCTTGCGGGAAAGATTTACATGAAAATATCTGTCCAAGCAGTTCCTTTTTGACGGAATAGGTCGACGAAAACATGACATCCTCTGTGTGAGTACATCAAGTGAATACATAATTTTATAGCTCTTTAATAAGTTTGAATATGAGATGTATAGTAAGGACCGGTTCGGATTCTCTCCATGGTAGGAGCAGAGTGGAGCGCGCGGAGCTACAAATCACCAACTCTGAAAAAAATAACTGTCTGCTGCTCTGCTCCGCGTTGGCTCCTCTGCGGCGTTGATCTGTTCGGCTCCAATTCGCTAGCTCCGGGAGCGAAGTTTCAGGAGCAGATAGAATCCGAACAGGCCTTAAAGTACTCCCTCCGTCCCATAATGTAAAACATTTCTTGACATCATTGTGAAGAGCAAAATCGTTTTCTAAATTGGGACAGAGGAAGTAGATCTTATCATGTGTGCCGTCCTCTGATAATATCACTAGTTCCACTCGTGCCAATTATTATATTTCAATCCATGTTGGCTCCTGGCTAATCTGGCTAAAAACTATGTTCAGGTGCGGTTGTTGCGGCGAAACCACAAATGGTTGCCATCCGTGAACGAGTTAGCAGTGATGTGAAGAATGGCCCCACTCAAGGTAATGTTCATCAATGGATATAATTTCCCCCTTTTAATAGGATTGGTACAATTACTTATCTGATAAATATTATTGCTTGTTAATATGCTTGAAAATGAGATAGATAGTAAAGCACATCTTATAATATGAGCCGTCTTCTGATAAAATTCCCAGTTCTGCACTTATGCTCGTGTTAATTATTCTATTACAAGTCCATGTTATCTCCTTGCTAATCCGACTAGAAAACTGTCTCCAGTTGCGGTTGTGTCGGCGAAACCACAGTTGGTTGCTGGTCATGAACGAGTTAGCAGTGACATGAAGAATGGCGCCAATCCTCCAGGTTCTGTTGAAGGAAAGAGAAAAATAGGAGCTGCAAATCCTGGTCCAGAAGATGCTGCTGAGCTTCTAAGGTAACAAATTGCTATTTGGTTCACGAATACAACTACGAACTAACTAAACAAAAGCATATTCAGCATGTGTCGCATGTATTTCCTGGTTATGCCTTATATAGGTACCCTGACAGTGTTTTTTTTTCTCTTCAATTTGTAGGATGTGCCTTCAGTGTGGTATACCGAAGACCTATTCACACGCGCAAGGAATGGTATGCCCTGTTTGCAATGATAGACCGGTGCAGGCAAAAGAGCCGGAGAAGAAGAAGGCTTCTGCTGTCAAAGACAAGGAGAAAGTCAAGAGGATGAGAGGGCAATCGTCGCATGCATCGTGGAAGAGCGAAACTGAGATGGCTCTGCGACAACAATTTGACTGATTGGTGTCACGAGGAGCGGTGGTGCACTCAGTCTGTAACTGTACACTAGATAGAATCCAACACTATTTTCTGAGATTATCGTCGTTTTGTTTCTTGTATTTGCTGTTATCTGCCATGCACGGACTGGTTTGATAAGTTGTATCCGTTAAAATGTTTTCCAGCGAAGCCATGTTTCAGGTAAATCAGCCGAGGCCTCTTGCTTTTTCCTTTTTTGCGAGTGAGGCCTCTTTGCTTCACCGAGCATTTTCCTGAATCTAGCCGTAACTAAACTGTGTACTGTGAAATTTTGGCAAAATTCCCATGGTACTTGTGAATCATGGACTTCCTGAATGAAAAATGAACTGGTTGTGCTTTATGCTGCAATTAGAAGGACATGGAAATCTTGTTTCGTAGTCCAAAAAGGGAATCCTTGCTAATCATAGAAGCCTTCATGTGTGAGCCAATCATGCATTCATTTGTTTGAAGGGTGGAGCTGGGTCTGGTAACAGCAACTCTAGCAATCCGAAGTGATCCGCAAAAACGTTTTGTGGCGACCGCATCCCCAGTAAAAACCCGTACCACTAAGTGGTACTTAGTGGTACTCCCTCTATTCCAAAATGTAGTGCGCCTGCGCTTTTCGAGGTTCAACTTTGAACATAAATTTAACCATTGAGACCGACTACGGTGAAAGAAAAAATTATATAATCGAAAACTTCTTTCGAACACGAATTCATTGGTATAATTTTTGCCCCCGCCGCAATTGGTCTTGTTGGTTAAATTTATGGTCAAAGTTGAAGCACGGAAACCGAAGACGCACTATATTTTGGAATGGAGGGAGTACGGGTTTGCAGCATTTGTTCCGGCAGAATCTGCGTAGTACTGCATATCCGTGCTGCAAAACATGATTTTGGCTGAATAACTTAAAATGACAAGCATGAAATGTAATGTTTTACAACATAGTACTATATTACATTAATTGTCTCAAATCAAATGAATGTTCAACTCCAAATAAAAAACTGGATTGGAATTATTACAATGAAAATTGTTTCGGAAATCAAATCACACACAAGAAAAATGGAACCACACTCAAGAAAAATGGGACTCTAGAACATATGAAAAAAATGGAAAGTTGGGAATCTAATTACTCCTGTATAACTGCTAGTGGTGCTTAATGAGATCTTCGCGGAGCTGCTGGTGGGCATCACGATCTTCGATCTGGTTGTAGGTCTCAAGAAATGCAGTTATATCATCAGGGTTTCTGGCAGACTTTACACGCCTATCAATATTGTCATAGGAGAATTTCAAGTTCAAAACCCTCTCATCTTTAATGATCATGTTGTGTAGGATTACACAAGAAGTCATAATATCTAAGAGGGATTTCTTATCCCGGTAGCAAGCAGGACCTCGAACAATGGCAAACCGAGCTTGCAGCACACCAAATGCCCTCTCAATGTCTTTTCTGCATGATTCTTGTGCTTGGGTAAAAATGGTTTGTTTTCTTCCTATTGAGTTGATAATTAATTGTCTTCATAAATGTTGCCCATGAAGGATATATACCATCGGCAATATAGTAACCCATGATGTAATCATGCCCATTGACGGTATAGTTGCAAGCAGGAGCTTGACTACTAGCTAGTTGAGCAAATAGATGCGATCTATGGAACACATTGATGTGATTGGGAGACCCTGGGAATCCAACGGAACAATGCCAGATTCACAAGTCATGAGAAACAACTTCAAGAATTAGTGTGGGTTTGTGCAGATGTCTAGTGTACTGCCTGCCCAAGCCTTTGGGCAGTTCTTTCAGTTACAGTGCATGCAACCCACGCTGCCAAGCATTCCCATCCATCCTCTAGCTTCATTAATCGCCATTAATCATTTTGTATCCTCGTCATTGGGTGATCGGAGGTATTTGATACGTCCAAAACGTATCTATAATTTCTGCTTGCTCATGCTTCTTTTGTGTGATATTGCTATGATATTGATGAACTTCCATACACTTTTGATCATATCTGGACTAACCTATTAACTCAGTGCACCCCAGTGCCAGTTCCTGTTTTCTGCTGTTTTTCTATTTCAGGTTTCCCCCATTTAAAAGTGCTCCAAAAATTCGGGAAAAATCCAATAAAAATCAGCGCAGAAGAAGCTTCGGGAATCACCGAGGGGGGCCAGAGGGGACCCACCAGGGCCCCAGACGCCCTCCCGGCGCGCCCTAGGGTGGGGCCGCGCCAGGGGGCCGCCTGGACCCCTGGTGCCCCCCTGGCTGCCCCCCTTCGCCTATTTATTCCTCGTGACGTGAAACCCCCGTGACGGGAACCCTTTTTCGCGATCTCTCCTCTGTTCCGCCGCCGCCGCGCTTCCAAGATCGGGAGCACCAGAAGACCTCTTCCCGGCACCCTGCCGGAGGGAGGAATCACCTCCGGGAGCTTCTCCACCACCATGGATGCTTCCCGGATGAACCGTGAGTAGTCCACCTTGGACCATGGGTCTATGATCAGTAGCTATGTGATGTTCTCCTCCCCTCTTTGTTCTTCATGGATTAGACCTCGTGAGCTGCCCTACATGATCGAGGCACATATGTAATCTTTCTACTGTTGCTATGCTGAGTTTTCTGGGATCCGATGGATTATGAGATTATGTTCAGATTGTGTTTGAGTAATATATTTGATTCTCCTCTTATATATTTATGTTCTAGAGTAATTCTTGCATGTTCTCTGTTGCTGTTTATTGCTTTGGCCAAGTAGTAGGTAGTGACTCCAAGAGGGAGCGTTATGCATGATTGTGGGTTCATGCCCCCCGATGACTAGCTTGAGTGACAGAAACATGAGTCTAGGGGATGTGTTGTTGCCACAAGGGGGAAAACAACGATGCTTGTACTTGCGGGTGCAAGGATTGTTTACTTTACGCAAAGTTCTTTAATGCAGTTGTCCGTTGCTTTGAGTTTACGCTTTGAGTGGGATTCACAACTTAATACCAGCGAGATGTTCTGGATAGATATCTCAAGGTGGATGATTAGTAGGTAGATGCAGATGGTTTTCGATCTACTTGTCTTGGCGTACCGCCCATGCTTTTGAGCCTCTTCCTTTCTTTATAGCATAATTAGCATTGGTTTGCGCACATAATCCTGTCAATTGTCCACCTGTAATTTGTTTACCTCGCATGGCTATTTTATCGTCTTTTGGGAGAGAGACATCACTAGTGAACATCATAGGACCCCGGTCCATATTTCCAACACTGTTTACACCCGCTATCAATTTACTGCTTTATTTACTTTTCCGTTGCTATCACTATCATTATTATCCCGTGCATTTTATCATTTGTAAACAACAAGGCCGGAGGAATTGACAACTCCTCTGTACTCGTTGGGAGCAAAGCTATCTGTTGTGTGTGCAGGTCCAGGAGAAGCAAGTGATTATTTTCAAACGGCGCATCACTTGCCGAACCACCTACTTATCGTTGTTGGAGTCCTATTGGTTCGACACTCAAACCTTAGCATCTTATAAGGGAGATTGCTTCTATCTACATCTCAACCTTCTACTTTGGGTAACTGCTCGTCCTCGAGTAGGTAAATGATAACAAGCATAATTTCTGTGGTGACATGCTAACAACCATATAAGAACTTTTAAGTAAAGCAATCAAGGCATGTAATTCAATTCAAGTCATAACAGGCAAGAGTCTATATTTAGCATTGAAACAAGCAACATAAGAAGATAAAGGTTCAAGAGCTCTCGTTGTCCGTGACTCGAATGTCTCCAAATGGTGTTTGCGTGCAAGAAAGGGGATAGGGATATACGAGAAAAAGTATTTTAATGTTGAAAACTCAATCTACTAAAGTTTCACACTTGGTCTTCTTTGGAATCTTATCTTGACTCATCCCCAGACCACTAGCCAGGTACAAGTCAAAATGATCCACTCCTTTTTGACATTTTGAGCACTCATGCAATGGATGAGCGTAAGCAAGAAAGTTGACACTTAGGATGACAAAGAGAGAATATGGAGGAGGAGGAAGACAAAAAGGTGTGAAAGGCTCACATCAATGAGGACAATCATAGGCAAGAGAAATCCAAATGATAGATATGATGTGAGGAGTAGGGATTGCCATGCAACGGATGCACATATGAGCTAAAAGCTCTCCAAAGGAACTAGTGGGGGTGCATCCAACTTGCTTTCTCAACAAGACCTAGAGCTCTTTTGAGGAGGCTCATCATTGGAATATACAAGCCAAGTTCTATAGTGTGAAGGTCCCTATATAGCTATATGCATGAATGATAATCTCTATGGAGTACAAGATATAAGAGGGAGTACGAGTGTGGATCTCTCAAAAGGAATAGTAGTGTGCCCCCTTCTCTCTTTTTATTTCTTTTTCTATTTTTTCTAATTTTTTGTATTTTTTTGGTGGCCTCAATGGATCTTTCTATTTCTCTCATTTGTCCTCTTTGGGATCTTTTAATTTTGTCCTCTTTGGGATCTCTTAATTTGTCCACTTTGGGATCTTTTCCTCACTTTAGGGGCAACACTCTATAAATTACAAGAAGTATAGAAGATCTTTCACACTTTACAAAGTACTCAAATCATAAAGAAGATGTAACTATCATGAAGTATGCGAATGTATGCCTCTGCCAGTGTAGCAGGATATGCAATGATACTAACGCGTCATGTAGCAATGATTAGGGCAAGGCCCAACTAGCATGCGGCTCATCGATCAAGCAAGTAGCATGTATGACATGAAGATCAAGTCATGAGAAGATGGATGTTGCATGGCAATGTATCTCGCAAAGGCTATGGAAATGCTTTGGTAGATAGGTATGGTGGATGTTTTGAGGAAGGATATAAGGATGTTTATGATGACAGAGCGTATCATGCCAAGAGTTTGGATGTACCGGCGAAGGTGGACGCCAACTCTCGGAGTGAGAATAAAGCAATGCACGACACATGAGAGGCTAGAAAAATATGGGAAGGTGGAAGTGTCAACTTTCGAATACTCACATTAGTCCGAAGAACTCATGCACTTATTATCGGTTACTCAATCTAATAAGGAGGTTCACAAAGAGACAAGTACCCCGAGGAGGAGTGTATGGGGGTTTGGTTATCCTTGCGCATCCTCGACTCATGGTACGTGAGTGTACTCTAATATTCGACCCCTCAGAAGAGTAGTGATCCATCTAGTAGCTAGAGTTCTCAACTAATTTGTAGGTTTTTGAAAATAAACACGGATTGCCCAAAATACGACATCTATCACTAATAGGCTAAAGCTCTTGACACCAAAAGTCCAAACATTACTCAAAACAATACCTCAAAACTATTGCAAGTTACTACTACAAAAGAATAGCAACCTCAATTACCTACTTCAAGTCAAGACACAAAACTCAGTGCAATAGGCAAACTCTCTAAACAAGATAAACATGAAAACTCAATAGAGTTCTAGCAACAAACTAAACAAAAACTCTTAAAAATATAAGCATGAAAACTAAGAGCAAAACATGGCAGTAGCTACGAAAAGATAAAGAACACACACAACAAAGATAAGCATGAAAAGTCCTATGTTGTGTTCTAGATTTTGGAAGTGGAGCGTGTTTCTCTCCCACACAAAGAAAGTTGGGTTCTAACTTGTTATGAACAGCAAGCAAAGCTAAAGAAAACTAAAAATAAAACCTAAGAGCGAGACGCTCCAAGAATAGCACATAATGCATGAAGTGATAAAAATATAGTGAAACGAGAGACGAACTGATAATTGTTGATGGAGAAGGGGATGCACGGGGGCATCCCCAAGCTTAGACGCTTGAGTCTCCTTGAATATTTCTTGGGGATGCATGGGGGCATCCCCAAGCTTGAGCACTTGACACTCCTGAATCTTCTTTCATCATCTTCCCTCGCACACTTGAAAACTCCCTTCATACATAACTCATCATAATCTGATTAGCGAGGTTAGTACCCATAATAAAATAATTTTTCTCCACTGGAAATAAAGATAATCTTGAATATCTACTGTTTCTCAAGATTTCCAAAAAGTTTTTGCAAAGAAAAAGCAAGCTTAAGGTTTGCAAAATGAAGAAAAGGCAAAACAGGACAGAATCTGTGAAAAACAGACCAGCAGGTAGTAAAGAATATTTTAGGGATACTTCTGAAACTCAAATAAAAAAACTCAGAACATACGAAAGTTTCGTAATTGTATAGAGCACTTTGTGTAAAAAATTCAGCTCAAAAAGATGAACTGGGATTTTTCTCTGATTTTTCTAGTCACGAGGACAGAATCTGTTTTCTGGACAACATGTCACAACTTTCACTTCCCTTGTCGTATGAGGCTATTGTTGGTAAACGTAGTAGCAAACAAAATTTTCGTGCCTACGAGTCAAGAACCCAAGATCATCCATGATAGATTGCATACAAGGTTTAGTACAATGCTCACCAACAATTGCAGCGGAAGAAGAGTTGGTGATGCGGGTGGAAGAAGATCTCGTGATATGTCTCACGATCCGTCCCACGATCTCTCCCACGAACGGATCTCCTCATCAATTCCCTCGAACAGTTCTCCGAGGAAGAAGAAGATGATCCTCGAAGCGAGATCAAAGCTATGATCTCTCCACCGGTATCCACACGTCCGGGACAACAATCCGGCAGCGCTCCGCCGTCCAGAGAAGAAAGCCTCCGAGAAAACTAGAGAGAGAAAACCCTAGCGAGTTCCGATCTAGATTAGAATCTAAACCGGGGTCTAAAAGTGGAGCAACTAACAACTATGGGGCAAGGGGGCGCAGGGGACTTGTGTGTCTCCTCCCCCCCTTGGCTCACCTTATATAGGTGGCAAAGGGGCTTGGTGCGTCGGCCTAGGGGGTGGGGAGTCCAACTTGGACTCCAAACCTCCTAGGACTTTCCCACTATGACTCCTTCCAAAATAGGATTGGGGAATCCTACTCCAAGTAGGATTCCCCCCCTTGTGGCGCCCCCACCTCCTGGCCGGCCAGGGCAGCCTAGGTGGCTTTCCCCCCTAGCTAGGGGGTGGTAACAGTGGGTGGTACTGTACGGAACCTTCCATGACCTTCTAGAAGCTTCCAGGACCTTCCGGGATGGTTTCGGGACATTCCAGACACTTCTGGAACACTTCCAAGACCTTCCGGAACCTCTAACGAATGTTCCGGAGCTATCTAAATAGGTTTCGGAACAATCCGGGTTATGGTTAACATGTCCGGTGAACACAACATATTGTTAAGTTGTCCACCGATCACCGAAACTATTTCGGTTGACTGCAAACTATCCCAATACCATTTTTCATATGAACTAAAGTCATCTGAAACAATTCCAAAATATCTTAGCCATATTCTTTGCTCTTTACTTGCTTCCACTAAACCTTCAATCATCCTAGTATTCTAACAGATTACTGCACTTTAAGTGTGTGACCCAATAGGTTCGGTATTATGTGGACATGACTTGGAATGCTTTCCAGACTCATAGTCATTTGTCAATAATCAACAACGGAGCCATGGACACCCATGTTGACTCCCACACATACACGAAAAGACTTCGAGTGAACCTCTATGTTTATCGTATACTATTCCCTTTGCTTCGCGATATATGACAAAGTTAGAGGAGAGAAGTTTGACACCCATGTGAAACAACTTCTTGATCACAAGCCATCAGTTATCCTCATTGCTCGTTTGTCTTCATTCCTCGTTACGTATACCGGTATCCCCGTGATTAAATCACAAAGTGTCTGTCCAGACGAGAATGGATACCGTTATACCGAGTGGGCCCTGAGTCTATATCTCTTCATCGTGAAGGAGCTACTAGACACACTGTCCAATGTACCCAGAACTTATTTTACTACTTCCCATTTACGGGAAGATTCATCTAAGAACCAAATCACGTCTTCTTGTGTGAAGCAACTTGACATTCTCATGGCCTAAGGAACTATGTATATAATAACATTTTATGATATGACTTATAACGTTGTTTACGATGAGTTCTCTAAGTATATCATTTAACACTGGGGTCGGTTCAACATCATTGTTCTGCTAACAATATGCTCTCATTTCTATTGACATCCTTGTTACAAGAACAATGTCCATGATTAAGAAATCATAATCATCAATAAGCACATGGGCTGGTCTTAGAGGCAAAACCAGGAACTCTTGTTGTTTACATTTCCACACATGCATATGAGTTTTCTTCTGAATCTCATAGTCAGGATCATTGAAATTATAGCACAGAAATATAAACATAAATTATGAACATGAATATATAAATAATAACACACTTTATTATTGCCTCTAGGGCATATATCCAACAGTCTCCCACTTGCACTAGATACAATAATACTAGTTACATAAGTTCTCTCACACCAATGGATGTTCGGTGTTGCTCATGCTTTTCTCGTGGAAGAGGCTTCGTCATCGGATCTGACACGTTCAGGTCCGTGTGAATCTTGCATACTTTCACATATCCTTTGTCAACGAACTCTCGGATTTTGTGATAACGGCGTTCAATGTGTTTGGATTTCTGGTGGGACCTTGGTTCTCTAGCTTGCGCCACGGCTCCACTATTGTCACAGTAGATCTCCATGAGTTCTTCAGCACTAGGAACCACACCGAGCTCAGTGATGAATTTCTTAATCCAATATCCCTCCTTCGTAGCTTCTGAAGCTGCGATGTACTTCGCCTCCGTTGTAGAATCCGCGACCGTATTCTGCTTAGAACTTTTCCAGCTCACGGCACCCCCGTTGAGTGTGAAAACATATCCTGATTGAGATTTGAAGTCATTCGGATCTGTCATGAAGCTTGAATCAGTGTAACCCTTTACAACAAGTTCTTCATCACCTCCGAATACCAAGAACATATTCTTAGTTCTGTTTAGATACTTCAAAATATTTTTGACTGCTACCCAGTGTGCACTACCTGGGATGCTCTGGTATTTGCTACATATACTCAGAGCATAGGAAACATCTGGTCTTGTACATATCATGGCATACATAACAGATCCAATTGCCGGAGCATATGGAACTGTGCTCATCTCTACCTGCTCCTCAGTGTTCTTAGGACACTGACTCTTGCAGAGTACCACACCATGTGACATTGGGAGGAATCCCTTCTTAGATTTATCCATTCTGAACCTATTCAGAACCTTGTCTATATACGTGCTCTGGCTCAGCCCTATCAGGCGCCGGGATCTATCTCTATAGATCTTAATGCCCAATATGTAAGCGGCTTCACCTAAGTCTTTCATCGAAAAACTGCTTTTCAATGACTCCTTTATAGTGTTAAGAAATTCTTTATCATTTCCAATCAACAATATGTCGTCTACATACAGTATTAGAAAAGATATTGCGCTCCCACTTACTTTCTTGTAAACACAAGCTTCTTCGCCATTCTGGATGAAGCCAAAACTTTTGACCACTTCATCAAAACGAAGATTCCAACTCCGTGATGCTTGCTTTAGTCCATATATGGATCTTTTAAGCTTGCATACCTTTCCAGCATCCTTTGGTGCGACAAAACCCTCAGGTTGTATCATGTATACATTCTCCTCGAGGTTCCCATTCAGGAAAGCTGTTTTGACGTCCATCTGCATATCTCATAGTCGAAATATGCAGCAATTGCTAGTAAAATCCGCACAGACTTAAGCATTGCTACTGGCGAGAAAGTCTCATCGTAGTCAACTCCTTGCACTTGTCGGAACCCTTTCGCAACAAGTTTAGCTTTATGAATAGTGACATTACCATCCGCGTCTGTCTTTCTTTTGAAAATCCATTTACATTCAATTGGTTTCACACCCTCTGGAGGGATCACCAAGTCCCATACTTGGTTTTCGTACATGGATTCCATTTCATATTTCATGGCTTGTAGCCATTCAGTGGAGTTGGGGCTCATCATCGCTTCTTTGTAGTTCACAGGCTCATCATCTTCCAATATGAATACTTCGTTAGCATACCACTCGGGTAGCTGACGCACTCTGCCTGATCTCCTTGGTTCAGTCACTAGCTTCTCAGAAGTTCCTGGATCACTTGCAGGAGCTTCCGGTTCCTTCATCGGAATGACTGCTGGAACAACTTCCATCGTTTCACTCCTTGGTTCTGAAGGTTCACTAACCTCATCAAGCTGTACTGTCCTCCCACTCACCTCTTTGCTAAGAAACTCTTTCTCAAGAAAAGTTCCTCCTTTAGAATAAAGACTTTGCCTTCGGAGGGGTGGTAAAAGGAATAGCCTACGGTGTCTTTGGCATAACCTACAAAGTAGCACTTGTCTGCTTTAGGGTCGAGTTTTTTTGGTTGTAAACGTTTTAAAAAAACATCACAACCCCAAATTTTCAGGAACGATATGCTGGGTTTGTTCCCATTCCATAACTCGTATGGTGTCGTTTCCACATACTTTGACGGCGCCCTATTTAAAGTAAAAGCAGCAGTCTCTAACGCATAACTGATGTGCGAGGTAATGATAGTGATTTCTCGCCCTTCGTTGGTGAGCCCCAAGTGGAAGGCGTGATGTAGCACTGCAAAAAGAAAGGAAGAGGCTCAAAAGCACGGGCAGTACGCCAAAATAAGTAGACCGAAATCCAACTGCATCTACTACTAATCATCCACCTTGAGATATCTATCCAGAACATCTCGCTGGTATTAATTTGCGAGCCCCACCCAAAGTGTAAACCCAAAGCAACAGACAACTGCATTAAAAAGCACTTTGCGTAAAGTAAACAATCCTTGTAACCGCGGTTACAAGCACCGTTGTTTTCCCCCTTGTGGCAACAGCACATCCCCTAGACTAATGTTTCTGTCACTCAAGCGTGTCATCGGGGGGCATGAACCCACAATCGAGCATAACGTTCCCTCTTGGGGTTACTACCTACTACTTGGCCAAAGCAATAAGCAGCAACGGAAAACATGCAAGAATTACTTAGGAACAAAAATATAAGAGATAAGAACCAAATATATTACTCAATCACAATCTGAACATAATCTCATAATCCATCAGATCCCATCAAACTCAACATAGCAATAGTAGAAAGATTACAAAAGTGCCTCGATCATGTAGGGAAGCTCACGAGGTCTAAACCATGAAGAACAAAGAGGGGAGGAGAACATCACATAGCTACTGATCACGGACCCATGGTCCAAGGAAACCTACTCACAAGACATCCGGGAAGCATCCATGGTGGAGAGGAGGCTCCCGGAGGTCAACCCTCCCTCCGGCAGGGTGCCGGGAAGAGGTCTTCTGGAGCTCCCGATCTCGGAAGCGCGGCGGCGGTGGAACAGAGGAGAGATCGCGAAAAAGGGTCCTGTTCTCGGAAGTTTCCCGTGACGGAGAATATATAGGCGAAGGGGGGCAGCCAGGGGGGCCACCAGGGGTCCAGGCGCCCCCCTGGCGCGGCCAAGCCCTAGGGCGCGCCACCAGGGCGCCTGGGCCCCTGGTGGTGGCCCTCTGGCCCCACCCAGGTTCTTCCGGAAGGTTCCTTCACGCTGATTTTTTATCTGAATTTTCCCGAATTTTTGGAGCACTTTTTATATGGGGGAAAACTGAAATAGAAAAAGCAGAAAACAGGAACTGGCACTGTGGTGCACTGAGTTAATAGGTTAGTCCAAATATGATCAAAAGTGTATGAAAGTGTATCTAGATCATAGCAATATCACACAAAACATGCATGGAGCAAGCAGAAATTATAGATACGTTTTGGACGTATCAACATCCCCAAGCTTAATTCCTGCTCGTCCTCGAGTAGGTAAATGATAACAACATAATTTCTGTGGTGAAATGCTAGCAACCATATAAGAACTTTTAAAAGTAAAGCAATCAAGGTTAGAAATTCAATTCAAGTCATAACATGCAAGAGTCTATATTAGCATTGAAACAAGTAACAAAAGAACATTAGGTGCAAGAGCTCTCGCTGTCCGTGACTCGAATGTCTCCAAATGGTGTTTGCGTGCAAGAAGGGGGATAGAGAATACGAGAAAAACAATTTATTTGTTGAGAACTCAATCTACTAAAGTTTCACACTTAGTCTTTTTCTGGAATCTTATCTTGACTCGTCCCCAGACCACTAGCCAGGTACAAGTCCATTTGATCCACTCCTTTTTCAATATTTTGAGCACTCATGCAATGGATGAGCGTAAGCACGAGAGTTGACACTTGGGATGGCAAAGAGAGGAGTACGGAGGAGGAAGACAAAAAAGGAGGAGAAAGGCTCACATCAATGAGGACAATCATAGGCAAGAGATGCCAAGTGATAGATATGATGTGAGGAGTAGGGATTGCCATGCAACGGATGCACATACGAGCTAGGAAGCTCTCTAACGGAACTAGTGGGGGTGCATCTAACTTGCTCGCTCATGAAGACCTAGAGCTCGTTTGAGGAGGCTCATCCTTGGAATATGCAAGCCAAGTTCTATAGTGTGAAGGTCCCCACATAGCTATATGCATAATGATCATCTCTATGGAGTACAAGGATATAAAGGGAGTACTACTGTGGATCTCTCAAAAGGATAGTAGTGTTGCCCCTTTCTCTCTTTTTATTTCTTTTTTCTTTTTTTTTCTTTTTTTTGTATTTTTTTGTGGCCTCAATGGCTCTTTCTATTTAACTCTCATTTGTCCTCTTTGGGATCTTTTATTGTGTCCACTTTGGGATCTTTTATTGTGTCCACTTTGGGATCTTTTCCTCACTTAAGGGCAACACTCTATTTTACAAGAAGGTAAAGGAGATCTTTCACACTTTACAAGGCACTCAAAATCATAAAGAAGATGTAACTAACATGATGTATGCAATGTATGTCGCTGCCAGTGTAGCAGGAACATGTATGACATGAAGATCAAGTCATGAAGAGGTGGATGTTGCATGGCAATATATCTCGGAAAGGCTATGGAAATGCCTTGATAGGTAGGTATGGTGGCTGTTTTGAGGAAAGATATAAGGAGGTTTATGATGACAGAGCGTATCATGCCAAGGGTTTGGATATACCGGCGAAGGTGGACACCAACTCTCGGAGTGAGAAGAAGGCAATGCACGGCACGGGAGAGGCTAGCAAAATACGGGAAGGTGGAAGTGTCAACTTTCAATACTTACATTAGTCCGAAGAACTCATGCACTTATTATCGGTAACTCTCAATCTAATAAGGAGGTTCACAAAGAGACAAGTACCCCGAGGAGGAGTGTATGGGGGTTTGGTTATCCTTGCGCATCCTCGACTCATGGTACGTGAGTGTACTCTAATATTCGATCCCTCCAAAGATTAGTGATCCATCTAGTAGCTAGAGTTCTCAACTGGTTTTGTAGGTTTTGAAAATACACACGGATGTCCCAAAATACGACACCTATCACTAATAGGCTAAAGCTCTTGACACCAAAAGTTCAAACATTACTCACAACAATACCTCAAAACTATTGCAAGTTACTACTAGAATTAAATAGCAACCTCAATTACCTACTTTCAAGACAAGACACAACTCAGTGCAACAACCAACTCTCTTTAACAAGATAAACATGAAAACTAAAAAGAGTTCCAGCAACAGACTAAACAAAAGTCAAGGCTCTTGCTAAAGACAAACTAAGACTATAACTAAACATGGCAGTAGCTACGAAAAGATAAAGAACACACAACAGCAAAAAGATAGGAAGGAAAAATCCTATGATGTGTTCTAGATTTTGAAAGTGGAGCGTGTTTCTCTCCCACACAAAGTAAGAAGGGATCTAACTTGTTATGAACAATAATCAAAGCTAAAGAAAACTAAAAATAAAACCTAAGAGCGAGACGCTCAATGCATAGCACATAGCGCATGAAGTGATAAAAATATAATGAGACGAAGGACAAACTGATGATTGTTGATGAAGAAGGGGATGCATGGGGGCATCCCCAAGATTAGACACTTGAGTCTCCTTGAATTTTTATTGGGGATGCATGGGGGCATCCCCAAGCTTGAGCGCTTGACACTCCTGGATCTTCTTTCATCATCTTCCATCGCACACTTGAAAACTCCCTTCATACACAACTCATCATAAGCTGATTAGAGAGGTTAGTACCCTTAATAAAATAATTTTTCCCCACTGGATATAAAGATATTCTTGAATATATACTGTTTCTCAAGAGTTCCAAAAGGTTTTTGCAAAGAAAAAGCAAGCTTAAGGTTTGCAAAAGTGAAGAGAGGCAAAACGTGGCAGAATCTGTGAAAAACAGAACAGCAGGTAGTAAAGAATTTTTTAGGGGCACTTCTGCAACTCTACTCAAAAAACTCAGAACATACGAAAGTTTCAAAATTGTTTAAAGCACGCTGTCAAAAAAATTCAAATCAAAAAGATTATCTGGTGATTTGATTCAATTTTTTCTATCAAGGGACAGAATCTGTTTTCTGGACAGCATGTCATAACTTTTGCTTCCCTTATCATAAGAGGCTATAACTTGGCACAAAGCTGAAAAATAAAGATACAATGATGTTGCTACAGAAGTAACAAACATCAAGACACAACAAAAGCAAAAAGAAAAACCTAAATTCGTTGCGGGCTGCCTCCCGAAAGCGCTTCTTTAAAGCCATTAGCTAGGCTTAATGAAAAAGAAGAATCAAGTTTTATCAAGAGAAAGAGAATAACTAGCCCGTGTAACGGACTCAAAAGGTAACTTGATTTTCTTTCTAGGGAAGTGTTACATCCCCTTTTTGAATGGGAATTGTAATTTTATATTCCCCTCTTTCATGTCAATAACCGCACCAACGGTGCGAAGAAAAGGACGTCCCAAAATAATTGGACACAAAGGTTCACACTCTATATCCATAACAATAAAATCAATGGGAACATAGTTGTCATTGACAGTGATAAGAACATCGTCGATCTTCCCCAAAGGTTTCTTTACGGAAGAATCAACAAGACTAACACCAAAAGAACAAGGCTCAAAGGGCTTCAATTCAAACATATCAAATATTCTTTTGGGCATAACGGAGGTACTAGCTCCAACATCACATAAAGCATAGCAAGAGAAGTTATTTAATTTCATTTTGATCATAGGGTCCCAACCATCATCTAGCTTCCTAGGTATGGAGGCTTCTACTCTAAGCTTCTCCTCCCTAGCTTTGATGAGAGCATTTGTGATATGCTCTGTGAAGGAAAGATTAAGTGTGCTAGTGTGGGGGTCTCTAGACATTTTGTGTAGCAAACTGATAACTTCTGACAGAGTGCAACTATCAAAATCAATATCACTACTATCAAAGGTGGTAGTAGTATCATCTAGGCTCACTTGTTTGAAACCCTCTATGTTCATAGGAGTTTCTTTTTCTACGGTTGAGGTATTAGCATCACCATTAATAGGTCCAACGGGACTAGGAGTGCATTGGGTGCTAATAGTTTGGGTGTCCTCAACAATTTGGATAGTGGCAACTGTGTGGTGTGTAGGAAGGCTCTTAATTCTATCCTCTTCCTCTTTTTCTCTAGCCCATCTTTCTTTAAGTTTAGCCATCATCCTAATATTTTCATTGATTTGTAACTGGATAGCATTAATAGGAGTGGCCTTATTCTCCTCAAGGGGAGAGGTTCTAATTTTAAGCATCTCAATATCAAGGGCTAAGCTTTCTACCTTCAAAGAGAGATTATCTATTTTAGCTAATTTCTCCTCAACATTTTTGTTGAAGGCTTTTTGGGTAGTGATAAAGTCTCTAAGCATGCTTTCTAATTCAGAGGAGGGGTTCTTGTTGCTAGGGTAGGTATTGTTGTTCCCATAGCTGCATGGAAACGGTCTAGGATTACTAGCAAAATTTCCCCTATAAGCATTGTTGTTGAAGTTGTTTCTAGCAATAAAGTTCACATCTACTTGTTCTTGGGCAACCAAAGAATTTAAAGGAACATCATGAGGATGAATAGAGGGTTGCTTGGTAAGTAGAGACATAATTAAGTCAACTTTTTCATTGAGGGAGGTAATTTCCTCGACAGAATTTACCTTCCTACCTGTTGGAGCGCGTTCGGTGTGCCATTGGGAATAATTGGTCATCATTTCATCGAGAAGCTTCGTGGCAGCACCAAGTGTAGTTGACATAAAGGTTCCTCCCGCGGCCGAATCTAACAGGTTCCGCGAGGTAAAGTTCAAGCCTGCATAAAAAGTCTGGATAACCATCCAGGTAGTCAAACCATGTGTAGGGCATTTCTTAACAAGGGATTTCATTCGTTCCCAAGCTTGGGCAACGTGTTCATTATCCAATTTCTTAAAATTCATAATATTACTCCTAATTGGATAATCTTAGCAGGAGGGTAGTACTTCCCTATAAAAGCATCTTTGCACTTATCCCAAGAATCTATGCTATTTCTAGGCAAAGATTGAAACCAGATTTTAGCATCTCCCCTTAAAGAGAAAGGAAAGAGATTGAGCTTAACATTATCACCTTCTACTTCTTTATACTTTTGCATATCACATAATTCAACAAAATTATTCAAGTGTAAAGCAGCATCATCTCCAGCACCAGAGAATTGATCTCTCATAACAAGGTTTAGCAAGGCAGGTTTAATTTCATAAAAGGTAGCTGAAGTGGCAGGTGAGGCAATGGGAGAGCAGATAAAGTCTTGGTTGTTGTGACTAGTGAAGTCACACAACTTGGTGTTTTCAGTGGAAACCATAGTAGCAGCAAGTATGGCAGATTTTTTTGTAAATTTTGATAAAAGACACAAAGATAAAAACTGAAAGATAAACTAACAAGACTAAAAAACAAAGGTAAAGGGTAGTGTGCAACTCCCCTATCTTAGCACTCGGAGTCCCCGGCAACGGCGCCAGAACACTTGCTTGATGGCTTCTCGCCCTTCGTTGGTTACCCCAAGTGGAAGGTTTGAGATGTAGTGCAGCAGCAGTTTTCCCTCGGTGAAGATACCAACGAAGTTCAGAGAGGTTGTCAATCTCTCCGGTCTTGTTGTTCACAAAAGATAAAACGCAAGGGATAATGATAGCAAGTAAAAGCAGTAAATTAAATATAGCTTGGAAATAATAATGAGGATATGGACCGGGATACGTGATGTTCACTAGTGATGTCTCTCTCCCAAAAGATGATAAAACTTCTATGCGAGGTAAACAAATTACAGAAGGGCAATTGACAGGATTATGAACGCACCGCAATGCTAACTATGCTACAAAAGAAAGGAAGAGACTCAAAAGCACGGGCAGTACGCTAAAATAAGTAGACCGAAATCCATCTGCATCTACTACTAATCATCCACCTTTAGATATCTATCCAGAACATCTCGCTGGTATTAAGTTGCGAGCCCCACCCAAAGTGTAAACCCAAAGCAACAGGCAACTGCATTAAAAAGAACTTTGCGTAAAGTAAACAATCCTTGTAACCGCGGTTACAAGCACCATTGTTTTCCCCCTTGTGGCAACAGCACATTCCCTAGACTCATGTTTTTGTCACTCAAGCGTGTCATCGGGGGGCATGAACCCACAATCTAGCACAACGTTCCCTCTTGGAGTCACTACCTACTACTTGGCCAAAGCAATAAACAGCAACGGAGAACATGCAAGAATTACTTAGGAACAAAAATATAAGAGATAAAAACCAAATATATTACTCTATCACAATCTGAACATAATCTCATAATCCATCAGATCCCTCCAAACTCAGCATAGCAACAGCAGAAATATTACAAAGGTGCCTCGATCATGTAGGGCAGCTCACGAGGTCTAAACAATGAAGATCAAAGTGGGAAGGAGAACATCACATAGCTACTGATCACGGACCCATGGTCCAAGGAAAACTACTCACGAGACATCCGTGGAGCATCCATGGTGGAGAGGAGACTCCCGAAGGTCAATCCTCCCTCCGGCAGGGTGCCGGGAAGAGGTCTTCTGGTGCTCCCGATCTTCGGAAGAGCGGCGGCGGCGGAACAGAGGCGAGTTTGCGGAATAGGGTTCCTCCTCTGGAGTTTTCCCGTGACGGAGAATAAATAGGCGAAGGGGGGCAGCCAGAGGTGGACCAGGGGCCCAAGGCGCCCCCTGGCACGGCCAGGGCTGGGGCCGCGCCGGGTGGCCGCCTGGGCCCCCCTGTCTCCCCTCTGGCCCCTCCCGGGCTCTTGTCGAAGCTTCCTATACGCTGATTTTCCTGTATTTTTCCCAGAATTTTTCTGGCACTTTTTATACGGGGGAAAACTGAAATAGAAAAACAACAGAAAACAGGAACTGGCACTTGGGTGCACTGAGTTAATAGGTTAGTCCAAATATGATCAAAAGTGTATGAAAGTGTATCTAGATCATAGCAATATCACACAAAACATGCATGGAGCAAGCAGAAATTATAGATACGTTTTGGACGTATCAACGATAAAACTGCTATGCGAGGTGAACAAATTACAGAAGGGAAATTGACAGGATTATGAACGCACCGCAATGCTAACTATGCTACAAAAGAAAGGAAGAGGCTCAAAAGCACGGGCAGTACGCCAAAATAAGTAGACCGAAATCCAACTGCATCTACTACTAATCATCCACCTTGAGATATCTATCCAGAACATCTCGCTGGTATTAATTTGCGAGCCCCACCCAAAGTGTAAACCCAAAGCAACAGACAACTGCATTAAAAAGCACTTTGCGTAAAGTAAACAATCCTTGTAACCGCGGTTACAAGCACCGTTGTTTTCCCCCTTGTGGCAACAACACATCCCGTAGACTCATATTTCTTTCACTCAAGTGTGTCATCGGGGGGCATGAACCCACAATCGAGCATAACGTTCCCTCTTGGGGTTACTACCTACTACTTGGCCAAAGCAATAAAAAACAACGGAGAACTTGCAAGAATTACTTAGGAACAAAAATATAAGAGATAAGAACCAAATATATTACTCAATCACAATCTGAACATAATCTCATAATCCATCAGATCCCATCAAACTCAGCATAGCAATAGCAGAAAGATTACAAAAGTGCCTCGATCATGTAGGGCAGCTCACGAGGTCTAAACCAGGAAGAACAAAGAGGGGAGGAGAACATCACATAGCTACTGATCACGGACCCATGTTCCAAGGAAAACTACTCACAAGACATCCGGGAATCATCCATGGTGGAGAGGAGACTCCTGGAGGTCAACCCTCCCTCCGGCAGGGTGCCGGGAAGAGGTCTTCTGGTGCTCCCGATCTCGAAAGCACGGCGGCGGCGGAACAGAGGAGAGATCGCGAAAAATGGTTCTGTCCTCGGAAGTTCCCCGTGACGGAGAATATATAGGCGAAGGGGGCAGCCAGGGGGGCCACCAGGGGTCCAGGCGCCCCCCTGGCGCGGCCAAGCCCTAGGGCGCGCCACCAGGGCGCCTGGGCCCCTGGTGGTGGCCCTCTATCCCCACTCAGGTTCTTCCGGAAGGTTCCTTCACGCTGATTTTTTATGTGAATTTTCCCGAATTTTTGGAGCACTTTTTATATGGGGGAAAACTGAAATAGAAAAACAGCAGAAAACAGGAACTGGCACTGTGGTGCACTAAGTTAATAGGTTAGTCCAAATATGATCAAAAGTGTATGAAAGTGTATCTAGATCATAGCAATATCACACAAAACATGCATGGAGCAAGCAGAAATTATAGATACGTTTTGGACGTATCAGCTGCCTCCCGAAAACGCTTCTTTAAAGCCATTAGCTAGGCTTAAAGATTATAGAAGATGCTCTCACAAAAATAAGAATTTTGAAGCAAAAGAGAGCATCAAGAAGAAAATATGAAACACATTTAAGCCTAACCCACTTCCTATGCATAGGCATCTTGTAAGAAAATAAATCAAAGAAACAAAGTGACACGCATAGGAAGGTCAAAAAAGAACAACTTCAAAACTTTCAACATGAAGAGAGGTGTTTTAGTAATATGGAAGTTTCTACAACCAAACTTCCCTCTCTCGAAATAATTTTCAGTAGTATCATGAACAACATCAAGAATATAACTATCACATAAATCATGTTGTTCATGACCTACAAGCACACGTGTATAGTTTTCAACACGGTCTTTAGGATTATAAGATAAATGCAGCCCATCACATTGAGCCTTGATAATAGCACAATTCTCCGAAATATAACTTGGAGATTTCAAAAGGATAATAGTACAATCAAGTGTGGGTGCAATATCAACAATTTCATGCTTGACAGAAGGAACTATAGCAAGTTCATCTTCGCAAGCATAATCCATATTGTCATCATGGCCATTAACAAAGCAAGTATTAAGTTCATCAGAAAGGGAAGTATCAAGTGAGTCCTCGGAATCATGGGATTCCTCATCAAAGCAATCATTAGCCTCTTCTAGGGAAGCAAACATTTGATTTTTTTTAATCCTCAATATAAGAATTGGAAGTATAATTTTCAAAGCAATAAGCAAGAACTGGAAAGTTTCCAGATTTGTAAATAGTATCATGATACTTTTCAATCAAAGAGGCGATCTCATAAGAACCTTTAAAAGCAACAAACTCTTCAATCTTTTCAACATCAAAGTAATCATAAACACCTTTAGCATAAGAAGATAAGATCTCATTTTCATTGAACTCACATTGGAAAGGGAGGTGTTTATGATCTATATTAGAACAAGTAAAATCATAATTGTAGCACACAAGTTTAGCATGGCAATAAGAAACATGTATTTGATCCCATAAGTGTTTCCCTTTCTGAGATAGGCGGTGCCGCGTATAATGAGCATGCTCATCCAATGATTTTCCCTCAACCAAGTCGGTTGGGTTTTTAGCGCGAGCACAAATTGATCGAAGACGATCCAAGTGAAACATGCCAAATATGTCCATCCTACCATATTTGGGTGGTTCAGCACCCATGGTGAGGATAGAATCAGTAGGCATACGAAGGCAAAGATAAAGGATATCAACTATTTTTTTGGTTTTTGATAAAGGACACTAAAGCAAAAACTGAAAGGTAAACTAACAAGACTAAAAAGCAAAGATAAAAGATAGTGTGCAACTCCCCTATCTTGAAGAGTGGAGTCCCCGGCAACGGCGCCATAAATTGCTTTTGATGGTACGATTTAACGCCCCCTCGTTGGTTACTGATACGTCCATGATCCCTCTATGCTGCTCTTAGTATGCTGGTTTCCTTGATCATGGACTACATCAAATTCCTTGGATCTCATCTTAGTCTTGCTATAGAAATTTTTACATGAACGGGCTTGTGGATTTTATGAACTCAAATCCACACGGGGGTCACGTGTTTAACGAAGTTTGGCTTGTGGCATTAGTTGCTACACGCACCCCGTATGTTAAACTAGCAACAAAAGAAGTATCATGTTTTGTTTTGTCTAGGGTTTCTGGTTTGCCATGTAAACCTGCTTAACAACCACGATAAAATTTGCAACAACCCGTGTAGATAGCGATCTAACTCGTTTTTGCAGAGAATGCATGTGATGTGGTATAGCCTTCAAGATTTGCAATGTGTTTGTATGAGATGCTATATGATGTAATATTTTTCGCGGCCTGCGAACCGTGGTACGGCATGATGACTGGAGTCATATGATTGTCACTTAATTATGGCATGCGTGCCAGAACTGTTTGTTAGCTTGAGGCAAGGCTATAGATGGAGACAAGTTGATGATCAATGATGTGAGGGTGGACCCCAACACACATGCCGAAGCCGTGAGGAGGTCCCGGCGCCAAGGACAAAAGGTGGTGGGTGGAGACTTCAACCACGGAGTCATGAAGACAAAGAAAACTTCACGACACAAAGGGCTATACCATGTCACATATTTTATGAATTGCCTGTGATGTTAATCCCTTTGATGCACCCTTGTTTGATGCGCGGTAGTCGTGTTTTATTAGGGTGATCTCTCGCAAAATAATATCAAGTAGATAGTGTTCTCCCAACTGTAGCACCGTCTATACTATGTTTCACACCGGAGCAGGTCATGTCACATGGGTGCACACAGTGTGACGCATAAAAGGCGGGTGTGTTAAGAACACACTGCATTTGCACTTGGTTGTCTTGACGGTTTGGATAAAAGTTTGCTACCGGAACACGCCCATCTAAAGATGAACAAGAGTCACCCTTGCGTGATTGGCAAGTTGGCCTACCAATTCAGTCTAAGTCATCAGTGATGTCACATCAATGGCGGACGACTAAACTTGGATCTTGAATCACTTAGAATCAACTACGAGAGATGTTGGTCTGAGTGGGAGCACTTATTAAATTAATAGTATGATTAATTAGTGCAACTTAGTTATGAACATTGTCTAAAGTGAAACTTGTGTTTATGTTGTAGATTGAAATGGCCCGTGTCAATCCCCAGTTTAACTTAGGTCCGTTGATTGAGAAAGAAAAATTGAAAGCTGATGGAAGCAACTATGCGGACTGGGTTCGTTCCCTGAGAATTGTACTCAGGAGTGCTAAGAAGGACTATGTCCTGATGACACCTCTCCCAGCAGCACCGGGGCCTGAAGCCACGGTTGCTGAGCAGAATGTGCATCAGACTAAGCTTGATGATAGCATCGCAGTTCAGTGTCTTATGACTGCGTGTATGGAATCAGAGCTACAAGGGAGGTTTGAGAACACCGATCCCCACTTAATTGTTAAAGAGTTAGATGCTCTGTATGCCAAACACGCTAGAACTGAACGGTATGAGGTAACTCATGCCATGTGGAATTGCAAGATGAAGGAAGGAACACCTGTCAGTGAGCACGTGATAAAGATCATGCGCCTTGGGCAAAGGTTGACTGAGCTGGGATTTCCGGTCCCGGAATCACTAGGTACATATATTTTCCTCATGTCACTCCCGCCAAGTTTCAAAGGCTTTGTTCAGAACTATCGCATGAACGGGATGGATAAGTCAGTTAATGAACTGCTTGCAATGCTGAAAAATGCGGAGACTACCATGCAGGCTGACCCAAACTATACGTTGGCGGTTAGCAAGACCACCAGTTTCAAGAAGAAGGGCAAGTCCAAGGGCAAGGGCGCCAGCAAGCCTGGCGCCAATACCAAGAAACCCTCTGGTACTGGCCCTAACAAAGATACTGAGTGCTTCTACTGCAAAGCTAAAGGTCACTGGAAGAGGAACTGCAAGAAGTATCTGGCAGATAGAAAGAAGCTTGGTTTTACCAGCGAAGGTATAAAAGTTATATATGTCATAGATGTTTTTCTTTCCGTCCCTCACTCTAAGTCGTGGGTATTTGATATTGGAGTTGTTGCTCATATCTGTAATTCATTACAGGGACTAAGGAGAATAAGGAAGCTGGAAAGGAATGAAGTGACGATGCGTGTCGGAAATGGAGCTACGATCTCTGCTAAAGCCGTCGGCGTCTACACTCTACATCTACCTTCAGGATTTACCATAGAATTAGATAATTGTTATTTCGTTCCTTCTATTTCTAAGAACATTATGTCCGGATCATGTTTAATCCGCGACGGTTATAATTTTAAGTCTGAGAACAATGGTTGCTCTATTTACTTGAAGAATATGTTCTATGGTTTTGCACCTATTAAGAATGGGCTGTTTTATTTAGATCTTGAATGTAGTAACGACATCTTAAACATAAGCTCTAAACGACTTAAGAAGGATGAAAATACCACTTACATGTGGCACTGCCGTCTGGGTCACATCGGAAAGAAACACATGCCGAAACTTCATAAAGATGGGATTTTGCAATCTTTTGATTTCGAATCATTTGATAAGTGCGAGGCTTGTCTGATGGACAAACTGACTCGGACGCCGTTCACAGGTCATGTTGAACGGGCGACAGACTTATTGGAAATAATACATAGTGATGTGTGTGGACCGATGAGTGTACCGGCGCGCGGTGGATATCTTTACTTCGTAACTTTTACTAACGATTTGAGTAGATATGGTTATATTTACTTAATGAAGCAAAAAATCCGAAACTTTTGAAAAGTTCAAAGAATTTCAGAACGAAGTTGAGAATCATCGTGAAAACAAAATCAAATTTCTACGATCTGGTCGTGGTGGTGAATATCTTAGTCATGAGTTTAGAGAACACCTCATGGAGCGTGGAATCGTTTCACAGCTGACGCCACCTGGAACTCCACAGAGAAATGGAGTGTCTGAGAGGCGTAACCGAACTTTGTTAGACATGGTGAGGTCCATGATGTCATTAACTGATCTGCCACTTTCTTTTTGGGGTAATTGATACGTCCAAAACGTATCTATAATTTCTGCTTGCTCCATGCATGTTTTGTGTGATATTGCTATGATCTAGATACACTTTCATACACTTTTGATCATATTTGGACTAACCTATTAACTCAGTGCACCACAGTGTCAGTTCCTGTTTTCTGCTGTTTTTCCATTTCAGTTTTCCCCCATATAAAAAGTGCTCCAAAAATTCGGGAAAATTCAGATAAAAAATCAGCGTGAAGGAACCTTCCGGAAGAACCTGGGTAGGGCCAGAGGGCCACCACCAGGGGCCCAGGCGCCCTGGTGGCGCGCCCTAGGGCTTGGCCGCGCCAGGGGGGCGCCTGGACCCCTGGTGGCCCCCCTGGCTGCCCCCCTTCGCCTATATATTCTCCGTCACGGGAAATTTCCGAGAACAGAACCCTTTTTCGCGATCTCTCCTCTGTTCCGCCGCCGCCTCGCTTCTGAGATCGGGAGCACCAGAAGACCTCTTCCCGGCACCCTGCCGGAGGGAGGGTTGACCTCCGGGAGTCTCCTCTCCACCATGGATGCTTCCCGGATGTCTTGTGAGTAGTTTTCCTTGGACCATGGGTCCGTGATCAGTAGCTATGTGATGTTCTCCTCCCCTCTTTGTTCTTCATTGTTTAGACCTCGTGAGCTGCCCTACATGATCGAGGCACTTTTGTAATCTTTCTACTATTGCTATGCTGAGTTTGATGGGATCTGATGGATTATGAGATTATGTTCAGATTGTGATTGAGTAATATATTTGGTTCTTATCTCTTATATTTTTGTTCCTAAGTAATTCTTGCATGTTTTCCGTTGCTGCTTATTGCTTTGGCCAAGTAGTAGGTAGTAACCCCAAGAGGGAACGTTATGCTCGATTGTGGGTTCATGCCCCCCGATGACACGCTTGAGTGACAGAAACATTAGTCTAGGGGATGTGCTGTTGCCACAAGGGGGAAAACAACGGTGCTTGTAACCGCGGTTACAAGGATTGTTTAATTTACGCAAAGTGCTTTTTAATGCAGTTGTTTGTTCCTTTGGGTTTACACTTTGGGTGGGGCTCGCAACTTAATACCAGCGAGATGTTCTGGATAGATATCTCAAGGTGGATGATTAGTAGTAGATGCAGTTGGATTTCGGTCTACTTATTTTGGCGTACTTCCCGTGCTTTTGAGCCTCTTCCTTTATTTTTTAGCATAGTTAGCATTGCGGTGCGTTCATAATCCTGTCAATTGCCCTTCTGTAATTTTTTCACCTCGCATAGCAGTTTTATCGTCTTTTGGGAGAGAGACATCACTAGTGAACATCATGTATCCCGGTCCATATCCTCATCACTGTTTACACGCTCATTTACTTTTCTGCTTTTACTTTCAGTTGCTATCATTATCCCGTGTGTTTGATCCTTTGTGAACAACGAGACCGGAGAGATTGACAACCTCTCTGAACTTCGCTGGGAACAAAGTTATTTGTGTCTGTGTGCAGGTCCGCGTCAGTTGCGCCGCTGACACCTACTTATCATCTCCGGAGTCCTACTGGAGACAAACCTTGGTATCTTTACGGAGGGAAATTTGCTGCAGTGCTACATCACGCCTTCCACTTGGGGCTCACCAACGAAGGGCGAGAAATCACTATCATTACCTCGCACATCAGCAGTTGATGACCCACAACCATAAGGGATCTATTGCAGCGTTTTCGATAAGTAAGAGTGTCGAACCCAACGAGGAGCAGAAGGTAATAGCAAGTGACTTTGGCAAGGAGATAACTGCAAGCACTGAAAGATAACTTTTTAGGGGTTTTCTTGGTATAAGCAACAGGAAAGTAAAAACGAGCAAAGTGAAAGGCACTGGAGAGTAACGAGTGGCCCAATCCTTTCTGAGCAAAGGAGAGGCCTAGCAACTGAACTTATAAAGGCTAAAGTGTTCTTGAGGACACACGGGAGAGGTAGTCATGTGCTTTCGCCATATTCCGTATCGGCACTATGTGTTGTGTTGATAAGTGTTGAGTGGGTCGATCTATGCTAGTACACCCTCTAGACTAAGATAAGTGCACTCTTATGATTAAACACCTTGCAAGCATCCGCAAATACAAGATAGTAATTAAGGAAAAAGCCTAACCATAGCAATACGATCGGTGATCCATTGTTCCCTTGTGCAAAAGCGTGCAAACTGGGGTTTAGGTTTCTGTCACTCCGGCAACCCACCGTAAGCATTCTTTGTACACAATGTATTCTCCTAGGTCCTTGATGAGGCGAAGTGTTGAGTGTTCGACTCACACAACACCACTAGGAAAATAACAACACAACTTAAATATCAAACAACACATATTACTTCAACATCATATGACTACTAGCAATTAGACTTCTCCCATGTCCTCAAGAACTAAAGTAACTACTCACAAGACATAAAAGAGATCATGATCAGTGGGGATAAATAGATGATAAACAATCTGGACACAACGATATTTCTCCAACAAAACTCAATAGAATTCACCACAAAGTAGTAATCAACACCGATAGAGTAGAGAGGATAGGTAATACGGATTACAACACAAGTTGCAATTGTGGGATGAGATTGGATGGAGGTGGAGATGGTGCTGATGATGGGGATGATGTTGATGATGATCTCGATGATGCCCGTGACGATGGTGATGAAGATGGCGATGATCTCCCCTTCCGGGAGGTGATCTCCCCGGCAGAATCTTCCCGCCAGAGATGGCTTTTCTTCTCTGTAGGTTTCCACCATGGAGCAGCGACGGAACTCCGTAAACTCTCTCTTTTTAGGGTTTCTGGATGATGTGTGTTATATAGGCCAGAGGGGGGAACCGGGAGTGGTCCCAGGGGTCTAGGCGCCCTCCCGGCGCGGCCAGGGTGGGGGCCGCGCCAGGTGGCCGCCTAGCCACCCTGTGGCCCCCCTCTGGTCGCTCTTTTGCGTGTCTTCGTGATCCTTCTGGAAAGTACCCTCCGTCGATTTTCAGGTAATTTGGAGGTATTCTTCTTCAGCAACTCAGCGTCCACTTTTTACCGCTGAATCCTGCGTCTGCTGCTTCGGCACCGGAAAGTTGCAAACTGTGTAAAATAAGCCAAAACAACATAAGAATAGCATCATATCATGAAATATATCAATGAATAAGAAAAATTTACTATATAAAATAGTGATGCATTTTGGACGTGTCAAATCCCCCAAGCTTAGACCTCGCTTGTCCCCAAGCGAATACTGAGCTCGGTAAACCTGTCCACAAGTTTAGAGAGTGAAGTGTCGATAAATAGAATACAGACAAGAAGCATCAAGGTTTCTTCATCAAACTTAAGCATCCTCAACAACAACCTCAACTCATAAGGCCCTTATGAGAAAGTAATAACAATTATAATCAAAAGTAGGGCTGAGGAAACTCATCAAATTATGGCAAACATATCCTTGGTCAAAGGACAACTAATAACTTTTACTCTTGCTCTTTCTTTTTAATGAAACAATTTGAAGCTTTTGAAAGAACATGTTATTAGTCATGAAGTGCAAATGCTAACACAAAGGAAGATGCTTGCTTGGGAAAAGCTTTCGCAAACAACTTACTTATCAAAAGATAATGTCAACAAGGATGTGGCATGGAAAAACTTAATGCAGCTTTATATGGATGAATCATCATCAACATCAAATGTCTGTTCTCTTAGAGAAAAGAAGGAAGTGGGACAACTAACTCAACATGAAGGTGGATGAAAGGCCTTGTTAAGGGCAAGCAGGGAAAACTCATGTGCTATCCTTAAATCAAACAGAATAAAAATAGATTTTTGGGGCGGTGCATAGTTTGTCAACGAATGCTAATAGATAGCTCAATTACTTCTCAAGATGGACAAGTTTCGAGGAACGACTCCCAAGTGGGAACGATCACATCCCCTTAATCTCCTTTGTTTATCACTACCAAAGTTTCTGATTTCTCATAGACCAAGCGTGAAGGAGGGTTTGTTTGTTATATTATCTTTCGAGCTGGGCGCACCCATGCCAGTCCCTCCTCGTATTATGGGTTTGCAGATTAGACATGCAATCCCGGGGTAAAACTTGTCCAACTTAACAAGATCATGAATTACCTACTACTTCCTCATGAGCTAAACAAGAGGCACAAAACAGAAGATTTTGAACATTTAAGGATAACACATAAATTCTATACTTATAGGAGTGGTAGGGGAATACCACGAATAGGAAGGTATGCTGGACTCATATGGAAGATATTGGTTTCAGGGTATGGATGCACAAGCAGAAATCTACATAACACTTCATAAAGAGTTTGGCTAGCAAAGGCTTTGAGAGAACAGACAATTGATGCTAATTTAGATGCAAAACATATAAGGCATAAACATTAAGGTAAGCATAACACATCAAGTTGTCTTCCTTGTCAACATAACACTTCAAGCATAATAACATAAAGGTTTTGGCTATGTCGCTACTTTTGAAAACATGCATGTTGTCATGACCAGAGCTATGTTTGCCAAATTTAAATAAAGTTTTCAAAGCCATACCTGCTATAAGGTCAATACTCCCCATACGAATCGTCATATGAGGCCGATTGCGCGAAGAGAATACCGAGTGCAGCGAAGGAACTAGTAGACTTCTCATTAATATTCCATTATAGGCGACTCCACACTCACAGATACAATCTCTCCACAGAAGGAGTGATAGACCTCGATGCAAACACCTATTTCATATAATAACCTCCCTAGACATGATATGACTCTACTTGACTCTAAAAGACTAAGATAAAGATAAAGGTACCGGGCACTCCCCCAAGCTTGGAACAAGCCAAGGGGATGCCATTACCCAAGGAGATTTCACTCCTCATTCCTGTTGTTGATCACGTAGTCCTCGGCGAAGCGCTTCCATGGAAGGGGTTCTCCAGTCTCATATGAGAAGTTTGTCTCCTGAATCCTGCATGCAGCACCCATACCCATGCGTATAAACCTTAGTTCATACTCACAGTTCTGGTGATGTAGATCATAAATTTGACCTTGGAGCTCTTCAATTCTTTCTTCAGATGCGGTGATGCTTTTCCACATCTCCTTCATCTCCTTCTTGTAAAAATCCTTCAGATCATTGATGAAGTCGAAGTTGGCTTCAACACCCCGCTCGATCATCTTCTTGTACTTGAAGACTTCTTGCTCCACTTCTTCTAGCCTGGCCTGGATGCTCCCCTCCTTGACGGGTCCCTTCAGATCTTCTTGATGGAGGACACCGTCCTCCATCCGAACAACCTGAGGGTGCTTCTTCACCTCGGCGAGGTAAGGGTTGATGACGTTGACGACGAACTTGTCCTTGGGGGAACTTGGGGAAGCCATGGCACCTAGGTCTAGCTAAAAGATTTCCTGGCAGAAACAGGTTGAAAAGAAAACACACGAAATCGCGAGATACGTTGCCGGAACGATCCGGGCAAATATATAGCAAAAATTTCTGCAACAGAAGGAAGGTAACGAGCCAAAGTGGGGTCGGAGACGGACTCCTGGGTGCCCAGGCGACCTCCCGGCGCGGCCAGGGTGTAGGCCGCGCCAGGGGGGCGCCTGGCCCCCCTAGAGCTCCTCTCCGGCTCCACTTAGGCCTCGAATTTTCCTAATTTTTCAAAAACTCATAATATGGAACTTTTATGGCGGTTCGCGATGTTTCCTTACCGTAATACATACCTTTTCTTATTCTGCTTCTGTCGGTGTCTGAAACAGGGCAGCAACATGTTCTTCATGAGTTGTTGTGCGTATTATATTTACATCAACATTGACGGGATCTCCCGCCATGTAATGCTTGAGTCTTTTCCCATTCACAACTTGAGGTTTGGTGCCTTCAAAATTGTTAATCTTGATTGCACCAGACCGTAGACTTCTTCGATATGAAATGGCCCTTCCCACCTGGAAAGTAGTTTACCTGGAGAAAACCTGAAACGGGATATAAACAATAAAACTTTATCACCAACATTAAATTTACGTTTCAGAATCCTCCTGTCATGCCACTTCTTTACCTTTTCCTTGAACATTTTAGCGCTCTCGTAAGCTTCACTTCTCTACTCATCTAGAGAAGCCAAGTTCATGAGACGCTTTTCACCAGCTAACTTTGGGACAACATTAAGCTCTCTAACAGCCCAGAAGGCTTTGTGCTCTAACTCTAATGGAAAATGGCAAGCCTTGCCATAGACCATTTTATAGGGAGACATGCCCATGGAGTTTTTGTAAGCAGTTCTATACGCCCACAAAGCATCTCCTAACTTATTTGACCAGTCCTTCCTATTTTTGTTAACTGTCTTTTGCAAGATCAACTTGATCTCTCTATTGGTGAGCTCAACTTGCCCACTAGTTTGAGGATGGTACGGTGAAGCAATTCTATGATTGACATCGTACTTGGCTAAAGCTTTTCTAAAGGCTCCATGCGTGAAGTGTGATCCTCCATCAGCCATGAGATACCTAGGTACACCAAACCTAGGGAAAATTACATCTTTGAGCATTTTCAAAGATGTTTTGTGATCAGCACTCTCAGTGGGGATTGCTTCAACCCACTTGGTTACATAATCAACATCAACTAATATGTGAGTGTACTTGTGCGAAGAAGGAAAAGGACCCATAAAATCAAAACCCCAGCAATCAAAAGGCTCAATCACTAGAGAGTAATTCATAGGCATCTCATTCCTTCTACTAATATTACCAACTCTCTGACATTTATCACAGGCTAAAACGTAATTTCTAGCATCTTTAAAGAGAGTAGGCCAATAAAAACCTGATTGGAGAACCTTATGTGCGGTTCTCTCACCGGCGTGATGTCCTCCATAGGGACTATCGTGACATTGCTTGAGAATGTCCTTCTGCTCGTGTTCCGGTATGCATCTTCTCACGATCCCGTCTGGACCTTCTTTGAAAAGATGTGGGTCATCCCAAAAGTAATGCCTCAAATCATGGAAGAACTTCTTCCTTTGCTGAAATGTTAAACCTGGAGGGAAATACTTTGCAACGATAAAATTAGCATAATATGCAAACCAAGGATCGGAAAGAGATTGTACTTTAACAACGGCAAGTTTTTCGTCTTGAAAACTGTCGTTGACTGGGATGGGATCATGCGGTATATCTTCCATCCTTGAAAGATTGTCCGCTACAGGGTTGTCTGCTCCTTTTCTATCAACAATCTGCAAATCAAAATCTTGAAGGAGGAGTACCCATCTGATGAGTCTTGGATTTGCATCCTTCTTTGTCATAAGATACTTAATGGCAGCATGGTCAGTATGAATAATAACTTTAGAATCAACAATATACTGCCTAAACTTATCACAAGCAAACACTACTGCTAAGAATTCCTTCTCAGTAGTAGCATAATTCTTTTGAGCACTATCAAGGGTTTTACTAGCGTAATGTATAACATTCAATTTTTTATCAACCCTTTGTCCTAAAACAGCTCCAACAGCAAAATCACTAGCATCACACATAATTTCAAAGGGCAAACTCCAGTCAAGCGGTTGTACTATAGGAGCGGTTATTAAAGATTTCTTAAGAACTTCGAAAGCCTCCTTACAATTGATGGCTTCTCGCCCCTCGTTGGTTACCCCAAGTGGAAGGTTGAGATGCAGCGTAGCAGTAATTTCCCTCAGTAAAGATACCAAGGTTTGTCTCCAGTAGGACTCAACGATAAGTACGATAGGTGGCAACGGCGCCAGAAATTATTCTGATGCGTGGAGTTGTCGTGGACCTGCACAAAACAAATAACTTTGCTCCCAATGAGTTCAGAGGAGTTGTCAATTCCTCCGGCCTTGACGTTTACAAAGGATCAAACGCAAGAGATAAAAAGGTACTAGTAAAAGTAAAAACAGAAAGGTAAATAGTGGGTGTGAACAATGGTATGAAGATGGACCGGAGTCCCGTGATTTTCACTAGTGATGTCTCTCTCCCAAAAGACGATAAAAATGCTAGCGAGGTAAACAAATCACAGTTGGGAAATTGACAGGATTATGAAGGCACCGCAATGCTAACTATGCTGCAAAGAAAGGAAGGGCTCAAAATCAATGGGCAGTACGCCAAGGTAAGTAGACCGAAATCCATCCGCATCTACTACGAATCACCCACCTTGAGATATCTATCCAGAACATCTCTCTGGTATTAAGTTGTGAATCCCACCCAAAGTGTAAACTCAAAGCAACAGACAACTGCATTAAAAGAACTTTGCGTAAAGTAAACAATTCTTGCACCAATAGGCACAATCACCGTTGTTTTATCCCTGGTGGCAACAACACATCCCCTAGTCTCATGTTTCTGTCACTCAAGCTAGACATCAGGGGGCTGAACCTACAATCGAGCATAACACTCTCTCTTGGAGTTGCAAGCAAATAACTTGGCCAAAGAAAATACTGCAACGGAGAACATGCAAGAATTTACTCAAGAACAAAATATAAAAGGGCAAACCAAATATATTACTCATCACAATCTGAACATAGTCTCATAATCCATCAGATCCCAACAAACTCAGCATAGCAACAGCAGAAAATTACATAGGTGCCTCGATCATGTGAGGCAGCTCACGAGGTCTCGAAAGTGAAAGCACAAAAGAGGGAGAGGACATCATATAACTACTGATCACGGACCCATGGTCCAAGGGGGACTACTCACGGCACATACGGGAGGCGTCCATGGCTATGGATGGTCTCCCGAAGGGGTGATCTCCTTCCGGCAGGGTGCCGGGGCAGCTTCTCCAGGCAGCCCCGATCTGAAAACGGCGGCGGCGGCGGAACAGAGAGGTTTCCGCGAAAAAGAGTTCTTTTTAGGGGTTTCTACCCCCCGAGGGGGTTATATAGGCGAAGGGGGCGTCGAGGGGCCACCCAGGGCAGCCAGGAGGGTGCCTGGCGCGCCCTAGGGTTGGGGCCGCGCCAGGGACCCTTCTGGCTCCCTGGTGGTGGTCCCGGCTCTCTCCCTTGGTTATTCCGGAAGCTTCCTGCCCGCTGATTTTTAATATAATTTTTGCGGAATTTTTGGGCACTTTAATCAGCCGGAAAACCTGAAAAACAAAAACAGCAGAAAACCAGAAGCTGGCAACTGGGTGCACTGAGTTAGTAGGTTAGTCCAAATTGGTTTAAAAGTGTAATAAAGTTCAACCAAAACATGGCAAAGTCACACAAAACATGCATGGAGCAAGCAGAAATTATAGATACGTTTGGGACGTATCAACATCCCCAAGCTTAATTCCTCCTCGTCCTCGAGTAGGTAAATGATAACAAGCATAATTTCTGTGGTGACATGCCACACAACCAAATAAGGACTATTAAGTAAAGCAATCAAAGCATGCAATTCAATTCAAGTCTTAACAGGCAAGAGTCTATATTGGCATTAACACAAGCAACAAAAGAACAAAAGGTGCAAGAGCTCTTGCTGTCCGTGACTCGAATGTCTCCAGATGGTGTTTGCGTGCAAGCAAGGGACTGGGAAGAAAGAGAAAAAAAGGTTGTTGAGAACAACTATCTACTAAAGTTTCACACTTAGTCTCCTTTGGATTCTTATCTGGACTCGTCCCCAGACCACTAGCCAGGTACAAGTCAAATTGATCCACTCCCTTTCGATATTTTGAGCACTCATGCAATGGATGAGCGTGAGCAAGAAAGTTGACACCTAAAAGGCGAAACAGAAAGAAGAGGTGGAGGAGGAAGACAAAAAGGTGTGTGAAAGGCTCACATCAATGAGGACAATCATAGGCGAGAGAAGGCCATATGATAGATATGATGTGAGGAGTAGGGATTGCCATACAACGGATGCACATGTGAGTTAAAAGCTCTCCAATGGAACTAGTGGGGGTGCATCTAACTTTCTTGCTCAAGAAGACCTAGAGCTCGTTTGAGGAGGCTCATCATTGGAATATACAAGCCAAGTTCTATAGTGTAAAAGTTCCCCACATAGCTATATGCATGATGATAATCTCTATGGAGTACAAGGGATAGAAGATGAAGTACTAGTGTGGATCTCTCAAAAGGAATAGTAGTATGCCCCCTTCTCTCTTTTTATTTTTCTTTTTCTCTTTTTCTCTTTTTTTTTGGTGGCCTCAATGGCTCTTTCTATTTAACTCTCATTTGTCCTCTTTGGGATCTTTTGATTTTGTCCTCTTTGGGATCTTTTCCTCACTTCAGGGGCAATACTCTATATTTTACAAGAATATAGGAGATCTTTCACACTTTACAAAGGTACTCACAAAAAGAAAATGTAACTAATCATGATGCAAATGTATGCCTCTGCCAGGATAGCAGGATATGCAATGATACTAGCGCGTCATGTAGCAATGATTAGGGCAAGGCCCAACTAGCATGCGGCTCATCGATCAAGCAAGTGGCATGTATGACATGAGGATCAAGTCATGAGAGGGTGGATGTTGCATGGCAATGTATCTCGGAAAGGCTATGGAAATGCCTTGTAGGTAGGTATGGTGGCTGTTTTGAGGAAAGATATAATGAGGCTTATGATGACAGAGCGTATCATGCCAAGGGTTTGGATGCACCGGCGAAGTATGCGCCAACTCTCGAGGTGAGAAAGGGCAATGCACGGTACCGAAGAGGCTAGAAAAAGTATGGGTAGGTGGAAGTGTCAACTTTCGAATACTCACATTAGTCCGAAGAACTCATGCACTTATTATCGGTAACTCTCAATCTAATAGGAGGTTCACAAAGAGACAGGTACCCCGAGGGGGAGTGTATGGGGGTTTGGTTATCCTTGCGCATCCTCGACTCATGGTACGTGAGTGTACTCTAATATTCGAACCCTCCAGAGGTTAGTGATCCATCTAGTAGCTAGAGTTCTCAACAGGGGTTTTTGGTTTTCGAAAAACACACGGATTGCCCAAAATACGACATCTATCACTAATAGGCAAGAGCTCTTGACACCAAAAGTTCAAACATTACTCTATTCAATACCTCAAAACTATTGCAAGTTACTACTTCAAAAAGAAAAGCAACTTTAACTACCTACTTTCTAGTCAAGACACGGAACTCAGTGCAACAGGCAAACTCTCTAACGAGATAAAACATGCAACCTATAGAAAGTTCAACCTGAAAAGAAAAGCTCTAGAAAAACTAAAGCACTACAGCTAAACAGACCAGCAGCTAAGAAAAGAAAAAGAACAACTCACAGCTAAAAGAAATAAGCATGCAAATCCTATGAGGAGTCCTAGTTCAAGTGGAGCGTGTTTCTCTCCCACACAAAAGAGTAAGTTGGGGTATAACTTGTTACTACAGCAAAGAAAGAAAAACAAACCTAGAAAAGTAAAGAGCGAGACGCTCAAAGCAAAGCACATAACGCATGAAGTGATAAAAATATAGTGCAACGAAAGACAGACCGATGATTGTTGATGAAGAAGGGGATGCACCGGGGGCATCCCCAAGCTTAGACTCTTGAGTCTCCTTGAATATTTATTGGGGGTGCACTTGGGCATCCCCAAGCTTGAGCGCTTGACACTCCTGGATCTTCTTTCATCACCTTCCATCGCGCACTTGAAAACTCCCTTCATACATAACTCATTGTAGGATGATTAGAGAGGTTAGTACCCTAATAAAATAATTTTCCTCTACTGCAAATAAAGATTTCCAGGAAGAGCTACTGTTTCTCTTGCCTGTCCAAAAAAGTTTGCAAAGAAAAAGCAAGCTTAAGGATTGCAAAACTGCAAAACGAAAAACTGGGGCAGAAGCTGAGAAAAACAGAACAGCAGAGAAAGGGGAATTTTTTCGAGGTACTTGTGCAACTTAAATCAAAAAACTTTGAACAGGGGCTAGCAAGCCAATTGTATGGAGCATTCTGTCAAAACAATTCAGATCAAAAAGATGATCTGGTGATTTATCGCGAATTTTCCCGTCAAGAAGACAGAATCTGTTTCTGGACAGCAAGCTCCAACTTTTGAACTTTCAAGCATTCTGAGGCTAAACTTGGCACAAAGCTTGAGAAAGAAAGATACAATGATGCTGCTACAGTAGTAACAATCATCAAGACCACTAAGAACAGAACAAAAACAGAAAGAAAAACCTAAATTCGTTGCGGGCTGCCTCCCGAAAGCGCTTCTTTAGAGCCATTAGCTAGGCTTAAAGCAGAAGATCAAGTTTTTTCCAGAGAATAACTAGCCCGTGTGACGGACTCAAAAGGTAACTTAATATTTTTCCTAGGGAAATGTTCCATCCCTTTCTTGAGAGGGAATTGGAACTTGATAGTTCCCTCTTTCATGTCAATGATAGCACCAACTGTGCGAAGAAAAGGACGTCCCAAAATAATTGGACAAGAGGGCTCACACTCAATGTCCATAATAGTGAAATCAACGGGAACATAATTGTCATTGACAATGATAAGAACATCGTCGATCCTCCCCAAAGGCTTTTTTACGGAAGAATCAACAAGACGAACACCAAAAGAACAGGGATCAAAAGGTTTCAAATCAAGCATATCATACATTCTTTTGGGCATAACAGAAGTACTTGCTCCAACATCACAAAGAGAAAAACAAGAGAAGTTATTCAATTTAATTTTAATCATAGGATCCCAACCATCTTCTAGCTTCCTAGGTATGGAGGCTTCTAGTCTAAGCTTCTCCTCCCTAACTTTAATTAGAGCATTGGTGATATGCTCCGTGAAGGCAAGATTTAGTGTGCTAGTGTGGGGGTCTCTAGACATTTTGTGTAGGAAACCAATAACTTCTGGTAAGGTGCAGTTATCAAAGTCTAGTTCACTACTATCTATAAGGGAAGTAGTGATATCATTTAAGCTCACTTGTTTGAAAGCCTCTATGTTCATAGAGGCTTCCTCTTCTATGGTTGAGGGTGTAGCATCACCATTGATAGGTCCAGTGGGACTAGGGGTGTGATGGGTGCTAGCAGTTTGGATCTCCTCAACTACTTGGATAGTGGCTACTGTGTGGTAGGTAGGAAGGCTCTTAATTCTATCTTCTTCCTCCTTCTCTCTAGCCCATCTCTCTTTAAGTTTTCCCAGCATCCTAATGTTTTCATTAATTTGGACCTGGATGGCATTCATAGGAGTGACCTGCCTCTCCTCAGGGGGAGAGGTTCTAATCTTCAGTATCTCTACGTCGTGGGCTATATTGTCTACCTTCGAAGAGAGGATATCTAGTTTATCTAATTTTTCTTCCACACTCATGTTGAAGGCCTTCTGGGTAGTGATAAAGTCTTTGAGCATAGTCTCTAGTTCTGAAGTGGAGTTTCTAGTGGTAGGATAAGTGTTGTTCCCATAGTTGTTGGATGGGAAAGGCCTAGGATTGTTGCTACCAAAGTTACTCCTATAAGAATTATTGTTGAAGTTGTTCCTAGAGACTAAATTGACATCTACTTGCTCCTGAGCAACCAAAGAATTTAAAGGAACATCTTGAGGATCAATAGAGGGTTGCTTGGTAAGTAGAGACATGATAAGGTCAACCTTTACATTTAAAGAGGAAATCTCCTCGACAGAGTTTACCTTCTTACCAGTTGGAGCTCTCTCGGTGTGCCATTGTGAATAATTTAGCATCATTTCATCTAGTAGTTTTGTAGCAGCACCAAGTGTGGTTGACATAAAGGTACCTCCCGCGGCCGAATCCAACAGGTTCCGCGAGGTGAAGTTCAAGCCTGCATAAAAAGTCTGGATAACCATCCAGGTAGTCAGTCCATGTGTAGGGCAGTTCTTGACGAGCGTCTTCATACGTTCCCAAGCCTGGGCAACGTGTTCGTTATCCAATTGCCTGAAATTCATAATGTTACTCCGCAATTGAATAATTTTAGCAGGGGGATAATACTTCCCTATAAAAGCATACTTGCATTTGCTCCAAGAATCAATACTATTCTTGGGTAGAGACTGTAGCCACTCCTTGGCTCTCCCTCTCAAGGAGAAAGGGAAAAGCTTCAGCTTGACGATGTCTCCGTCCACCTCCTTGTATTTCTGCATGTCGCAGAGCTCGATAAAGTTGTTTAGGTGCAAAGCAGTATCTTCTCCTGCTCCTGAAAATTGATCTTTCATGACAAGGTTAAGCAGAGCAGGTTTAATCTCATAAGAAGGTGCTGAAGTGGCAGGTGGAGCAATAGGAGTGCAGATAAAGTCACTGTTGTTGTGACTGGTGAAGTCACACAACTTAGTGTTTTCATTGGAACCCATAGTAGCAGCAGGTATTTTTGGTATTTTTGATTAGGGACACAAAAGTAAAAACTAAAAGGTAAACTAACAAGACTAAAAAGCAAAGGTAAAAGATAGCGTGTAACTCCCCTATTTTTGATACAGGAGTCCTACAACGGCGCCAGAAATTGGCGGTTATCAGGACTCGCGTATTTGTACTTCCTTTGAGTCCCCGGCAACGGCGACAGAAATTAGCTTGATGGCTTCTCGCCCCTCGTTGGTTACCCCAAGTGGAAGGTTGAGATGCAGCGTAGCGGTAATTTCCCTCAGTAAAGATACCAAGTTTTGTCTCTAGTAGGACTCAACGATAAGTACGATAGGTGGCAACGGCGCCAGAAATTATTATGATGCGTGGAGTTGTCGTGGACCTGCACAAAACAAATAACTTTGCTCCCAACGAGTTCAGAGGAGTTGTCAATTCCTCCGGCCTTGTCGTTTACAAAGGATCAAACGCAAGAGAAAAAAAGGTACTAGTAAAAGTAAAAACAGAAAGGTAAATAGTGGGTGTGAACAATGGTATGAAGATGGACCGGAGTCCCGTGATTTTCACTAGTGATGTCTCTCTCCCAAAAGACGATAAAAATGCTAGCGATGTAAACAAATCACAGTTGGGCAATTGACAGGATTATGAAGGCACCGCAATGCTAACTATGTTGCAAAGAAAGGAAGGGCTCAAAAGCAATGGGCAGTACGCCAAGGTAAGTAGACCGAAATCCATCTGCATCTACTACGAATCATCCACCTTGAGATATCTATCCAGAACATCTCTCTGGTATTAAGTTGCGAATCCCACCCAAAGTGTAAACTCAAAGCAACAGACAACTGCATTAAAAGAACTTTGCGTAAAGTAAAAAATTCTTGCACCAATAGGCACAATCACCGTTGTTTTATCCCTGGTGGCAACATCACATCCCCTAGTCTCATGTTTCTGTCACTCAAGCTAGACATCAGGGGGCTGAACCCACAATCGAGCATAACACTCTCTCTTGGAGTTGCAAGCAAATAACTTGGCCAAAGCAAATACTGCAACGGAGAACATGCAAGAATTTACTCAAGAACAAAATATAAAAGGGCAAACCAAATATATTACTCATCACAATCTGAACATAGTCTCATAATCCATCAGATCCCAACAAACTCAGCATAGCAACAGCAGAAAATTACATAGGTGCCTCGATCATGTGAGGCATCTCACGAGGTCTCGAAAGTGAAAGCACAAAAGAGGGAGAGGACATCACATAGCTACTGATCACGGACCCATGGTCCAAGGGGGACTACTCACGGCACATACGGGAGGCGTCCATGGCTATGGATGGTCTCTCGGAGGGGTGATCTCCTTCCGGCAGGGTGCTGGGGCAGCTTCTCCAGGCAGCCCCGATCTGAAAACGGCGGTGGCGGCGGAACAGAGAGGTTTCCGCGAAAAAGAGTTCTTTTTTAGGGGTTTCTACCCCCGAGGGGGTTATATAGGCGAAGGGGGCGTCGAGGGGCCACCCAGGGCAGCCAGGAGGGTGCCTGGCGCGCCCTAGGGTTTGGGCCGCGCCAGGGACCCTTCTGGCTCCCTGGTGGTGGTTCCGGCTCGCTCCCTTGGTTATTCCGGAAGCTTCCTGCCCGCTGATTTTTAATATAATTTTTGCGGAATTTTTTGGGCACTTTAATCAGCCGGAAAACCTGAAAAACAAAAACAGGAGAAAACTAGAAGCTGGCAACTGGGTGCACTGAGTTAGTAGGTTAGTCCAAATTGGTTTAAAAGTGTAATAAAGTTCAACCAAAACATGGCAAAGTCACACAAAACATGCATGGAGCAAGCAGAAATTATAGATACGTTTGGGACGTATCAACAATCTTCATCAAATACAAAAGGAACATCCTTCTGGAGAAGATTAGTGAGGGGTCTCGAGGTCTTAGAAAAGTCTTTAATAAATCTTCTATAGAAACCAGCATGACCGAGAAAACTAAGAATACCTTTAATGTCCCTTGGATAGAGCATCCTTTCGATAGCTTCAATCTTCGCCTTGTCCACTTCAATTCCCCTCTCGGAAATCTTGTGGCCAAGCACGATCCCTTCGTTAACCATGAAGTGGCACTTTTCCCAGTTTAGAACTAAGTTTGTATCCTCGCATCTCTGCAAAACTTTATTAAGATTGTGGAGACAGTGGTCAAAGGAAGTTCCATAGATGGAGAAATCGTCCATGAAGACTTCCACAATCTCCTCACAGAAACCATGAAATATTGGAGACATACATCTCTGAAAAGTAGCAGGGGCATTGCATAAACCAAAAGGCATACGCCTATAAGCATAAGTACCATAAGGACAAGTGAAAGTGGTCTTCTCTTGATCAGCAGTGTTAACATGAATTTGAGAGAAGCCTGAATACCCATCAAGATAGCAAAAGTGGGTGTTTTCGGACAGCCTCTCAAGCATCTGATCGATAAAGGGCAGCGGGTAGTGGTCCTTCCTAGTTGCCTTGTTCAACTTCCTGTAATCAATACACATTCTATATCCAATAATAATTCTCTGAGGTATTAGTTCATTCTTATCATTAGGGACTATAGTTGTCCCTCCTTTCTTAGGAACACAATGAACTGGACTTACCCACTTACTATCAGCTATAGGGTAGATAATACCTGTGGCTAGAAGCTTGAGGATTTCGGTCCTCACAACATCCATCATCTTTGGGTTCAACCGTCGTTGATGGTCAACAACAGGTTTAGCATCGGGCTCGAGGTTGATAGTATGTTGACAGATAGATGGACTAATTCCCTTAAGGTCATCAAGGGTATAGCCAATTGCACCACGGTGTTTACGAAGTATCTCCAATAATCGCTCTTCTTCATATCCTGAAAGGTTAGAGTTGATAATAACAGGATATACTTTCTTTTCATCTAGATAAGCATACTTGAGCGTATCGGGAAGAGGTTTGAGATCAAACACCGGGTCTTCTTTTGCTTTGGATAGAATTCCTAAAGGTTCAACCGGAAGGTTGTCTAAAGAAGATTTCATCAATTTCATTTCTTTCCTGCATATGAGTATCATTCTCGTGGTCCTCCATGTATTGCTGCAAAGGATCATTAGGGGGAATAGCAATAGAAGCAATACTTTCCATAATTTTATCATCACTAGGTAATTCAGTACCACGAGGCTGCTTAGAGATCTTAGAAAAGTTAAATTCATATGGCTAACCATTGAATTCAACAGAAACTTTACCTTTCTTGCAATCTATAATAGCTCCACAAGTTCTGAGAAAAGGTCTACCAAAAATAATAGGACAAAAACTATCTTGCACTGAACCAAGTACGAGAAAGTCGGTAGGATACTTTACCTTTCCGTATAGGACTTCAACATCTCTCACAATCCCAATAGGAGAGATAGTAGCTTTGTTTGCAAGATGAATAGTAACATCAATCTCTTCCAGTTCACAGGGTGAAATCTCACCCATGATCTCTTGATAAAGCGAATAAGGAATCGCGCTAGCACTTGATCCCAAATCGCATAGCCCGTAATAATTGTGATCTCCTATTTTAACAGATACAACTGGTGTACCTGAAATTGGGCTTTTATTCTTGGTTGTGACAATGTTAGTTGAAACAGCACAAAAATTTATAATAGAATCTGAAACATCATTAGTAACTAAATCTTTAACCATCGCAACTTGAGGATCGACTCTGATCTGGTCCTCAGGTTCACCTGTTCTTCTCTCACTTTTATTTATTATGCCTGTCACAAAAGAGCGCTCCCTTATCCTTGAAGGAAAAGGGGGTTGTTCATATATAACTGCAGGCAGAATAGGATCAGCAACGTGAATATCAATAGGCACTTCCTTGAAAGGCTTATGGTGCTGATCCTTCTTCATCTAAGAAGAATCAATATGAGAGGAAAAGTTCTTACAAAAATCAACCATTAGATGGGAATCCAGACCAATCTTAGAGCAAAAGGTATTAAAATAATCAGTTTTCACATAGCTCTCAATATAATCATGCTCATAATTTATAGCAGGCTCAATACCTTTATCGATTTCCCAGTCTTCAGTATTCTTCTGGATCCTTTCGATGAGATCCCATCTTTCTTCAACGCTCTTTGTCTGAAATACCCCGCTAGAGGAGGCATCTAGCATTTCCTTATCCTGACGAGAAAGCCTGGCATAAAAATTTGTAAGTGTAGTTTCCTTGGGGAGCTTATGGATAGGACATTTGAACATTAGGGATTTAAGTCTCCCCCAAGCTTGAGCGATGCTCTCTCCGTCGCGAGACCTAGAGTTATAGATGTAATTCCTGTCTCGATGAACTTCATGAAGAGGGTAAAACTTTGTGTAAAAGAGAGACATAAGCTCTTCCCAATTAAGAGAATGTGAGTTATCGAGGAGCTTATACCAATCTGAAGCTTTGTCCGTAAACGATATGGAGAATAATTTCTTCATAACGAACTCCAGTGACACACCTGGAAGCTTGAATAATGAACATAGTTGTGATAAATATAGCAAGTGTTCACCTGGATGTCTGTATCCTGCATAGCGATTAGCTAAGACATAATCGATAATACCAGATGGTATCTTATAAGGCACAATTTCAGCAGGGGCAGGAGTGACTACCTTAGTTGTGGGGCGGTTCCCCAAGAACAACGATCCAAGAGTAGGGGTAAGGATGGCAATTTTACCCATGGGTACGGGTACCCGCGGGTACCCTACCCGCATGGGTAGGGTATGGGTACATTTTTATACCCATGGGTAGTACCCATACCCTACCCATCAAGTCGTGGGTAGGTCACGGGTATAGCTTTGTACCCATGGGTATACTCATACCGTACCCATGTATAACGATGTACTATTTGACCAATTGAATGTGTATATATACTATATACTATTTTGTCTACTAAGTGGGTACCTATAGCCTATATAGTTAATTTTCATGTATTCATCTACCTGCTATTGAGTTGTCAATATTTTTTTGCTAATGCGCTACCAATGAATGTAAAAAGATGAAAATAATGTACCATTTGATCTACCCAATGGGTACCCGATGGGTATGGGTACCCACCGGGTATGGGTGTGGGTATAGTTTTATACCCACGGGTAAGGGTATGGGTAGAAGTTTGTACCCAAGAACTATACGGGTATGGGTTTGGTATTGCTCTACCCTGCCCATACCCTACCCATTGCCATCCTTAAGTAGGGGTGTCCATAAGGACAAAAGCAGCAACAGCAAAACTAAAAACAGAAATATAAAAACTTCCTTACCAGCTTCACTTACTAATAGCGCTACGCTCCCCGGCAACGGCGCCAGAAAACGGTACTTAATGACCCACAACCGTAAGGATCTATTGCAGCGTTTTCGATAAGTAAGAGTGTCGAACCCAACGAGGAGCAGAAGGTAATAGCAAGTGACTTTGGCAAGGAGATAACTGCAAGCACTGAAAGATAACTTTTTAGGGGTTTTCTTGGTATAAGCAACAGTAAAGTAAAAACGAGCAAAGTAAAAGGCACTGGAGAGTACCGAGTGGCCCAATCCTTTCTGAGCAAAGGAGAGGCCAAGCAACTGAACTTATAAAGGCTAAAGTGTTCTTGAGGACACACGGGAGAGGTAGTCATGTGCTTTCGCCATATTCCGTATCGGCACTATGTGCTGCGTTGATAAGTGTTGAGTGGGTGGATCTATGCTAGTACACCCTCTAGACTAAGATAAGTGCACTCTTATGATTAAACACCTTGCAAGCATATGCAAATACAAGATAGTAATTAAGGCAAAAGCCTAACCATAGCACTACGATCGGTGATCCATTGTTCCCTTGTGCAAAAGCGTGCAAACTGGGGTTTAGGTTTCTGTCACTCCGGCAACCCACCGTAAGCATTCTTTGTACACAATGTATTCCCCTAGGTCCTTGATGAGGCGAAGTGTTGAGTGTTCGACTCACACAACACCACTAGGAAAATAACAACACAACTTAAATATCAAACAACACATATTACTTCAACATCATATGACTACTAGCAATTAGACTTCTCCCATGTCCTCAAGAACTAAAGTAACTACTCACAAGACATAAAAGAGATCATGATCAGTGGGGATAAATAGATGATAAACAATCTGGACACAATGATATTTCTCCAACAAAACTCAATAGCATTCACCACAAAGTAGTAATCAACACCGATAGAGTAGAGAGGATAGATAGTACGGATTACAACACAAGTTGCAATTGTGAGATGAGATTGGATGGAGGTGGACTTGGTGCTGATGATGGGGATGATGTTGATGATGATCTCGATGATGCCCGTGATGATGGTGATGACGACGGCGATGATCTCCCCTTCCTGGAGGTGGTCTCCCCGGCGGAATCTGCCCGCCAGAGATGGCTTTTCTTCTCTGTAGGTTTCCGCCATGGAGCGGCGGCGGAACTCCGTAAACTCTCTCTTTTTAGGGTTTCTGGATGATGTGTGTTATATAGGCCAGAGGGGGGAACCGGGAGTTGTCCCAAGGGTCTAGGCGCCCTCCCGGCGCGGCCAGGGTGGGGGCCGCGCCAGGTGGCCGCCTAGGCACCCTGTGGCCCCCCTCTGGTCGCTCTTTTGCGTGTCTTCGTGATCCTTCTGGAAAGTACCCTCCGTCGATTTTCAGGTAATTTGGAGGTATTATTCTTCAGCAACTCAGCGTCCACTTTTTACCGCTGAATCTTGCGTCTGCTGCTTCGGCAACGGAAAGTTGCAAACTGTGTAAAATAAGCCAAAACAACATAAGAATAGCATCATATCATGAAATATATCAATGAATAAGAAAGATTTACTATATAAAATAGTGATGCATTTTGGACGTATCAGCAGCCCGCAACGAATTTAGGTTTTCCTTTTTGTTTTTCTTGTGTTTTTAGTGGTCTTGATGATTTTTACTACTGTAGCAACATCATTGTATCTTTACTTTTCAACCTTTGTGCCATTTATAGCCTCATATGACAAGGGAAGTGAAAGTTGTGACATGTTGTCCAGAAAACAGATTCTGTCTTCGTGACTAGAAAAATCCCAATTCATCTTTTCGAGCTGAAATTTTTACACATCGTGCTCTATACAATTACGGAACTTTCGTATGTTCTGAGTTTTTTGATTTGAGTTGCATACGTATCCCTAAAAAAATTCTTTACTACCTGTTGGTCTGTTTTTCACAGATTCTGTCCTGTTTTGCCTTACCTTCATTTTGCGAACCTTAAGCTTGCTTTTTCTTTGCAAAAACTTTTTGGCAATCTTGAGAAACAGTATCTCTTCAAGAATATCTTGATTCCCAGTAGAGAAAAAATTATTTTATTATGGTGCTAACCTCGCTAATCAGATTATGATGAGTTATGTATGAAGGGAGTTTTCAAGTGTGCGAGGGAAGATGATGAAAGAAGATTACGAAGTGTCAAGCGCTCAAGCTTGGGGATGCCCCCATGCATCCCCAAGAAATATTCAAGAAGACTCAAGCGTCTAAGCTTGGGGATGCCCCCGTGTATCCCCTTCTCCATCAACAATTATCAGTTCATCTCTCGTTCACTATATTTTTATAACTTCATGCGTTATGTGCTATGCTTGGAGCGTCTCGCTCTTAGGTTTTATTTTTAGTTTTCTTTAGCTTTGCTTGCTGTTCATAACAAGTTGGAACCCAACTATCTTTCTGTGGGAGAGAAACACGTTCCACTTTCAAAATCTAGAACACAACATAGGATTTTTCATGCTTATCTTTGATGTGTTTGTTCTTTATATTTTTCATAGCTACTGCCATGTTTAGCTCTTAGTTTTCATGATTATATTTTTAAGAGATTTTGTTTAGTTTTTTGCTGGAACTCTCTTGAGTTTTCATGTTTATCTTGTTTAGAGAGTTTGCCTATTGCACTGAGTTTTGTGTCTTGACTTGAAGTAGGTAATTGAGGTTGCTATTCAGTTGTAGTAGTAACTTGCAATAGTTTTGAGGTATTGTTTTGAGTAACGTTTGGACTTTTGGTGTCAAGAGCTTTAGCCTATTAGTGATAGATGTCGTATTTTGGGCAATCCGTGTTTATTTTCAAAACTTACAAAATTAGTTGAGAACTTTATCTACTAGATGGATCACTACTCTTCTGAGGGGTCGAATATTAGAGTACACTCACGTACCATGAGTCGAGGATGCGCAAGGATAACCAAACCCCCATACACTCCTCCTCGAGTTACTTGTCTCTTTGTGAACCTCCTTATTAGATTGAGAGTTACCAATAATAAGTGCATGAGTTCTTCGGACTAATGTGAGTATTCGAAATTTGACACTTCCACCTTCCATATTTTTCTAGCCTCTCCTGTGCCATGCATTGTTTTCTTCTCACTCCGAGAGTTGGCGTCCACCTTCGCCGGTACATCCAAACCCTTGGCATTATACGCTCTGTCATCATAAACCTCCTTATATCCTTCCTCAAAACAGCCACCATACCTACCTATCAAGGCATTTCCATAGCCTTTCTGAGATATATTACCATGCAACATCCATCTTCTCATGACTTGATCTTCATGTCATACATGCTACTTCCTTGATAGATGAGCCACATCCTAGTTGGGCCTTGCCCTAATCATTGCTACATGACGCGCTAGTATCATTGCATGTCCTGCTACACTGGCAGAGGCATACATTTGCATACATCATGATAGTTACATCTTCTTTATGATTTGAGTACTTTTGTAAAGTTTGAAAGCTCTTCTATACTTTTTGTAATATATAGAGTGTTGCCCCTAAAGTGAGGAAAAGATCCCAAAGTGGAAAAATTAGAAGATCCCAAAGAGGACAAATTAAAAGATCCCAAAGAGGACAAATGAGAGAAATAGAAAGATCCATTGAGGCCACAAATAAAATACAAAAAATAGAAAAAAGAGAAAAAGAAATAAAAAGAGAGAAGGGGCACACTACTATTTCTTTTGAGAGATCCACACTCGTACTCCATCTTATATCTTGTACTCCATAGAGATTATCATTCATGCATATAGCTATGTGGGGACCTTCACAGTATAGAACTTGGCTTGTATATTCCAATGATGAACCTCCTCAAATGAGCTTTGGGTCTTCTTGAGCAAGAAAGTTGGATGTACCCCCACTAGTTCCATTGGAGAGCTTACCTTAGCTCATATGTGCATCCGTTGCATGGCAATCCCTACTCCTCACATCATATCTATCATTTGGATTTCTCTCGCCTATGATTGTCCTCATTGATGTGAGCCTTTCACACCTTTTTGTCTTCCTACTCCACCATATTCTCTCATTGCCATCCATTGCATGAGTGCTCAAAATGTCTAAAAGGAGTGGATCATTTTGACTTGTACCCGGCTAGTGGTCTGGGGATGAGTCAAGATAAGATTCCAAAGAAGACCAAGTGTGAAACTTTAGTAGATTGAGTTCTCAACACAAAAATACTTTTTCTCGTATATCCCTATCTCATTTCTTGCATGCAAACACCATTTGGAGACACTCGAGTCATGGACAGCGAGAGCTCTTGCACTTTTATGTTCTTATGTTGCTTGTTTCAAAGCTAAATATAGACTCCTGCCTGTTATGACTTGAATTGAATTACATGCCTTGATTCTTTACTTAAAAGTTCTTATATGGTTTTTTAGCATGTCACCACAGAAATTATGCTTTATCATTTACCTACTCGAGGACGAGCAGGAATTAAGCTTGGGGATGTTGATAAGTCCAAAACGTATCTATAATTTCTGCTTGCTCCATGTTTCTTTTGTGTGATATTGCTACGATATTGATAAACTTCCATACACTTTTGATCATATTTGTACTAACCTATTAACTCAGTGCACCCCAGTGTCAGTTCCTGTTTTCTGCTGTTTTTCTATTTCAGGTTTCCCCCATATTAAAAGTGCTCCAAAAATTCAGGAAAAATCCAATAAAAAATCGGCGTAGAATAAGCTTCGGGAATCACCGAGGGGGGGCAGAGGGGACCCACCAGGGCCCCATGCGCCCTCCCGGCGCGCCCTAGGGTGGGGCCGCGCCAGCGGGCCGCCTGGACCCCTGGTGGCCCCCCTGGCTGCCCCCCTTCGCCTATTTATTCCTCGTGAAGTGAAACTCCCGTGACGGGAACCCTTTTTCGCGATCTCTCCTTTGTTCCGCTGCCGCTGCGCTTCCAAGATCGGGAGCACCAGAAGACCTCTTCCCGGCACCCTGCCGGAGGGAGGAATCACCTCCGGAAGCTTCTCGACCATCATGGATGCTTCCCGGATGAACCCTGAGTAGTCCACCTTGGACCATGGGTCTATGATCAGTAGCTATGTGATGTTCTCCTCCCCTCTTTGTTCTTCATGGATTAGACCTCGTGAGCTGCCCTACATGATCGAGGCACATATGTAATCTTTCTGTTGTTGCTATACTGAGTTTGCTGGGATCCAATGGATTATGAGATTATGTTCAGATTGTGTTTGAGTAATATATTTGATTCTCCTCTTTTATATTTATGTTCTAGAGTAATTCTTGCATGTTCTCCGTTGCTGTTTATTGCTTTGGCCAAGTAGTAGGTAGTGACTCTAAGAGGGAGCGTTATGCATGATTGTGGGTTCATGCCCCCCGATGACTAGCTTGAGTGACAGAAACATGAGTCTATGGGATGTGTTGTTGCCACAAGGGGGAAAACAACAGTGCGTGTACTTGCGGGTGCAAGGATTGTTTACTTTACGCAAAGTTCTTTAATGTAGTTGTCCGTTGCTTTGAGTTTACACTTTGGGTGAGATTCGCAACTTAATACCGGCGAGATGTTCTGGATAGATATCTCAAGGTGGATGATTAGTAGGTAGATGCAGATGGATTTCGGTCTACTTGTCTTGGCGTACCGCCCATGCTTTTGAGCCTCTTCCTTTCTTTATAGCATAATTAGCATTGGTTTGCGCACATAATCCTGTCAATTTCTCAACTGTAATTTGTTTACCTCGCATGGCTATTTTATCATCTTTTGGGAGAGAGACATCACTAGTGAACATCATAGGACCCCAGTCCATATTTCCAACACTGTTTACACCCGCTATCAATTTACTGCTTTATTTACTTTTCCGTTGCTAGCACTATCATTATTATCCCGTGCATTTTATCCTTTGTAAACAACAAGGCCGGAGGAATTGAAAACTCCTCTGTACTCGTTGGGAGCAAAGCTATCTGTTGTGTGTGCAGGTCCAGGAGAAGCAAGTGATTATCTTCAAACGGCGCATCACTTGCCGAACCACCTACTTATCGTTGTTGGAGTCCTATTGGTTCGACACTCAAACCTTACCATCTTCGCTAAGGGAAATTACTGCTATCTACATCTCAACCTTCCACTTTGGGTAACCAACGAGGCGGCGTTAAATCGTACCATCAGTATTCAAGCCCAAAGACACGGATAACAGTTTTTGCAAAGCCGACACACATTTTAGCGTGGTACCTTCACCAATGCGAAGATACCCATCGATGTGATCGACATGAATTCCATATGCAATCACACGCATTGCTGTCGATATTTTGTGGTATGCATTGAATCCTAGCAACCCGGCGGCGTTTCTCCGATGAGTGAAAAATTGGCAATTTTCCTCACAATCTTACACAATACGAAAAAAAAGAGCACCGCATTCTGTACCGCCTACGAAAGAGATGAGCCGGATAGGTGGGTACCTCAACGAAGTAATCTTTCATGAGCATCTTGTGGTCGCGAGCTCGGTTGCGGGGTATGCAGAGGCACCTCACCGTCGACCCGCTCTGCTTCTTTTTGCCCTTCTCGAACCGGTCCACCAGATGAGAAGGAGAAGGTGCTCTACATCGTCGTCGTGGAGGAGTATGTCCTCTATGTCGGGATCATCGGAATCCGATGAGGACGAAGAACTCCATATATCCATCTACGAATTGGGCATCTTGATTTAGTCAAAAATCCACGCGGATGGAAATAGTTAGTGCAAAGGAGCGTAAAAAGTTACCTTTTGGGAGGGGGTCAAAGCCGACGGACACGCCTCCTTCTTCACCACTGCAGCAACCTTCTTCTTAACCGCCGCCGATCGGATCTACTTATGCACTGCCACACCACCAACGCCTCTCGGAAATTAGGGCATCCAGAAGATCTGTTGGTCGAGAAGTTGAGGGCGGGCAACAGAAATTCTGGATGATGTGTTGGGCGGCGGGGGTTGGCCGAGAAGGGTCGAATCGCCTGAGATTTCAGGCTAGGGCGGCGGTGGAAAGTCTAGTGGGCGCTGAAACTTTCGTCCCGCCAAGCCACGGAAGGGTATAGCACTCCCCGCAAAAGGGTGTGGGAAAATGCCAGGTATGGCATCCGCGGGGCGGGATTTGCCAGCCCCCATAAAAATATTTGGCGTATCGGCCGATATAGGGTACCTGTTCAGGCCTTTTTTTGGCCCCATAGCGTATATCGACGGTTATTTTGCGGGCCTGTGCCTTTTGGCGGATCTGCTAGAGTTGCTCTTAGCAGAGCCGTCATTTTCGCGGACTGCATAAACCGGGTGCAATTTTCCATACAAGGAAATACAGTACAAAAATGAAATCGGTAGAACTATTCACCATCGAAAACGCCAAATGTGTAATATATTAAACTTAATAACTTCATATTAAACTTGATAACTTTGTGGGTACATAGAAGTTGACGCCGAGATGATACTCCAAGGCGGAGTTCATCACGGCAAGAGAGTAGTCATGATCCTCCCTCGCGGCATCCAAACGCTCGACGGGGCTGTCCTCGCCTACCGCCACGGCGTCCTTGGCCGCGAGGAGCTCGTGCTGGGCGTTGCGGAACCGGTCCGCCGATGGCCACAGGAGGTCACTAAGACGGTGGAACTTCGCCCAGACGTTGTTTCGGCCGCAGGACAGTGCCCCGCGGATGCGTGCCTGCGCAGGCCTTGCCGGGTCGATTGGAGGACGCACGGGGCCGTGTGGGCTCCTGGCCTCGTCGTCGAAATCTAAAAAGGATGCGGCAGCGATGGCGGGAGAGAATGCGATACAACAACTCTACCACCCTCCTCGTGCCGTAGATATAGCGCATGAAACGAAGTTTTGCGGCTCGTCCGTATCATTTTGAATAAATCATATGTATTACTTCGTATAACGCATCTGAACGAAAATTGCGTCAGTCCGGTTAAAAAGTTAATAGGACGCGTCTACTAAAATTGCTCTAGTGTGAGGGCATGTGTCATAACATGGGGGGCATGGAACAGATCCAGTCCTGCCGCGATGCTGAACGTATCATCACACCTTGTGCCGTTTACCTGGGCCGTGTCTTCTCGGATTCCTTTGGAACATGTTCATGGCTTCACGTTGGCAACACCATTTTCTGCGGAATTCCAGTGTATTTCTCCGTATAAAAACAGCAGCAAGATAACAACTTGTGACCAATTTTGCTTCTGCCACATGTACGAACGAGCAAACCTGTCGGCCATGATGCACCAGTTGAATAATAATGCTGGATTAATTCAGACGATATGGGACAAAATCGCACAGTTTTAAAAGCTTCCGGATCGGATCGGCGCCACGGTGGCACGGTGACAGGCCAAGGCCCCACGCGGCCTCCTCATCAACCACTTCCATTTTATACCCTCCCCCTCCCCAGCTAGCGATCGAACTCGGATCCGCCCGCCATGGCTCGCCTCGCCGCTCTCCTCCTCGCCTTCGCCGTCGCCGTCTCCGCCGCCGCTCTGGCGCACGGCCGCGACCTCCCGACCCAGATCAAGGTGAGTGACTGACCACTGACCACCCTCCCTCTCCCCTTCCTTAACTGATCATTAGTTCATTATACTCACCTTTGCCGGCTCCGATTGGACCGATCCGCAGCTGAGCAAGGTGGGCGGCGGCGGCGCGGTGGCCGGCGGAGACAGCATGGAGTGCGTGTACACGGTGTACGTGCGGACGGGGTCGATCTGGAAGGCCGGGACGGACGCCAACATCACGCTGGAGCTCTACACGGCGGGGAACGCGGACGGGGTGGCCATCTCGGACCTGCCGTCCTGGGGCGGGCTCATGTGGGAGGGCCACTCCTACTTCGAGCGCGGCAACCTCGACATCTTCAGCGGCCGCGGGCCGTGCATGGCCGCCGCGCCCTGCCGGATGCGCCTCTCCTCCGACGGCACCGGCGACCACCACGGCTGGTACTGCAACTACGTCGAGGTCACCGTCACCGGCCCGCACCGGGGCTGCGGCCAGCAGCTCTTCACCGTCGAGCAGTGGCTCGCCACCGACGCCGCGCCATACAAGCTCGAGGCCGTCGTCGACCGCTGCCCCGCCGATGGCGGCGCCGCCTCGGCGTAACGTACACTGCGTGCGTGGTTGGTGGAGATAGCAATAAGCTTAGCGGGGCCGTGCGTGCGTGTCGGCCTCGTGATCCGCGTGCGTGCGTCGCTAGCACACTATGTACACTAGCTTTGATGAGTTCGTGCTGCTGGTGGCCAAATAATCCGGACCTGATTTGTGTGTGCCATGAGTGAGAGTTGTGACTAGTTGCGGTGGTGGTTTTGTACGTACGTTGATCATGTCTATATGGCATCTCCATTTGTGTGTGTAATCTTTGTTCATGTTTCCTAGTACATGTCCTTAAAAAACACGGTATAAATGCGTCACTCACATATAAACTACTCCGTCCGTGCCAAAATAACTAGAGGGAGAAATTTTTATGAATGTACACATACACATCATATCTCACTACGAACACATTTACAAAGATTAAGTTGATACATCATAAATTAACCAAGTCATCAAATACGTCTCGTCTTCATCGAAAGCGTCAATTTTCTTTGAACAAACATCGTTCAAAAGGCTGAAACAAATTAAAAAAAATACGAGCAACAATGTCAAATCTAAAATTTGCATCCTGATAGACCGATTTCATCACAAAAAATATAACCACCTACGTCATACATATGTCTTCTGTTGGGCATTGCATAACGGTAGATTCACGTTTTTTTTTTGAAACCGTAGATTGAGTTCTAAGGGCAACTCCAACGCGCCGACGCAAACGGACGCGCGATTTGTTCGGAAATAGTCCGTTTGCGTCGGCCCTTGGACACTTGTCCGCGACTTTCTTGACGGGTCGGCCAACGCGGAGATGCACTTTATCCGCGACAACAAAAGCGGCATTTTCTACTCGCGCGCTGGCAACGAAAAATACACAGTTTGCGCCATGAATTTAAAGCTGGGTACACATGCCATCGCCAGAACCAAAAAAAAAGCCCACGCCAATCCCTTTTGGCGCCCCCAATCAATCATCCGAAGCAAGCATCTCATTTTGCATCTTCTCGAACCATGCCCGCTTCCTTGGAGATACGGTGTTCAAGTCCACCTTCATAATATCCATTTGCTTCGTCATCACGGCAAGCTTCACTTGCTTCTCTTCGATCTCAAGTTTCTTCTTTTGAATCTCGAGATATGCCTTCATTTGCTCTTCTTTCTCTATGCGCTTCTTCACTTCTCTCGCCACCTTGCTCATGGCTAAACCTTTCAAGGTTTTTTGCAAAGCAAGTGTTGCCGCCTCACGTTTGTCTTCGGTTTTAGAGTTTTTTTTGCCCTTTTGGCCTCTTTTCGGGGTCACCATGATCAACCACGGCGGACGGGCCTCCATTCTTCTTTTGGGAAGCATATTGCTCCCTAAACTTTGGCAACTTGCTAATGATGTTTCAACAATGGGTGAGGGTGAATGACTTGTTTCCATGTTGAACTTTAAACAATTCCAAAGCTTGGAAAGCCTACACACAGTGAGCATAGACAATTAATGCGACGCGCGCGCTATGGGAACAATTTTAATGCGCTGGTCGTGCCCAGCGCGCGCTGTTGTACATGTAATAAAGGCAGTAGGTGATCATACCATGTCGCTGACGCCGAGGCCACTCACGGGGTGATTTTCGATGTTCTCAAGGGTGGCGCAAAACTTGTTGCACTCTAGTTGAATCAACCCCCATCTTTTCTTGATCGCTTCCTCCGTCCGGTTGCTTTCCATTTCATATGGAGGAAACATCTTGCGCTCGTGGAAGTATGCATAGATGCGGTTCCAAAAGACTGAGCCTTTTTGCTCCGCGCCGGTCTTGGGGTCTTGCCCAACATCCCTCCAAGCATGACAAATGAACTCATCTTCTTTGATCGTGAACGCCTTGGTGCGGATGCTTTGGCCCCTCTTTTTTTGCGCTCTTGCTTGTTGGGTGAGCTCGTCCATGAATAACAATGGCGCCTCACCAATGTCAAGACCATCATCGGTGCGCCATTCTTCTTCAGCGCCGGGGCCATGCATGACACTATCGTCGTCCACAAAGCAGTCTGCGTCCGCGTCCGCCATGTCTTCATCTTGCTGGAAGGCGCAGCCGTCCTGGCTTTGCGTCTCGTCCAGATCGACGCCGCGCCCCTCAAAGATGAGACGGTCCATGAGCATGGAGGCGTATGCGGTGATTTCCTCTCCCCCGGGCGCTTCCTCGAGCTCTTCGGGCACTGGCATTTCGTCGAACAGTTTGCGGGGAGGTGGCAAACTGTCGATGGAGAACTCCCTCGGGCGCTTTCTCCCCGCCATGGAGCCACTTCCCTTGTCCCCAACGGGCTCAGCATTGAGGTCGACGTCGATGGCATACATTGGAGGGGCCATCGACGCCGGCGGCTGCATCATCACCACCGGCGACGTGTCATGCGGTGTGGTCGACAAGCTCGACGCCACCGGCGTGGTCGCGGATGTACGCGGGTGCTGGGATGATCCCGTGCCGCTCTTTACAGCAGCAGACGAGCCCGCGACCATGGCAGCAGCGGCCGCGGCCACGATTGCAGGATTGCGCATGTATCCCGCCATGTATAGAGCTCGCGCCGCCGCTTTTTGCGCGATGGCCTCGTTCTCGCGCGCCATGGCTTCCGCCTTGGCTTGCGTGGCCATGGCTTTCGCGGTAGCCTCGGCTTTCGCGGCGACCGCGGCTTTGCGGCGGTCGGCTCTTTTGGCCGATTGCAAGGCCCGGTCCCGCGCCGCATTCGCCTCCGTCAACTCCTTCTTCGGATTCTTCGGGCGCTACGTGTCGGGACCCGGAATATGCGTATGTAATTCCAGTCACGATGCAATCACATGGAGAGCCGAGAACTGTACCCACCTGTCTAAGCAGACAAGGCCAAGCACAGAACGTTCTCGGAAAGCATTGAACATGAGGGGCATCCCATCCAGGCCGGATGATCAACTGAGATGGGTCCTCATCGTCCGCTCACAAGTCTAAATGCTTATGGGTGGTGAATCTCAAACTCATAGACAAGTCGCCTCAACCATGTTATCGATTGAATCCTAACTCTTACATAGACTTACTCCAGCCCGATCACTTAGTCGGGGTCTAGGGCGGGCTCGATCATACAACAAAGTGTGCACGTGACAGAGTCACGAGCAATCGCATCGCGATGCCCCAAGCTGCGCACATCTAAGGGCCACTTGGTGTATAAAAGACCGCCAGCCAGATCACAACTAAGGTCTCAAAAACCCATACTAAGACATGCATGTTATAATCATACACGCAGCACACACGTCTAGTATGAACAGCAGGTATCATCACATAACTCTACAAAGTACTTCTTTATTGACTTACACATAGAGCATACAAAGATCACATGTCTGTGATCAACATTACATCATACAACGGAAGAAAATTAGGTCTGAGTACAGACAAGGTTAAAAATGGCTTAGAGAAGCCTTGTTCAACATACATGCCCTTCCACGAGGGACCAGACTGCTGTCTGGAACTATACTACCAAGGTCAACACAGAGCTTCACGAAGGTGTCTCCTTCGGGGTCTGGGTTTCCATCTAAAACATAGAATAAGCAAACGTGAGTACAAAGTCGTACTCAGCAAGACTTACATCAGAACTATACTACTCATGCTCAAGTATCAAGGTAAAGGGAGGTGGGGTTTCATCATGCAGAAGTGCCAGCTTTGACTTGGCTAGTCTTGTACTACGAGTACCAAACTTGAGGTAGGAAACGTACACGAGTCCACTATCAAGTCTCCAACCAATACACCACTATGGTTACTTCCTCGAATTCCCCACGAGGAGCACACCATAGCACTCACGCTTATCTTGCAAGTTTTAGAAGTATCCATTCAAGTTGTCTAATAATCAGGTACAGGTTCCAAGTAGTCCATGACCGCGGACGCGGCTATTCGAATAGTTTTGTTAACCTTGCAAGGGTGTAAACTACACACACATAACCATCGGTTACCGCCTTTTGCTCGCCACCGTTCAAGAGGTGACAGCGAGGATGTTCACCACGACACTTCGCTCACAACCGGTCTATTCCAGGAGTCGACTATCTGAGTTTGTCACCGCTCGAGAGTCCGGCCGGATCAACGATACGGACCCAGACAATGTAGGCAACCGAGACGCCACCTTTGACAGATGGTTTCACTGCCTCACAGATCCACCCACATATCTATATGATGCAACCTTTCATCCATTCTTTTTCTATGCATATGCCAAATGGAAAGCCCGAACTAATGTGACTCCTAGACGTCAACACGGATCAAGGTACTAGGACGAGAGGGGTCAGTGAGCCCAATGTGTGGTTGTACTCTTTGTCTTGGATTACCATACAAGAACTCAGTGCTTAAGGCGGTGTTCAACGAGACAACCCACTGTGTACTCTTACACAGCCTCTCATCGTTCACCTTGTATTAGGGTGGATTCACCGACATAGTTTCACCTTCATCAGTAACATGAACACAACCATCCCGACTCACAGATCAAAGTAACCTCATTGTAACCTCTAAGCATGCAATAAGATGTAACAGTTGCAGGGGTCACATTCTCATCATTCAACTTCTATATCTGCTAGGATTGTGGTTTGTTTAATACGGTGACAAAATGATAGGTCATGCATCCGAATGGGTTCAACTATACGAAAGAACGTGTCTCGGTGATCTCCTAAACATGCACAAGCGAGACTGAGAGGGAAGTAGGATTTTATAGACATGATCAATGGGGTTTGCTTGCCTTGCTGACGATACACGGTTCTTAACGGTGGTCTTCTTCTTCGGGGTGATCACCGTCTCGGAGGCACTGTTACCGGCACAATCATCAACAAGAGGGGGGCAACATTGAATTTAAATGCACAATCACATGATAATGTTGTCCATGATGTGAATGGTGCTGGTTTATGGTACATTTGATTTAAATGAAGTGTATTGCATTTGAAATGCAAATTCAAACTCCACATATGAATTTCAATTTAACCAAATTGCAATTGCTATTTTTGTTCTCTGAAAACCATATGATCATGTGTGTAATATGCCTCTGATGTACAAGTGATCATGTTTGCATTGTATTGGTTCAAAGTGGAAAAACATTTGAATTAAATTTGAATTAATTCCATTTAAACCAAATATCAAAAGCTATTGGTCCCATTTTAAATTCAACTCAAACATAGCTAAAAGTTGTATATTTGGATAGATTATTTTCTGTTGATCATTTTCATATATTATTTGTCCAATTTGGAGTTAATATGAATTTTCTATGAATTTCTAAAGTTTAACGTATTTTCTGTCTTTTCTGTATTCATTTAATCAATTTCTATTTATTGCGTCACTGTGACGTATGGCTGACGTCAGGGGGCTCTGGCCAGTGGGCCAGCCCTGTCAGCGGGAGAGGTTTATCTCTCTGTTTTAATTAAAACAGGGAGGGGATTAGGTTAGGCCCCCCCCACTTGTCAGTGAGGGTGGGGGTTAGTTTAGGGGGGTGGTTAAGCCCTAACTAACCGGCCACGTCACCGCTCGCCGGCGTTGAGCCGCCGGTGACCACGGGCACGGCGGAGAGGTCGCCGGAATGGGCTTGCGGCCACGGGGTGGCATGCGGAGGGCATCAGAGTGCTTCCCCGTGCTCGGCCGCTTCACCCAGAACCCACAGGGAGGCTCGGGGGTGGCCGGAGCCTCGCCGTCGTCGAGGTGCGGAGACGGCCATGGCTCGGTGAAGAGGGGGACGATGGAGGAGGCCACGGGGCTGGGCACAGAGAGAGGGGAAATGCACAGCATCTCACCGTAATCACGACGGTGTCGACGGAGAGACTTGTGAGGGCGCGGTGGCGAGGGAATCCGGAGATGAAGCTCACGATGGCCGGCGGTGGTTCGATGAAGATGGCGTCGGTTCCGGAGCTCCTCGGCCTCGATTGGTTGCTCGGAAAGACGAAGGCGAGGGCGGCGAACTCCTTGGACAAACTTTAGCGGCCAGACGAGCTCGGTGGCCACGGTGGCGCGTGACGGTGAGCGGCGGTGAGCTACGGTTGGCGCGAGATTCCGATGAGAGAGGGAGCTAGAGGGAACAGGGAGAGAGGGAAGCGATGCGGGGGCTTCCAGGCGTCGCGGTGGCGTGGAAAGAGGCGAGGGGGAGGCCTGGGGGTCCTAGAAGCGCCAGGGCGTCGAGGTGTCGCCGTGGCCATGCTCTGCCTCCACTGAGCTGCTTGGCTCGGCGGGGAGGTAGAAGACAAACGCCTGGTGGGCTGGGCCGAGATAGAGAAGAGGTGGGCCTGCGCCCCTGGGCGACAGGTAAGTGTTCCTTCTTTGTTTTCTTTTTATTCTTTCTGTTTATTTGTTTTCCAATTTAAAATAATAGCTAGGGCATTTATAAAAACTCCCAATTATTTTTATAAAACCTAGGGGACTTAGTATTAGTCAACCCCAAGTTTTGGGAATTTTTAGAATTCAAATTATTTGAATTCCAATTCAAATAGGCATTTGATTTAATTTTCAAGCTACTGTTTGGATTTTTGAAAAATCTATGAGCATGAGATTAATCCCAAATCACTTTTAAAATGATCGCACTCATTTTTAGTTTTTTTCAACATATCCAAAAGAATTTTGAAAAAAGATTTATTTCTAGCCTTTTAATTTAATTCATTTAGGGCATTTCTTTTTCTTTTGAACTTTTCACATGATGCAAAGGGCACAAGCAACCCTAACACTTACCTAACTTGGGGTTGTGACACTTCGGGCCGACTGGCGCGGTCGCTGCGGTGATTCTTGGCTCGGGCGGGGCGGAGCCGGCGGCGCCGCCGCTGAGATTTGGCTCGGTCTCCATGAAAGGGCGCGGGAAGCTTTGGAGAGAATGGAGAGAAATGTGGCGCTCTGTGTGACCGACGAGTAGGCCATGGGAAGACAAGGGCGGGCGCTTGCGCCCGTCCGCGAGTGTCCGCGCCAACGCAAACCAGCCTATTTTTGGGCCGGGAATGGGTCAGACGGACGCGAAAACAGACGGGCGTCCGTTTGCGCCGGTGCGTTGGGCCGAGTTTTCTGTCCGCGCCGACAAAACAGACTAAATCAGACAGAAAACGGACAAATGCATCGCCGCGTTGGAGTTGCCCTAAGCTCTAGTAGACCTGGATATTTCCACTCCGTAGCTCGAACTAGAATGTCAATGCACGTTGCACACAACATGCGTGTCACGCTGGTTGATCATGTCTCGACCTTTCATGAAAGATGGGCCACGACTCTTCAGAACTGAGACTTGAAGCATTCAGCGAGAAAAAAAATAAACAGTGATTTGAATTTGTAAGAAATATTTTTGGGTATCTACCGACTGAAGCTGACTCATTTTTATTTTTGCACCCTCATATATTGGTAAGTGCCTATGACTGAAGCGCATGCAAATTGACTACTTCGTTTGTTCAGAATTAGATGTCACAAAAACATACATATATATATATATATACCAACAATATAGATAAATTAATTATTATTATTATGTTAATATGGATTAGATTAATTTGAGATTAGGTAGGTACGATGGAGTATGTGGGTGCTTTTATCTTCAATAGTGTTTTTACTATTCACTATTGGGTACACTATTCAATGCACTATTTGGAATAGTATTTTACTATTCCCACTAATATTTAAATATTCACTAATATTTGTGCGCTAATTATGATTTAATGCAGGATCTTATTAAAGCTGGCGAGTCCAACAGCACGAACGACTGTGTACGCGTATGTGTAAAAACCTACTCGGTACTCACCATATTTTTCATTATGTTGTTTCAGATGTAGCTAATTACGTTCACTTGATGGTTTTATATGCAAATTTATGGGGTAAATTCTTATCGTCTTCCCAGGCAGTTCCACCCGAAGGGAACACTTCTCTACGGCCACAAGGTTCTCATTCAAACGCCACACTAGGCTAAACAGAGAACTACCGGCAGAGGTTTCTCCTATAGGATCCTTAGCATAAGAATTCGTCCCATAAATTCATAAATAAAAAGACCAAGTGAGACAAGAAACTACATCATTTCCACAACATAATTTACATATGGTTTTCCCTTTCGGGAGGCCCCGAAGGGATTACACGGACTGAGGAAATTACCTTAATATTCTTGGCTAATACAACTCCTTCGATATAGTGGCTATACTACAAGGTGGTGGTGGAGCTACTACTAAGGGAAAGTGGAAGTGCTCTGGTGGAGGAACTTGAAGCTCTTGATGCTCTGAGTGTTTTTGCGTGTCCTGCTTCTGAGTCCAGGGTCTCCTTTTATAGCCGCGGATGGCTGCAAGGGAGCCTTCGAGAGCCTGCCTCCGCTTATTTATTTTACACACGGTAGCAATCACACGTGTTCTACTAGGGTACATGCGTGTCCTTCTAGGGTATGGATAAGTTCGAGAGAGAGTGCCCGACAAACTTCAATCTTCAGGAATCTTTGCTTTTTTCACATGGGCATTGTCTCTCGGTGAATAATCAGCTTGCCTCCATTGTCTTCTAGCATATGAGCAACATGCAAAGACTCGCATTGCTCACACCATTGGCTTGCTCTTCAACTCATGGCTGTATGCGCACATGAGAAAACACTTGGATGCAACGCCTGCTGCTGATATATTATTATAATTATAATTATAATTAATTATTTATTTATTTTTTATTTTTTGGAGGGGTCCACCCTGCCCGTTTATTTGATATTCCATATCAAATATTAAGACTTATGTAGGCTTATATCATAATTTTTTTTTAAAAAAATATACAGTTATCAATATTCGGGTTGGGGGTATATGTCCTCCGCGCCCGAATAATTGATAGGAATATCAATCTAAATTCGGAATATTTGCAGGTGGCTGTTTATGGTTTCTATTCAGGTAGTTGCCCATGTCCTGCAATATCCATTTGATCAGCTTCTGAGATATTGAAGTCAAATTTCGAGTCACATTCTTTTTTAATTTCTTCAAATTTGTTGTCCATTTCCATCCGTATTTCATTTAATATTTCTTCTTTTAATTCATTTTTCATTATTTTAGAAAATTCTTCAAACCTTTTATCCAATTCTTGGTCTATATATTCGCTATCCAAAGGGTCAATTCCCTTTAGAAGGCATTCTTTATATGTATGATATCTTGGGGGACATTCTTCTTTGATATTCTTTGAACCTGATGGTTCTGCCTTTGCGGCTTTTGGTGTTGGTGGGTTTGATATATTATCATTGGTCCTTCTCCTTTGAATATATTCTTTGGCCTTTGGGTCTATATAGTAATTTTCTCCTATTATTTTTCTTGCCCACATTAATGCTTCATTTATATTATCATATTTCTTGAATGTGACATCTTCGCCTTTCTTTCTTGCATCTATTTTTTCAATCATAACCTCTTCCCAAGTCATATATATTCCTGGTTTATTTCCGTCAAATAGGATATATAGTGCTTCATTCTTTTGACCTTCAAATTTCTTTGGAACTTCCATTTTTGCTGATTTTGGTAAGACTTCATTCATCTTGTTAAAATATTCAGCAAGGCTATTGAGGATTGATAGCATATATCCTTTGTCTTCTCTTTTATTGGCATATTGATTCCAGAAGTTATCAAGTATGCATCGCTGGATTTCATCAATCCGGATATGACTCTTCGGCTTGAAATTGAATGTATTTGCCGGAAATATTTTCAATTTATTCTCATCTCCAAAGATGAAGCATTCATTCCCAGTTGGGAGTAGTCCTCTCTTCATTTCTGTAAAATTGATGCACGAGAAAATATGTCAGGCAAAGTATTATCCTTTCCCTTAATATGCTCAAAATTTACTCTATACCCATTTCCAGCTATGGTATCTTCAAATAAGACCCATCTTCTAGTCGAGCTTTTCTTACTATTAATTTGATTATAATATCTACATATTGCTTCGCAATCAGTTCGCACTGTGAATTCTTTAAATCCGAGGTATAATCTAAAAGCATTTATTGCATTGACTACTGCAAGAATTTCTCTATCAATATTATTTACCGTCTTTAATTTATAACTTCCTGAAGCGTATCTACAGATCTTTTCTTCTGCCTTAGGGGAATATTTATTTGGTTTCTGTTTTAATATAGCACCCCATCCTACCTTAGATGCATCGGTTTCAATAATAAAATAATTGTCTTCTAAAGGCAAATCCAAAGGCTTTAAATTCTTGACCTTTTCTTTAATGGCCTTTACTAATTTTATATCCTCAGAGTTAAAGTATCTTTGGCCATTCTTTCTTAATTTAGCATATAGAGGTCCTGCTAACTTCGCTAAATTATCTATATAATTTCTTGCATAGTTTACAATTCCTAAAAATTGTTGTAAAACCTTTTTATCACTCATATTATCAGGAAACTGTAAAATTTTCTTTGCAATATGCTCTTGTAAATATATTTTCCCTTCTCCTATTTCATGCCCAAGGAAATTGATTTTCTCTTTGCAAATTTCCATCTTCTTCTTTGATAGTATTAGCCCATTTTGTTCTACCTTTCTGAAGAAAACTTCAAGATGAGCTATATGTTCTTTGTATGATTTTGAAAATACTAACAAATCATCTACATATACCAATATGAATGCTTGATTTTCATTAAATATATTTTGCATTTTTCTTTGAAATAGTGCAGGTGCATTCTTTAGACCTAATGGCATTACTAGCCATTCATAGTGGCCTTGTGGACATGTAAAAGCTGTCCAAGGAATAGATTCTTCTGACATCTTAACTTGCCAAAACCCTGCTTTCAAATCAAATTTAGAGAAATATCTGCTCCCTTGTATTCTATTGATCCATTCTTGCTTATTAGGTATATTATATGCATCATCTACTGTGTTGTCATTTAGTCTTTTGTAATTAATTACCATTCTAGATTTTCCTCTAACTTCTTCAGCATGATTTCTAACTATAAAGGCAGCAGATCAATGATGACTTCTGCTTTCTCTAATTGCTTTTAATTTTAGTAGCTCTTCAATATGCATTTTAAACTCTTCAATATCTTTAGGAGTAGCTTCTATTGGTCCCGACTTAATTATATAGTCTGGGTTTATAATGTTTATTTTGCAAACTATGGAGTTCTTATCCCAATGCTTCATTGGTATTTCTCCAATAATTTGTATATTCTCTAGTCTTTGTACAATTTTGTCTATATCTTTTTTGGATTTAATATCTCTATACCAATTTGGCGAGAATGATTGTAATCCTATACATTCTGTATGTGTATTTTCTATATGATATTCTTCTATGGTTTCACTAAGTTCTTCTTCTTTGCAGAATTCTGGGAGATCCGAGCAATATTCCTCTTGCAAATTAGATATTTCTACATTTTGTGTAGATTTTCTTTGTTTTCGAACCTCTGATATGTATGGGAGATTATCTTGACGTGGGATAAATGTAACCCCATCTTCATGTATAATTGTGGTTTGCACAGATTGTTGTAAAAATCTTAATCCTATTATCATGTCATCATTTATTACTGACAAATCTCTTATTGTAATTTCATCTATGATATATTTTGTGCCATTTATATAGGCTTCAATATTATATGCCAGTTGGTTATGGATTTTCTTTATTCCTGACATATCTGTGGATACTTCGGCTATCTTGTCGTCTATAGTTTTGACTATTTCAGGACATCTCACAAAGTATTTATCATGAATGATATTCTTTGTGCAACCAGTATCTAGTAGTGCTAATATTTTATAAGAAATGTTTGGCTTTAGCACTAATCTGACTGGGATTCTTATCCCTAGAACTTCTTTGAATGGTAATCGCACAATATATTTGTTTCCAAAACTAGTTATAGCATCTTTTAATTGTATTAGCTTATCTCCTTTTTTATCTCTTACTGTGACCATTTGTTCCTTCATTTCTGTGCCTTCAGTAGCCATTTTTTCATGTTCTTCATTATCTTTTTCTTTCAGATTTTCTTCTAGCTTATCTTTTAATACTTCTAACTCCTCTTCTAGTTTATTTATTCTATTTTCTAGATTTCTAACTCTTCTATTTAATATATATTCATCTAGTTCTAATTCTATTTCCTGTCTCCAGCCTTGATTTTTTGCCTTTAAGCAAGAGGCACAAGCTTGCTTTAAACATAGGTTACATGTGGACCTATTTTCTTGGCTTGGGTAATATATGCAAAAAGCACATTTAATATTATAATCACCCTTTCCTCTAATCCAGTCATGCTCACAATCTACTTGGTTCATCATTTCAATTTTTAGTCCTGCTAATTCATCTATTAGATCTATCTCATCACTGCTTGATTCTTCTTCTAAGACTTCATTTTCTATTTCATCAGTCTCTATGATTGAATATATTGACTCATCATCTTTTATTTCATCATCACATACTAGAATATTTTCATTGACACTATCTATGATTAATACTCTTTCTTGTTCTTCATATTTACTAGAATACCTTTTTTGATCCTTATTTGGACAAGTTTTACTCAGATGGTCAGGTGAGTTGCATATAAAACACCTACAAGTTTTATCATAAGATTTTCTAGGATTATATCTTCTTACATTTCTCTTATGTAAGAAAGGGGCTCTATTATCAGACCTTCTTAGGAAAAATCTTTTCTTTGTTCTAAAATTTCTATTATCTCGCATTTGGGGTTTATAATGTTTCTTGCTTCTATGCCTTTCTTCCCCATATGTGAGTGGTATTTGGACAATGTTATTACAGAAATTGTAATCTGATTTCTTCATAGACCTTTGAGCTTGTATATCTGTACATACCTTTCTTAAATGTTTAAAAACATATGTTATGGCTTGTGATATGTTTAAAACGGTTCCTGCTGTTTCCTTCTTGTATTCTTCAAATATTATAGATCCTAATGGATCGGGCAATTTATTAAAATATCTTTCAACTACACCTTTATTAAAACCTTGCTTAGCGGTTGTAGCATTATATAAGTAGTGTTGAGAAAACTCTTTTATGCCTTTCCAACTAGTTAGCGTTAATTTTTCTATTTCTCTCAGCCTTTCATTTTGTAAAGATGTATGGCCTAATTCTGGATCTTCTGCTATAATCATATTTGATATAACATTTGCAAAGTTATTTGGATTACTTCCGGCTCTTTTTAATTCTTCATATTGATTAGGATAAGTCTCTACCCATTGTTCCCATAGAACTTTTACTGACTCTCCTAAAAATGTCTCAAGATATGTTAACATGTCTTCAACCTTAGTGCCTATACTATATTGGTTTTGTATATATTTTTGCACGATTAGCCCTTTCCAAATGCTAATTATATTTGGCCAATCTATAGGATCATGTGCGGCTAAATTCAATATCGCACCATCATTTCTAGTATTTTGAAATTGTACCGGCTTTTCAAAATCTCTTCTTCGAGAACCCATGTATTTATATTGTCCTGGAATATATGTAGGTTGATAGTCATCTTTCTCTGGGGGCCATTTTCCAGCTGATCTGGTTGGTCTCTCCCTTTCACCTTCTCTTTTTACTGAATTATCACCATATCCCTTTCTTCTTTTATTACTATTTTCTACTTCCATGGCTTCCATAGCATTTTCTAAATTGTGTAGCCCAACCTCATCTAGGGAATTATAAAAGTCACTATTTTGTTCCGAATCATCATAATATTCATCTTCTATCAACATTTCTCTCATTAATTCTTCTTCTTCCTCATAGCTTTCTAATAATAACTTATTATTTATATCCCATTGCTCTTCTTCACTAATAACTTCATTTTTATGACTTTCAACAATATTCTTACCTTTGTTTCTATTGTTATTATTGTTATTGTTATCAATATTATTACTACTATCTCCTTTCTTTTCTGGTACTGAGGTGGTGTTTGGCTTGGTTGAACTAGTACCAGCAATTTTTTTCTCATTTTTTAATTTCTTTATTCTTGCAATTTCTCTAATAATAAACAATTCTCTTTCTCTTATTTTTGGCCAATCTTGTGTCATAGAATTACTATATTCCCATTCTATATGTTTTAGTTTATTTTCCCAATGAATTATTTCATCATCTAAATTAACCTTTTCCATAAATTCGGTCGCTCCTTTATTCTTGTCATCACTATTTTCTGATTCTGATATAAGAGATTCTGTATCTTCAATGGATGCGGATTTATAATTCATAAACCTTATACTGCTACTACCTTCACAATTTTGGTAGCTTATGTAATTTTCAGGTTGTTTTAACTCCTTCTTTTCTATTAGTTCACCTATCTTCCATTCCTCTCCTGCTCTTTCTTCGGAACCAATTTTAAGAGGATTCATAAATTGTATACCTTTAGACTGCATGCTATGAATTACATCATTTACATTAACTCTATATCTAGAATTGCTTCTATTAGTGAGTCTTCCTATAAACTCTATGCTTACCAACAAATTTGTACCTTTAAAATCTTCATATCCTTTGGTTTGAAAACCGAAACTCATTTTTTCAATAAATTCTTTTACAGGCATCATTAGGTCTGGGGCTATGTATGTTATTAATCTATTTTCATTCATATCACCTTCCATAAAGCCTAATGCTGCTTTATCTACTGAATCCCATCTTCTATCCAGTAGTGTTATTAATACTTTAGCTCCTAATTTCTTTCTTGTCATGCCTTTAACACCTATGATATACATACCTTGATGAATGTATTTATAACCACAATATTTAAGTTCATTTTCAATATTCTTGCTTACAATTCTTAAATCTACTGGGTGTGTTAACACACTCAGTTCTACTTCTCTGGATATTCTGTATAAACCACTCTTACTTTCAAACATACCCATATGATAAACCTGTTGTGGCTTTATTTTTCTTAAAGTATCCTTTTGATATCTTTCTAGGTCTCTTTGTATATCGATAACTTCTTCTAAACTTTCAATATCATCAGCCTTGCATGATAGTCTATGCTTTATGGCCAGCGGTCTCGAGTCTTGCCTTACTAATTGGAGGTTTCTGTCTCTTCTAAAGAGGCTTTTAGATACGTCCATTTTTCTGAGTTAATATTCCTTGATGCGGCTACTATTCCTGATGATGCTAGCACGATATCTTTGTTGCTTTGTGTACTATTTAATTTATCCAAAACCTGAATTAATAACTGGAGAATAGTATTATTTTGTCTTATTATTATTCTAGAATCTTCTTTTGGCGAATCGTGATCAGAGAATCCAATAGGAGGAGATAAATATTTGGTTACTTCTTTTAGAGCTTGATTATATTCGGACATACAATTATGAAAGGATTAAACTTTTTATTTCTAACGCCAAGTTTTTGATATCTGAAATATCTTGTTTTATTTCAATCGTTGGCGACAATTCTTTACTTTTACTTGGATGGTGGACTATATTTTTTCCAATGGATAAAACTTCTTCTTTAATATAGTCGTTATTCTTACAGACAATATTTTGTTTCGCTTTTGCTTCCTCTAGCTTATGCAAAGCTAGATCAATTTTATTATTCAACGCCGAATACCGTTCTATGAGTTTTTGGTATTCTTTGAATAAACTATCAAATTTTTGATCTAGTTGATCTTGCCTTTTACCCCACGATATAAAAAAATTATATATGAGATCGACGATTATATTTAGCTGACTTTGAGAAGAATGCCAGATATGTTCTTCAGAGGGATTTATTCTGCACCTTATATTAATATTTTCCTTAGTATTTATATTTCTACCTGTGCTAACTTCTAAGTTTAAATATTTTAATCTTTCAATGGTTAAACACTGGATCTGATACCAACAATATAGATAAATTAATTATTATTATTATGTTAATATGGATTAGATTAATTTGAGATTAGGTAGGTACGGTGGAGTATGTGGGTGCTTTTATCTTCAATAGTGTTTTTACTATTCACTATTGGGTACACTATTCAATGCACTATTTGGAATAGTATTTTACTATTCCCACTAATATTTAAATATTCACTAATATTTGTGCGCTAATTATGATTTAATGCAGGATCTTATTAAGGCTGGCGAGGCCAACAGCACGAACGACTGTGTACGCGTATGTGTAAAAACCTACTCGGTACTCACCATATTTTTCATTATGTTGTTTCAGATGTAGCTAATTACGTTCACTTGATGGTTTTATATGCAAATTTATGGGGTAAATTCTTATCGTCTTCCCAGGCAGTTTCACCCGAAGGGAACACTTCTCTACGGCCACAAGGTTCTCATTCAAACGCCACACTAGGCTAAACAGAGAACTACCGGCAGAGGTTTCTCCTATAGGATCCTTAGCATAAGAATTCGTCCCATAAATTCATAAATAAAAAGACCAAGTGAGACAAGAAACTACATCATTTCCACAACATAATTTACATATGGTTTTCCCTTTCGGGAGGCCCCGAAGGGATTACACGGACTGAGGAAATTACCTTAATATTCTTGGCTAATACAACTCCTTCGATATAGTGGCTATACTACAAGGTGGTGGTGGAGCTACTACTAAGGGAAAGTGGAAGTGCTCTGGTGGAGGAACTTGAAGCTCTTGATGCTCTGAGTGTTTTTGCGTGTCCTGCTTCTGAGTCCAGGGTCTCCTTTTATAGCCGCGGATGGCTGCAAGGGAGCCTTCGAGAGCCTGCCTCCGCTTATTTATTTTACACACGGTAGCAATCACACGTGTTCTACTAGGGTACATGCGTGTCCTTCTAGGGTATGGATAAGTTCGAGAGAGAGTGCCCGACAAACTTCAATCTTCAGGAATCTTTGCTTTTTTCACATGGGCATTGTCTCTCGGTGAATAATCAGCTTGCCTCCATTGTCTTCTAGCATATGAGCAACATGCAAAGACTCGCATTGCTCACACCATTGGCTTGCTCTTCAACTCATGGCTGTATGCGCACATGAGAAAACACTTGGATACAACGCCTGCTGCTGATATATTATTATATATCAGCACCTTTATATATATAAACTTAGTTTAGTGTTAGATACCTTTGTTTGAGAATAAATTGAACGATTGCCCCCAAAAAAAACTAATTTTGAACAAAGGGAATAATTCTTAGTCGACCTATAACCCGTTCAATCAACAGTTGATCTCACCATCTCCCTGACACATACCAGCGAGCGTGTATTTGTTTCTTGGAAAAACTCCATCTTAAATCCTGAACTCGTAGAGGTTAGGCGGTTTAAATCCCGAACTCAGCTGTCGTTTGCATCCTGAACTAAGAATCCCGATCCAAATCGAACCTTCCACCTATTCGGCACACCGAAAAATGGAAGATCCCGGTTGCACTGGCTGGCTGCACATTACGACGAATTGGGCCGGCCCTTTAACACAATCCCTCCGTTTATTTACGTTTTGTTTTTGTTTGTTTTTTTTCTTTCTTTTCATCTTTCCCATTAACAAACCAAAATTTATGCATAAAAAAATTCTTTTGGTTAACATTAAAACCAAATATTTATGCGTTAACTTTCAAAAAATATTCGGGCCAAGTATTTAAAATTTTAAAAAGTACCCATAGTTAAAAATGTTCGCTCTGCTCGGAACATTTCATTTTCTTTTTCTATTCTTTTTATCTGTTTTAAAAAAGTTTGCACTAAAATATATTTTTAAAAATTTTACACATTTCAAAAATTGTTCATAATTAAAATAAAGTGTGAACACATTTTAACAATTGTTCACACTTAAAAATGCATTAAAAATATCCGTGTACTTAAATGCGTTAAAATACTCACACTTAAATGTGTTAGATTGTTCGCACATAAACATTGTCAATATGGGTTAAAATGCTCACACTTAATGCATTTAAGTGCGCAAACATTGTTACACATTTTGAAGTGCGAACAATTTAAAAAACGTGTTAACGAAATTTTTAAGTAATAAAAATTTGTGAAATGGACTAATATTTTTTTTAGATTAAACTTTTTAGTGCAAACATTTTTAATGTGTTACATAAAAATAGAAAATGAAAAATAAAAGATCCGAGCAGTGCGAACATTTTATAAAAAAACAAAAATATAGTGTGAAAGTTTTCAAAAAATTAATATTTTGATGTGTGAAAATTTTATGAAATGAAGAACATTTTATTCATGAGAAAAAAGAAAGAAAACGAAAACGATGAAAAGAAAACATTGCGGAACGACTGCGCTAATTCAGCCTATCCAATTCGTTGTAATGTGCAGCCAGCCAGCGCAGCCAGCCAGCTCGACTGGGATCTACCATTTCCCGGTGCGCCAAACATGTAAATTGTTCAATTTAGACCGGGATCAATAGTTCGGGTGTAAATGACAAAGGTTTTGACTTTTGGGTTCAAATCGCCGAACCATTAGTTAAGTTTCGAAATAAACTTTTTTTTCTTATTTTGTTTGTTTATTTGTTTGTTTTTGAGAAGTGTATATGTTTGTGATTGTGTTGCCGAAGTTTTTACTGGGCTTTATTTTCGTATGCTTGATCCTCCCCCGCCCCTCAACACGGGTGCACTTAGCACTTATATGTCTCACTTATACTATAGCGTGACGTGCGTGTAAGGAGGCTGCCTCGCCTGAAGGCGAGCCCGACCCAGCGCGCACGAAGTCACATGCATCAAAGAGTTTCTGAACAAAAGATCAAAGAGCTTTTTTTTCATTTTGGCATTTTTCATTTTGTACTTTGCTTTCTCTTTTTTCAGTTTTTTAATACATTACTTTTTGTAAATACATCTCAAAAGAAAAGTTTACATAAATATTTGAATAATATTCATCAAACCTGAAATATTGTAATATGTTTCTATTTTTTTCAAATATAAGAATAATTTATACAATGTGTATTAAACAAAATAAGCATAAAAATATAAATATCTTATACTATATATATATATATATGTTTATACAATATAAAAAAAATCTTGTCATTAAATTTTTAATATGTTTTAAAATGTTGAAAATGCATATATTAAAATGTATACTAAACATCAGAACATATATTTGAAATTATGTTAATCATGTTATATATGAAAATATTCGAACTTGTATTTAATACTTTTATATACAAAAAGTGCAAAATGTGTATGAGAAAATATAGTCATAAAAAGTTAAAAAATATTGAACATGTATTTTGAAAATATTAAACGTCAATATAAAATATATTTCTGGTATATACAAAAATGTTGAATGTGTACATATAAGGTTGACATGTATTGAACAAAAAAGATACTAATTATAAATTGACAAAGAAACAAAGATAAACAACAAAACTCATAAAATGGAAAATAAATATGGAGAAAAATAAAGAATGAAATAAAAATTAAAGTTAAATACAAATTTTTTGAATGTGTACATATAAGGTTGACATGTATTGAACAAAAAAAATATACTAATTAGGAATTGACAAAGAAACAAAGATAAACAAGAAAACTGATAAAATGGTAAAGAAATATAGAGAAAAGTAAAGAATGAAATAGAAATTAAAGAAAAGCAATGCAAGAGAATGAAAAGAATGAAAGTTAAGAACAAAACAAAGAATACCCTCACAAAAAAGAACAAAACAAATAAAAAAGTAAATCAAGAAAAAACAAAGAACATGAGTAAAAACAAAGAAATAAAAAAACCAATGAATCGAGAATGAAAATGAGTCATGTCAAAAAACAAACGGTTCCACACAAAAATAAAAAAAACTTTCAAGTAACAAAGAAAATGAATTGATACTGGAAGTTTTTTTTTGTTTTTGTGTGGAACCGTATAATACTTGAATACAAATTTGTATTTTCACCTTTCCCTATTCCTCACATTCTAACCCATACTATGCAACAAAACATAAAATGCAGATCCATCCCACACATATGAGAGAAACTGAATACATAATCTACACGCTATCACCTCATGACCACAATACAAGCTACTCCCTCCTTTTTGTGTACAAGACCACTTTTTTTTTCATGTCAAACTTTGACTTATAATTTTAGGTAACAAAATATGTGTTATATGACATGAAAATATATCGCGGGAATTTTATTTGAAATGTGCATCTAATGACATCTTTTTATGGCATGCAACTCACATTTCATTGGTAAAATTAATGATCAAAGTTAGAGAATATGAAGTGTCCTTGTATCCAAAAACGGAGGGAGTATCATCTCTATTCGGAAATAGAGCACAATTAAAAAAGTGTGCAATCAAAATTCTCTATCTTCATATGTAAAAACTATTTAGGCTTGCCATGTGGAAAATGGTGGCCGAAGATATTAATAAATTGTATCCATATACTCTCTCTGTAAACTAATATAAGATGTTTTAGATCACTATTTTAGTTATCTAATATAAGATGTTTTAGATCACTATTTTAGTTTCTAAAACATCTTATACTAATACTAGTTTACGGAGGGAGTATGATTTATGTAGTATTCAAGCCACCATTAAACTTGCATGGCAAAGATAGGTGGTTGCCTGAAATATATCTTTTCCGCATGACAGGATTAGCCTTTTGCTGCATAAATTTTGGATATGGAATTTTATAGTTCAGCAGGTGTGAATTCGCTATCTTTCTGCATTTTCGGGGTGTTAAATTAACCCAGGTACTAGGTGTGCACATGTTCCATTTCGAAAACATAGACCGGACGACTACTACAATCCACTCTTTCTCCTACCCAAAATACCCAACAAGCATCACAAGAAGAACCCAAAGGAGACACGCAACACAACGACATGGCGAAGGAGAACACATGCAACGGCCATCATATGATTGCAGGGAGCTCCACCGAACCTCGACGCTTCTCCGCAAGTCTGATGAAGTCCGAGAATGGACACTCCGCCGGAAACACTGTAGAAAGCGGCCGCAGCTCCCCAAAGAAGAAGATGGCGTGCGGAGCAAAGCAAGTCGGCAATGGCAGCGAATCTCCGGCTCCAAATCTTGGCTCGTGGTGGAGGGTCCAGCTCCGGCCAACCAACCGCTCACCACCTCCATACCTCCATCCCATCTCAACTCCCCAATTGTGTGCGTGATGCATCCCCCTTCCCCATAATGGCGCCCGTTTTTCCCTTAAATGAATTCGACACCTTTAATCCTTTGCACATCGATCACTCATGCACTCACCAACCTGCTTTTTTGCAAGGCAAAAATATATAAATGGACGCACCAACCCTTCTCCCCCAGTGGCCACTTCCCCTTATATCATTGCCATAGCTGCGCGGATAGCTAAACAACTAATCACGGCGACGTCCATCATTAGCAGCGTAGCTTTGGTGCTATGTCAGTGCTAGCCCAAGCTAAGCTAATGGTTCGGGAGGTCATCAATTCATCATTAGCTCAAGTTCGCCGTATGATTGCCCAGGATTAACAAGTGCCGGTGGCCCATGCATGGAAAGTGCCATGCCGCTCCGGTGTGCAAGCATCGGTGCATGTCTTGGTCGACTTGTTTTCTATCGTTCGTTCAGATTGCTTCAAGTTTCAGCGGGATTAATCGCTCGTGACAGGCGTGTCACAGGACCTAATAATGCATGCTCTCAAGGAGAAAAATCATGCATGCATGGAGTTGGCGGTAGACGAATTATTTGGTTAGGCGCCGCCCCGGCTGCCCGGCCACCACCGCGAACCCGTAGGGCTCCAGCGTGACCGGCCATGCATGGCGACGTCGCGAGGTGCGTGCTGGAGCTTGGGGGTCCAGCCATGGTGATGGACGCCGTTGGACCACCACGGCACGTATGTAGATACTTTTTGTGGCAAAAACTCTGTGGACGTCTATTGCGCCCCGCATTGGCACAGTCAGCTGACCGTGAAATGTCCGTACTTGCTTCATCACCTTGATAGCAACAAGTTCATTCATATCATGAGGATCGACTCGCCCATGCTGCTGGTGTCTTACGGCATCTTCAACGCCGATTTTCGAACCAAGCATTATAAAATGATCAAGTTTTTATAGTAAACGTCCATCAGAATTTAATCAAAAATTGATTAAATTCAAGTAAATTCTTGTAAACTTGATCAAAATTCTTATATTTAATAAAATTCACATAATGAACAATATTCATATGTTCAATTGATAACACTAAAATAAAAATACACAAAAAACTCTAATCTACTTGTCAACGGACTTCACGCCCGTCTTTGCACTATCGCGCTCCACGTTCATCTTCTCGATCGACTCGTTATCGGATTCCATGCTGGTGAAGAGTTCCTTCCTCTCCACCTCGTGGAGGTAGCGATAGTTTGCGTCCACTTTGCGATCCGACTGGATGGAGACGAGAATCGCCTACTGGTCCGCCTCGATCGGTTTCGTCGAGCCTACCGCTTGCTACTTTGCCTCCCTTCCATAGTAGAGGGGAAATCGAGCGGCGCACCAGTCTTAAAGCTCCTCTAGGAGCTGACACCGTCGCTCTGAAGTCAGCTCATCCTCCTCCTCTGCCTCATGCACGGACGCGTCCTGCTCCATCTTCGCTAGGAGCTTCATGCGCCACATCGGTGTCGACATCTTGTAGGTGGTAATCCTATGTCGAACCATGATTACCGAAGTTGGGTGTCGATGGCGAGAACAAAGTTGGGAGTAGAGGGCCGATGCTTTGGGGAGGATGGAAAGGAGGGTGTCCCTCCCCCTATTTTGCGTTCGGTTTAGGAAAAATAGATACACGGTTTGGTCCTTGGACAAATGCAAGCCCCATTGGATGACAAAACACGCTTGAACTTCCCGACCGAACGATTGGGGAAGGTTTGAGGGTTCGTGCTAGAGATTCCCTTAGAGCATCTACAACCACTGAAAGGATCGGAATGTCGACTAGAGGGGGGTGAATAGGCGACTAACCATTTTTAAGGTTTTCTTAACAAATTAAGCTCAACAATAAATATAGGTTGTCTAGATATGCAACTATGTGTACAACCTATATGCCAACTAGTGCAACACAACAAAGGAAAGAAGATAAAGCGAATAAAAACAACTTGCACAAAGTAAAGGTAAAGCGAACATGGAAGGCAAGGATATGTTACCGAAGTTCCTTCTCTTTCGAGAAGTACGTCTCCGTTTGGAGAGGATGAGGAGCACAATGCTCACACGAAGCCAACGAGGGCCACCCTATTTCTCCTCACGCTCTTACCAATGCAAGATGTCGTGATCCACTACGAGGCGGCCTTGAAGGTGGCAACCAAACCTTTACAAACAAGGTTGGGGCAAACTCCACAACTTAATTGGAGGCTCCCAACGAAACCACGAAGCTTCACCACAATGGAATGTGGCTTCGAGGTGACCTCTTCCGTCTAGGGCACCAACGCACCCAAGAGTAACAAGATCCACACGGGATTAGTGGGGGGAATCAAATATCCTTTGATGGAAGTGTAGATTGGGGCCTCCTCTTTCAAACCCTAGAGAATCAACAAGTTTTGATCGAGAAGATTCTTGTAAACTTGATAAAAAATCTTATATTTAATAAAATTCACATAAATAACAATATTCATCTGTTCAATTAATAACACTAAAATAAAAATACACAAAACTGTAATCTACTCGTCAGTGGACTTCACGTCCATCTTTGCACTGCCGCACTCCACCTTCATCTTCTCGATCGACTCATTATCGGATTCCAGGCTGGCGAAGAGTTCCTTCCTCTCCACCTCGTGAAGTTAGCGATAGTTTGCGTCCACTTTGCGATCCGGTTGGATGGAGACGAGAATCACCTACTAGTCTGTCTCGGTCGGTTTCGTCGAGCCTACCACTTGCTACTTTGCCTCCCTTCCATAGTCGAGGGGAAAACGAGCGGCGCACCAGTCTTAAAGCTCCTCCAGAAGCTGACACCGAACCTCTGAAGTCAGATCCTCCTCCTCCTCTGCCTCATGCACCGACGCGTCCTGCTCCATCTTCGCTAGGAGCTTCATGCGCCACATCGGTGTCGACATCTTGTAGGTGGTAATCCTATGTCGAACCATGATTATCGAAGTTGGGTGTCGATGGCGAGAAAGAAGTTGGGAGTAGCGGGCCGATGCTTTTGGGAGGATGGAAAGGAGGGTGCCCCTCCCCCTATTTTGCGTTCGGTTTAGGGAAAACAGACACCCGGTTTGGTCCTTGGACATACGCAAGCCCCATTGGATGGCAAAACACGTTTGAACTGCCCGACCGAACGACTGGGGAAGGTTTGAGGGTTCGTGTTAGAGATTCCCTTAGAGCATGTACAATCACATATACCTAATTTGAGTCCTCAAAGTCTAAGGACTATCGGTCGCGTGCACAAACATTGTCCGGATAGCTCCAAGTTTTCATAGTTCACAGTGACACTTCTCATATCCATAATTCCATTTTCATACAAAGAAATGCAAACGTAAATGATCTAAGTAAAATACTACTATTACACTACCCGTCATCCGATATATCGACGACGCTCGGGCCGAATATGCTGGCCTCGTGATCATTGGCGGTCGGGTGAAACGAGGGCGACTCATCGTCCTCCTCCCGCTCCATTTTCACAAAGAGCTCCTCCCGCTCTGTGGCCGCTGGTCGGAGGGAGAGGTTGTTCATGACCACCTTCGAATCCAAGCAGGTGGAGTCGAAGATGCCATGTTGCTCGATTGCCTCGTCCGCCTGGGTGAGCGCGAGGGTATCCTCTATACCGGACACACCTGTCTCCTCCGTTTGGGCGAGGTCCTTCTCCTCCTCCTTCTGTCGGACACATCTACAGTTTTTAACCCCTGTTTTGTACATATTTTGCTTACATGAGAGTGTATCTAGCAGATGTGACCCAAGTTCAAAGTCTTAAGTTGAATTCTGGTTTAGTGCAAGAAATTTGCGGCTAAATTTCTAGAATACCTGGTAATATTAGAAGTGTAGCAGCAGTAAGTTAATTGCGATTATGTGGGTTATATGAAGGCAATGAATAGTGCTTGTTTTGATGGGGTTTTCCCTTATGATCCTATCGAGTGTTATCGATCAAGTAGATCACTGGTTAACTTTGTGTTCTGTTTTGTAAAGGCGAAGACTAGGAAAAATGCGGGCCAGAGGTGCAAAATTTTTGTTGCAAGTAGCAGTGAAGTGTATAGTGGAAATAAAGGATGGGTTCAAAAAATGAGAGAGAGAGAGAGGAATGGATTTGATGAAACCCTAGCAATTCCCTTGCTCAAGTTCCTTTTATTGTCTTTTCTTACGCAAGATGTAATGATATTTTCAGGTGAGCTTTGATTACTTGTAAGGTGAAGGTGATTCCAAAGGGTTTTGAGGAAATAGTTCTCTCAAAGTGGAATATTGATCCTGTGTTGAACTCCTAAAACCGTCCGCGACTACGATATTGTATTATAAGGTCCCGTTTATTTTAGCTTCAGGCAGCTGCATTCTCGCTAGCTTTGTTAATGAAGTTGAATCTGAATTCAGGGATATTTTTTAGTGCAATTGGTTGAAGCTTGTTCAAGCGTATTTCACTAGCAAAGGTGATCTTACGAGTTACGAATCAGGTTTTCCAATGAAACGAATCCACATGTGATTTGAAGCCAGCTGAAGCTGAAACAAACAAGGCCCAAGTTTCATTGAAATTGGGAAAAACCACTTAATTTGAGGGAGGGGGGGAAGCAGAGTGACTTCGGATGCATTTCATTCACTGACTTTCTCCGGTGCACACTTTGGAACGAAGGAAGGCTGAGGACTGAATTGCATGTCTTTCATCAAAAAATCTAGGCAAGGTCACGCAACTAGACCGAGATTGCCACCCAATTGGAACGCCGGACTATCGTCGAATATGCACGTTTGCTCTTGCACACTTCAAATCGCCGTTCATAAATCATAACCATGGCAACACTATATGTAATCAAATTTGTTCATATATACTTCCTCCGTATCAACTTGAACTAAGGTCATGTCAAATAATTCAAAACGAAGGGAGTAATATAATACGGAGCCGATCAAGTTCTTAAAAAAGGAAGAATAATTAATTGCACTCCATACGCGCATAAATATAATTCTCTCCTGATGCGGCACTTACATACGCACATAAATAAAATTCCCCACTATGCAACAGTAGATTAGATTACGCGCGCATTCTTTTCCACAGCATCAAGATTGGAAGGTGGTGGACTGTAGCTTTATATCAACGCCCAGCAGATTAATTATGCCCATAAAAAAAATCGCAAGTACCACTTGGAGATTCCCGCGATCAACCACCTCAATTATATTAGGCCCGTGATTAAAAAAACGCCAACATTTCAACCCAGATCACAACAGCCACAGTACACTGGTCTTGGCTCAGACACATGTATGGCCAGACAGCAGGACACACCATGGCAGCCAGTGCAGAGCTATCATTTGGCTTAAGCTTTCCTTGTTGTTTATTTGGGCTTAATTAATCTCCCTTTAGCCTAGCGGCAGCACCAACCTAACGAGAGCTGTAATGCTCCGGCGGTCCGTCCGGCCGGGCTTTTAAAACTGCCACCTAAACGGGCAGGCCGATCACTCACTCATTGATCGTAGCAAGCGGACACTAGCTAGGAGCGGAGGAGGAAGAAGACGAGGGAGAGGAGGAAGAAGATGAGAGGGAGGAGGAGGAGGGGGAGCAGCGGCACGGCCACGGACTTCCTCGTCTGCTTCCCGCCGCGGGCGCACCTGGCCCTCATGCCGCCCAAGACGGCGGCCTGCAGCCCCTCGCGGCCGTCCGCGAGCTCCGAGCGCCGCCACAGCACCAGCGGCGCCCGGCCGTCCTCGTCGGGCTCGCAGCTCAGGGTGGCTGCCAACAGGAACCCGAGCCGGCGCCACCGCACCGTGGACGTGGGCGTGGACGAGGAGCCGTCGTCGCCCAAGGTGGGGTGCGCGGGCCAGATCAAGGTCTCCCGGTCGGCCAAGCCCAAGGGCGCCGGAGGGAAGGCGGCGGCCAAGAAGGCCACGTGGATGCAGGCGCTCGGGATCAAGAAGGACGCGCTGCCGTTCCTCAACGCCCTGCAGGGCGCCTTCCGGCTCAACGTCTCCGGCTGCTTCGGCAGGTTCCCCGGCGGCGCCGTCGTGGAGTACACCTCCGGGGAGGAGGACGACGAGGAGGAGGAGGAGCCGCGCGCGGGGAAGGGGACGACGGATCAGCACGGCGCCGCATTGGCCAAGTGGTTCATGGTGCTGGAGGAAGGGAAGAGGGTTCCAAGAAAGCGGCAGGACCAAGAACTGAAGCCGGAGGACGAGGAAGAGGAAGAGGAAGAAGCGCCGCCGCCGGCGAACGCGCTGATGCTGATGCGGTGCCGGTCGGCGCCGGCCAAGGGGCTGGCGAGGAGGCTGGGGGTAGCGGACGCCGCAGGGGAGGAGGACGAGGAAGCCAAGGCAAGGGAGGAGGAGGCGGAGAAGGAGAACCTGGTGGTCATGAGGTACCCGCCCGACTTCTTCCAGGTGTCCATGGACATCGCCAAGGAGACATGGATCGTCGGCGGCGACGACTCCGTCCTGCGCTGCCGGAGCTGGAAGAAGTGATGATCCCAATCCATGTCCATCATCCTCTCCTTTCTGCGACCAATGTATGAGTGCTTTCGACGTTTTGCTCCTTGATCCTCTGCCGATCGATGATTCTCCTTTTGATGGGAGCAGAGTTGATGTAATTTGCGTATGGATCGCGTAAAGGATTCGACAAGCAGCATGTGGCAGATTGGTTTCGATCGAGAAGGCCAGCATGTAGGCCTCTCAGCAAGACTAATTCTGCTCTGTAGATATTGCTGTATTAGGGATCCCTTTACTATGTTTTTACTTTTTACCAATGATAATATGTACATGGTGAATAGTGCCTGTGATATGTGAGTGAGGAGTAATAGTATAAGTGAAGTGCATAGCTCCCACCCAGCAAGCAACATTTTTACACTTTGGATTCGAGATGAAATTCTGTAGTAGACAAGTGTGATGATTGTTCAGGATTGGTTGACGTAGGAGTATAAGCTGATTGTTCAGGATTTGTTGCTTTCTGTTTGTACACCTGGAACAATTAATTTGATGTCACAGCTTGTTGCCACCGATCGATCACCTCATATTAGCTGTGAGAAAACGAAACATAATTGTCCTTTTATGAGCACCGGATGTCGGGTTCAGCGACAACTTATTTGTTTCTCAAAGTACAATTGATAGTCAGAAAAAGTCCAGGTTCATAACAAGAACTGTACGTTGTGTATGGCCAGCCTCAATCGCTACTCCCTCCATTCCAATTTATAGTTCGTCCTAGATTTTCGTGTTGCAACTTTGACCGTTAATTTGATCAACCAGACCAATTGCGGCGGGAGCAAACATTATACCAATAAAAAAATCATCTTTTTATCTTTTCACTGGTACAATTTTTGCTTCTGCCGCAGTCGATCTCGTTGGTCAAATTTACGGTCAAAGTTGGAGTATCTCTGTATGTTACCTGATGGGTCTGGAAGCAAAAATAATAATTGGAAAAGGGAACAGGTCTGGAAGCAAATAGGTTGATTAGAAATTAATTAGATTGGTGCCGAGTCCATTTTTCCTCTTCATTTCCCCTCATTTCTCAATTCGACTGTGTCAAACAGTCTTTTTTTCACCTAGCTTCATACTCACCGAATCGATACAAAATGATTGGAATTTTTTTTTCCAATTTGATATAAGATGGTATAAACATTGCCTTATCCAAAAAAAATTATAGATAGGTTTGAGACGTATCTACATCTTCAAGTTTAATTCTTATTCATCATGAATAGATTGTGAAAGTAGTTTTTTTTTTAAAACCAATTTGTGAAAGTAGTTAACATAAAGTCCAATCAATATGATGTAACATGGTGTGGAACTCAAAGTATGTGATGTGATCATGTGAAGCAATAGTCTATAGTTGATATCAGACAAATAATAAATAAATACATTAACAAACAAGATATTGTTTTTCCTTGAAGCAATATTATGTTGAGAACTCTATATCACTTTTGAGAAGATATGTGTTGGCATTACAGCAGCAATTGTGCCTCTGTATTTCTTGTAAGGGCATCTACAACTACTATAGGATGTAAGTACATACATTTACTCTAGTGACTTGTATGACACCGCACAGTGTACAGAACTTTGATAACCATTCTTGTGCAGAAATGATATCTGTTTTTCTTGTTTGGATTTATATGATCTTGGGCCGATGATTCATAATCCTGTGATTTTAAGCTTATCAAGGTTGGAGTGGGCAAAAAAACAGTATCCTACTAACAACCTTGGTTGGCACCCAAACAACAAGAATTTGAGCGAGAAGACCAGCTTGGTGCAAAGCCACATTGAAGGGGATTCTCATTTCCCATCATCTTGTTCGAATTGCCTTTGGGACATTTATGATCAAAAAACTGCGCCCTGCGCTACACTCCAGCTCACGAGAGGATAGCCATCAGGTCGGATACCCTCAACACGATGTAGTTAGTGCCGTCGGCACCCTTGAAATCGGCGCCGGCGTACTTGGAGTACAAAACGGAGCTGCCTGCGGATACTGGCAACGGGATCCTCTTCCCTTGCTCGTCCAGATGGCCCGGGCCGACGGCAACCACCTGCCTCCAACAAATGAACATACCATTATTAGCTCAAGTATGCAGCATGGCTATGCAGCTCCTTGACACCGAAGTTGTCCAAAAGAACTAGTAAATGACTAACCGTTCCAACAGATGGCTTCTCCTTGACACTATCAGTCAGCAGCAGACCCCCAGGAGTTTTATCTTCAGCTACAGCTACCTATTAGTTATAAATGTAGAAAAGCATGAAATGATTATTATAACAAAACAGAAGGGTGAATTGGGTAGTGATCTGAAATAGAATCACTCACTAAACTGATACCAGTACACAGTCCAAGCCATATATGTTGATATAACCAGATGTTTAGAATATAAATGTACGTGGAATATCTACCTTGATAAGAACACGGTCACTAAGAGGCTTCATATCTTTCGCATCATCTGTCTCCAGAATCCCTATGATATCGTCCTCTTTTAGAATCAGATGGCTGGAGTCATTCAACTCCACCTCTGTTCCCGCATACTTCGAATATACGACCTGAGCCCCAACCTACATAACAGGTAATACACGTTACATTGCTTTTTCTCATCAAACATTGATACAAACTTGTTGTATCGACAACTGTCACAGCACAAGACATGCAGTAAGAGAATCAAACCAGATACAAAACTGGCATAACATGTGTACAATCCTAGAATGCAATAAAGGCAAGGCAAGCTTCATCTTATTAGCATTTTAGCATGCTTCTGACTGGATTCGTTAAAACCAAAATCCTACTCATAAGACTGGAGCATACTGACTATATTGAAAACTAATTATCACAGCAAAACATATAAAAGGAGCAAACAAGATACGACAAAACTGGCACAAAACGTGTAATGCCAGAATCCAAACAGGTTACACAAGTGTGTTGCAAGCTTCAACATATCAGCATTATAGCATGCTTCTGACTGGATTTGTTTTAACCAAAATACTAATCATAAGGCCGTAACAAACTGACTGCACAAGAGATACCTTAATGCTGACTTCCACTTTGCTATCTCCAATGGTTCTTCCCTCTCCAATAGCAACCACTTCACCACTCTGAGGTTTAGACTGCGCAGTTGAAGGGAGCAAAATCCCACCGGTTGTCTTCTGCTCGGCAGTCTTGGTCTTCAGAAGCACTCTGTCAGCCAAGGGCTTGACCGTAGTGTACTGAAATGGAGTAACAGGACACAGTTTCAGATCCTCAAGCATACTCACCACATGACAATTAGAGCAAGAGGCTCAACTAGAATGCCGCGCACAAGGCACAAAGAAAACATAACTGCTTTTCGAGCTCTTTTCGATATAATGATGACACAATTGATTGTTCATAACAGCTAGCTGACCTTAAATTCTACTAGAACTGAAACCAAAGCTTATTAGAAAGCTCATCCACACACACCTTATCGAACCTTTCAAAATCTATAATCACGATAAGATAACCTCTACAGAAAAACAAGGTGCACTTCACCGATTCACTCGAATCACGAACCACAAATAACATACTCTATTCAGGCAACCTCATGACTCGATTTGTCCCCTCTTCTACCGTCCACACCTCACCAATTTCTATGCGCACACGAGGAAGGCCACCACTCGCCGAAAACAAGCAGTAAAACCATGCTACATTGCACGGAAACGCGCACCTTGGGGGCGACGACGGTGGCGGCCCTGGCGACGACGAGCCCGACGAAAGCCCGCCGCGCCGGGCGGACCCCGAAGGCCGCCGGCGTGGGGACGCGGAGCGGGGCGGTGGCCGCTCCCTTCCCGGCCAAGCCCGCCGCGGCACCGCAGAGCTGCACCGACGCCATTGCCCGGGGATTTTGCTTGCCTCTACGCTTGGCGTAATCCGAAGATAAACCCTAGAAGAAATGCAGTGCGAAGAAAATGGGAGGAGGGCGCTTTATCCATCCAATCCCCGGTCCCGAAACCGGTGGGCCGCGGTAGTACAGGTCTCTGCCGTGGGCTCAAATGGGCCTGTTACGAGGTTGCTTGGATACTAATCAAATGGGCCTGGCCGCGTCTTCCTCTTCGGCTCCGATACCCCCCATTCCCGAGCAGCGGCGATCGCCACCGCCGGGGGAAGCCATGGGCGCCGCCGTGGCGGGATGGACGGTGGCGGCGGTGCTGCTGCAGGTCGCCGGATTGTCCCTCTTCCTCTACGGCTTCTTCCCCGTCAAGCCCACGCTCCCGGGTTTCAGGTCCGCGCCTCGGCCTCTGCTCGGCTCTGCTTTTCTCTGAGAGCCAGCAGGTTGTGTTTGTTCACTTAGGCTGACGCGTGTCCGGTGTGTGGTCATACGCAGTGGCGCGGAGAGCTACCGGGCGCCGTCGTGCGGTCCCGTCGACGGCGGGGAGGAGCCCGCGCTTCCTCCGGATCAGCTCAGATCGCTCTACAGGGTACGCCACTGCCTCCTTTCACTTGTTCGCTCTAGAGTTTAGTTCATCCGCCTAGCATTGCTGCGCCTGCAGTCCAGCGGCGGAGCTTGCACCAACAACAAGGAGGGGCCAGCATCAAAACATGCACAGATGTAGTACTAATTTAGGAAGATTGTGTTCAAGCTTAATCACTTAAATTCTCTAAATATCACTGCTAGTCTTACACAATTGTAAAAATGTAGAGGGGCGGGGAGGGGGAGGGGGGCGTGCCCCCCCTTGGCCCCTATGAATCTTTGCAATGATCCTAATTTTGTCAAGGTTGCCACATTTTATGCTCGACACAGAACTGATGAGATTTCCTAGAGCTTCTGATGTACTCACTTTAAGTTATGTATTTACGGTTTTTAATGCTTGTGATTTTGTGTATGATTCATCCCAGGAGCTCTCTGAGGTCCCCCATGTGTATGATCGCTTGGTATTGATGGTATGTCCTAAATTTACATGCTTATTACTGGCAGCATAATCCCATACATTTGTATTTATCTTACCTTGTAATGTTTGGCCTTTTGAGTGTATGAATGCCAATTTAGGTGATAGACGGGCTACCTGCTGAATTTGTACTAGGGAGAGGTGGAAAACCTCCAACCAGAGAAATGATGGAGTCAATGCCATACACACAGTCTCTGTTAGCTGGTTGCAAAGCAGTGGGCTATCATGCAAAGGCTGCACCTCCAACTGTTACGATGCCCCGACTAAAAGTATGACTTACTTTACAAAGAGATATTTATTTGTACAAATGCCAAATGTTGATCAATCATAAACGTATTTTCTTTCAGGCAATGGTGTCAGGAGCAATTGGAGGTTTTCTAGATGTAGCTCTTAACTTCAATACTCAAGCCTTCCTGGATGACAATCTTCTTGGTTAGAATCTCTTGTGTATCTCTCTGTATTGCTAATCCAACTTTGTATGCCAAATTAGCAATAAGGAATTGCTTATAAGTTACACTTTTATATTTATCACAGATCAGCTCCATACAATTGGTTATAAATTAGTAATGTTGGGAGATGAGACATGGATCAAATTGTTCCCTACACTGTTCTACAGACAAGATGGAGTGAGCAGTTTTTATGTAAGTCTTGTCTGATGCTTCACATGCTTTTCTTGCAATGAGATTTGATGAACATTGATTATTGGAGGATAAGAACATATATTGCAGGTTTAAACGCTGATAAGTTTGGTTTCACTATCATCTGAAGCACTGATCTAACTATTACTTTACAACAAAGAATCATTTCATACCTGTATTTTTTTTCAGAACAAATGAAAACATATACTGAAATCACTAGCTGATAGACCAAATTTCGACATCTAAAGTTTTAGGTGATTACCACCTTTTAGGCTACTTTTCTCTGGTGAACATATGACACTCTTTAAGGAGTACATCGATTATTTTCTCTTTGCGTACAGATATTTGGATAATTGGCACTTGATTATATGAATTGCTGCTTAATTTATTCTAATAACAGCGGTTTATTTGTTCTTTACATTCTGGTCTATTATGAGTTAAACGTTCTTTATTGATTTGTAACTATATTGCAGGTTAAAGATACGGTTGAGGTTGATTTCAATGTTTCTCGTCATCTGGAATCTGAGCTTGCTGCAAAAGACTGGGATGCATTGGTACATTTTTAGTGATGCTTCCGTTCATGTTCACTTATCTTATCACCTGTGACAATTAATGCTATCTCATTCTCTGGATTTCAACCATGTAGTCTAAGTGTTCAGCTAATGTTTGTTATAGTCGATGTCTAACTCTCTTTACTTGCCTTAGCTTGTTTTGGTTGTTTGATAAGGTAAACTACAATCTTTAGGCTAATACTGAGAAATTCCTTTATTTGACATTTTCAGATTCTTCACTATTTAGGTTTAGATCATGTTGGCCATATAGGCGGCCGCCAGAGGTATATTCCATATCGTTTTCATATTATTATTATGTTTTTGTTTGATCAATATTTAGTTTGATGAAGTTTCAAAATGACAGTAATTTGATGGCCCCAAAGCTGAAGGAGATGGATGATGTGATTAGAAGGATCCATACTGCAGTTACGAGCATTCGGGATAATTCACAGAGAACACTTTTGGTATGTGATCCTTTCGTTTGTACAAAAAACAAATCTGCTTCTAGTAGCATAGATTTGATGTTACTTAGAAAGTTTACCCCAACATCTGCAGAACATCTCTTCAAGAATCCATTAGCAATGGTGATTACTCAGTTGTGTGTGTAAAAAATTCTGCTTCTGGTGCCTTCCTCACTTACTATATTTAATGTTTTCTACTTGTTCAGGGGTTGCGAGTCAATTTTGCATCCTGCATCCTCTCTATCTTCCAAGTTGCATTAAAAATGCTTGGACGTACAGAAAATTTTCCCATTACGTTAAGTTCAGTAGTGTGTACGCTTCACAGCAGAACTGAATATGAAATAATTAAACAAAACAAGGACTGTAGATAAGGATCTATAAGACCTATGTACAACCAAAATTAGTGTATGTGAAAAATAGACAATCCACCAAAAAACGTGATTTGCCAAGCTGCCACATCTGAAAAGATAAAGATTCTACATTATTTCTCATAAGGATTTTGCTCTGCCCCTACATTCAGGTTGTGGTCAGTGATCATGGAATGACTGAGGTTGGTAATCACGGAGGATCTTCTTACGAAGAAACAGACTCCCTTGCCCTTTTTATAGGACACAGTGTTGAGAGCTCATATTGTTCACCTTATGACCAGAAAGAAGCACTTCAAGTATGGATATATACTTCTCTCAGCCTCATCCCTAGTTATTTCGAAGCTGAGTTCAGTTTGTAGTATACTTTCTAGTTTTGATAGAAATTGTTGTAGTCTGTGATTATTTTCTTATAAAACTGTTCTTGTCGCTCAAGCTGAAGAAATCAGTGCAATATCCGACCAACATACAACTCTGATCTGGCACCTTTTTTTTGTCAGGTTGACCTTGCCCCAACTCTAGCTCTGCTCTTTGGCATACCAATTCCGAAAAACAATATAGGTGTCTTGCTTCCGGAGCTTTTTAATTCTTTGACAGGTGAATATATGTACCTTCTTTCTCAAATGTGTTATGCTTCGTCTGGATGTAGAATTAGATGTTTTATGCTTGTAGACTTCATATTGATCTCAATGGGTTTAAGTTCCTGTTGGATGTATAGTTGCATGCCTTTTTTTGCTGTTATATTCTCAATTATGTCAGAATATTGGATTGGTGTATAAATTACATGATTAAGTACTCTCAGCTATAGCTCTGAGATGGTGTGTTCATCTTGTCTCAGGTGACCAAAAACTGCGCACCCTAGAACTGAACTCGTGGCAAATCTTAAGATTGTTACAAGAGCAGATACCTGCTTTCTGCTCTGAAGGTTGTGTTGGTTCAAAGAATGACTTTGGAGTTCCTGAATCTACTGAGGAAAAGTTGTGCCGTTTGCTTTCTCTGGCTTTTGTTTCTCATCGGTCCTCACTTCTTCATCGAGATTCTGATTTCAGGTGATTTTATGGTCCTAATGTCCTAAAAAGTTATAAACCCACCAATGTTTGAAAGAACTCTGCTGTTCCAGGTCCGATGAAGCAACTGGCCTCTTTGGGACTGCTGTGGACTCGTACTCTAGCTTCTTAAGATCTGCGAGTGAGTGGTTGTCTCACAGAGCGACCGATGTAATTTTACTTCCTTTGGAGTGTTATAATTTTATATGGTACTTCTTCATCTTCCTTTATTCCGATTGACTTATCTACTTTCACTGTTTATATTTGCAGAAACCACTCTATTTGCTTGCCTCTGCGATCTCCTTGATGATTATTTCATGTTTTTCTCTTGCCGGAATTATCTCTTGCATATTTAAGGGAAAGTTGCAGATTAACGCTGAACACAATTCTGAGCTGGACTTGGATAAACATTGGCACCTTGATGAGGTTTTCATTCTAATGGGGATTTTGCTCTATGTTGCCAGCCTTGGTTCAAGCTCTTTTGTTGAAGAAGAGCAGTATATATGGCATTTTCTCACTTCTACTCTCTATTTAATATTTCTCATCAAAACAGTTCGATTGATGCTGAAAGAATCAAACTCAACAGTAGTCCATGGATCAGAAGCAAAGATGTTTCACAGAAACAACTTCTCTTATCTTGCCAGCTATAAGCTAACCCCAGAACAGCAAGATGGTTGCAAATTATATACTGTCCTTATTGTTCTTGTTGCTGGGAGAATCCTAAGAGCTTGGTATCAAGGTGGGATTAACTGGGTTCACTTTCCTGACATTTCAAAGATATTGACCCAGTCTGACTCTTCTATTGTAAAGTCTCTGCAAAGTATCTCAGTTCTTGCGGTTGTGGTATTTTATTCAGCTTCACTCATGTTACTGAGAACAAGGAGAATTCTTATTATAGGGCTATGGTTGAGCCACCTTTCCTGTGGACTTTTGGTTATGCTGCATATCTGGGAAAGTCAGGTCGATAGTTCGGTACCTACCAACCATAGCACAACATCAATAGCTCAGATATTCTATGTCATGGCAAGTATTTCAGTAACTTGCACTGTTCTTTTGTCACCATGGATATTTCCAACACATTCTAAACAAGTAGAACCAATGTCCTCCTCTGGCTCCAATCCCAAAAGGGCTCATGGCCTACATCATTCTGTGTTCCTGACTGGAGTAACATATACAATGTTCTGGTGCCTTCTTCAATTGCTTCTGCAACAACCCATAAATGCAATTCCTGTTTTGCTCATTCTCTTGCAAATTATCTCGAGTGTGATATATTTTTCTCTGGAGAAATCATTGCATAGGCAATGGGTACAGGTTAGTTTACTAAATTCTTCTTTATAATCTTTGTTCGGCCAACATGGTTTCTTTTTTCCAGATTCATGGAATCATGGGAAGTGATTATTTTTTATTGGCTAACATTTGCAGCAACACGCTATGTAGGTTGTTGCGATGCAATTCTTGGGAATGACCGGCCACTTTGGTCTTGGGAATACCAATAGCCTCGCTAGCATAGATGTTGCCGGAGCTTTCATCGTAAGTTTAACATAAACTCTCTGAAGAAGTGTCGCTTCCCTTAATTTCCTTCACATTTGACCATCTAATTTTAACAGGGCATTTCAAGTCACTCCACGTTCCTTTCTGGGGTGCTGATGTTCATCATTACATATGGGTCACCTCTGCTGTTATATCTCGGGATGGTGATTCATATGTCGGTGAAAGATAGTGATGATATCTCCACTCCGCAGCATTTAAGTTGGAGCAGCATCCTGAACAGAATGATCGCACTGCCCTGCTTGCTCCCTTTGCTCATCAATTCTGTTGCCTTGACTTCATACACCATTGTTCTGCTTCTCATGAGGAACCACTTGTTTGTCTGGAGCGTATTCTCTCCAAAGTAAGTGCTCAATAAAACCTTTACAAGTAAATGTTTAGTCGGTTCACCAACTTAGCGTATCACATGGATGGGACCCGTTAAGAGGCTCCGTTTGTTTCTAGTTTAGAAGTCGGTGTCTGCCGTCAAACTAGAAGTAGCACCCTTCAATTTAACTGCTGAATGGAACATGTGCCAACGTATGCACCAGAATGTTTTTTCACTCATTACATTTTGCTTACTCCAATGCATAAATTGTTTACCTGTGCTACAATTCGGTCCTTACTGTTACCTGACAAGCCCCGTTCCCCATTGGTGACAGGTACCTCTACGTCTGCGCAGCAACAGTGTGCACATATGCTGGAGTGTTGATTATAGCCATGACCGGAGCTTACACCTGCGCTGTATTTTCGTTCAGGACGAGGATCTACAGCGATGGATCCGTACATCAGATCAATGGCTAGGTATCCTGAATTAGCAGGCATTGGTTTACGAGTAGCATCGTCTTCATCATAGTTCCATACACAATTTCCTCTTCTCTTACCTTTTTGGCAGTTGATTTGCTCTGAGATTTGAACTGTGATGTATGCAAACACTTGCAACCTTTTTTTTTGGGGGGGGGGGGGGGGGGGGGGATGATTATAAACCTTTGGATTTTAGGAAACTTCAGTCTCCAGATCACTGGTTCAAAATAAAGATTTCGCTGATCCATATATTATTGCCTTGGTCATAACAGAGATATCTTTGCATAGACAAAGTTCACGCTAACCGCATCAGCACAAGGTGAGAACATTGAACCATATCAACCATCTTACATGCACATACCATTCAAAACTTTCAGAAATGAAAAGGAGCAGCACAAAACAAGTGAGCTGAGAACATCACTCGAAGGAATCAGTCGACGTATTTACAGATTGGACAGATTACACATGTGTTCATTCAGTTCAGTTGTACAACTGATATATACAAGGAGGAGAGAGCAATCGGAGATCGGATACAAATGAATGATATAAGTAAACACACAGGATTCTACACTCAACAGTTAGATCAGACACTGAGATCAGCCAGTCTCACGTTCAGTTTGAGCTGACTTATGATCTAACTATTGAAAGCAGCCTATGACAATCACATTGTAGAACAAGCAGATCACAGAGGTTGACAACAATGCTTCCCTCAATGGAGGGGTACAGGGAAGTCATATCATACAATGTGTACAGGACCTCGATGGCGAGCCAAACTATTCACAGGAACTTGGACACCACGCGGCAGGATGTCCAGAAGGCTGCTGTTGCCGCTTGTAGGATCGCCGGGTTCTGGTATATACTGCAGGAGCATGGATACAGGAGCAAAATCAGGAAATACAAACATCCATGTTGCTCATATAAAACCTATTGGAGTTGTACGATCATATGACTGATTCCCTCAAGTTTATGTTACTGCTTGCAGCACAATATTGTGCGGGACTAATTGTGTTGTACATATTGTTACAGAAGTTCTCATGCTGAACAAGTGTATTAAATTAACATGTAGCCTCAACTGATGGAACTCATCAACTTGACTAATCTAGTGTATCGTGAAATGATAATGGCTAGTTGCTCCCGTAAAAAAAAGATAATGTCTAGTTGCCTGAGATAAGGATTATATTTATGTTTGTTGGTTACAGACTATTTAGTTTAATGGCATTCCGTCCTAACTTTTCAAATACTCAGTGGGGAAAATACCCTATCCTAAGGTCCAAGAACAGATTCTTTAGCACGTGATTCACCATGGGAATAATATGCAGAAATTAAGCTTGTAATTACTAAAAATAACTTACCCAATAGCTGTTGCACTCCATGATGCTACATTATAAATAACCTGTGTTCCAGCCCATGCCTTCTGAAGTTTGCCTTTCCTCTTTTTAGTTGAAAAAGTCTTGCTAAGGGCTGACAAATGGTGGGTGGGGAATTTAATATAAAAAAACTTACAACCAACCAAATTCATCTGAATTGAGAAAGAAAAATAAAAGGTTACCTTCTTGAAGTTGATTGGGTGTCAATTCCTGCATAACATCAAATTTCCAGCATTAGAAGTACGAAGATTTCAAATCAATGAGCGATATGCCAAATATGAAATCCTCTTCCATGATACAATCTATCAATCATGGTACGACAAGGAATATCGATGGGCCTTTCCATGTTGATCTAGATAGTGGAACGGATAAATAGTGTGAAGCCTACCACATTAAGAGTAGACACCATACATACTGAACATTAAGTCATGATTCTAACTTCTAGGAATATATTAAATTATCCAGAACTTCAATACTATCCGTAAAATAAGCATGCTTTTTTGTCAGAATCCAAGATTTGTTGGACATTTGAACACTGAGGCCAATATTCATGAAGGACTGCATAAAGCCAAGTATACAAATAATCCAGCGGAGATCGCGAACCAAAGGTGAACTGAACTTTGCATACCTTAGTTTCTTTCAGCGACAGCAAGTATGCAGCCATGAAGCATGCGATCCCATCAACTATATCCTCTTGCTTAACGAAAACATATCCATCCTCAGAATCATCACTGACATTCATACTCTTATCATCCCATATATCTGCCGCACTTACGATATCCCATGATATGGTTTCATCTACTGTTACATGAGTAGTTGCAGAACTGTTCAGTTGTCAGGTTTGATTGCAACGTGCGAATAAATGGGAATTTGTAGCATGGTGTGGCAAGGTCAGATTATGCATAGACTGTAAGACAAGCTATGTTTAAATTTTGGAAACAGCAAAAGGAAGTGATACTTCATTGTGCAAATACGCACCTGCACCATGTTGGTATACTGACTTCTGAATGTTATCAAGCTTTTCGAGAAATTCAGGCGATTCAACCCTGGATTTGAGAAGATTACACAGCTGGAAAAGTAAAGGGAGAGGTGTGAAAAACTGAAAATAAGGGACTTGGTAACAAAAGTACTATACTAGAAGCTCCTTGTCTTGTTCCCTGTGTCCCTAGTCCCCCCAGCTTTACTATCACCCCAGTAAGTCATGTCCAAAAGTAGCAGGGAACAATCTAGTCCTTTCAAACAGTAGCAGAAATTAACGTAAATTTGGCATAATTCTAAGGTAGGCGTTGCCATATTCTGTCTTCCCAACAACCAGGGCTGTGATGTTTACTTTCCAAGGCGCAAGGCGTCAATAGTTAACTTGGAAAATCAAATGATAGGTAGGTAAATTGTGTTATCCAGTTACGTATTTCCTTGACAGATTCCATCTCGTGCTTCGGAACATGACACTTAGTTACTCGTTTCACCGTGATTATTGCTATTATTATTAAGAAGAAAGCAACTAGCCAAGCACACAAACTAGTAAAGGCAATTCAGTCAGCCAGACGATACCGTCATAATCAACCTCAATTCGGCTGAATCGCCACAGTTTGACGGACCCCCAATCGCCCCAACTCATCAACCAATGGATCGCATCAGCATGAACATCGCAATCCCAATTGTCAAACGGATCGCCAAATCGCGGTGCGGGGATGGATGGGAGATCTCCCTCACACACTCACCTCGTCCGTCTCGCAGTCGCTCTCCGAGGGCTCCGACGTCGTCGTGGGCGGGCCCTCCCCGTCGCCGCCCACGGCCATGGCCATCTCCCTCTCCTCCGCATCCCCCTCGTCCTCCGGATCCCCGGACTCCGTCTCGACCCCGTCGGCGTCGCGCATGAGCTCGAGCGCGCGCTGGCACTGCTCGAGCACGGTCTCGAGCGTCCTCCGCCGCAGCCTCAGCTCCGCAACCTCCGGCGCCGCCGCCCTCCGCCTCTCCGCCGACGGCGTTGACGCCGACGCGGAGGCGGAGGCGGCCGCGGGCTCCATCGCAAACCCTAGGCGCACGCGACGGGCCTCTTCGCCTCGCTTCGCTTCGCGGCGTGGTCTTCCAACCCGCCGCGTCGGGGGAGACGTGCGCCGGGTGCTTCACGATTGAAGAAGGAAGGGAGGGAGGAGTGTCTCTCGTTGTTGTTGTTGCGTTCGTTTCTTTTTCCCGGCGGCTCGTCTGGGCTGGGGGGATAAGAGAGAGGGAAGACGGGGCCCGCCGGTGGGTGGGTGTGGTGTGGCTTGGAGGACGGGTGGGTCCCGGGTGTCGGTGAGCCTCCGGGTCGGGCGTGGGCGTGGGCGTGGGCGTGCGTGCAGGTTCTTCGAGGGCGGCGGAGCGGGGAAAGGTTTCCTGGAGTGTGAAGTTGACGCATCGAGTAATTTAGTGGAGTTTCCTAAAAAAAAGAGTAATTTAGCGGAGTACTTACCACTGTACTACTCCTCTCTCAGACTAAGATAGTCATCTATTGGTTGGTTGTGAGATGTAGCACATATAGCATCAATAAATAAGTGGAATAATAATACTACACCATGCATGCATCAACTTTACCCGGCATGAGCAACAAAGAATTGAGATGCATACATGAATGAAGTAGTAGTACTAATTAATACTCCTTCAGATTCATAATAAGTGTCGTTCATTTTGTATTAAGTTAGTACAAATTTTGTATTAGATGGGCAACACTTATTATGGATATGAGGGGATAGAAGTAATTGCGTTCACGCCTTAAACCTTGTACTTCTTTCGATCCATAATAAGTGTCGTTCATTTTGTACTAAGCTAGTACAAACTTTGTACTAGATGAACGACACTTGTTATGAATCGAATGGAGTAGTAATTTAGTGGAGTACTTACCACTGTAGTACTGTAGAGTAATTAATTACTGCAAGGTCTCAATCATTAGGGAGGAGGAATCTACCCACAGCTTCCATGTCTGACGTGTGATGGATGGATGCCTCGTGCGCACCGCTTCCACGCGACCCTGCCGTGCCGTTGCCACTTGACACTGCACAAAATTGCCCTATACAGTATACTTTTGTAGTTTAACAGAGAGCACCACCCTGCGTACCCACTGCACTGCACATTGCAGTGCCTTGCAAGGCTTGCGCCAGTCTTTTGTCACTTTCATAATTTCTTATTTTTTTGAGAATTTTTCATAAAAAAATTAGTACATCTTGGCACTGATCACCAAACAAACACGGCAACTACTCCTGAACGTAGGATTCATATGTGGCTAATAAACAAAACCTAATGGTTGGTAAGCAACCAAGAGTCGAGCTCAACATGATCTTCTTCCCCTACGAGTGAGTATACAACTTGCAACACTGCCTCTATTTCACTTGCATATATCTGCATGTCAGCACACCTGACATAGTGGCCCCGGCTGTCAGTGAGCTGCCAGTCTCTTCGGTATCTCCAAGGCCCAAAAGACAAGCCAAGCCCAACCTGCATGTGACCGGACTAGAGTGGGTCTGAGCCCACCAAGAACAACTGCATATAAGTCCATCTTCTGGTACGAGAGACTCATCCAGTGGATCACGGCACCAACGGCGGCGGTTATCAACTACACCTTCTTCCTCGCTAGTTACATTCCCCAATTCTTGTAATCCTTCATCTGTAATCGCGATCGCTACTTCTTCCCATGATCTAGTGAATTATGTGCGAAACTATATCCAGTCCCTAACATCTGGTATCAGAGACCAACCACCATCTTTTCCTCTCGCGCGATCTGGCGCTGTTCATCGAGACGAGGCGCCTTCGTCACGGTCGGCAACAACTCGAGGCTATGGATCCAGCGATGCGGGAGTATATGGAGCGCATCACCTCTTCGATGGAGGAATTCCGCGTCGACCTTCGCAACAACACGGTGGCAGTTCACGCGTCTGCGAGCAAGCTGGTTGATCTCCTTGCGTGGCGCCCCGATCTGGAGCGCCGCGTGTCTGATCTGAGCACGGCAGTCGCCGATCTGCAGCAAGGGCGCGCGACGGCGGCGGCGGCGTCCAGTGCAGCAGCACCAGGATCTCTCCCCAGCGAATCCTCCCCGTCGGCTCCCGGCGACTTGTCGGACGCGGGCGTCTCACGGGAGCTGCCTCACGAGTCTGCGGACCACGGCGACGCCTACTTACACCGGGGGAAGTCGTCGGTGTTTCCACCGGCGCCTCTCCCGGGCGCTGGTCAGTTCTTCCTCCAGTCTCCTGCGTCGCCTACTATCCCTTCTCCATTTTCTCATGCCAGCCAACTCCTCGCGGGGTTAGGACAGGCTTATCCATCTATTTGTTTTCCTCAGTTTTCCGGTGAAAATCCGAAACTGTGGAAAACTTTGTGTGAGCAGTATTTCTCTATGTTTGCGATTCATACTTCATTCTGGGTGCCGATGGATGCTCTCAAATTTACTGGGTCTGCATCAGGCCGGTTGCAATCTGTCCAGCGCAAGTTACCTGAACTTGATTGGGATTCTTTCACTACTTTAATGTGTACTCGGTTTGGGCGTGATCGGCATCAGTTACTTATCCACCAGTTCTATACCGTCCGTCAAACTAGTTCTGTCACGGAATATATTGAGCATTTCCAACAAATTGTTAATCATCTCACTTCATATTCTGATGCCATTTATCCTTACTATTATTTGACACGTTTTTTCGAGGGATTGTGGGCGGACATCAGGGCGGTGGTGTTCATCCAGAGGCCGCCTGATTTAGACACGGCGTGTTCTTTGGCATTGCTCCAAGAGGAAGTGGCTGGCGAAGTGCGGTCCAACTTTCAACCGTTGCCATCCTTTCGGGCACTCGACGGCCCGCCGCGTCCCGGGGTGCCTCTGCCATTACCTGCACCACCACGAGCTTCGTTGAGCGCTCTTACGGCACCAGCTACTGATCGTCGCGGCATTGAGGGTGCCCGCGCGGATCACGCCAAGGTGAAGGCATTACGTGAGTACCGTCGTGCTCGCGGGTTGTGCTTCAAGTGTGGTGAGCGATGGGGAACTGATCATACCTGTCCTACCACTGTTCAATTGCACGTGGTTGAAGAATTGCTGGAGCTCTTTGGTATTGCGACAGTTTTTGATGAACAAGTATCCGATGCAGTGGAGAATGTCATGGCCATCTCGCGCTATGCTCTTACAGGTGAGGCGTCTCCGAAGGCGTTTCAGCTGCACGCTTGGCTCCAAGGTCACGAAATCCTCATTCTCGTTGATTCTGGGAGCTCCACCTCTTTCATTGATGCTCAGTTAGCTACCCAACTTTCTGGTATTGTTCCTCTGATGAGAGCGGGGCGAGTCAAGGTTGCTGGTGGTGGTGAATTGCAATGTGCAACATTTATTCCGCGTTGTGTCTAGTCGACCCAAGGCCATGAGTTCACTACTGACATGAAGATCCTTCCCTTGGGAACTTATGATGCTATATTGGGAATGGACTGGCTCGAGGAGCATAGTCCTATGACGGTGGATTGGAAGGCCAAGCACATTGCTATGCCGACTGCTACTGGGGTCGTTCATCTTCAGGGACACCCATCCATCTCAGCTTGTACAGTCATCAACGGTGCTCAACTTCATAGTTTGTGTCGTCAAGGGGTTGTCTCTCACATGGTCCAGTTATTTCAGATTGAAGAGGACAACGGTTCAGATTCAGTGCCTGTCGAAATTCAGGCTGTGGTGGATCAATTCGGCTCGGTCTTTGGAGAACCTGTAGGGCTGCCCCTAACCGCGCCTGTGACCACATCATACCTTTGATTCCTGGAGCTCAGCCTGTGAATATCAGACCTTATCGGCACAAGCCGGAGCACAAGACGGAGATTGAACAACAAGTGACTGAACTCCTGCGTTTGGGAATTGTGCGGCGTAGTACCAGCCCGTTTGCATCACCGGTAATTATAGTGAAGAATAAGGACGGCACATGGCGTCTCTGCGTGACTACCGTCAACTGAACGCAATGACCACCGTGGCGAAGTACCCGGTGCCAGTCATCGAGGAGCTCCTGGACGAGCTACACGAAGCTGTTTGGTTCTCGAAGCTGGACCTGCGAGCCGGTTACCACCAAATCCGTATTGTTGAAGGTGATGAGTATAAAACTGCGTTCCAAACACACTCGGGACATTATGAATATACCGTGTTGTCCTTTGGCCTTGCTGGTGGTCCCGCCTCTTTCAATGGCGCGATGAATGACACTCTCCATCCTCTGTTGCGTAAGTGTGTCCTGGTGTTTTTCGATGATATCTTGGTCTTCAGCCGCACCTTGGAGGATCATGCTACCCATCTAGCTCACGTGTTCCAATTGCTGCAACGAGATGACTGGAAGGTCAAACTCTCCAAGTGCTCATTTGGGCAGCGGAAACTCTCTTACCTGGGGCATGTGGTCAGTGCTGATGGTGTCGCTACCGAGCCGAGCAAGATTGCGGCTGTAACTCAATGGCCCACCCCAACAGATGCTAAGGAGGTGCGTCGTTTTCTTGGCCTCGCCGGCTACTACCGGCGCTTTGTTCGTCACTTCGGCATCGTGGCTCGGCCACTGTTCAATCTTCTGAAGAAAGGAGTTCCCTTTGTTTGGACTGCCACAACTGAGTCAGCGTTTGCTATTCTCAAGAACAAGCTAGTCACTGCTCCTGTGCTGGCTCTGCCTAACTTTGCCAAGACTTTCGTGGTGGAAACGGATGCCTGTGATGCAGGGATCGGAGCTGTATTGCAGCAAGACGGTCATCCTATTGCATTCATGAGCAAGGCTCTCTGTCCCAAGTTCCGGGGTCTCTCAACTTATGAGAAAGAATACTTGGCCGTGATCGTGGTTGCGAATCAATGGCGTCCTTACCTACAGCACAACGAGTTCGTGATCCAGACTGACCAGAAGAGCTTGGTACATTTGGAGGAACAACGCCTGATGACACCATGGCAACAACGCGCGTTCACCAAATTGTTGGGGCTGCGCTACACCATCAAGTATAAGAAGGGCGCAGACAACCATGCTGCTGACTCGTTGTCTCGAGCTACTCATTCAGAACAACTTTTTCGCTATCTCTGTTTGTCGCCCCAGCTGGATGGAGGATGTCATTTCCAGCTACAATTCCAACCCACAGGCTAAAAAACTGTTGGAGCAGCTGGCAATTCGACCGGATCCTAAAGGTCGTTTTACCTTGGAACGGGGAATTTTGAGGTTTCGGGGCCGCGTTTGGCTCGGGGGCAGCGCAGCAATGCAGCAACAAGTGATCGGTGCATTCCACGATACACCAATGGGCGGTCACTCAGGTTTTCCTGTTACGTGGCGACGCGTTCGCCGGCTCTTTGCTTGGGCCAACATGAAGGCACATATCCTCCAGTATGTTCGATGCTGTCAAACCTGTCAGCAGGCCAAGCCAGACAGGGCGGCGTATCCCGGGCTCCTGGAACCCCTACCCGTGCCAACACAGGCATGGGAAGTGATCAGCATGGACTTCATTGATGGTCTTCCGCAGTCGGGTCCGTCGAATTGTATTTTGGTGATTGTGGATAAGTTCACTAAATTCGCTCATTTCCTGGCGTTGGCACACCCGTACACAGCATCTAAGGTGGCGCAGCTGTACATGAATCAGATCTATCGCTTGCATGGTCTGCTAGGAGCCATTATTTCCGATCATGCCCCGGTGTTTACCAGTCATTTCTGGCAGGAACTTTTCAAGGGTGCCGGTGCCGGGCTGCGTATGAGCTCCACCAATCATCCACAAACGGATGGCCAGATAGAACGTGTTAACCAATGTCTCGAAACCTTTCTCCGGTGCTTCACCCAAGCATGTCCTCGTCGCTGGAGTCACTGGATTCCGCTTGCCCAATTTTGGTATAACTCTTCATTTCACTCTGCGATCGGTATGTCCCCTTTCCGTGCTATGTATGGCCATGAGCCACGACAATGAGGCTTTCTTCGTCCAACACTTGCTCTGCTCCGTCGCTGCAATCTTGGCTGGATGAGCGCAAAGTCATGCAGGACTTGCTCCAGCAGCATCTGAACCGTGCTCGCTAGTGCATGAAGCAGCAGGCAAATAAAAAGCGTTCGTTCCGAACTTTTGCAGTGGGTGGCCAGGTTTTCCTGAAGTTGCAGCCATACATTCATACATCTGTTGCAGCGCAAGCGAATCATAAGCTCGCTTTCCGTTACTTTGGGCCTTACCGCATCATTGGGGGCATCAATGACGTGGCTTTCAAGCTTTAGTTGCCGGCGCATTCCCGTGTGCACCCCGTGTTCCATGTGTCCCAGCTCCGCCGTGCACTCTTTCCAGGTACTTGTTCGATGGTCCAATACGGCTGCGGTCGCGGACTACTGGGAAGACCGCGTGGAACTCCAGTCGCGTTTTCCTTCTTCAGCGGCTTGGGGTCAAGCCGCAACTCAAGAAGGGGGGATGTCAGCACACCTGACATGTTGGCCCCGGCTGTCAGTGAGCTGCCAGCCTCTTCGGTGTCTCCAAGGCCCAAGAGACAAGCCAAGCCCAACCTGCGTGTGACCGGACCAGAGTGGGTCTGAGCCCACCAAGGACAACTGCATATAAGTCCATCTTCTGGTACGAGAGACTCATCCAGTGGATCGCGGCACCAACGGCGGCGGTTACTAACTACACCTTCTTCCTCGCTAGTTACATTCCCCAATTCTTGTAATCCTTCGTCTGTAATCGCGATCGCTACTTCTCTCCATGATCTAGTGGATTATGCGTGGAACTATATCCAGTCCCTAACACTGCAACTGGCAAAGATGGACTTGACTTGGCAGAAAATATCTAGTGACACTATTTGTTCATACGAAAAACCGAATATCCAGTTGCAACTTTGCAAGTACCCAGCGACCGACCCTCCAACAACAAACATGTTTTTACATCTCTTCTTGCACCAACATTGATACAGCAGACATGGCAAGACGACAATACTAAGGCCCTGTTTGTTTGAATTTTTGCTTCTGTTTTTTCATTTTGGCCAAAAAACTATAAAAGCTCTTAAATAGGTGTTTTTAAAGCTTTTATGGCTTTTGGAGCTAAAATATTGTTATTGATTCATCAAAATCCATAAAAACTCTTAAATAGGTGCTCATGGAGCTTTTATGCTTCTTGACCAAAACGAAAAAGCTGCAAAAGACAAAGCCCAAATAAACAGAGCCTAAAACCATGGATAGATACAATAGATAGCACGCGATATACAGGATCCATCCGAGGCTCAACTTCATATTTGCACAAAGAAAAATCTCCAGCCAACCATCAGCTAAAATCAATCTACACTTCAGGTTATTATTATCATTATTCTTCTAACCAATGGTGCAACAACAGGAATCAAGTCTCAAGGTACAATCCCACTCACTATAGTCCAGCCCGGATGGCCATTACGGTACAACTGGTCTGGTGTATACGACACCGGAAAGCAGAAGATCATGGTACAGGCGCGGTATGTACAGAGAGATTGGGGATATATATATATGTGTGTATGTAGTATGTGCGGCAAAGGCTGGTTAATTAGACCACACATGCACCAGACCTCTGCTGTTCCCGGTGTAGATCTCGTTGCGGTCCTCATCGTAGAAGAGCGCCGTGATGTCCTCCAGGGCGTCCGACACGCTGCTCCGGATGGCGGACCTGCTGCTGTCGCCTCTCCTCCGGGGAGCGACCGTGAGGGTCGGGTCGACGGCCGAGATCTTGGCCACGCACTTCCCCGTGAAGATGTTGCTCATGTTGATCGATCCCATGCGGGAAGCTGCGAGGAGGAGATTCAGTCACGTCAAGGCTATGATGAACGCAGCAATTTAGTCAAGTTAAAAGCTGTGCTGAATACAGCAGGTCTTACTAGCATGTAAAACCAATGCACACTGAAATTATTAGTATTACCTTCCCGGCCATCATCGTCAGCATCACTTGTGCCACCTCTTGAAACTTTACAGTATGAGATAATCAAGTCCTGGTCGGCGGTGATGTATATATTATTGGTGTTGCAGTTAGGATGCCACAACTCATGGTCATCAAATGATGTAACTAGCTCTCCACGGAAATTCCAAGCAGCAACTGTTCTATTGCAGAATGTCAGGAATAAATTATTCTCATACAGGAAGATGAATGCCGAGGGGGTCATGAACTCTGTTTTGTTGACCTCAATCAGATCAGAGTTTCTGACCTGGCCAGAGACCAAAGTTAGCTCAGAATTCGCTGCTAAGAAAGTGTTAGCTGAAAAGTAAGGTATAAATGTAGCTACAACAAGAAGACAATATTAATAGCAACGTACATCAATAATCTGTAGGTTTTCCTTGTCTTGCTTCACGAGAAGTTTCTCGTTAAACTGCTCGATGAAGTCAACCTTTCTGTTTCGATGCAGCAACTGAGTGAATGTTTTCAGCGGTCTTCCATCGTCAATTGACAATATCCTTAGTGGGACATTATTACTTGCCTTCTGATATATAACAAGCATGATCCCAGGGCTGGTGAGAGAGGATTCATGAATGTAAGAACATATCATCAACTATTTAGGTCAAAACTGAATAATATCAGTAATCAGCGACAACTAAACCTTATCTTTATCTCCTGGATGTCCTTATCACATATAGAATAGAGAAAGTTGTAATTCTTTAGATCAAATACCTTGTAGGTACTGCAAAGAGGGAACATTTAAAATAATTCAACATATGACTGCTGCCAAACTGTAATGCAGAAAATGTAACTTACCTATCATGTGCCGAAAAGGTCAATACTTTGCCATTAACATCATCAAACTCAACAAAGCCAGGATATTTCAGCGATTCAGTTTCAAATAAAGGAAATCCATCATGTAGCTGGCCTCTCCGGATGTATCTATGATGCAATTGCAAGGAGAGAAGATAAGTTAGTCAAAGTTCATACGAGCATCTCATGTGTGAACTTTAGACAGACCCCTTGACAACTTTTTTCTCTGAAACATAAAAAAGGAGCAGAAGCCTGTAGAAAGAAAGATAAGAAGTTTTGCACTAAAATTACTGGAACACACAAGCTATTCCTAGAAGAAATAGATAAGGTCACTTACTCTATTGGAGTTGTTCTGCACTTCAGTGAACTGTAACGATCTGATTCATAAACTGAAACAGTGATAAGTGAGTCGTTGTTTTTGTTATAGAACAGGCTCCTAATCACTTCATCCGGACTTATATTCAAATGGCATATGCGCTTGTTTGTTGCTGCCAACATGATGAGAAGGTTTATCAGGAACATAATAGATGTAAATAACTGAGCGAAATCGATTAGTGCAGAAGAATGGGAGTATGGGACTTACTCCGATTGAATGCACCACAAAGACCACATTCGGCGAGTGCAAATATTAAATCTCTTGCAGCAACAATCTCAATAATCTTCCTTCTGTTCCACGCCAATGGCAGCTGGACAAAAGGGTCGTCATATGTGTCGTATTCTTCCTGCAAAACCAAATGAAAGACATATTCTTCCTTTAAAAGGTTTATAAATCTCCAAGTTACTAGATATGTGAAATATCTGTGCATAAAGTAGTTGATCTAATTTTTACTTGGTATAGACAGACTATAAAATATGCTGGATCAAGCTTTGTGGTGCTATGGAACCCTTCTCCATATGTATTCATTGTTTTAGCTCATATAGTTCATGATTTGCACATTTAACTGATATTTTAACTCTCAAGGGCTGGGCCGTAGTTTGAAAATACCAGGCCAAACCAGTGGTCCAACAGCATAGAGATTTACTCTCAAAAGAATGTTTTCAGAGCTATCACCTAAAGACAGGAAACTGGAGAGGTTTGCTCGACAAGAATGTTTTCCACTTTTCCATCAGATCCGTAAATCTCTCCAGTTTCCGGATCTTTAGGTGGTAGCTCTCCTTTTATTTTGGATAAATCAACCAGCACATGCATGCACGAAGATAGCGACTTGTAGCTGCAGACGTGCGCCTGCGTGTGATTCTCTTTGGGTTAAAAGTTATTTTCTCATTCACTGCACCTCTGTCTATTTTGATGAACATATATTCCCAATTATATTATAGATAATGTGTGCAAATATCTGAGGCTAGCATAATCATCAAACATCAGAACTAATTGCCCCAAACGAATTAATTAAGGGTTTTTATACTAATCCCCGTTTTTCTATTGGGTTTTCTTGGGAAATGACTTGAATCAGACCATAATCACTGGCCAATCCAAATATTCAAATCCAACTCAGTTAATTGCAAACCAAACAGAGGTCTACTATATCTTGCCAAAATTTTGGTAAGCACAATGGCTACAATCCAAACAATAATAACTTACCAAAATTTTAGTCATGCCCTTACTTTGGTCATGCCAAATTTTGGTTAGGCTAGTTGGGGCTCAAACCAAACACCCTATTGTCCACTCTAGTTCATTTTTCGTGCCAATGTTGGCCAACTTGTGGGCAACTGAAAGCTCAACCAGAATATTGGCTAGCCAAATATTTGGTAGGGCAAACATAGGCTGGAACTAAACATACTCATCGATCCAACCAGTGAACCAGACACCTTGCCAGTTCACTTGATGCTCTGGATTTCAAAACTACTATGCATAGAAGCACAAACATGGTTAATTCCAGCCATTTCACTCCAGACAGTTTATACAACCCATCATCATCAAGTCACTTTTCAGCCATTTCACTCTTGAACCCTGACGCATCCAATTGTTGCACAAGTTGCCATGGCCGACAATGCTGCGAAGAATCCCATGCAACCAACAATCATGTGCTGAATTGACTGATAGAAGAGAAACCCTTATTTGAAACCAGAAAAGTCTTGCACTCACTACAGCTTTCCTATGTGCAGAAAGCTAGGGACAGCCGGACAGGGCACTGCAATAATTGTAAGCTTTATAGAATACAGAGTCATCAGCAGTTCAGCTTCTCTAACAGAATTCCCAGATCTAGTATAATTCGATACGCATCGCCATTCGCTGTAGGCATCCCCGAATTACTGGTATAATCTGATAAGCGTCGGCATTCGATAACAGGAGCCGCACAAATAAATAAATCGGCTAAAATAACAGCCCTAGCCACATCATCGCCCGCCCCCCTCTCCGATCAGCGGGCCAACAAAGTTGAATATCAGAGCGCCACTAAGAGAATCCTGGGACGGAGCGGAGCGGGCCGCGGAGTAGCAGGCTGCAGAGGGGGGAGCAGGGACGGACCTGCAGCTGGAAGTTGCGGAACTTCTCGGGGCAGGAGAAGGCGGAGGTGGAGGGCGCGGCGGGGCGCGGGGGGCGGCGGTGGCCCCCGCCGATCTCGCGGCGCATGAACTTGCGCACGGTGTCGGCCGGGTCGCGGCGCGGCGGCCTCTTGCAGCAGGCGGACTGCTGGTGCTGCTTCTGCCACGCGCGGCGCCGCGCCGCGGTGGTGCGGAGGCGGAAGCGCAGCCCGCTCTTCTGGTGGTGGTGGTGGTCCATGTTGCCCCCGGCGCGGTGGTCGCGGAGGCTGGAGGAGGAGGAGGGGTGGGGTGCGATGGGGCTAGCTAGGGTTTTGGCGGGGACGCCATGGGAGGGAGGGAGGGAGATGCTAGCACGGGAGGAGGAAGATGGGAGTGGGGGGAGACGGGGAAGGAAGGAAAGATAATCGGGAGTGTGATTAGCGAGCGCCTCCCTGCATGAGCACCCCCACTTTTGCAGTCCGATCCATGGTAGTATTGGTAGTGGCAGAGTTGAGAAGAATGTGTGGGCAATGTAGTAAATTTCGGGAAACCCATGTGCTGCCGCGGAATTTTTACTTACGCGTTCGGGACAAACAGACAGACGGGTTCCGGAGGAGGAGAAGCTCTGCTTGCCCAGACAGAGTATACCGGAGCATGTCAGAGGGATACCCCGTATTTTGAGGTCGATCCGCGTATCTATTCTACGGGTCGTTGTAAAAAATGTCATGGGTTTGTCTAGGCACATCTAGATGTGTCCTAAGATAGAGCACATCTAAGACAAACCTAAAAATCATACTAAACGAAAGCAGTAAAACATATTCGCTATAGTGAAACGGTATATTTATAAATCTAAACGTACATAGTTTCGCGAGTACTATGTAGATCTTCACCAGAGTTACAAACATAGAAAAAAAAAACGTTTCATAGGGATCACCGAAGGATGCCGGAAGTCACCGGGAGATCGCCGGAGCACGCATGACCTCCGCGAGATCGAACCCGCCCTTGGCCGCCTTGAGGCACTCGATCGCACCTTCCTCGCCGGCGACCACCGCGTTTTTGGCGGCGAGCATCTCCCGCTCCACCATGCGGTGGTGATGCTTGGAGGGCCAGACGAGCTCCCCCAGGTCCTGGGACCGCACCCATGAGCTCTAACCGCCGCTGCGAGAGAGGAAGCCGCAGACGCGTGTTTGCTCCGATCGACGCGAGGTCGCGGGAGCTGCCTACCCCATAGTCGTTGCGGGTGTGTTTGGTCGGCAATCAGCCACCACGCCTGCTGGATCCGCCTGACGCCGTCAGAAATTGACGCTCGAGTTGGGATGGGATACGACGGAGGAGGAAATGGATGCGGCGGAGGGATGGGAAATGTTTGAGACACGGGACACACACACCGGCACCGTAGATAGGAAGGATTTTGCGAGCCGTCAGCAAAAGTTTTACGGGTCCGTCTGCCAAAAAACTCATATATATACGGGTCGGCTACAGGATGACGCATCTGGTAGAGTTGCTCTTAGGGTAGGCAGGTCCTCAAACCTCTCGTATCTATTTGAGACCATTTTTATCATTCAATGTGTTTTATATATGTTCACGTACTGGTCCGCTTATCCATTTTTCCGCAAATTTGAATCAAATCTAAGGGCTTTACGTGAGTTTGAAGAAAATTCAAACTAACCAACGTTGATTGGCTTTAGCTTATACTTGTCGGGAAACGTAGTAAAAAATGGTGTACATAGCAAGAACCCAAGATCATCCATGAAGTTTGCATACAAGGTTTAGGCCATGGCTCACCAACCGATGTAGCGAAAATAAGTTGGTGAAGACCGTTGGTGCAGATCCCCGCAGCTAAAAATTTCAATGACCTCACAACCGCGAGGATATCGATCCCTCGAAACATCTCACGAAAAAGTATTTACTACACCTACCCAATTATACTTAGATGTGTACTTATTTCAATGTTAATGCTATATCTCGCCTATGTGAGATGTAGCACCTTCACCTTTGCCAACGGTTGTCTGTTCGCCTTAAGAGCATCTCCAGCCGCGCCCCCAAGAGGCCCCCAAGACGGCGAAAGTAGCGTCGGACGGACGTATTTCGCCCAGTCGCGCCCCCAAGACCCCAATTAGTGCCGGATAGGGCCGATTTTGAGTTCGGCGAACCCAACCCGAACCCAGCGCGCTGGGGGTCGCTTGGGGGCGCCGGACGAAACGAAACCCTCTTCCTGGCCCACTGGCAGGCCAAGCCGACCCAAAAAGAGACTTCTCTCCCCCACCTCTCCCCACCACCCTTGCCGTCGCCGGTCGCCGCGTCGCCGCTAGATAGTCGTTTCTACCGCCCAAAACACGTCGTTGCTTCTCCCACGCCTCCTCTCTTCCAAGTCCGCCCCTAGTTCGGAACGCCAGGCCGAGAACGTCGGCGCAAAATCGCGGCCACCACGCGCCCCACCTGTTCGACGAATTGCGTCCCCGAGATGGACTCCGACGACGAGGCACTCTTCGCCGCGTTGATGTAGGAAGAGGCGAACGCCGGCGCCCAGGACGACGAGCACCTCATGATGCTCGCCGCCTTGGACGACCTGTTCGGTGCCAACAAGGAGCCGCACCGAGGAGGTTCCAAGATGGGTCGCCGAAAGGGAAAGGAGAGGGGCCGTTCGGAGGGCTACAGTTTGCTCTACTCCGACTACTTTGCCGACGTTCCCCTGCATGGCGAGAAGACATTCCGGCGCCGGTATCGCATGGGCCGAAAGCTTTTTCTTCGCATTGTCAATTCACTTCGAGAGTACGACAACTACTTCGTTTGCAAGAAAGATTGCACCGGCACAGTTGGGTTCTCCTCACTTCAGAAGTGCACAACGGCCATGAGGATGCTTGCATACGAAACTCCTGGTGATGAACAGGACGACTATGCACGCATGGCCGAGTCCACCGCCCTTGATTGTTTCTACAGATTTTGCAGAGCAGTAGTTGGCTGCTTTGGAAAACAGTACTTGCGAGCACCCGATGCAGAAGACACTGGTCGAATCCTAGCAGAGAATGAAGCCAGAGGATTTCCTGGGATGCTTGGAAGCATCAACTGCATGCATTGGGAATGGAAGAACTGTCCATTTGCTTGGCAGGGGATGTACAAGGGTGCGAAAGGTCACTGCAGTGTGGTACTTGAGGCGGTTGCTACACATGATCTCTGGATTTGGCACTCCTTCTTTGGCATGCCAGGAACACACAATGACATCAACGTCCTGCATTGTTCGATTATCTTTGCCAGGCTTGTCGAAGGTCATGCTCCTCCGGTGAACTTCGAGGTCAATGGGCACCAGTACAACAAGGGATACTATCTGGCAGACGACATCTATCCAAGATGGCCGGTATTTGTGAAGACTATCTCAAACCCTGTGTCAGGCGGCAAGCACGCCCATTTTGCCAAATGTCAGGAGGCTTGTAGGAAGGATGTCGAGCGGTCATTTGGGGTACTACAGTCTCGATTTGCTGTTGTCCGGTACCCCGCTCAGACTTGGTCGAAAGATCAAATGTGGGAGGTGATGAATTGTTGTGTCATCTTGCACAACATGATCATTGAGAGCGGGAAAGCGGAGCCAGTGTATGACTCTGAACCATATATCAACCAGGGGCCTCTTGCAGTTGTTGATCACCATGTTGGGAATGTGCCCTAGAGGAAAATAAAATATGTTTTATCGAGCATATTCCATTAGTTCATAATACGTTTGATACTATGCTAGAACTGTATTAAGCGGAAACATTAATACAGGTGTAGTATACAAACAACCAGGTCCCTAGTTAACCCTAGTATACTAGTCCATTGGGCGATTGATGATCAAGGTTTCCTGATCATGAGACAATGGCGTCTGTTGACAATGGAGTCGTATCATTGGATAATGATATGATGGACATACACCCACCAGAAGTGTTGCGATGTGATCAAGTCACATAGTTCGACATTGCGATAACTATAACGTAGTGACCAGATCCTTTGACCGTAATGATCATACGTAATTGTCATCTATGAGGAGACTTTGATTTGTATCCCACCGCCCGACTGAAATATGCTGGCCATAACGGTGCACTTTGGGTATTCCGAAATAGATGGTTGATGAGTATGCAAATAGATCAAAGCGGGATTTGTCCATCCGTGTGACGGATAGGTACTCTGGGCCCACTCGGTGATGTTACATCATAAAGTTTGCAAACGTGTGACTAGGTCACGGAGTTGTAATATCACGGGAACGAGTAAACTTGTTTGTTGAGAACGAGGACGAACTAGGTATAGTGGATACCGATGATCAAACCTCGGACAAGCAAAGTACCATGGGACAAAGAGAACAGGCACACGGTTAACGGATCCAACAGCGATTGAAGTTCATTCGATGGAAGCGCAGGGGCTATCAAGGATTGTAACCAGGTCCAATTGATTAGTCATTGATCAATGAGAATTGTCTCGATCATGTCTGCTGTTTCCCGGACCGTAGGGTGTTACACTTAAGGGTACTCGACGCAGTAAGGATTGATTCGGGATCACCGGAGAAATTGGAGAGAACACCGGAATTGTTCCGGTGATGACCGGAATTGTTCCGATGAAGGCCGGAAGTTGTTCTGGGTATTTTGAAAGGTTCAAAATATATTTAATAATGTTTAATATATGTTTTATTATTTAATTATCTGAATTAAATATTAAAATGTATTTAAATATAATTAAAAATGAATTAAAAGGCATATGGGCCTCATAGGGCCCATTAGGGGGAGAGGGAGTCCTCCCCCATGAGCCATGGCGCCATGAGGGGGCCCACCCCCCTTATTGGTGCGCCACCCCCCTCCCCTTGGGATTAGTCCCACATGGGAAGTTGAGGAGGGGTGGCACCCCTCCTTGGCCTATATAAGGAGGGGTAGGGGTGCCCTTTTAATCATGAATTTTTGAGAAAAGTTTCTCATCTCTCTCCCTCCTTTCTCCTTCCTTTGAGCGGACTCCCCTTGTTTGGAGGCTGCTCTGGGTTGGGGATTTCTCCACTATACGCACGCCGTCGTGCTGCTGGAATCGGGATCCGAATCCATCTTCTTTCCGCTGCTCTACTGGTTCGGAGCCCGGAGGGACGTCGGGTATACTGTATGTGTATAATCCCGCGAGGCACTACACTTGTGGTGCTACTTCATCGTCGTGGGCGTATCGCGAGGTCTTCATCAGCAACGTTCCGACGGGGACGTAATCCCGTCAGCGGTCCACAAGGATCGGGTGACTACAGGAGTCATCGTGGATCTGCGCGGCATCGGGGATTGCCGGTACGACTACACCAACCACGTTCATGCGGGAACGTTTCCCGCTTAACGAACTACATACTGGTATGTGATCTATCTTTGTCTGTTACTTGCATCAGCATAGCATAGGTCTTGGGATTGGGTATCGTAGGTAAAGGAAAAAACTGTGTTTTCTGCCCCGAACCCCAACAGTGGTATCAGAGCAAGGCTATGCGTAGATGTATTGTACGGATAGAACACATCTAGTATGTGGGCATGAATTCTCAGTTGTTACCCTCTCACGTGTACTCATTTAGCGTTGCGGCAATGTTTGATGAAGCGGCCCCCGACCGACCTTACGCGTTTACGCGAGACTGGTTCCACGCTTGACATATGGCTTGTACCATATAAAGTGGCTGGGGGGTGTCTGTCTCTCTGCATTAGCGATGCGAAGATGTTTGCAACGGAGGGTCCCGACAGGGGTGTAATAGAGACAATTGCGGGATTGGTGTTGTGGCTTGTTTTCGCAGGATAGAAAGCGGTTCTTTTCTCGAAACCCCTAGCAGCCACGTAAAACTTGCAAAAGATAAAGTAGAAAGGCGTTTTCAACTTTAATTTGCATGTCGCGGGGAATCATAGCATGTATGATTTATGCTGCATCCTGTTTTGCTAATATGTTAGATATACGACGGTAGCATAATAGGATGATCCCTCACTAAAACCAACATAGTGTCCTTACCCTAGTGAGCACCACCTGGAAAGTTCTACATTATGGAGGCACCACGTGTCACACGTGTGTCAAACATTTTTTCGTTCACATGAGGTGGGTGTAGCAAGCCTGGCATATGTATATGATATGGCCTTGCATGACACAGCAACAAATCACATAGGGTGTGGTGGCGAGCCTGGCATATGTATATGATATGGCCTCGGGACACAAGAGACCGAAAGGTCGAGCATGAGTCACATGGATGATGTGATTGGCATGATGGCCTACCTTGAACAACATACTGATGGCCGTGATGATCGGGGGAGGTATGGTGTTCAAGGATCGTGTAATCACTTAGAATAAACTATGAGGGATGTTTATCTGAGTGGGAGTTCCAGAATTGTTTTTGAAACATGAACTCCATATTATGAACTTAATCTTCATGTCTTTGCAAATATCATTGTAGATAATGTCATACCAATGTTTAGAACTATGGGTCTTTTAGTATGATAGAACTTAAGGTAAATGGGTCTTACTTCATTGATGTGTACCAACACCATTAGAGACATACTCATTAGTAATGACTTGCTAAACATAATACGAAAAACTGCTAGGAGATACACCTGTTAACTCCGTATTCAAGGAAGATGATGATGAGTATCGTACTCACCGTCACTTATGAATGACTGTCCAATACACCATACTTCATTCTATGAGTCTGAATTGTGAATGCATGTTAACCAACACGTATGACGTGCTAGGTGAACTTAAAAGCACTTGGTCACAAATCAGAGTAATGGAATATGAGTATATGGACGGGGTTTCTTTCAACTATGGTGGAAGGAACAACCTGCTGAGAAAGTCACTTGGAAAATGTATAAGATACATGGAACACCTTGTGTATAACTTGGACTACTGAATGACTGGTTACTTTGCGATAACTGGGGAGTTGCATCCGCTTCCTCCCGGTTACAAAGACCATGTCTGGACTATGTCATGAAGGAGAATCGTTCACCTGTCATGAGGTCATGGTTAAAGTTAAGAACTTTAAGAGTAGAACCAATGCAGGAATGGTCATTGACGGAGAAGTTATATTTGATATACGAGTTATAAATGTCTTTCCCACGAAACACTAATTGCGGTTGATTAAGTATTCGATGCTTGAACTTACTGCTTGAGAGTGGCTTGGAAGGGATGAGGTGACAATGTGTGCTGACGGCAATCAAGATAGTTGATGGTCGACAACACTCTCCCTCTACATCTATCAATTGATTAATATATGAATAAATTTTATGATCGGTTGAATGAGGACTTTATTAGTGTGTCTTGCATCTCGCAAAGACAATTATTCATATTAGTGAGAAACAAGTCAGTTGTTCTCCTTTTATGAATGATATCTATTATGGTCACATTACGATTATGAATGAGTTATTCTTATGTTGATGATAGTTGTTTGATCATTTATAAGAAATATTGTAATGCCAAGAAATATCCAGGCTTAATAATGACACTGCAGTTTAAGTCATGAATGGTATGATGATGTCTTAAGATACTTGATCTCTTGACATATACAAACCATGCCTTTGAGGTGAGATGACTAAAACCTCGCATTCTGGTAAAACGGAATGTGTACTGATTGTTGAGTATCATACATTGTGATGTATCGTATGTCAGCATGTGGTGAATTTCATTATTTCATGAACTTCGTATGTGGACTTAGATGAATATATGTATTCACTAATGAAACATGAGTCTGAAATAATTTGATATGATCAAAAGGGATTTCAGATTAAAGATGGATATTAAATTAACAAGAAAGACAAGTCTCTACGATTTGATCAAAGTGACAAATGTTTTGAGTTAAGTCTTGGGCATAAAGACTTGTGTGAAAGTTGTTCCACAAATTGCAATGTCTTGAGACACTTCAATATGATTGACGTGCATGAACATTGTGATCATATTCTATCGAAAAGTGTATGGTCTAAGTTATCTCTTACCAAGTTACGTTATTATTGTTTAGAGTTATTAATTTAATATGCAAACACTCACTTCAGCATAGGGAACCATCTGAGTTCGTGGAAACCAACACTATATATGTCATGGTGTGTTGTGGTTTCTAGGAAGCTTGATTTATGTAAGATAAATTATCTTTGTAGTGTATCCTTAGACAACTATGGATGCATCTTCCACAACTAGAACCAAAAGAAGCAAAACTTGTATTGCTATGTTTGGTGTTTGTCAAGAATTGTTCTTGATAAATGTGGTAATGGAAGAAAAGTGAAAGTTCAACCAAGGTAATTGACCTTGCCTCCAAATGTCAGAGTAGTGCAACGGAATATGTTCTGTAAGCAAAGCTCTACAATAAGAGGAGAAACTAATGATAATGATCATGACCTTCTGATGGGAGCTTTTACTGAGAAAGGTAGGATTGAAGAATATATATTTTCCCCTGGTGCAAAATGATATTCATGATTCACTTGTCATGTTAATGGAACAAGACATTTCCTACGAACTACAAAGAAGCGATGGTGGACCTAAGTACGAGATATGACTATGAGTCATGAAATCCTATGTTGAGTTACATTTAAGATTGCTTGAATCTTGTCAAGTAAGGAGGTTACTTGATATTCACAATAACTTCAGAGTTATGAGGAATAAATGTGAACATCAAAGGGACGTCAAGATTGGTTTGTCACAAAGCTTGTTTCTGACAAATTCAATGGGTTGACTACAATGTGTAGCAATGTTTGAGTCAAAGGGATATTCACTACGATTGATCCAGGATTGTTATCAATACCGTGACTTCCTCAAATCCTGTATTTGAAGAAGTGTTGTAATTGGTACAACCAGAAGGTTTTGGAAAAACATATGGATACTAGTGTCTCGTAAACTGAAATCTCGATTTGATGAATGATCAAAGGATTTTGGGCTTAGCCAAAATATCGAGGAAACATGCATTTGCATGAAACTGAGTGGGAGCTGAATAGTTTCCTGAAACTTGATATATGTAGACGACATATTTTGAGTGGGAGCTATGGGAGTGTTATCCTAGCCTTATATGTAAATGACATATTTGAGTAGGAGCCATGTTGTTAGTATCCTGAACTTAATATGTGTCTGACATATCTAAGTGGGAGCCATGTGAATGTTATCCTTGTCTTATATGTGGCTGACATATTTGAGTGGGAGCAATATGAGTGTTATCCTATAACTTAATATGTGCATGACATATTTGAGTGGGAGCATGATAACATTCTCATATATGGATAACATATTATGAATGGTGCAGTTGGTGTTAATGATTATTTGAATCTTTCATAAATGAAGATGAATAAGTATTAAGCATTGAAGATCTATTAAGATAGATATGTGTTTAATAACATTGAGTCGTAATACTTTCCTGGATAAGATTCTGAAGGAGTTCAGAATGGGACAAGTCAAGAAGTGGTCCTTACTTGTATATCCAAGAGAAGTGTTGAGTTAATCTCAGTACAAGAACAATGGTTAATGGTTAATGAAAGAAATGGATGTGTTGGATCCTCTATGCCTTTGTCATAGGTTCTTTCATATAAAACCAGAGTTATGTACTCGACGTAATGTGACCCAAGTTCTTAGTAGTAAGAACATGTTGTGATATGATTTATGAGTAAATCATTGAACAAAGAGTTAAGTTTATCCTTCAGTGTCTGAAGAGAACTGAGGATACATCTCAAATTTGTAAAGGATAGTGGACTTGACCATAAATGTTATGCTGGTTCAAGCTTTGACACTAACCTAGAAAAATTGAGATATCATACTAATGAATGCCTAAGTTGAAAGAAACATGGTTAGACATCAAAGTTGCATACAATGCACTAAGGATTGAATCTACATTGATGTGGCTGCTTTAGAAGTAGCAGGAGTTATATTATGGCTTAAGAAGTTCGACTTCTGATTGAGTGAGTTTCAAGTGTGCATGACTATGGGAAAGTCCGCGTGACCCACCGGATGTCATTGCTATGACACAGCAAACGAAGTCTCACTTCACCGCCAAATATATATACCTCATCATTATAGTGGATAATGAAGGAATGTCAAATTAGGTGACATTATGATTTGCAAAAGGACATACGGTTCTGAATGGTACCCAGACCGTTGATACAACCTCTTCCACGGGCAAGCATGATCAATAAGGAGTTATGATCCAGAGAAAATGCAACTAGATTATTTGTACTCTAGTGCAAGTGGGAGACTGTTGGGAATGTGCCCTAGAGGCAAATAAAATATGTTTTATCGAGCATATTCCATTAGTTCATAATACGTTTGATACTATGCTAGAACTGTATTAAGCGGAAACATTAATACAGGTGTAGTATACAAACAACCAGGTCCCTAGTTAACCCTAGTATACTAGTCCATTGGGCGATTGATGGTCAAGGTTTCCTGATCATGAGACAATGGCGTCTGTTGACAATGGAGTCGTATCATTGGATAATGATATGATGGACATACACCCACCAGAAGTGTTGCGATGTGATCAAGTCACATAGTTCGACATTGCGATAACTATAACGTAGTGACCAGATCCTTTGACCGTAATGATCATACGTAATTGTCATCTATGAGGAGACTTTGATTTGTATCCCACCGCTTGACTGAAATATGCTGGCCATAACGGTGCACTTTGGGTATTCCGAAATAGATGGTTGATGAGTATGCAAATAGATCAAAGCGGGATTTGTCCATCCGTGTGACGGATAGGTACTCTGGGCCCACTCGGTGATGTTACATCATAAAGTTTGCAAACGTGTGACTAGGTCACGGAGTTGTAATATCACGGGAACGAGTAAACTTGTTTGTTGAGAACGAGGACGAACTAGGTATAGTGGATACCGATGATCAAACCTCGGACAAGCAAAGTACCATGGGACAAAGAGAACAGGCACACGGTTAACGGATCCAACAGCGATTGAAGTTCATTCGATGGAAGCGCAGGGGCTATCAAGGATTATAACCAGGTCCAATTGATTAGTCATTGATCAATGAGAATTGTCTCGATCATGTCTGCTGTTTCCCGGACCGTAGGGTGTTACACTTAAGGGTACTCGACGCAGTAAGGATTGATTCGGGATCACCGGAGAAATTGGAGAGAACACCGGAATTGTTCCGGTGATGACCGGAATTGTTCCGATGAAGGCCGGAAGTTGTTCTGGGTATTTTGAAAGGTTCAAAATATATTTAATAATGTTTAATATATGTTTTATTATTTAATTATCTGAATTAAATATTAAAATGTATTTAAATATAATTAAAAATGAATTAAAAGGCATATGGGCCTCATAGGGCCCATTAGGGGGAGAGGGAGTCCTCCCCCATGGGCCATGGCGCCATGAGGGGGCCCACCCCCCTTATTGGTGCGCCACCCCCCTCCCCTTGGGATTAGTCCCACATGGGAAGTTGAGGAGGGGTGGCACCCCTCCTTGGCCTATATAAGGAGGGGTGGGAGCGAACTTATGTAGGCCGAGCTATCAAAGGCCTGAATCTACACCATCCAAGCACGTCTCGAGATGGTAAATTGTCAGCGGTTTGTCCCCTGAATGTGCCAGCTATAGCTAGTAGGTAGGTCTCATAGGCGTATATAGTTGGAACAAGTGTTTCCCTGTTTAGCTCAGGTCCGCGGTGTGCCTAATGTGGGGAAAGTAGAAATGAAACATTTGAATAATGTATTGGGTTGGTGTGGGAGAGCGGTGGGGTCCGTTTGCACTACTCCTGCCTCGAGTGCGGGCACTTCTACTGTTCAATCACGTGGTCAGCTTTGTTTCTAGACCTTTGTGTTTATTATTTTTCCAACCTTAGATTGGGATTTAGGCGTAGTTAATTATGTATATATTCAGTGAGTACATACATCCATTTCCAATAAAATTTACTAACTTTTTGTGACTGTTTACCAAACAATTGTCTAATACTACTTCAAGATAATTAATACAAAAAGATAATTAATATTTGGCATTGGCCCCATCTTGTCTGCCTAGTTCGTTTAGGTTCGAAGCTCTACATTAAGAATTTATCAGCTGGCGTTTGATGTAGTTTTGATATATCTTTTTACTGGTCTTTACGAGCATTATTAGAATATAAATGAAATGAAAACGGTTTAACTTTGTACAAGCCATGACGAGCTGGTCTATCAAAATTTAATTGTTATTGCAAATGTAGATATCTTTGAACTTTTATTAAAAAGTTAGGAATGTAATATCGTGACAAGTTGTTCTAAACAAAAAAAAGCAGTTCACTTTTGTAACTTCATTCAGTAAATAATTCAAGACGGTAACTTCAAATTTTTTGTATTGAAAATGTAGCTATCTTTGAACGAAAGCGAATCATATTTGTTCAAACCATGACAAGCAGATCTATAAAATCAATGGTTATTGGAAGTATTGCTATTTTTGAACTTTCATTCAGAAAAACTTTGAAAGCATGGATCAGTAGAGGTGTTTTTTGGTTCAAGAGCTCAAAAATATCGTCTGGTTTCATTTAGATTATATTAAATGTTAATCAATTTTGTTCGTGTTTGTCAGATTTTCTTACTATTTGTATGTATTACATGCGGACGTTTGCAGTAAAGGTTTGACAGCGGGCTCCCATATCATCGAGTTCGGGCTTGTCCACGACCAAGTGCCGACCAAATAGTGTTTAATTTGAAGGTGAGAGCGTTAATGATGCTCTAACAATGCATACTTTTATGAGAAAAAAAGATACTCCTTCCATTCCATAATAAGTGTCGTTCATCTAGTAAAATGTTTGTAATAGCTTAGTACAAAATGAGCGACACTTATTATGGATCGGAGGAAGTATATGACTGTATTTGTCATTTCATGTTCTTTGAGATTTGGCGATCAAAATTCATTTGTTCTCGATTAATCGGGAAGAAATGATTCTACACACTTGAAAATGAATTAATCATATGTCTGCTTGATTGGGCTTTTTAAGCTAACTTTTATTTAATTACTTCAACCTACATTAGCCTAAACTCCTTGAAGTATCATCACGCTCAGCGGTGCGTTCGAAAATCTCCTTGGATTGCATTCACTGTTCACCTATGGCGAGTGTGCTAGGACATATGACATGGTATAGGTGCGCTGCCCTAGGACTTTTAGTTGAAATGATGACATGTGCAGGCTTTTGAACAGGGGACATCACACGTCGCTGTACTTTTTGCCATGCTGTTCCCGGATACATGGCTTGGTGAAGCTCTACAGGGGACAAATCTGCGTGAATACAGGAGGTGCTCGGATCCCCGCGCGATGTGAACGGACTGGATACCATTGCACTGGTAGCTCGGCCTACATCAGTCATTTTCGGGGTAGGGTGCCCTTTTAATCATGAATTTTTGAGAAAAGTTTCTCATCTCTCTCCCTCCTCTCTCCTTCCTTTGAGCGGACTCCCCTTGTTTGGAGGCTGCTCTGGGTTGGGGATTTCTCCACTATACGCACGCCGTCGTGCTGCTGGAATCGGGATCCGAATCCATCTTTTTTCCGCTGCTCTACTGGTTCGGAGCCCGGAGGGACGTCAGGTATACTGTATGTGTATAATCCCGCGAGGCACTACACTTGTGGTGCTACTTCATCGTCGTGGTCGTATCGCGAGGTCTTCATCAGCAACGTTCCGACGGGGACGTAATCCCGTCATCGGTCCACAAGGATCGGGTGGCTACAGGAGTCATCGTGGATCTGCGCGGCATCGGGGATTGCCGGTACGACTACACCAACCACGTTCATGCGGGAACGTTTCCCGCTTAACGGACTACATACTGGTATGTGATCTATCTCTGTCCGTTACTTGCATCAGGATAGCATAGGTCTTGGGATTGGGTATCGTAGGTAAAGGAAAAATTTGTGTTTTCTGCCCCGAACCCCAACACACCAGATACCATCAGATTGGACAGCCTATCTTAACATGCGCCAGGAGATCCGAGACCCGCACGTGCATCGTCAACTGCAGGAAGATCTAGTGGATCATCTATGGATGCGCAAAGGCAATGTCTAGTTTGATCTGTTTTTTTTTGTATTTGTGCCGAACTATGTGATATCATGTTGTACGCCGAAATTGCGACGAACTCCGCCGAATTTGCGCCGAACTGCGCCTATATTTCCATGTTTTGTGCTGAATCTGGGCCAACAAAAATAATTTGCGCCGTTTTTGAGTCGAATTTGGGCCGAATCTGAGCCGGCCCCGCCAGTCTTGGGGGTCGCCTTGGGGGCGCGGCTGGGGGAAAACTCGCCCCAAGCCGTTTTCGCCGCCGAAGCTCCCCCAAGCAGCGCTAAAATAGCACCGCAAAACGTCTGGGGGGGGGCGAAGAGATGCTCTTAGTTGGTGAGTTCGATAGAACATTTTTAGGAAGGATCTATAGGTTGATATGGTTCGGTTTTTAGAACTTTTCAAGCAGATTTTTTGTTTTTTTTTATAATTGGTTTTTAGTTTTTTTGTCTGTGTGTTTTCTATATTCGTTTTCTTTTGGTTTTATATTAGTTTTACTTCATGAATTGTCTTTTCATTTTTTTAAATAATGCTAACTTTATTTGAATACATGCTACTTTTTCATAAATGTTCACTTCTTATCACATACACGTTAAATATTATTAAATTATATGTTCTATATTTTCATCAAATCATGTTAAAATTTATTAAATATATAGTGAGTATTGTTTAACTACACGACAATATTTTTTAAATACATTAAACATTCAGATACTAAACTCTTTGACTTGGAGCCTCTTGGTGCATCATGTACTATGGAGGTCGCTATGTCACAATTTGTAAGAGTGTGTGCCATCGGATAAGAGTAACACATATGATATAATTGTAATGTGTCGGCCATCTTCTCTAGTTTTGAAAAGGTTCTATAAGATTTTTCTTTGTTATTTCTATGTTTTCACTACTAATTTAATTATTTACATTTTTTTAGTTCATGATTTAGTATTATTTTCACCTTTTATTTGTTGAACCTTTAAGAAATATCGTGAATTTGTAAATTCATAAATATATTTAAAGTTTATGGATGAGAATATTTTTATAGTTGAAAATTGATGTTTTAGCACTAATTAAGATTCAAAAGTATATCTAAAATTTATGAAAGTTTTTCATAAAACTATAGTATTTTTAATTCCCTCAATCATTAAAAATACATAAACATACTTTGATTAAAAAAATTCTATAAATTAATTAACGATAGCCAAATTTTCTTAACTAGCACTAACGTGGGCAAAAAAGGCAAATGAGCGAAAAAAAACTAATCACGCGAGCAGGGCATAGCAGAGAGCTGAGTTGAGGGAGCGAGAACTTCATGACCCAACCTATCTAGTGAGAGCTTCCTCGTTTTAATGTGAATATGAGCTCTAAATGGGCTCACACAATCTACACTGTTTGATAACAAGGATCACAACCACACACCAAACAATTTCACTCTTCTATGAGATCAAATATCATTTTCAACAACAACCCACCATTATTTATGTGTAAAAAATTACCATCAAAAGATAAATAAACTTCAAGCCAAAACAACTAAAAACAAAACGATACAACCGACCACAATAACAACAGCCCAACACGATTTATGTATGAAAAATACCATAAAAAGGTAATTAAAACTCAAGCCAACATAAATAAAGCTAAAAAAACTACCGACCACAATAGCATATCAAAAAAATCATACAACGACGCGGCGAAGCGCACATCAACCTCTAGTAATAGTAGTTTTTTCTATAAAAATGCCTACAAATGAATGAATAAGTGGCACTGGTATTACGCAAAAAAATCGGTGAAGGAATGAATTAATGGTAATTGGTATTTCCATAAGTAAGAAAGAAAATGAAATAAAAGTAAATCAAAATAATAATAATATTTTTTATAAGAAACAATGAATTAGTGGCATTGAAATCACTCAATAAGAAGAAATATAATGATTTAGAAAAAACTTGCACAACACTTTGCATCAAAATTGCACATTTTCTAGTATGCAAACACTAATCATATAAAAGTGTCATTTTCACACATATTGTATAGTATTTATTTGTATATTTACATTCATTCAATATCTCAATATATATAATAAAATAAAAATCTACTAAAAAACAAAAACAAAAACAAAAGAGGGAACACATATGGCGTAGAATAAAAATAAAAATATATTTTCTGTTTTTATGTGTTCCCACTTTTATTTTATTTTCTTAGTAGATTTTTATTACAAATATGGTGTAGCCATGGAAGGGGGGGGGGACGAAAAACATCTCAAAAATAAAAAAAGTAATAAGGGAAACACATAAAATAGAAAATACAAAGAGAGAGAGGAGGTTGGGCGACTCATGGAATGGGCTTTGGCCCACTAGAAAATTGACTGACTCACAAATATGTAATTAGTTCAAAAGAAAATAGCCCAAAGCAGGGGTAAAAGCACGAATCTTAAGACAAAATAAATGTTTAGAAAAAGTGATTGACTCAGAATTAAATTTCAGGCACCTTGTCATATAGCTATTGTGTTGCCTTATTGGAGCCCCGTTTAGTAGATAAACTTTTTGCATCTCAAAAAACATCTACTAAGGTTTTCGCTTTCAATCAAATTAGAGTACATGTATTTACTTTTTCAATCGAACTACCATAGTAACCTGGTTAGATTTGTGTATGAATGCTTGGACTTGAGTGATTGACAAGATTTTAATGGAGTCGTGATAGATAAAATGTGTACTTTTAGGAATAGATTATGATCTTTGTGATGTTTTAATTTACTTTGAACAAACTATAGGGGTTCACTCTAGCTACTTTAGTTGTGTCATTTTCAATCGAGTAACTAGAATTATCATCTCGTTTCTAGTGAAGTTCCGTTCAGTAGTAGAATATGATTCAAAAACGGATGTGAAACTGTAGGTTGTTCACTTTAACTGTCTAACTAGCTCACATGCGTCGCTGTGGATCAAGCTAGGATATCACCAACTCACAATGATATTGCATGTGCAAGTTAAAAACCACTTTAACTCTTATCTTATTGGGGTCCCATCGGGTAGATAAAGTTTATGTGTTGTTAATAACCATCTAGCTTGTGAACATTGCATTATTACACAATCAAATTAGAATACATTTACGACGATTGATGAGTTACACAAGTCAGTGGCTCACAATCATATACGCATGTCATTTGTTTTGACTTTACGTGTTTGATACGGTTTTGAGAGTTAAAAGGTAGAATATGCGTGTGCCTTCCTAGAACAGATAATGGCACTTTTACTTATTTGGGTCGTTCACTCTAGCTACTTATACTCGTGCCTTCATCAATGAGTTAATGGGTTGAATTAAAGAAAATCACGTTTCCTGCATGACATGACCTTAGTGAAGCCTAACCAGCTGAAAAAAACCGTGTGCGTGATACAACACGTAACTATCACTATATCTCAACTAACAATATTGTATCTTGAGAATGGGTCTACAATCTTGACTGTGGTTATATAAGTTTACAAATTTCAAGGTATTAAGAGAAAAGGGCAGATCCAGAATATCATGTGGTGTTGCTACACGCGCGCGAGAGTTAAAATCACTGATGCAGTGTCCGAATACGCTGCAGGTTTTTCGTAACATAGTCCGACATGTCGGGCGATAAAACCTGAGGTCATCCACTTCTATCGTAACAAGATTGCGGTATCGAGAGGAAAATGCACGGTCTTGGGGAGCGACGAGAGATATATGATATCGATGCTTTAACCTCTAGCTTAAGAGACTTGAGAGCGTCGAGTGGTAGAAGGAAACAACAGAGAAAGGGAGGAAGGAACGATATATAGATGGTCTATCTATTTTCAGTCTAGCTACCCCTATCTTACCCCGGCCCAAACGTGCTGCTTGTTGGATGTCACCGTCAGCTAGCCACCACTGGCCTGGCCAAGCTAGCTAGCTAAGCCAGGCTCACAACAGAGAGGAGGAGACGATGGAGAGCTCTACTTGACAGCGATCGGAATGTCTATTGTATTTTATGAGGAAAGAACACCTTTGTAACTTTGTAAGTTATTCGGAGAAAATAAAATGGGTCAATGGATCAGCGTAGCGTGTAGAGCAGCAGCTGGGTGAAGACGACGGATCGAAGAGAGGAGAGGAGAGGGGTCAAACAACAGAGGGATTTCCTGGCGCGCACAAGGCACGCACGACACGTACAAATACAAAGGTCAACCGGCTATAGTAGGTCGCCGCCAAGTTCAAACCCCATAGCTCCCTTTACCTTCTAGATAGACGAGGGACGGCCACGTACGGCTAGGTAGACCTCGACCGGGTCAGATCGACGGAGTGACAGAAGGGCCCGCCCGTCGCCGTCGAACTACGTACGCGCGCATGCATGGGGAAGCCGTCAGATTTTCTATCTGTCGAGATGAGCCGCTGACTATACACTGGTCTCACCATCGACCCTGTTGCTGATCGTAGAATACTTTCAAAGTGAGCGAGTTCATCTCTATATATCCAGCCAAGTTAATCGTTTATGTTTTGGGGACGTGCTACGAGTCACCCCATTGATCTTTGGTAAAGGTCAAGAGGGTCGCAAGCCGTTCGGTTTGTCTATGTGTAGTCGCCGAATGAAGCTTTCATCACTACAACATGGATGATGTTGTGTTTTGCCCGTCACAACAGAGCCGATGTTACATCTGTCCATTGCAACACAGACGATGTTGCAATCGCATGTAGCAACAAAAACAATGTTACGAAGCAACGTTCTTGCAGCATCGATGGTTGGTGGTGTCATCGCAAGAGCGAGGATGTTGCGAGCCGGCGACCTTACAACACAAATCTTATCATCGGTGTTGCACTCACCGCTTGCAACATCGAGCGGTTGTTCTCTAAGACAAGCAACAATTAAGGCAGAGAAATGGAACATCATGGAAGGAGCTTGGGAATGAGGGGTAGTTGTGCACGTGTGAGGGAGGGGATAATGACTCGAATTTTTTAGCCGAGGATGGTTGACTGGTGGAGACTGGCGAAATACATGATGTATGATTACAATGTCCATCTGACAACTGTGCATCAGATCGATTTTCTCGATGGAATCATCCGAAAAATGTTTCACTTTATCATTTGCTTCGTAATAACAGTGCATATATGATCGATTTAGAGTTATGCATGTCACATGTTTTTTCCTCCCAAAATACACATAGCATCCCCGCAAAAAATAATGTATCAACATGGGTATCATATTTGAAGGAGAAAAGAGTAGGGCATGCAGATGCACCGTTGAAAAATATGTCACTTTATTTTTTTCTAAAGCTCCCAAGTCACTAGAGGTCGGGATGAATTGAAAGTCTCATTGTCATCATCGAGCAGCTCTAGGCCAAGGATGCATCTTGTGTCGTAGGGGCCTAATCAGGTCGCCCCCAAGTGCCCAACACGACATTAAATGATGCAGACGTGAGAACACAACCTGCCAACAAGTTATTACTGGTTACGATGTATGGATCACAGAATGGGCATACACCTTCATGCGACAAACCACATCGAACCGGGTGATCTGAGGTACATTGCCTATTCTTGATAGCCCACCATAGGTAGAACTTGTAGCTCAAAGATGCCCTCGAATTCTAAATAACTGTGGTAGCTGGATCCTCATAGCGGGGAGCAAAGACCACCTCGTAGGTGGATTTCGCAGAGAAGAGGCTATTGTGCTCCTATGCCAATGAGATAGGACATCCTCCGTTCTTGGTTCCTTCACGCCCAAGTTCGGCCTAACATCCATCGTCCACGCACCATGTTGGGCATTCATCATAGTGCGAGAGACCTTCCCATGTGACTGAAGATAGAACTATACACCGACATCACAATGTCTTGCCATGCCACAGATCCATCACCAATAATGATCGCTATCATTGCCACCTAGAAGAATAAAAGTGACCAAAGGCAAAACCTGGATGTTGAATTCACGTGCTGAAGCCACATCTATCTCACGCGAAATGCAAGGTTAAACCAACACATACTATGCATTCCCAACCATTTGACGTTCTTATGGCTTAAAAAAATCATTTGACGTTCTTCGGCATCTAAACTACATCCTAGGCCACGACGCAATTGCCACCAGCCCACCATTCACATCCTTTCACCCACACAATAAAAATTTGTTGCAAAAATTGTTAATGTCAAACACTAATCTGGTGAGAGATCTAAAATGATCATCACTTGAAATGATATTGAAAAGAGCACCAATTTACCGAGGATAAATCTCCACTCATACCCTTTGCCAGCGATGTTGCCTTTTGCAACAGCAACTTCTTGGATTGTCAATCCAGATCATTCTAGAACTGAGCAACTGAGGGTTCTGAAATGCCAAACCGGATTCCCATGTATTTGCAGGGGGAATGATTCCTCTGTACGTCCAAGTGTCCGGGTAACAAACACAAAAATCTCCAACGGACATATAATAGCCATAGTCGTGCATTTTTGTGCAGTTGATCCATACACTCAAAACTTCACCAAAACATATTGGATTGTAGAGAAAACATCAACATCCATGGACCATGTCTTGATAAAGATCACCTTGTCATCATCAAAAAATGTTAGCCTCTGGTTACGAATAGAACACACAAATGGTGCTAGCATGCCTTCCCTCGAGGCATATGACTGTTTGAAACTATTATGTTGAAGAGTCCTGGCACAGAAAATCCATTCATGTGTTTTTACAATATTGATATTTGGGTGATTCATGTTGGGACTAAAGGGCAAGAACGGTCAACATTCGATCAATTAATCCCTCATCACATTGATGAGCATCTATATAATTATAACATCACACATTTTAGTTGCTTGATACAATCTTGGTGAAGTCCCCTTAGATGAAAATAATATGTTTCACACACATATATGTAGGATTGTTCATTCTAACCGTATAACTAACTTACATGTGTTGTCGTGATTTAAGTTTCTTTTTGCGAGTGTCGTGATCTGAGTTACTGTATCACAATGACTCGCGATGCACATACAAGTAAAATTCACTTTAATCTTTGACTTTATTTTATATTTGAGTCCCATGTACACGTTCTTCGATGAAACATGATACGTATGGTCGCCAATCGAGGTGCAAGGGACGCATGACCACATTTATATACATATCCTTGGACTTTGCGTCTTTGACATGATTTCATTGGAGTCATGATAGATAAACATGAATGCCTTTGGAACAGATTATGGTCTTTGCACAGTTTATTATGCTTTACCTACTAGGGTTGTTCATTCATGCTTCTTTAGTTGTGTCTTTATCAGTCAAGTGTACATAAATTATCATCTTGTTATATAAATATAAGTTTAGTTGCCCGCCTAATGCAACCATAGAGAAGTCTCTCTAGATATGAAAGTTAAATGTTTTTAAAGATGAAGATGTATCTCTAGATTGTTCACTCTAAAGGCCAGTTCTTTTGAAGTTTATGGCTGGTTGTGGAAATAAATTGCAATGTAATTTTTAAATAAAAGCCTATTAATACATGATTAATTGTGGATTTCTAAAAATTTATTCAGAAGCATATTAATAAAAAATTAAACAGTAGATTTTTAAACAAAACTTTAGATTGAACTTTTAGAATAAGTTAGGAAAAGGGCACCTTATTTTTACATTCAACCATAAGCCTAAAAAACTGACCCTAAGACCTCCCGCAATGGGAGAATCATAATTTTTTTGATGATGTGACATAGAATTAAATGAGGAAAGAGAGGGTTGAGTATCATATTATGATACCGTATTATAATAAATGCTAAGTTAATATGTGTCTTGCATGACAATAAATACTACTACTTATGATACTAAACTATGATACTATCATTATGGAAGTAGTATCATACATTAGGCTTCCTCCAATGCAAATGTGCTAAGTGAGGTGCTAGAAGCATTAAATGTGCTAAGCAATCATAGTCTCCAATGCATTGGTGCTTAGCTTGTTGTTGCTAAGTTTCTCTCATTTAATGGTTTAGCAACTAAAGGTTTGCATGCATAGGCTAGTTTCCTCTATTTTTAATGTTTTGCCTAGGTTTCCGTGACTAGCACCGTGTCCTCCTGGGGTCACCAAACTCCTCTCTCTCCTCTTAATTAAGATGCCACATAGGATTTTTTGCCTTGTTGGCATGCTTAGCACCCATCCAAGGTGGAGCATTGAGAGCAGCCTTAGTATCATGTACATGATACTAACTTACTAACTTTATGATACTACTATTGCGGAAGGTCTAAATGTGTAACTAGTTGACACGAGTCGTTGTGGACCAAGTTACACAATCACTTTAACTTATACATGTACAAGTTAAAACCACTTTAACTGTTTGACTTTATCTTACTGGAGTCTCATCGAGTAAATAAAGTCAAGTGTCTTCGTAACCAGCTAGTGAAGTTTGCATTGTTAGCCGAACTAGAACAAATACAACACCGTTGATTGAGTTATTATAGTCGTTAGTTCTCAATGGCATACATATGTTTTGGCTTTACATGTTTATACAAATGAAGCTATCCTAGATAAATAACAACAATTTATATGTTCTACCATTGAATAGCGGATCTTCTACGTGTTCAATCTACTTTATTTAGCTGGTTTGCCCACTCTAGCTACTTTACGCACGTCGATGTTCGATAGATCGAGTTATTAGACTCATGGTACCCTAAAAGTCGCTTTTGCTCACTTGACATGATCTTAGTGAAGTCCTACCGGATTAAAAGCATGTGCTTGAGACCCATACACAATTATCACTATATAAATTATAAGTAGTACTCCCCCTCTGATTCATAATAAGGCTTCCTCCAATGCAAAGATGCTCTCCCCCCCTCCCCCCCTCCCCCGGTTCGTCTCTCGCCCCCCCGCGGGCAGCGGCGAACCCTAGCCGCCCCACCGCCTCCTAGCCCCTCCTCCCTCTCTCCCCGTCCGCCGCCGCCGGCGTAGACCGTCGGGCTTATCCCGGGTGGTGTTGGCGGCGGCGGGCTCTTCCTTTCCCGCGCGCAGTGGGGGGGGGGGGGGGGGGCGCAGGGGCCCCTCGACGGCGGCGGCGTACCTAGGCCGGCGCAGTTCGGTCCAGCGACGCAGGCTGGGCGGACATGACGCGGTGGCGTGGGCGGTGCCCGCCTCGCCAGATCTGGACCCTTCGGGCCCGATCTGGGTTAGGGCGGGCCGGCGCGGCTGCGCGGCGGCGCAGCTCCTGGTGGTGAAGGACGGCTCGACACGGCCATGGGAGCTGCCGGTGGTGGTGGACAGCGCGCTGCAGCGTTGCAGTGGGACTTTGCGGGCCCGATTGGGCTCGGCCGGGCGGGGGTGGCCCGGTGTGTCCCGACTGTCGCGTCCGGCCGGCGACCGCATCAGGGGCGGTGGAGGTTGGTCCCTCCCGCGTGGCTCCCCAGCGGCTTCTCTCGTGTTCGTGGTGTTTTGTCTTCCCCCCGGCCTCGTGTTGGTGCCCGCAGTGCGGCGGCGAGGATGACAACAAGATCGTGGTGGCGCATGCTGGTGGGCGGTGTGTTGGGCGGTGCACTTCGAGCTTCCGAGGTGGTGGAGGGGGTGGTCGGGAGAAATCCCTGTCTGCTTGTCCGACCTCGAAGTGGCGACGTCTGCGGGCGCCGCTACTCCTTCCTGATGGGCTTCGGGGGTCCTCATTCTCCACTGCCTCCCGCGTACCGGGGGAAACCCTAGGATTCGTCCGGGCAGCAACGGCGACATCGCCGTTCCCCTTCTTGAAGGTGTTTCTTGGTATTCGGTGTCCCGGAGTGCATGGTGCGTGGTGAAACTCCTTCGGTGGGCGCAACGGTGACGGTTCATCCGCGTTTCGTCAATCTGCCGGTATCGGCATTTTTTCTCTTTTATTTTTCTTTTCTTTGGCTTGGATTGCATCCGGCCTTGAGTGTGGGGGTGTTGTGTTGGCGTGTGTTTGTATCGGGTGTGCTTTGGTGGACATGGATTTATCTATAAAGCGGGGCGAAAGTCTTTTTCGGTGAATGCAAAGGTGCTAATTGAAGTGCTAAGAACATTAAATACGTTAAGCAACTATAGTCTCCAATGCATTGGTGCTTAGCTTGTTGTTGCTAAGGTTGTCTTCTTTAATTATTTAGCAACTAAATTCTTGCATGCATTGGTTAGTTCCTTCATTTTTAAGGTGTTACATAGGTCTCCGTGACTAGCACCGTTTTCTTCTGGGGTCACCAAACTCATCTCTCTCCTCTTAATTACGCTGTCACATAGGATTTATGCTTAGTTGGCATGCTTAGCACCTATCCAAGGTGAAGCATTGAGGGCAGCCTAAGTGTCGCTTAATTTGTACTAAGTTAATACAAAATTTATACTAGATGATCGACACTTATTATGAATCGAAGGGAGTAATGATTGTTGAAATAAAAATAAAATGATATTATACTTTTTGCCATCAAATTTGTTTTACAATGTCAACGTGCACCAATGGTAGTATGTATTGTTAACAAGGAGAATAAAAGGCTTCTACAAATAAAAAAGTGTAAATTTATCTTGGCGTCGTACATTCGTGCCTACAACATCATGTGTAAATTTTAGAATAATGAGGGAAATGAAGACTTACCAGCTTGTGGAGTGCATGCACGCACAGGCTAAAATCACCTTGATCATCTGCGTTTGACCCGGTCACACCGTGCTATGCACGATACATGATGATCGCTGTAGTGTCCGAATGCGCTAGCTGCTGTGTTTGTATAGCTAATTCGACTTATCGTGCGGTAAAGACTTTTTTTTAATACAATACAACGTAGACACTTACATACACGAGCATACATTCATTCCTATAAATGCACACACGCACATTCTATTATTATGAGCATCTTCGCAATACTGAGCTGGCACATTATTTTGAAATTAACGAAGTCATCACCTCGTCTTTTACCAAAACCACATCGCCAAAAGCCCTGAAAAAAATCCAGTGAACTCCAATGTCAAATCTGGGATTTGAACTCTGGTGGGCTAGAAATAACACTGTCCCTCCAACCAACTCCGAGGTTGTTGGCTTGTTGATGTAACACTGGTTACGATATTTTTTATGTGGTAATCTTAGAGCGAACCATGAAGATCAAAATGGTGCAGATGAGATTGAACGCAGAATAATTTAGATACGGATGTAATGGCTACGGAGGCTCACCTCGCCGCTTTATATAACCGTGTGTAGGAGGGCGTTCGCATTAAAGCAGCACTGTTACTTCGGATCTGTCCCAGGCGTCTTCGGCGTTGAACACACAGACAATGGAGCGCGGACGACATCGATGTCGCTTTGAAGCCATCCCGCCGCATCTCTCCGGCACGCGTGGGCGAAGAACGAAGCTCTGACCGGCAATCTCCAGCAACCTCTCAGCATTGAACGACAGCGCCAAGCGCTTCGTGGGCGGGCATGATTTTTGGTGCGAAGGAATTTTGGATGGGACCTGGTTGTCGAGCGAGGGCATTTTAGTGATTCGGATTCCCGTAAAGCCCCTCCTCCCCCGGGTTTGGGTCAGATTTGGGGAACAAACATATAAACCAGCCTGCGAACCGATAAAAACCGTGTTAGATAATAAAAATGATCCGAACAACCTATTTTAAACGAATGCGAAAAGTTTAAAGATCGACGGTGTAGATGCCCTCATCGTTGTCATGAGAAGAAGTCAGACAATAACACGTTGTCTATGTTTTTCCTGTCACGTTGGACCCATTTGTCTGTGGATATATTTTGTCTCCTCTTAGATTTCACTGCAAAATCTGCTTCGTTCTCCTTGGTGCACGCAGCCGATGCCGACGTCAATGCATGAATTCCGTCGCCGTTCCACCGCCCGGCCACAAGAGAAGCCCCTCGTGTCCGTGCGCAGAGAGGCCGCGATGGCACCGGCACATGCGTCGGCCTCGCCGCACTCGCGCGTAGACTCCGCTCTGGCCGGCCGGCCGGAGGGTGAGGCCGTCGACCGCTGCGTGCTGCAGGGGCGCCACGGCGTACACATGACCGGCCAGAAAAGGTTCGCCGCCGTCGCCGTCGCCGTCGGGTCGCGTCCACACTAGCAGTAGCACACGACCAGAAATTCCAAAGGCAGACTTCTGACCAGCGCCAGGTAGGCTCATCTCTTCACTCTTGCACGCCGCCGCCAAATCCAAACCCCGTGGCTTCCCGTTCTTCTAGACGAGAGACGGCCACGTAGTAGCACGTCCGGCCAGAGCAGAGCTCGATCGACCGGGTCAATTCGACGGAGTGCCAGAGGGACGGCCCCGTCGCCGTCGTGCGTACGCCGCCTCCGTCCAAATGAGCCGCTGACAGTACATCGATCTCGCCATCGATCCGCGCGCTGCCGGCTGCCGCCGCCCTCACTCACAAAGCTTCCAAGGTCAGAGTCGAAGTGTCTTTCAATACAGTCCAAAAGAAAACGGATTGAATTTCACTATCAACTAATAACGAAATAGAAATAAAGAAAATGGCATTAATTTAGATCGAATATTCGCTCAGGACATAGTGAGCACGAACTTGATGTAGCTTTTCCTTTTCAGTTACCGCATGCGTGCTCTCAGTTGTCGTCTTTCTTCTTCTCACGAACATGCTAGTTACCACCTTTTCGTTCGCGCTTGCCATGTTTCAAAGAAAACGTTCACTTCCTATGTTTTCATGAAGAAAAGCATTCATGCGCACAACATCTTTACTAAGAAAAAGTTAAGCTCTAGACATTACAAGAGTACTTCATGTGGCGGTGTCAGGCCTAGGCCAGGCAGCCTGGACACCGCCTAGGGTATGGCAGTCAATTCATTCATGAACTATAGTGTATATCACCACGATAGAAATTTCAGTTTAGTATTAGTATTCCTTCCGTTCGAAAATACTTGATATGGTTTTAGTTTAAATCTAACCTAAAATAATACTTCATCCGTTCAAAATAACTATCTTAGCTTTAGTATAATTTTGCACTAAAGCTAGCACTAAGTTGAAACAAATATTTTGAAAAGGAAGGAGTATCAAGTAAAATTCCGAACGGAAGGAGTAAAATTCTAGCATGGATCGTGCGGTGATCGTTGCTCTGCATATTGGATACATCATATATATGTCCATATCTAAACGATTATATTCACTTCATCTTAGCTCACGTTCTATCATTATATTTTAAGCTATGCGTATTTTGTACTTGAACAGGTTGAAATCACTTTACTTGCTTGATACGATTTCATTGAAAATTAGCCTAATATATTAGAATAATTGACAATGGAGTAAGCACATACATCGAGTGAACGAGCGCGATTTTACAGCATGTTTCTTCGCTTCCACAGGAAGTTGCATGAGTCAGGGATCTCATGCATCCGATTTTGAAGGCATGAGGCTGAGATCTTTGCCTGAGGAGCATCCTGACATGTGTCAATCCAAACATGCCCTTATTGTCCTATCCCATGCTCTCGTGTTATACAAAGGTGGGGAAGATAATGGTTTATGTACGTTTTTTGTGTGGGAGAAAACATGGATACTGCCTTATATCTGTTGGTCTCAATCTACCACCATCATCAAACTTTGTATAGACTCAGGTTTGTTAGCTCACAATAATAGTATACACACAAGTCAAACTCGTGTTACCCATTTGAGTCTATCTCATTGGAGTCCTATCCACTAGATAGAATTCTAGTGTCTTGAGAAATATATACCGAAGTATGTGTTCTCCAATTGAATTAGAATACATATATTGTTGACGGACAAGTTACTAGCATCACTGCCTTTCAATTTGTATATGTGTTTCAACCCTGTGTGGTTGATATAATTTTTCCGGACTTGATTGATAAGAAAAATACTTCCATGTACTAGCCTTTAGATTCAACAGGTTATGCATGGTCTATAGGTCCTTCACTCTGTTTTACTTGGGCCACTTGTTGCTTTTAGTTGTGTCATTGCCAATCGAGTTACTACAATTATCGTCTCATTACAAATCACTTTAACTAGTTGATACAATCGTAGCAAAGTCCCGCTAGATAGAATTCTATGTCTCATAGGTGTCTATTGAACATCAAGTTGGTCACCCTAACCGTGTAATTAGATCACATGCGTTGTAGTGGGTTGAGTTACCTTATCACAGACTCATGATGATAATACATGTATACATGTTTAAAATCACTTTAACCCTTTGACTCTTATCTTACTAGATTCCTATGTAGTAGATATAATTTACGTTCTCTTCAAGATCATCAAGTGAAGTTTGTGTTGCACAATTAAATTAGAATACATCTACCATGAGTGAACGAAATATCAAAGTTAGAAGCTCACATAGGTATACGTATGTTTTGAGTTTACGTGTTGTATATGATTTATCAAAGTCTTGATTGATGAAATTATAGTTACCTACCTTTTGGAACAAGATAGTGATCTTGGTTTCTTAAAACTCTACTTTACTTATGAGTTTACTGGTTTGGGTCTTCACTTTGTTAGCTACTTTACTCGTGTCGCCATCGACCAGGTTACTATAATCATCATCTCATTGGTAAGAGAAATCCCTATTACTCGCTTGACATGATTGTAGTAAAGTCACGCCACATAAACAACCATGAGCACGAAGCCAAATATGCAACTATCAATACATAAATTATTGTTATGGATGCTTAAAATGAGATACAATAATCTGACCGTTTCATAAGAATATTTTAGCATTTATCTTTCAAAATACTACACGAGTCTCCTAATATAGTGTGCCTTGGTTTTCATGAATGTCAAGCTTCACAAATTTTGACTAAGTTTACTGAGAATTTGTATATATCTACAATGCCAAATATATAACATATAAAAATACATTTCATGATGAGTCTAATGATAAAAGTTTGGTATTCTAGATGGTGATAAAACAATTATAAACTTGATCAATATTTACAAAGTTTGACTTAACTTTTTTTTGTTACCCGCCGCATGCATTTTTATGCGGAGGGAGCACTAACAAGCATCATTCACTTTTACCAGCTTGACACGGTCGAGCTTGATTATGTTCCGTCGGATGAAAAACATGTGCTCGTAACCGCACCCAAATAGAATAACGATGATTTTCAAAAAACAATATTTTTGCGTTTTTAGATCCTCACAAGCAGCATTCACCGACCAGTTCATAGATAGAGAAAAAAGGTTCAAGGCATGAAAGTTGAAATGTTACATCTTGGCGACTTTCGTGCATGGCTAGTACTCCCATGCCATGCGTATCATACACAAGGGGAAAAGAAGAAGAGTTACCGTCCCATGTCACGGCGGTCGATCGCCATTCACACGCAGTGAAACAATTTTTCATGTGCGTTTGACTCGATCTTCTTCTCCGGCGGGGCCGGCGGGCACCATGCATGCATGCATGCATGCAAGGCGAGCTATCTAGCTAGCTGTACACCGGCGAATTCGGCGGCCGCAGCACCGTCCGAAGGCGACGTTGGGCCTGCAGTCCGCGATCGACCTGTCGGGCCGGCGGCGAGCCGGAGGTCGCTGCCGTGATGTGCAACTGACACGAGCTTGGCTGCCTGGCTACATCCATCAGTTCTGATGTGCACCGGCGAAATCGGAGGCTCGCTGCAGCACTGTGTCCGAATGCGATGCTGGGTCCGGCGCCGTCCGACTTGTCGCCGGCCGGCGGTGAACTGAGGTAGCTGCCGTGATTGTACTGCCACGGTACTTACGTGTCAGAGGAAAACCGGCCGAGCAGCGAGCCCACGCACGCCACGCGCGCGCCACGGAGAAGGAGTAGTACGTAACAAGGAACAACGAGGAATCTCTGTCCATGTCTATTCTCACACTTCAAAACTGTTTTACAACCGTTTGTAATAAACTCTATGGAAGCCGCACGTCTCACACGCTGATCAGTCCACTTTCCCAAGTTTCGGCCCCGTCCGCATTTCAGATTTCAGCGCAGTCCACTTCTCAAATCCCGGCTCACTTGAACACGTAGTCTAGGAGAAGATAGGTTGTTTAATCATTACTGTATTACTCGCAGTTTTGCTGGTATGAAAATCCAATATACCAAGTAAAAATATATAAATTTCACATACTCCCTTCGATCCATATTAAATGACACACACTTAGTACAACTGTAGTACAAAGTTATACTAAGTGTGTGTCAATTAATTTGGATGAGAGAGAGTACTTCATTTGGCATATAATTTAGATTTAAGCTGTTGCCTCGAGATAGACGGGTTAAAGCCTCATGGTGATCGATTAGGTGTGCTGACATGTATCGTTAGGAGGCAAGGGATAATTGCAGATATGGTTGGATTAACGAGCTACTCGATTCGTTAAGTTCGTACTCGTTAAAGCTCGGTTTGTTAAGCTTAAGGAACAAAAAATCATGTTCGATTCGACTCATTTAAACCTCGTTAAGCTCATGAGTGCTTGTTAACAGATCAAGATGTATTACGGTCTACTATATAAGAGTATGAATATAATTTTTACGAAGGAATACGATGCCTACTGGTGGAGGTTCACTAGTTTTTTTATTTACCTTCTATGGGTTGAAGGGGCAATTAAATCGAGTAAATGGATTTAACTGCCACAAAGTGTTGGTACATAAGATAAAAATATGTGTTTTGATGTAATAACGAGTTGCTCGTGAAACTCGTTAGCTCGTTCGTTAATCTTACAATCGATGATTGATTCTGTTCATTAAGAAGTGAGCTACGAGCTTAACGAACCGAGCTACTGAGTGCTCATTAGACTCGCGAGGTACGATCTTTTGGTCCAGCCCTAATTGCAAAAGTGAAGCCAAGGGCGACCCTTACAACGGATATTGTATCAATATGAAGACTGGTCCGTATCAACCTGTAGATATTGATACGAGAATCAATCATTCAATCACATCTTTTAAATTGTCACACATGTTAGATGATAATTAAGAAATGATATATTTAAAATGCATACAAATATGAATACATTATAGTGCCACTCACAAAAAAGTGAATAATCGTTGTTTTTACATTTTTGATCAGGCCATGGAACAAACTTTACGATTAACACATGTTAGATGATAACTAAAAACGGATAATAGATTTAAATTTTACTATGGAACAAACTCCATCACCTTAACCATGCTTTAGAACAAAAAATCGCAGATGCATGGGAGAGTGAAAGTCGCAAGATATTAGTACACCAAGATGTTAGTTTTTTTCTACATGGAGTACGATTTAGACAAGCTTTACGATTAACAAATTGTTCATATGATTTTCGTAATGGATAGTATTATAAATTAATAACATGTTTATAATACTAGTCTATGATATTTTCTTTGCAATTAACATATGGTAGCATGAAGTATGAATACTCGATCTTTTTTCATTTGATTCTACCTCACCTCGTTAAAATTACTTAATTGATATACATGATATTACCCGTGATACTTTTATTGAAGAAAGTCTAAAATCTCTCCTCCCTTAGAAAATTCTGGCCTACAACACACACACACAAGCCATCAATTTTATAGTTTGATTGATCCCTCTTGGTTGGACCGAAGTACAACCGTCCTTCAAAGCACTCTGAAAAAAATAGCTGGCATACGTCGCCATTTTTGTTGTACTCCCTCCTATCCAAATTAATTAACGCACACTTAGTACAATTTTGTACTCCCTCCGTTTTTTTTACTTCGCATATAAGGTTTGGTCAAAGTCAATCTTCATAAAATTTGACCAAATTTATATTAAAAAGTATCAACATTTACAATAAAAAAATTGCCATTAGATTTATCATGAAATTAATTTTCATATTATATGAATTGGAGGGAGTAGTACAGTTCAGTGCAGGTTTCTAGAACCAAGCATCACCCTAATCAGGACAGGAGAGAGAGAAGAGAGAACCTCCTGCCGGAAGACCACGGCCGACTCCGGCCCCACCGATCAGCTCGCTCCGGAATCAGTTCAACGACAAAAAGAAAAAAAAACTCGCTCCGGAATCCGCACGCGTTGCCCAAAGCGATCGACCGATCAACTGCTAGCTGGCTGGCTACCCCGCGCGGCCGTACGATCCGCCACGTGGCCAGGACCATGCACGTCCCCGTCCCGACGCGCAATCCTCCCGCCAGTCAACGCGCCGCGCGCGCGCGACCCCGGCGAGCGGCGACGGTATAAATCAGCCGCTCCCTCCCGGCCGCCAACACCATCAGCTACCTCCGACGTACATCAGCAGCAGCACGTACGAGCGATCGCAAGCTTCGATCGACCCAGCAGCTAGCTAGCTGAACAGTGGCATGTCGACGACGTCGTCTCCGCCGGCGACGCAGCTGGTCAGTGGCGGCATGTCGACGTCGTCGCCGGCGAGCGGGGCAGTGTCGCCGGAGACGGAGGGCAGGAAGTACAAGGGCGTGCGCCGGCGCAAGTGGGGCAAGTGGGTGTCGGAGATCCGGCTGCCCAACAGCCGGGAGCGCATCTGGCTGGGCTCCTACGACGCGCCCGAGAAGGCCGCGCGCGCCTTCGACGCCGCCTTCGTCTGCCTCCGCGGGCCAGGCGCGGCCGGCGCCGACCTCAACTTCCCGGACTCGCCGCCGCCGCCGTGCCGCCACAGCGTCGACCCGCAGGAGGTGCAGGCGGCCGCGCTCTCCCACGCCAACCGCGCCGCCGTCACCGCGCGGGAGGCGGCCGCGGCGCTCATGGACGACCGCTTCTCGCCGGCGCCGGCCGCGCTGTCCGCGGACCAGTCATCGTGGGCGCAGCATGACAACGGCGTGGACATTTTTGGCGAAGAGCTAGTGGTGCCGGACGGGAGCGTCGACTGGCGCGCGCTCATGGCGCAGCAGCCGCCGCTCTTCTCGCCGTCGGCCGGCTGGGGCAGCAATGCGTACGACTTCCTCCAGGCGCCGCCGCCGCTGCAGGGTGACGAGGACATGGAGGAGAGTGGCCATGGTGCCAGCGCTTCTCTGTGGAGCTTTGATCCCAGAGACACATACTTCAGATACTAGTTTTCTTCCTTCTTTTTACAGGACTAGTATATACTCTATATATACTCCGTACTACTAATAGTTAACATGCTTTCACAGCTGCAGTTAACCCAAAAATTTCATCAGGTGCATTGCTAAGAGTATTACAATTGCATTGCCAAGTTTTTACACTTTTTGCAGCCTTGTTTCCTCTTCATGTTTGTATATATCTTGCAAACATAAGTCAAGCATGAGCTAAAAAATTGAATTTGCATGGCTGCTTAAGAAGAAAACAAAAAATGTATGGGTGTAGAAAATGCTCTGTATAGTCTTGTTTCTTGTCTTATTTGTACTATGTTGCATATGTATTTCAAAAGTGAAGCTGGATATTTGTATAGTGCGGGGTGTGTCTAAATCTCAGTCAACAGAGACTTAACGAAATCTCAATCAAGTGATAAAACATGTACAAAGAAGAAATTTCTTTTGTACGGATCTTCACGTAGCATCTATTGAAACTTAGTTAAATCTCAATCGACTGAGATTTAGCAATCCTCTTAAAAAAATGCATATGGGTGCAGAAGATATTCTCGGGTTGAGATCCTCTACTATAACAACGCCGCTGTTACAGTCACCGTCATATGAACTTCTACCCCATGAATCGATAATTGTAACAGCAATGTTGTTACAACAGAGGATCTTGATTCGATGTTCACGAGCCCTTAGAAATACCGTTTATTTTGAATATCGCACACGGTTTTTGGTACATCCAAGTCACTTGAGATTTGTTTTCTAGTAATGTATATCGACATCAATCCGTGGTACAAAGAGAAAATCAAGATTAGATCAGCCGGGTACCACGGTCGCACTGTCGACTTAGACATCAGAATGGATGGACCCACATATGTGTGGTTTTCAAACGGTACGCTCAGCTTCTTCTTTTAAAAATGTCCATTTTCACATGATACGCCTTGACTTCTCTCCAAAATAATCGACGACGGTTCCTTGAAAAAAAAAACTCCACGAACGATGCTTAACTAGTGCGCACAAATTTCGCGCTCGATCTGATGGATGAATATAAACGGATATTTTAGCTAGCTAGCTGCATGAAATGCACACTCCGGTTAGTTTCATGTGCAAAAACCAGGCACTTGGATAAAGAAAAACTGGTTAGTAGACGCACACACACCACACAAGCCCTAGCTACTAGCTAGATAGGCGCATATTCATGGGCAACTTGCGATGTAGACAAGACGGGGCGTCGTTTTCAGGCATGTGCCAAATAGCAAGATCCGAGTATACAATCCACTCCACTGTGCGTGTGTGTCGTTGGTGACACTAAATGTCTAATCTGGGTCGGGTTATTCTGTGTCTCGCCACAGTTCCAACTGAGAGCGCCGAAAAGGACGCACGCGCACTGGCTGTTGCCTTGTCTCTGTTGTCCTTGATCAAACAAATAATTTGTTGTTTTTCCTCTCTCTCAGTTTTTCCGGGGAATTGGTGTTTTGTTTTGTGGCCTCGTGAGATATTTTATGATCTCTTTATTCTCAGGATCCTCAAAACACATGATTAGGGAAAAACTAGGGTTGGAATGATACGCACACTTGAATTCCATAGAATTAGTATAAATTGTTTCTTTAGCTATAATATGAAATGTTTTGATATCATAGAAATATTAGAAAAATTGTAAAAAAAAGAGATTGAAGTGGATGCTAGGTTTTCTATTAAATACTCCCTCAGTTCCAGAATATAAGGTGTATTGTTTTTTCGTGTAAATTAAATTTACGTATGTTTGATCGAAATTATAGAAGAAAATATCAACATATACATTACAAAATAAATAGAATATGAAAATATTTTCCGTGGTGAAAAACTAATACACCTTATACTTTGGAATGAAGTGAGTATAGGAGATTCCTTAGAAAATTCTCCTATAGGATTCATTCAATCGCACGGATCAAAGAAGAAATATTGAAAAACATCTTAAAATTTCTAACACCCCAAAAAGTATATAGAATTTCTTTGAATCGATTAAGCCCTTACATTCTTTATATAGCTTAACCACATTTTTGTGAAGGGAATAGCTTGACCACATGTGCTTACCACATATGCCATGTGATGGCCTCAGCGAGAAGTTGAGTACAAATCGAGTATCATTTGTTTGTTTTTTCACACGGGCAGTTACAATCGCCTCACACCGAAAGAGAATAATAATTCATCTTGGTAGGGCACAAGTAGATTCTCGGTGGGAAAAGGAGTGCGACCATGTCTATTCATTCACCATCCAAGCAACAACTCGATTCAAATCCTAGTACCGGGAGTATATTTGTGATCACGATCAATCCCCATCACATCGGCACGATAACGAAATACATCAAAGATGGCATACTGTAGGATCGAGCGCGTGATGAACACGCAGATACCACCATTAAACATGTAAAATGTTGCACACAAAACCAACCTCAGAACACCAGAAGCACAAGGAAATTGAAGTTCATCTATGGTGATATCGCTGCCGAATACCAAAGGCAGGTTCATGCATGGCCTGAAGGGAGTAAAAAGAAATAAGTGCCCAGCTCAAAAGAAAAAGTGTAACTTTTACATTAGGGGAAATACTGCAAGTCGATCGATCCTGCTACAAAGATGAGTTGACTGTGCCTTTGTCCTTTGACTGTCAACCAGCACTGTGCACTTCTGCTTGCACCTGGTACTGCGGGTATAACCCACGTGAGTTGCGTGCGTCTATGGACTTTGCGTGTAATGCTCATACAATAATAATATAATAGGAGGTCTCTTGTGTGGCTGGGTCCCATGCATCAGCGAGACATGATCAACTGTTTGGAGCAGCATATATTCTGAAAAGTCCAAGTGAATCCATAATAAGTGTCCCTCATTTTGTATTAGATGAGCGACACTTATTATGAATCGAAGGGAGTATGTATGTTTTAATGGTTTTAAAAATTCTAAAAGAAAAAGTATGCTGGAGAGGTGACATACTACAGACATGTAAAATTGTAAGCTCAAAGTCAAATTCGTTTGGGAGGTACTGTCTGAAATAAACAGATTCAGCGATGAATACCAATAAAAGGTGCAAACATAACTATTCATGCATAATTTGTTTTTTCCTTACCTCTTATAGTAATCTTTAATATCCTAAAATAGCATCTGAATTACAGACAAAAAAAATTATACATACTACCTCTGTAACTTAATATAAGATATTTCTTTAACAATGTCATGGTGTCAAAAGTGTCCTATATTTACCCGAAAAAAGAGAGTCCTATATAAAATTATGGATGGAGAAAATGGTACTCCCTCCGACCCAAAGTTGTACTAAGTGTGTGCCCATTAATATGGATCGGGGGTAGTAGTAACATTTTTGCGGAATTTACGAAGCCTGTAAACTAGGACACATGCACAGTACCCAAAGGCAGGGCCAAGGTTAGTTCATAAAGAATGAAAGAAAGAAGGGATATGTAGTTTCCACACTTGGATGCATATGTACCCAGATGAACAGTAAAATCCAAAAAATAGAAAATAATTAAATAAATCTGAAAAAAATTAGACAAATTTTTTTTGAATGTTTACCAACCTGAAAATTTTTGTGGTGAAAAAATATTCAAGCAGGTCTGGTCAAATAAAACGATGCTCCAAATAGAGCAATTTTGTAATGCACTTTGGAACATTGTTTTTTTTCAGACCTTGAATGTTTTTTCATCACGAAACTTTGCATGCTAGTAAAGCATTCAACAATGTTTATCACAAATTCACAACAAAATTCCAGAACTTTTTTCCGAGAAAAAGCCCATTTTTTAGGGAAGTGCTGCTACAGGTAGATAGATCTCTCTATAAAGAAATGGGTTGAATCTTCTTCTGTACTGTACTTTAGTCCTTTGGCTGTCAAATGCACTTTTGTTTGCACTGGACAGTGAGCATACCACCCACGTGAGTGGCGTGCGTGTATGCAGGGCCACTGGGTGGGGGTTCTGCTACTTCTCTAGGCACACATGGTTACCCTGGCCCTGATTAACAATGGTGGTGGAGCATTACTCCAGATCATCATGTATAGTGTGGCCATGAGTTTATCAAATACTGCTAGTAACATAATAATAATGATATGAAAATTTCTAAAATACGCCGCATACGTTAGCTGGGTTTCATGACATGCCGCTCCTCATGTCTGGCTGGGACCCACATATCCTAACCTCCAACTTAGAATGATCTCAGAATCTCAATAATGAGCCAGGGGAATGTTCTTGCCCTGATCCATGGCAGAATGATTATTAGCAAGTGAGCAACTTACTAGCATGGAACCAACTGGAAAGCGACTGTTGAGAAACAGCGCTAAACATGTGGGAGCTAGATGCACATTCTTCTGGGGTTCCTTCCCATTATTCTAGCTAACAATCACGCAAGTACTACATTGTTTTCTCTTGACTGTGACTGTGACACTCGGCTAACGCGGAGGAGCAAAACATAAGCAGGGGAAGATTCGAAAGCCACGTGTTGTGATCTGCTAGATATATAGTACTGTATCATTCAATTCCCTCTATGGACCACGGGCACACACACATGAGAACCAACCCCCCAAATAAAACTTCCCTTCTGCCTCTGCACACACACCATATGCTTGTGTTAATTGCTAACAATGTGATGTCCCTGCAAGTCTTGGGTGGCTTCATGGTCAGTTCAGGATCAACAGGGTGCATGTGGAAGTCTAACTGCTAAGTCTGTTCAAAAGAACGCGGTGATTTTAGAAATTGTACCATGAAACCGCTCTGACTTTGACTACCACTACTGGTGTATACTGTGAAATTTCTTAGATTGGTAAGCTTAATATGGTATTATCAGATTTGCTGTGGACTCTTCTACTTCTTAGTGTTTAGGATTTTCTCAGTGTCACTTAACATGTTCAGATAAAAAAATGTAAACGTCGGTCATAAACACACACTGTTTTAGATTCCACTTCACACTTACTTTCAGTTGTCGAGCATTAGGTGGTAATTGATCCAGAGGCCAAGTCAATAGGCTGCACAAGTAAACAAGAGGACGCAATGATCATCATGACAATAGTGACAACACAACAGAAAAATAAGAGCACATGTTTGTAAACATCAAGTGGTTGTTGATGTGTGGAATCCAACAACAGCGATAGCCATGGAGGATCTTATCTGCTCTACGGCAAAGAGCAGAAAATCCCACCTATCTGAAACCCACTCTACTGGCTACAGAATGTCCTACGATCTCTCGGAGCCACAGAAACCCCGGATTTCTCGCCATGGGTGCTCTTTTCTCATCCGTGAAACGGTAAAAACGTGTATTTGTGGAGATCAGAACAAATTGCGGCCGACGGAAGGTTAGAAGCATATGATGGAATGAGTGAATTACCTGGCTAGGAGAGCGCAAGATTACTTCCCGGATTCAAGTTCTGCTTCAGATTGACTTCCTCTTGATCACGGCTTTCGCTTAATCTGCCTTCCCTGATTTCCTGTCATGTTACCTTGCAGCTTCCACTATCCAAAAAATGTCAGCAGATAAGTTTATGAAATGACCATGGCACTAACAATGAGATCCCAAAACGCAATTTATGAATAATTATACCTTCTGCACCTTACTCCTCCAGGTGTGAGAGAGTTGAAAATGGAAACGCAAGGAAGGTCCTAAATAGTTGCTATAAGAAAATTTGGCACCAGCAAAGATTGCGCGGTTGTTCCAGTGATTGTGAAGTAGAATTTATCAAAGAAGTCTAGTCTAGCCCAATAGAGACCAGAAGTTAAGGCCAAAACATTGCAAGATTACAAGGTTCTTTTCAACCTTTTGCAAGAACAAAAGTCAATGGTATGGTAGCCAAATAATTGGTGAGATACAAAAGAGCCAATGTAGGCAAACCTATGAAGAGGAGAATCTCCTCTGTATTTACAATTCTACAACAAAAAGGCAAAAGATTAAATGATAATACCTAACTTACACTATTGAAACCCTATCAGCGATAATGGCGTATGTGTCTCATATATCATAATCAACTTCCGTGCTGTTCAGCACTGCCCCACGCTTCACAAGCTGCCCTTGCTCATCGTACACGTCCAAATTCTCACATGGTTTTGGAAACACTGACCCGATAGCACGCCCTTCGATGTAGGAGCATTGGAATATGCGCTTCTTCTTGTAGCTGATGCCTACTGATATGTCCTGAAAGGTGATATCCTTGATGGGGATGCTATTGCTGCCATGAGCACGGACAGGCACACGAACACCCCACCCATGTATTTCTTTGAATGATATGCCTGTGATGTCTGGGAAGGCATTTCTGTCATACCCATCATCAGCATGCTCATTATAGTCAACCTTTATCACAATTCCAGCACGGACATTGTCGAAGGTTATGTTGCGGTAGGAGATATTGCGGATGTAGCCTCCCCTTCCTATGGCAGTCTTTATCCTCACGCCTCGCCTTGAATCCCAGATGCGTACATTCTCCACCGTAACATTTGCAACTCCACCAGACATCTCACTGCCAATTGAAATTCCAGCACTGCACACAGGCAAGAGAAAAAGCGTAAGCTTCACTTTTATACTCCACATTCTATGCAAAATAATGTGAAGGCTCATCCTGGTCTGAAACCTTTTACTCGTGCTGCTTTGTCTTGAGCACATGATTTAAAATAAAAGACTCAGGCAAACAAATATTATTTACAAAGCAATATATACCTAACCAAAGAACGGACTGTCACATTGCGTATTAAGATGTTAGAAGACGGACGCCCATATGCGATCCCATATTGATCCCACCCGCTCTTTATAGCTATTGCATCATCTCCAACAGATATGTAGCAATTCTCAATTAGGACATCCTCACAAGAATCTGCATAACGCATATAAACATATGTCAGCTGAAGATACCTGCATATGGTTTCTGATTAGCAAGATCTGTCATTAAGATAACAGTCAATCCTATTACATGGTATGCGTTATTAGCATAGAGTTGATTCTACAAATATGCAGATGCTTGAAGTGACACCAAAACATTGCAAAAAAAAGGATATACTGGAAGTCATTAAAAATAGTTGCAGGATGAATACCTGGATCTATGCCATCTGTGTTTGGAGCACCAGAAATAGGAGCTAAGATTGTTACATTCGAAACAGTAACATTCGTGCAATCATATGGGTGGAAGTGCCAGAAAGGTGAATTCCTCAACGTTATATTTGTAATAACAATGTCCTTGGACCACATCAGTTGTACAAGTGGAGGTCTTGTGTTCTTCAGCATTCTTCTGCGATGCTTCAACCACCAAACTTCACCCTGGCCATTTATGCTACCATTGTATCCTATTTAGCACAGAGAAAAGAAGGAAGGTTAGGTTGTGATAGTTAATAGCTATCATCCAATGAAGCACGAACATGCCATAACATCATTGATCTGTTAGTAATTTAGTATACAACTGAGAAACAGATGCATAATGAAATCACCAAACTGCAGGTACTGCCGTTACAGCGAACTCGCCTATTCAGTTATTTACTCATTTAAAGATCACTAGATATATGCAGTTCAAGGTATGGATACAATGTTCTAGTTTAAGAAAATAAGAGGAAATCCAAGTATGAATACAGAAATCAAGTACATTCAGACTAGGGGACTAAACAGATCAAGTAGTTGTCTTGTGTTATCCAAACAATCAGGCATGCTGGTATACTGTTACCATCAATAGATTGCTTAGTATGCACAATATTCACTTCTCTCACTCATGTTGCTTCATAGCTAATCAACAAATCCATGGTAGGGTGCTGTAGATTACACAGCTTGATTGGTTGATATTGACAGCTTACTTAGATAAAAAGCGAACCTGTAATGACAACATCTTTCAAATTCTGTCCATGAATTAGACTCCCGAAACGAGGTCCTTTGCGCTCCCTCCCATACCCATAAGACGGCAGTGCTGGCATCAGCGGCCAAAGCTTCTCGTCCTGTCCAGAAAAATATCAGAACCCCAGCTAGATAGACTTGCCAATCTGAAATCTGTGCATGATACAGATTCAGAGAGCTGGGGAGGCAGACAGTTCTTCTAAAATCCAATTCTAAGTGTGACACTTCAAATCATACTGCATTTCACCCAACTCTGGACACACATTCTGAACGCTTTCCTATGAGATAAAAAAAGCAATGTTTCACCGAGCTATATAGAAAAAAATACTAGTATCAAAAATCGAATTAAATCATTAAATTGAATGTTGATGTTTTCCAAAATGAGAAATTTTGAACAACATTGGTACTTCATCAGTTCCATATTTACTGTTGCTGAAATGGATGGATCTGGCTGTATTTCAATGCTAGATACATCCATTTGAGCGACAGTTAATATGAAACGGAGGGAGTACCACTTAAATCTTCAGTTCTAGCGACACATCACACAATAACAGTTCTTCTATTTTCACCATTGATCTGTTTTATCAGTCAAGCCGACCATCCAAGGGAATAAACTTCAGCTAGTATAGGTGTTAGCCACCGATGACCCAGGCCGCTATTCCACAACACTTGAAAAACTAACCCCATTGCTCCAGTTGCAAGTAAAGCTCACCGTAATGCCGAGGATCTCGGCGCCCTCAGCGAGGAACAGCGTCATGTGGCTGGTCAGATTGAAGGGGCCCGTGAGCCAGCGGCCGGGCGGCACATTGAGCTGCGCCCCGCCGCGGTCCGCGAACGCCGAGAGGGTCTCCACGGCGCGCTCGAAGGCCCGGGTGTTCACCGCCCGCCCGTCCCCGACGCCCCCGAAGTCGGTCAGGTTGTACGCCATCGGGCGCAGCCGCGGGGCCGGACGCGAGGGCGGAGGCGCCGAGCGGAGCCCGTCCCCGGCGACGAACGTGGAGGCGCTCTGCCACAGGAAGACGAGCGTGAACCCGGCGACCCACACGGCGGCGAGCAGGGTCTTGTTGGCGGCGAGGAAGGCGGCCGCGCTCCGCCGCTGGCCGTGGAGGTGCAGCCTCCACCTCCCGCCTGACGTCTCCACCATCGCGCGGCGGGCGTCCGAAGCGAGTGGGCCCTTCTTCCCCACCCCGATCTCCCGATCTAGGGCACGGAACGCGGCGCGGAGTGGGCTGGGTCAGTCGGCGCGGAGGGACGCGGCGAGCTCGGGCTCCGGGGAGGTGGGCGGGGGCGAGGGCTTGGGGGATTCTTCCGCCATGGGAGCGGTTGGTGCAGAGTTGGGTTTATAGGAGGGAAGAAGCCGTTTGAGTGAGGCGGAAGCGAGGAGCAAACAGGCGTGGCCTTTCGCGGGTGCGTCTTCCCTGTCACGGCCGCGGTCGAGAGGAAGAAGACGGTGAGAATAATCGGGAGCCGTGGATTAGTATAGGCCGTCAGATTTGGATCGGACGGCGGAGGATTCGTTTTGGTTACTTCCTTCATTCACTATTGTAAGATGTGTTAAATATTTTAATATAAACTCATTCAAATTTAAACTAAAACCATGACACTAATTATGGGACGGATGAAATACATACGAACTAAATGCACAAATAAACACACTAAAGTAGGTTTATATACATTTAATTGAAAAATTAAAATATTTAATGAGCGAAAGAGTATTATCCATGAAGATAGACACACGGTTACACTCGTTTGGTTTGAGGTAACCAAAGAGAGTTATGATAGTGGGATTTATTGATGATGAGATATTGAAATGTAAATTTATTTGTTTATACTTTAGCAACAAAATTATCTATTCGCTCCTTGAGAGTGAGAATATTTAGGAAGTTAAACCACGAAGTGGATATGTCAAACATGTGTCATACTCACAAAGACGAAGATTGGGAGGAATCGAATATGGAATGCCTTGAGATTGTATATAACTTATGACATTGTCTCTTAGATACATCCTTGAAGATTCCCTTTATGACTTCCTCTTTCAAACTTCTAATCATTTTTCTCAAATGTCTTGTGGGTACAACGAGGCGTATAATTTTATCGGTATAAACAAAACGGATTCCTTTTCAATGACTTATGTGATACTCATTGGGAGAAAAAGTATAGCAACCAAATTTGTGTGAAATATAAACAAGAACCTAAATTGCCTCCAAGAAGCTTTAAAATTTATGGAGTAAAATTCATCAACAACCATTTAACTCGTTTGACTTGTGCAAAAAGGTCATTGAATTCAGAAAATGAACTGTTGGCATTGACAAACTTGTTCCGTATGCGCAGATACGGTCACCGGCTACGTTTTCCTCCGTATTTTTGTCGTTGTACGTTGCCATGTCATCGTTCGAGAGACCGCGTGTGACGCCCCCAAAATCAGACCGTGTACAGTAATCATACACGCAAGGTACACGATCAAGATTAGGGACTCACGGTGAGATATCACAACACAACTCTACAAATAAAATAATACAAGCTGTTTAATACAAGCCAGAGGCCACGAGGGCTCGAATACAACAGCTCTAGAGCACAAAGTCAGCGGAAGCAAATAGTATCTGAGTACAGACACAAGGTACACATGATCTGCCTTAAGAAGGCTAGCACAAAAACAACAGATCGAAAAGGCGAGGCCTCCTGCCTGGGAACCTCCAAACTACTCCTGGTCAAAGGGGAACTCGACGTCGTAGAAGGCATCGGGGATCTTCATGTTGTGGTGGTCGGCATCGGGGATCTCCTACTCCTGGACTCCAACGTCGACTGCAGCGGCCGATCAGGCAAAACAGTAAAGGAAATAAAGCAGGGTGAGTATCTAGTATACCCGCGAGTCTTACGTCCGCTACTAAGCATTATACATTGTATCAACGGAAAGAAGAGGTTGTATATAGTGGACTGCAAGACAGAAAACCAGAGCAAGGGTAAGAAGCTAGGCCTAACGAAGACTAGCATCTTCCGACGATGTCTTGCAGCATGAGGTAAGAATCAGCCAACAGTTTATATAAAGCATAAAGTAACAATGCAGCAGAAGTTGCTGCAGCATTGTATAATAATAAGTTGTAATAATTAACAATGCCTCCGAGTTCACCTCCTCGACATCCCCGCGAGGAAGAAAACCCGGAACCATACAGTTTAATAATAATAGTTTGTAGTGGTAAGATCCAACTTCAGCATAAAGCGTCCTGTTACCGTGGACACGGCTATTCGAATAGATTAATCTTCCCTGCAGGGGTGCACTTGTGTTACGCTACACGCACGGATCTCCAGGGTGGCGGGAACCTTGTTAGGGAACGCTCCACCGAGGCTATCCGACACTTCATAGCCCATCTTTCAAACTCAACAGAGAGGCCATCCGCCGGTCTAAATCCTAAGTACGCCGAGCCTTGGACCCCAACCCGAACGTACTCCTGCACGGTGCGTGGCTGGCCGGTGAAGTTGAAGCAAAACCAAATAAGACACCACCGCGCGAGCAAATAAGACAACACCACTTCCCGGCGCAGGCCGCGGTACTGCTGACGTCTGAAGAGTCCTCGGACGACACTAAGAAGCAGAGGAGCCCATAACTCGTAATTCCCACGGGTAGGTAGTGCGTACATGGCATATAGCCAACTCAAGACATCCAATGAACCATTTAACATTTTTATTAACCTGCGTGACAACCGTTATCGTTGCCTCGACTTAACCGACCCGCGGACAACGACAGCAGTCAGGACCACCAGTACATCGGTGCCTGCCCCGTCGTCCCACCAAGTCACTGCGGTTACCAACAAGGTGAACCGTCTCCTTACCTTGTCTCGCGTGTGCTCCTGGAGGAGCTCGACTTTCGTGGTTTGGTAACTCTCGCGCCCAAGGATCAGGGGCCAAGCACACCGGTACACTGGTCGTACCCTCCCTGTCGTCCCGTCGCAATACCTCTCGCGGGCACCGTTGGGTCGCCCGACTTCTTACCTTTAAGGACACCAGTTGGTTCGAGTCCCTACCATTAAGTGAAACCAGGAGGAATCACCCTCGATGGTACACTTGAGCTGGCTTGACTGAAACATCAGCAGAATGAACTAAAGAGGTAAACCTCATATCATCCCGGTGATGCTACGCTACTGAGCCGACGAGAGTGAAATACGAGTCCATTCCACTCGTAAGCCAAACTCGAAGCAACTCGGCAGAGTCTCGCCGTTGTAGGTTCCCTAGGGCGTCTGCATTGATCCGTACCTGTTACAGTTGTAATATATCGTTTCCACGATCACTCCCAAAGTGATCACGACCCGCTATCTAATCCTAGCTAACAATGTGCAGGGCTCACTGCTGAATAATGCATAAGTAATAATATGCAGCATAGGATTAAAGGAAGGCACATCAAGGGGCTACAATGACAGGCTATGCAATTGAATAAGATTGTAATCGTAGCAGCAGTAACAATTCCTAGTGCAAGAAATGTACGGAAAGATAGGCGATATATGGGGAAGAGAATGGCTCTGCTTGCCTGGAAGCTCGACGGTAGAAGTAGGGTCGTCGACGAAGTAGTCGTACTCAGCAGCGGTGTAGTCGACGACAGCAGCGGGGTCTACCGGAGATTAAGGGGGGGAAGAAACAGTAAATACACAGCAAACATATACAAACAGATACATGTCATGACAGATGAAATGTTAACGGTGTTCTAACGCAGTGCAATGCACGTTGCTCGGAACGGAAATTCATCTGAGGATGAACTACCGGCTCCGGGTGATTACCGGACAGGGTGTCTGGAGGGGGGAGATATCATGTCGGAGGTGTCTTGGACATCCGACACATGTGTGGGTGGTGTATCCGGGTTAGTTGATCTATTCCGAACAACTTTCGTGTTCGAAATAAATTCATCCGGAGGGTTTATAGGTATCGGGCAATTATTGGACTGACGGTCCCGGAGGGGACGGTTCGATGTTCGGCATGTTAGAGGGGTGTGGTGGGGGAATGGGTATTGTATCCGAACTCGGTGATCCGTTCTGAGTAACTTTCGTATACAAAAGTTTTTCATCCGGACAACTTTTATCGATACCGGGAATTATCGGCAAACGGCCCGAAGGGGGGAATGTCGATGTCCGGTAATTTAGAGGGGGTGGTTGGTATATGGATGGCATATTCGTATTTGGTATATTTTTCTGATCAATTTTCATGTATAAAGTTTTTGAATCTGAGTTACGGTTTAAAAGTTATTGAATTTCAAAGTTTTAAATCATTTAAATGATTTTTGGAATTCTTTTATTATTAAAATAGAAACATTTTCCACAATTCTATCCAGAACAGTGCTGACATGTGGAGCCCACATGTCAGCCACACATTTTAATAATTTAATTAATTAAATCTAATTACCTAGTGGGGCCTACATGTCATACTCACATTTTTATAAAAGCATTTTAATTAATTAAACAACGCGGGGCCCATTTGTAAGTGGCACATGTGTTATTTAGAAGTTAGTTAACTAAATAATTTGCCAGGGCCCACATGTATGTCTAACAGAGGCATTTAATCTAACAATTTCTTAAGCTAATTTTTACCGGTTGGGCCCGCTTGTAAGAGACAGAGAGGGGGGGTGATTAGCCGCTGGACATGGCACGGGCACGCCGGCGGCAACAGCAACACGGCGGCAAGCCGGAGCTGGAGCTCCGGTGACCAAATGAGCGGCGGAGGGGATGAAATCGACCGTGGCTTGGGACACAAATCTAATGGTGGTCTCGGTGGACGACAGGGACGACCGGGGGAATGACTACGGAGAGTCCTGGCGGCGGCCGGAGCACAGCTCCACGGCGAACGACGATAGAGGGGCCAAACCGACGAGCTAATTTGTGCAAAATGTGCGGCAACTCACATTGGTGCTCGGGGAGATCTCGACGGAGCAGATGGAGGTCGGTGTGGCGTGAATCGGGCGGCGGGGCCGACGGCCGTGGCGGTGAGGACGGCGGCGATTCATCGACGGCAGTGGCTCCCGGCTCGAGCTGGGGGTTTGGGGTGGCGTGGAGGAGCACGACGGAGGTCCCGGACGTGCGGTCGTTGCACGGGGAGGCGGTTGGCCGCGCCGGCGACGACGACGCGCCCGCGGCCCCGCACGGGCGTGGAAGAACAGGGAGAGGGAGGGGAAATGAAAGCGGCCTAGGGCTCGATTTAGGTTTAGGGTTCACCGGGAAGGCTCGGGGCGTTCTTATCTCCGTCGGCATGCCGTGGATGGCCGGCACGGCCGGCCAAGGCGGTGGTGGATGCGTGCCACGCACCACATGGTGAACAGGAGGAGGGGGACGCCCCCGGTGGGCTGGGTGGGCCGAGTTGGGGTGGGTTGGGTAGATGGGCCTCGCCCAGTGTGATGCTTCGCATTTTTCTTTCTTTTAGTTTTTTTTCTTCTGTTAATATTTAATTGGCCATCAAAATGATTTTTATAAAAATTCCAATCAATTCTAATATTATGGTTACATCATACAAAGATGCCACAAAAGATTTGGATCAAATATAAAATCATTTGTATTTTCTATAATTATTTAATAATTAAAATGGGCTACTTTGCTACTGTTCTTAATTTGTTTATACCATTTAAACAATTTAATAAATTCTCAACTCCATTTTACTAACACCTACTCGTTACTTGACATTTTATAAAATAGGTTCCACAATTTTTAGTGCACCCAAAATTCCCACTTGTTTATTAAAATTATCATGGCAATCTAATAATCCACAAGCTATTGTTTTTATTTCATAATACTTTCTAAACACTTTAATAGAATATCCATTGTTATTTTAATCATGGCCCAACGATGGCTAGGCAATTCTATTAATAGGTTTCACAATTTTGGGTTGATCTATGATTTCCATTTATATATATTAATTTTCAAAACAATTGTGATAACCCCACAACATTGGTTCCATCATAAGCATTGACTTGTGATTATTCACATGGCTAGTTGGATTTGGTTTAACCATGGTCAAGTTGATTGACATGCATACACAATCCTTGGAGCAAGATTTACAATCCACACTTATTTGAAAATTTTATCAGGGTTGGAATTTCAATGAGCTGTGATCAAAGGTGTTTAAGGCTTGATCATCAACAGTAATGATCACTAACAGTGGAATCACTGTAGCGATTACTGTACTGGATCTGAGGGTGTTACAAATCTCCACCACTACAAAGAATTCTTGTCCCGAGAATTAAAAGTAGTGTAAGGGGTAGAGTTTCGGTTTCGCCTCCTAACAAATCTTCTGGTTCCTGTTGTCCTACTCGAAGAAATTAATCCTTCATGTTGAGGCCTTCATCTCTTTGCATCGGTGCATCTCGATGGATTTTCATCCTTTCCTCGGGGCTTCATCGCACTCACGACCAGGTTAAGAGGTAAAGCTTAAGGGGGTCGGATCGATACAAGATCCATCAAATGTGGTTGTTCAAGGGTATGGGGTACAAAGTCCTTCCGAGTTTAACATCAGGGAAGTACATCGTGAGAAGTTTCAAGCGGTTAGGCACGTATTCGATGCCGATGACGGAAGATAAGAAAAGGGCCTCGATCATCAGACACAATCACTGAGTCTGATATCGGACGGAATATCACAAGGTCGATGACAAGAGTCAGGTTTCGGTCCTGTGGAACTGTGGGTTATGGGCCCACAAAAGGTAAGAAGGGTGGCGACATCCCATGCGAGCACGATGCAAGGTTTGTCAGAGAACAATTTGTCAACTATGTCGGCAACATCATCAGTGCCAAGGGCGAGGGACGAAGAGAACCATTTTCCTGCTCGTTAAGACGAGGCGGACCAATTGGCAAAGTTCTCGTCCATCGGTGGTCACATAAAAGTCATCAACAATCGTAACTGGTTGTACAGACAAGGTAGCACACCAAAGTGTTTACATAAGCAGGGAATTGTCACTGCTTAGATAAGATACATTACAAGAAAGGTTAAACAGACCAATGAAAAAGAAATTGAGATGATACACAAGTATCAGGTGTATATCTTTCCCAAGGGAAAACAGAGCACGATATATATGATCAAGTTGTATTGGCACGGAGACAAGGGAGGTTGTCGATGATAACACAAATTATCGAGGGACATGGAGGGTATTTCACATGGTGAATTCAATTGACACATGGAAAAAGCCATGAAAGATTAGTCGGATAATAATCCACAAAAAGGTCGGATGGTTTGCAAAGAATCCGATGTGAGTATCGACACTCAACCAGAAGGAGAAAGAATGCAAGGACATCGAGTGATAGAAGCATCAGAATAATTCAATGCTTGAATATAAAGGAATTATGATTTCCAGATCGAGAGTTGGATGTAATTATCCATACAAACTTATCGGTGGCAGGGGATTGCAAAGGCGATGAACACGTAGGATCTCGGGAATTCATCGGAGAGTAACCTTCGGAATCTTCAGGTGAATCAGGCGATCATCGGGAATGCAGTGCTCTCCGGAAGGAAGGAGGTACGAGAACCTAAAGTTAGGGTTAATAAAAACTTACCAGCAAGGATAAGAGAGCAGATTCCCAGAGCATAGGTAAGGAGAAAAAGATCCTAATACCATAGATATCACACATAGTGGCATCGATGTGGGCCCGTAAGCCAAACATTAAGTTAGCAAAGTAGTTTTGCAAAGTCTAGACTCGACTTCGACCAAGGAGTGCTTAGGGGCTTCCTACAGGCAGTCAGCTCTGATACCAACTTATGACGCCCCCAAAATCAGACCGTGTACAGTAATCATACACGCAAGGTACACGATCAAGATTAGGGACTCACGGTGAGATATCACAACACAACTCTACAAATAAAATAATACAAGCTGTTTAATACAAGCCAGAGGCCACGAGGGCTCGAATACAACAGCTCGAGAGCACAAAGTCAGCGGAAGCAAATAGTATCTGAGTACAGACACAAGGTACACATGATCTGCCTTAAGAAGGCTAGCACAAAAACAACAGATCGAAAAGGCGAGGCCTCCTGCCTGGGAACCTCCAAACTACTCCTGGTCAAAGGGGAACTCGACGTCGTAGAAGGCATCGGGGATCTTCATGTTGTGGTGGTCGGCATCGGGGATCTCCTACTCCTGGACTCCAACGTCGACTGCAGCGGCCGATCAGGCAAAACAGTAAAGGAAATAAAGCAGGGTGAGTATCTAGTATACCCGCGAGTCTTACGTCCGCTACTAAGCATTATACATTGTATCAACGGAAAGAAGAGGTTGTATATAGTGGACTGCAAGACAGAAAACCAGAGCAAGGGTAAGAAGCTAGGCCTAACGAAGACTAGCATCTTCCGACGATGTCTTGCAGCATGAGGTAAGAATCAGCCAACAGTTTATATAAAGCATAAAGTAACAATGCAGCAGAAGTTGCTGCAGCATTGTATAATAATAAGTTGTAATAATTAACAATGCCTCCGAGTTCACCTCCTCGACATCCCCGCGAGGAAGAAAACCCGGAACCATACAGTTTAATAATAATAGTTTGTAGTGGTAAGATCCAACTTCAGCATAAAGCGTCCTGTTACCGTGGACACGGCTATTCGAATAGATTAATCTTCCCTGCAGGGGTGCACTTGTGTTACGCTACACGCACGGATCTCCAGGGTGGCGGGAACCTTGTTAGGGAACGCTCCACCGAGGCTATCCGACACTTCATAGCCCATCTTTCAAACTCAACAGAGAGGCCATCCGCCGGTCTAAATCCTAAGTACGCCGAGCCTTGGACCCCAACCCGAACGTACTCCTGCACGGTGCGTGGCTGGCCGGTGAAGTTGAAGCAAAACCAAATAAGACACCACCGCGCGAGCAAATAAGACAACACCACTTCCCGGCGCAGGCCGCGGTACTGCTGACGTCTGAAGAGTCCTCGGACGACACTAAGAAGCAGAGGAGCCCATAACTCGTAATTCCCACGGGTAGGTAGTGCGTACATGGCATATAGCCAACTCAAGACATCCACTGAACCATTTAGCATTTTTATTAACCTGCGTGACAACCGTTATCGTTGCCTCGACTTAACCGACCCGCGGACAACGACAGCAGTCAGGACCACCAGTACATCGGTGCCTGCCCCGTCGTCCCACCAAGTCACTGCGGTTACCAACAAGGTGAACCGTCTCCTTACCTTGTCTCGCGTGTGCTCCTGGAGGAGCTCGACTTTCGTGGTTTGGTAACTCTCGCGCCCAAGGATCAGGGGCCAAGCACACCGGTACACTGGTCGTACCCTCCCTGTCGTCCCGTCGCAATACCTCTCGCGGGCACCGTTGGGTCGCCCGACTTCTTACCTTTAAGGACACCAGTTGGTTCGAGTCCCTACCATTAAGTGAAACCAGGAGGAATCACCCTCGATGGTACACTTGAGCTGGCTTGACTGAAACATCAGCAGAATGAACTAAAGAGGTAAACCTCATATCATCCCGGTGATGCTACGCTACTGAGCCGACGAGAGTGAAATACGAGTCCATTCCACTCGTAAGCCAAACTCGAAGCGACTCGGCAGAGTCTCGCCGTTGTAGGTTCCCTAGGGCGTCTGCATTGATCCGTACCTGTTACAGTTGTAATATATCGTTTCCGCGATCACTCCCAAAGTGATCACGACCCGCTATCTAATCCTAGCTAACAATGCGCGGGGCTCACTGCTGAATAATGCATAAGTAATAATAGGCAACATAGGATTAAAGGAAGGCACATCAAGGGGCTACAATGACAGGCTATGCAATTGAATAGGATTGTAATCGTAGCAGCAGCAGTAACAATGCCTAGTGCAAGAAATGTACGGAAAGATAGGCGATATATGGGGAAGAGAATGGCTCTGCTTGCCTGGAAGCTCGACGGTAGAAGTAGGGTCGTCGACGAAGTAGTCGTACTCAGCAGCGGTGTAGTCGACGGCAGCAGCGGGGTCTACCGGAGATTAAGGGGGGAAGAAACAGTAAATATACAGCAAACATATACAAACAGATACATGTCATGACAGATGAAATGTTAACGGTGTTCTAACGCAGTGCAATGCACGTTGCTCGGAACGGAAATTCATCTGAGAATGAACTACCGGCTCCGGGTGATTACCGGACAGGGTGTCTGGAGGGGGGAGATATCATGCCGGAGGTGTCATGGACATCCGACACATGTGTGAGTGGTGTATCCGGATTAGTTGATCTATTCCGAACAACTTTCGTGTTCGAAATAAATTCATCCGGAGGGTTTATCGGTATCGGGAAATTATTGGACTGATGGTACCGGAGGGGGACGGTTCGATGTTCGGCATGTTAGAGGGGTGTGGTGGGGGTATGGGTATCGTATCCGAACTCGGTGATCCGTTCTGAGTAACTTTCGTATACAAAAGTTTTTCATCCGGACAACTTTTATCGGTACCGGGAATTATCGGCAGACGGCCCGAAGGGGGGAATGTCGATGTACGGTAAGTTAGAGGGGGTGGTGGTTGGTATATGGATGGTGTATTCGTATTCGGTATATTTTTCTGATCAATTTTCATGTATAAAGTTTTTGAATCTGAGTTACGGTTTAAAAGTTATTGAATTTCAAAGTTTTAAATCATTTAAATGATTTTTGGAATTCTTTTATTATTAAAATAGAAACATTTTCCACAAGTCTATCCAGAACAGTGCTGACATGTGGGCTCCACATGTCAGCCACATATTTTAATAATTTAATTAATTAAATCTAATTACCTAGTGGGGCCTACATGTCATACTCACATTTCTATAAAAGCATTTTAATTAATTAAACAACGTGGGGCCCATCTGTAAGTGGCACATGTGTTAGGTAGCAGTTATTTAACTAAATAATTTGCCAGGGCCCACATGTATGTCTAACAGAGGCATTTAATCTAAAAAAATCTTAAGCTAATTTTTACCGGTTGGGCCCGCTTGTAAGAGACAGAGAGGGGGGGGGGGGGTGATTAGCCGCTGGACATGGCACGGGCACGCCGGCGGCAACAGCAACACGGCGGCAAGTCGGAGCTGGAGCTCCGGTGACCAAATGAGCGGCGGAGGGGATGAAATCGACCGTGGCTTGGGCCACAAATCTAATGGTGGTCCCGGTGGACGACAGGGACGACCGGGGGAACGACTACGGCGAGTCCTGGCGGCGGCCGGAGCACAGCTCCACGGCGAACGACGATAGAGGGGCCAAACCGACGCGCTAATTTGTGCAAAATGTGCGGCAACTCACATTGGTGCTCGGGAAGATCTCGACGGAGCAGATGGAGGTCGGTGTGGCGTGAATCGGGCGGCGGGGCCGACGGCCGTGGCGGTGAGGACGGCGGCGATTCATCGACGACAGTTGCTCCCGGCTCGAGCTGGGGGTTTGGGGTGGCGTGGAGGAGCACGACGAAGGTCCCGGACGTGCGCTCGTTGCACGGGGAGGCGGTTGGCCGCGCCGGCAATGATGACGCGCCCGCGACCGCGCACGGGTGTGGAAGAACAGGGAGAGGGAGGGGAAATGGAAGCGGCCTACGGCTCGATTTAGGTTTAGGGTTCACCGGGAAGGCTCGGGGCGTTCTTATCTCCGCCGGCACGCCGTGGATGGCCGCCACGGCGGCACGGCCGGCCATGGCGGTGGTGGATGCGTGCCACGCACCACATGGTGAACAGGAGAAGGGGGACGACCCCGGTGGGCTGGGTGGGCCGGGTTGGGGTGGGTTGGGTAGATGGGCCTCGCCCAGTGTGATGCTTCGCATTTTTCTTTCTTTTAGTTTTTTTTCTTCTGTTAATATTTAATTGGCCTTCAAAATGATTTTTATAAAAATTCCAATCAATTCTAATATTATGGTTACATCATACAAAGATGCCACAAAAGATTTGGATCAAATATAAAATCATTTGTATTTTCTATAATTATTTAATAATTAAAATGGGCTACTTTGCTACTGTTCTTAATTTGTTTATACCATTTAAACAATTTAATAAATTCTCAACTCCATTTTACTAACACCTACTGGTTACTTGGCATTTTATAAAATAGGTTCCACAATTTTTAGTGCACCCAAAATTCCCACTTGTTTATTAAAATTATCATGGCAATCTAATAATCCACAAGCTATTGTTTTTATTTCATAATACTTTCTAAACACTTTAATAGAATATCCATTGTTATTTTAATCATGGCCCAACGATGGCTAGGCAATTCTATTAATAGGTTTCACAATTTTGGGTTGATCTATGATTTCCATTTATATATATTAATTTTCAAAACAATTGTGATAACCCCACAACATTGGTTCCATCATAAGCATTGACTTGTGATTATTCACATGGCTAGTTGGATTTGGTTTAACCATGGTCAAGTTGATTGACATGCATCCACAATCCTTGGAGCAAGATTTACAATCCACACTTATTTGAAAATTTTATCAGGGTTGGAATTTCAATGAGCTGTGATCAAAGGTGTTCAAGGCTTGATCATCAACAGTAATGATCACTAACAGTGGAATCACTGTAGCGATTACTGTACTGGATCTGAGGGTGTTACACCGCGTGAGTGAAATTTTAATATTGGAGGGTCGTCTTGCAAAATTTGTAGGCTGGTCAAATTTCCCAATTCGTTCTCATACCTAATCCTAAATCCCCAATTTCTCATCTATTCTTGCTCTGCTCTGCTCTGTTCTCCTCGCTTCTCCTCTGATCTCGTTGCTTCTTGCTCTCATCGCCCCTCCCCTTAATAGGCACTGGTAGCTCGCCCGCCTCGAACTCCATGTCAGGCGCCGGTAGCTCGTCCGCCGCCAACTCCATGTCCTCCGCCAACTCCAGGGGGAGGCTCCCGTTGATCGATTGCCCGGACTGTGGACAGGTGGTGAGGACCTACGTTTCTAGCACTGAAGATCATCCAGGATGGCGATTCTATAGGTGCAAGACGCACAAGGTAACTACTAGTTCTCACCTCGCCGTTATCATCTCCTTCTCTGTGTTCTTACATTTTCTCATGTACTGTGAAGGTGAAATGCAATTTTTGGCACTGGGAGAAGAATTATGAGGCATATCTCATTAAGCATGGTCATCTCAATGATGATGGACATGAGGATGTTGTTCCTGAGGAGGTCAGTATGTTGAAGAAGAAGAAGAAGAAGGAAAATGAAGAGGAGGAGGAGGCAGGGAAGAAGATGGACAAGGATGAACAACTAATGTTGATGATGGCACTGTTCAAATTAGGCTTTGAAGTAGTGAAGCTTCTGAAATGTGTTGTTGTGTTGCAGTTTGTGATGGTTGTTGTAAGTGTATTTGCTATTTTTAGGGCTTAATTATGTGTTGCAAAGTTCAGATAGTTTATCCTGAAGGAAATTGCATTTTGAGGTTGTGATGTTAGTACCTTTTCTGTTTGTCACTGGTAATGAATGTTGACGAGTAATCAGTTTGAAATGAAGTGTGTTCATTCAATCTATATATTCTGAATGTTTTTCTTAGTTGATCAGTACTCAATACGAATGCGGTGTTGTCAACAAGCCTCGACAAAATCCTAGGCTTTTTTCGAGGCTTATCGACGACCCTCGACAAAATCCTACCAACCTTAATGAATTTAAACATACATTAAATAAATGGACAGAAAGATTAAACCAACAGTATTAACTATCATCAAGTATCATCAAAAACATTAAATATGAATGGACAGTGCATTTGCTGAGAAAAATTTAAAAAGTTGCTGCCTTTGCTATCATTAACTATCATCAAGTATCATAAAAAACTATCATCAAGATGTAACCAAACAAGGTTCAATCCCTGAAGATATCAAACATTGAACGAGCAGTATGACTTGTATTTTGACCAGCTACTGCCTTTGCTGTTGCTTGAGCTATCTTCTTCTCCTCCTGCGCCTTCCTTTTCTGCTCTGCCACGTGTGCCTTTATTGCTGCTTGAGCTAGCTTCTTCTCCTCCTGGGCCTTCCTTTTCTCCTCTGCCACTTGTGCCTTTCTCTGTTGTGTTTCTAGTTTTTTTTGTTCTGCAACTTGTTTCTTTCTATGAACTTTCTCTGCAGCTATAGCCTTCTTCTCTTGTGCTTTATTCTCTGCCGCTTGTAGCTTCTTTAGGATTTCTGCTTCTTTCTTCTCTTCAAATTGCCTCAGTTTCTCTTGTTTCATTTGTTGTGCTTTATGGGTAATACTGGTTCCCATTGATGCAGTAGAGCCAGCAGCTTCTTTTGCAGTAGCAATGAAAGTAGAGTCTGGTAATGGCCCTAGGTGAGTTCTCGGTTGAGTAGGAGGTGGGAGCTGAAACAGATGGTAGTCATGGAATTAGTTCAGTACACAACAACAAAGAATACCATAAGAACAATTTATTTCATGTTTCACATTGTAAACTTACATTATCCATCATCTGTTTCAACATGGTTTCCTCCAAGTTTGTATACGTGGCTCTCTCATTATTTGCTTCAAAAGTATACTCCTGACTACCATGACTTGTATCATTCTGATTTTTTTTGCAATTAGTGCACATAAAAAGCAACATAATTGTAAGGAATAGACGAGCTCAAGTTACATAATTAATCATACCCGAGTAATCATAGCCTCTGTCTCCTCATTTTTTTCTGGCCCTCTTCTTCGGTTGCTTCTTTGGTGGAATTCCTTCTTTGTAAGATTTGCATCCACCTTTGTTGTGCCCTGGAAGACCACAATGGCTGCAATGAATAATGACTCCATGCTTTGACAGTTTGACCCCTCCTCTCTTGCTTGGTTTCTCCTCAGGTTGTTTCCTTCTATTCTTCTTCTTCCTCCCAACTTTATTTTCATATTTTGGAGGGTCAATGTGTGGGGCATCGATAATCTGGTTCCACTCAGTCATGTCTCTAAGTGGCATTAACAAGTGAGCGTAAGCCCTATTGTAACTCTCAACTGAGTAGCAAGAATGAAAAAAATCCACTGGATTAAGTCTTGCTTCTCTCATACATGCAATTGCATGATGGCATGGAATGCCAGTCAAATTCCACCTTTGACAGCTACATGCCCAGTTCTGCAACTCAACAATGTAGTCCTTGCCCATGCTAGCAACCGAGTAGACACCATCTCCTGCTTCTAATGGATAACAGTTTTTGGACAGTTCTATGTAGTTGTCCAGCTTCTTTTGAATTTTGGGACATACGGGTCCTGCAAACAACAGTGCTTCATCTCTTTTGTTGCATATCCTTGTTGTGAGCTGGTTGAAAATTCTCTTAATCATTGCTAGAATTGGAAGTTCCCGTGCCTCAAGAATATACCTACACATTCACATGATAATGTTTTCGAATTAAAGTTTGTTAGGTACACAACAAAAAGCTTCACTCAAGGTTTACTCAGTCTTACTTGTTGAAAACCTCATAAATGTTGTTGAGTAGTAAATCGCATTTGGCCCAGTCGCTCTGAAAAGCTTTAACCCACTGGTTTGGGGGTAATTCTTCTAGCCATTTGTATGCATCAATGTTAATGATCTTCATTTCCTCCATCGCCTCATCAAACCTATCAGTGGTCGTGGATCTTGCTATTTTCCAGAGTTGATTTTTGAGAACTTCGCCTCTGAATTCTTTGTTAAAGTTCTACCATAGATGTCTCACACAAAATCTATGTTCTGAGTAAGGGAAAAACTGTTGTACAACTTTTATTAATCCCTGCAAAATCATGTTGCAAAGTTCAGTTAAAATGCATAAAATTCAGTTACAATGATGGAAACTTGCAAAGTTCAGTTACAATGCTGGAAACTTGCAAAGTTCAGTTACCTTTTGTTTGTCTGACATAAAAGTCCACAAGGATGTGTCCTGGATTCCCAAATCCCTCTTCAAAGTATTCATAAACCATTTCCAGCTTTCTTAGTCTTCAATGCCCACAACAGCACATGCAAAAGGAAATATGCAATCATTTGGGTCAACTCCAACAGCAGTTAACAAAATTCCCCCATTGTTGGTCTTTAGGTGGCATCCATCCAGACAAATCACTGGTCTGCAACCTTCCATGAACCCCCTTTTCATTGCATCAAAGCTGAAATAGCACCGCTGAAACCTACCATGATCATTGACACAAAGATAGAAAGTACTTCCTGGATTTGATCTTCTAAGTTCACTTGCAAAGTCCCACAACTTGTTGTATTGTGCATCTTCATCTCCATATATTATTTTCTGAGCTAACTTCCTTGCTCTGCCAAGTTTTGATCTGGAGACCTTCATGCAAAAATCTTTCTGCACTAGCCTTCCTAAATTCTTTAAACTGATGTTCTCATCATCTCTAACAGTTTCAATGTATTTCTCTGCAATGAACCTGTAACTAAAACCTCTGATTTTCCACTTCTTTGCACAAGTGTGCACATCAACTAGTCTCTTTATCATGAAGCACTTGCTTCTATTGTCATAAGAAGCCCACATGTACCAGGGGCAGCCTTCCTCACACCTAGCAGCAAGTCTTTGTTGGTCATTTGTTAGCATGTGTATACACACTCTGTTTTTGCAGCTGTACTCTGTGATAGCCCTTCTGGGTAATTTAACAGAGTCAAACACTTGGCCTACTTTGAAAGTTGGATTTAACATGTCCTCTGGTGCAAATGTTTTGAACTTCAACCTCAATTCCTCATCGTCAGATTCAGGTAATTGCAGCTCCTCTTGTTCTGAATCCTCATTGGGCTCTGCAACTTTCTTCCCTTTCAAATCATGTGCACCTGCAACTGAATCATCATATAAATCATCATCATCCTCTGATATATGTTGGTCACTGTCCACAAATTCTGGAATATAGTCCTCATCATCTGACTCTGAATCTGTGTCATGCTCATCTAATGGAGACCTCCTTTTCAGATTTTTAGCCCTATCTGCAATGCTGCTAGAGGTAGGAAACTTTGGCTTAATTGGACTGATGATAGGTGGTAGCTGAGTACTAGGGAACCTAACTACATCATCATCAACTTGACATGATTCCTAGCTCTGTTCAATGTTGTTGCTAGTATCAACATAAAAGCACAATAACTTGTTTCCAAGTGCTACTGCACATGACATGTTTTCTATGTCTTTACCACTACTGATTTCTGACAAGCCATTGTGCATCATCTCAAATCCAGGCAGACACCAGAAAACCTTTGCATTTGCACAAATAGGTAAGCCCAATTGGCACAACATTTCAGCAACACCGCTCAACCACCAATACCCTCTGTCACAGTAATCAAACCATGCCATCTTTCCATTTATGTAAGACATGTTTGTGCCTTCTCCAATGAAAAACCCACCATAATTCACAGCCACAGTAAATAAATCATCTAGATCAGCACCTACATTTCCATAACAAAGTGATTAGAATCAGTTCAATTCATCTAAATGTACAGAAATGCAATTCTGAATTTCACTCTTATGCAGGTAACACATGAACACATGTTACTGCACACAAATTCAATTAGCGCAAACTTTGGCCATTCAGTTCACATCAAAGAAACAGACCACATGATTATCCTCCCAATTATGCATGATTCACATCAAACCTTCAAACAACATGCCTAACACCCTAAAAAACACTACTTTTATCACCAAAGAACAGAGCATGAAGCAGGTCAACCCCCCCCCTCAAAACCCCTGCTTTCATGCCTCAAAAAACATGATTTCATCACGAACGAACAGAGCATAACCTTGTCAAAAAGAGGGGCGATCTACACGACGAGCATTGCCTTGTAAACAAGAGGGGTGATGTACACTAGGAGGGACATGAACATGATCACCGTGAGCAGCCGAGCAGGGGTGGCGATCACTCACCGTACACAGGGGGAGGCTCTCCATCAGGCCGCAGCCGCGGTGACATGATTGGATTCGACGGCGAACTCAAAGCCGCCGCCGCCGCAGCGTCCTTGTAAACCCTAGGCGATCAGCGTCGCCTCCTCCTCTTTCCTTTCCTCTCTGCGGTTTTGGAGCATCGACAGACCCGAGGTGGGCTTCAGGAGTTTTCTGTACGAACGTGGCACCGTTTTGCAAGACGGCCCTCCAATATTTACATTTCACTCCCGCAGTCCTCGAACGATGACATGGCAATGTACAACGACGAAAATACTGAAGAAAACGTAGGCAGTGACCATATCTGCGCACACGGAACAAGTTTGTCAATGCCAACAGTTCATTTTCTGAATTCAATGACCTTTTTGCACAAGTCGAACGAGTTAAATGGTTGTTGATGAATTTTACTCAAATTTATGTTAGAAGCTCACTTATAAGATTCAAGACAGGAAATGCTAACGTGAACACCCGATCCGCATTATATGGTTGATCAAACCCGCAAGAACACGCTCTTAAGACCAATTAACTAAATCGTTTACCCACGTATGAAACATCATACTCATAGGAACTTCTGCATTCTTATGGCATCTCTAGCCGATTATAGTGGAGTATAACGTTGAGTAGACTTAGTTGAGTATAATTATACTCCACTAAGGATGGTCGGACCTAGACGGTCCTCTAAATGTAGTGGAGTACTTTTTTCTCAATTCTTTAAGATTATCCGTTCAAAATTCAACCTATTGCATAAACGTATCGTTACCATTCAAATATTTAAACATAATCATTCAAAATATATGTGAATAAACTTTAAATATTTTTGACAAGCGGAATTAAAACATGAAAAATTCATCCAAAGTGCACCACTCCGCCGATCAAGTTTGATCCAAAATCATCACAACATAACATGCTAACTCAAACACCGTTGTTGTCAAAGAAGTCACCACAATATACACAAGACCATCGTCATCCTCTCGGCCATCATCGTCTTCATCATCAAAATCCTATCGGCCACCACCTCCTCCTCCTCCTCCACCACCACCACCACCGTTTTTAAGAGAACTCTCCTTTCAGATCAAGATCTCATCACGACTGAGCTCCTAGTATTTTCTTGCATTTTCATCTATTGTGGTTGAGCTCATAAACATGATAGCATGCTCTTCGGCTCTTTTGGCATCCTAAAGCCTCGCTTCCTCAAGAGCAATCCTTCGCTCCTCCGTCTTCAACTTCCTCTCCTCGGCCGCCAACTTGGTTCTCCACTTATCGACCTCCAATGTCTTGAGGTCATTTCACCTCACCATCTTCTCTTTGTTGCATTTGGCTGCCAACACTTTCTTGATCTCAACCAAAGCCATAAGTTCTCTTTGTGTATGTGCCACCGAATGCACTTCTTTCCTTTTTTCTCTTTTGCAATTTTGTTTCCTTTGGAACTTTTGTTGACATCTTCATCTTCCTCATCATCGTCCTCAACGGAAGTACCCAATCTTTGACCTTTTGGAGTTTTCTTCAAAATTCTTCGAATCCACTTTTGATTGGTACAAAGCACCTTGTAGCAATGGAACAATGCAAATGGTTTATGGCCACACTTCTTGTTTTTTTTTTCATTTCGAAGAGCTCTTGAAGGCTAGGACCATACTCATCACTCTGCACATCGCTTGGAGGTGCATGGTTCAATTGTTCAATGCAACCAGACCATCGGTTGCATTTGATCTTGGATGGTGCTCCAACGATGACCAAGTGAGCATTGGGTGCGGCTTGATGTCACCTCCATGGATTTGACATAGTGCTCCAAAATTCTTCCCCAAAAAATGATCTTTGGTCTTTGGATTGATCAATTCCAATGGTTGCATCTAAAGAGATGTTCATCAAAGCATTGCAAAGAGCTATATCTTCGGTTTGACTATAATTGCTAGTCCTAGTCCTCTTTATCGGTTGAGTCTCGACCTCCTCTTGAACGGTCACCTCCTCTTCGGTCGTATCCTCTACGGCCGCCTCTTCTTCGATCTCATCCTATTCAGCCGCATCCTCTTCGACCTCCCCTCGAACCACTTGATCAAAAATCAAATCATAATTAAGATCCTCAAGGCCCAATGTTCGAGAAGACTCCAAGGACGCCATGAATTTGACCGTGCTCATCCCTGCACTACGGCAAAAACACCGAAAAAATTCATCATCCATCGGTCTCCCAACAATGCAAATGGACCGAATGATTTTTTTTACCTTATAGGCTTTTCACCGAACTCTTGGAGCCCGTGGTCTTTGTTGTCGGGCGCGGCGACCGGACGAGCCGGAGCGGTGGCCATAAGGGGCGGCCAAGTAGAGGAACGCGCCGGCGGACGACCAGGAGGAGTAGGGGCGGCCTTCTTCTTCTCCTTCATCGCCATCGCTTCGGCAAGGGTCGTGGTGGCCGCCCTCGACTTTCAGGAACGTTTGGCATCGTCAGGAGCCGTGGAAGGGATATCGGATGACACCGGTTGCACGATGGCCACTGCGGTCCTCCTTTCAGCGATGTCAGCTGATGTGGTGGAGCGATGGGGATTTTTTTATCCCCAACCGTTCTTCGGCACATGGGGCGGCGCTTCAACATTTTGTGGCGGCAACGCGTTGGCGATGGTGGCCGGTAGGGTGGCGGAGGGGTCTTGGGAGTCCATCCTACCGCAACTGAGGTTGGCGGCGACGCGTGGGGAGGCAGTGGCGTCGAGCATGCCTCGGAGGGGAGAGGGAAAACTTTTATTTGAGCTCGATACGATCGAGTATATTTATGCGCCAAACCTTTGTTTTTTGGGGTTGAATTAAAACTCTTACTTCACTATAGATTTTTAAGGATCAGCTAGATGCAACTTAGTGAAATATAACTGAATTTATACTTCACTATAGGACTACAATGGATCGGCTAGAGATGCCCTTATAGGAATTTGAATCGTTCCTCATACAATCCACGGAAAATTCCTCACAAAATTATCATGTTTGAATCCTATGGAAGCATGCTACAACAACCATGGTGGTTGTGGGTGGCAGCACAAGGACGTGCCTTTTCGCAAAGACGCATCCTATTTTCTCAAAGCCATTTTTTGAAGGACATAATCATGTGGGATGCCAAAGTTAAACCATGAAAGGGATACATCGAGTAGCAAGTATAGCAAAGGTTCTTGTGTGTTTTCTCCCACAGCTCATCCTCTCCCGATGCCATAATTGATAAGCATAATTCGAGCCGTCGCGTCGTTCCGGCCGGTGAGACGCGACGCGCGGACGGCATTTCTTCCTTCTCATCTTCATCTTGTTCAAGTGTCACCTCGAGGATCGATGGTGGATTGGTTGGGGTTGGGCTTGGGCTTGACGTCGTACTCGTAGCTGCGTTTGGTGAGACGCGCCCTCCTCCCCTGCCCTGCCTGCTTTAGATGACACGCTTTGCTGGCTAGATCAGATCGTGTAGATAGATGGACGGCTCAACCATGAAGGGTGATCTGATGTGATCGGTGCACCTACTACATGCAGTGCGAGTCGGTGACATGCGAGTCGGTGTGCATGCATGTCTACGTACATAAAAGCACCTTTAATAGATTTTGCAAACCACTTTGTTCCGTAGAATAGCCGCCGTTTTACGGATCGAAACGAAACATCATCTCAAACAAATGCTGCAAATTCGCCTATCCAAATATTTTTAAGGGTGAACGGGATGTTTTCCCCTTGTGCGGCATATGTTCAGTTTTAAAGGATAATTTCCCATTCCCCTTATCGATGGAATAATTTGACGGGCCCAAAACTTTTAGCTCGCGCACTTCATTCCACCGACACCGACGCTGCATATCCCGATGACTGCTGCTTCCCTTGATCACTTCTCGCCATGAAATGTTTTTCACATGTCATCCACGGCTTTCCCCCACCTATATGCGACCTTGTGGATGTCAAAATCCTTATCGTGCACGTGTAGCCATCGCCATGGCTCCGTTGGGGAGCTCCGCTTGAGGCTCCGTTGCAGTCGTGGAGGCTTATAGCGGCGGTGAATGAGCATCATAAGCGTTGGTTGTTAAGGCCGACATGTCATCCATTCCACCATGTTCCTGGTGCCAGATCCAACCCCAGGACGCGAGCTCCCTTTGCGCATGGATCGACGGGGGAGGGCGTTGAGCTCGCCATCTCGTCGGGGTCGTGCACCTTCGGCCTAGATCCGCTAGCCACTCTACCTCCTCCCTCAACCCCGCAACGATGATAACCTCCTCCCTCGACCCGAAAGCCACGACGTCACTCCTCTGGAGGAGGTCCACACACGGGTTGTAGCTTCGTCACGCCCATCTCCGACTCCCCTCCCCCGCCATGGCCGCATGGTTCAAACGACCAAGGTTGTTTCTTTCGTCGAAATCGACAAGATGGGTTGATATTTTAAAAACAACAACCATTAAGACAAGCACAATGGGAAAATTTGATGTTTCAAAGGCAAGGCCAATGTAATCATACCCGCCGTAGCAGCACAAGAGCATGTCACCTATCATCGTGTGTGTAATTCGATATGGAGACCACTACATTTCGGCTCATGTGGAATAGGCATGAAAATGAAATAATCAAAACCACGTAAAGAATGATTTCCCTCAAAGAAGCCCCTAATTGTCATGAACTCGTGTTTCCTTCATCTATGACAAGATAAACTCTAGTCCAAGTAAATATTACACCCTCCGTTCCTAAATATAGAGTGTATAATATTTTTTTAAAGTCAAACTTGTTTATCTTTAACCAATTTTTAAAGAAATGTATCAGCATCAATTATATCAAATCGGTATCATGAAATTCGTCTTGAAATATATTCTTATATTTTATTTACTTTATATTATAGATGTTGATAGTTTTTGTTACCAATTTGGTCAAAGTTAAAGAAGTTTCACTTTTCAAAAAAAGTATACACCCTATATTTATGAATGAAGGAAGTAAGCTTTAATACCCCCCCGTGACCTCCACATTGTATGCAAGAAGTAGATTATATCAATTTGAGTCTTCATTTATCTAAAGACCCCACCTAATGGAACAAACTTTGGAATTGTGAAAACAAACGAAAAGGAAATTATTCTAAGGGTAAGTTTTTTGAGGGGTAAAAGAAATCTATTACTATCAAGGTGGCAAGTCAGCCATTACAAGATTAACAATGTCAGGAAGGTGAGAACCAAACCAAATAGCAGTACGAGGGCTACTTCTACCGTATGCCTCGAGGGCATGACTAACTTTATTTTGCGAACGCCTAATAGCGGAAATCTTGATCTCTCTTGCAGCTTCTCGAATCAACAACTTCATCTCTTCAACCAGAGTTCTCAGGTTTGAGCGATTGACAGAACATTCATTTTTTTTGAACGGTAAAGAGGGTCGCGAAGACCCGAGAATGCATTTAATTCATAGAGGCAGTACAGATTACAAAGAAGCCCCTCTGAAACATCAGAATAACACATAGGGGCTGGGAAATAACAAAGAGGACCCTAGAAGAAAGCGAAAAAACGCGATCCAGTCCTCCTCCGCTACTGCCTCGCCGGAGCAGCCCGCTGCAACCAGCACCAACACCGCCGGGGAGCTTGCCACTTGGGGTGAGGGCGCCGAAGACTGTCACAGTCTGGGTGCTAGAGTTCCTCCAAATCGGCACCTTGGCCAGGAGGTTGCATCGACGCCGGCCTGGAGCCGCTTGCGTCCATGGGAACGGCTGCCTTTCGGCCAGCATAATCGACGGCGCAGCGAGTCGAAGTCACCTGAGAATCGCCGCCGGGATTGAGCTCGAGGGAATAAACGCATCATCGGATCCAAGATTAGTTGATCCATCAGGAGGCGCCCACCGCCCACATCGCCCTCCATCACCAAGATGGATCGGGGAGAGGTCAGCAGCCGCGGATCCAGAGGGGATCTTCCAGTCGGGGGAGGGATAGGCGAGCTTATTGAGGAAGGAGCTTGAGGACGCGAGGATCTCCGCCGCCATCCACCATGGACGCCAGCAACAAGACCACCATGACCTCATCCCATCGCCGCTCGCCGGCGACCGAAGGAAGCTCAACAGGAAGGTAAAAAAACTAGCTACAGGCGAGCATACCCACCCCCCTACTCCACTCCCACCGGCATCGCCGACGGAGGGAGCAGGAGGGAGGCAGCCGCAGTCGAGGTCGTCAGTCAACTAGAGGTGGGTTGGGAGAGGAGAGAGCTGGGTTGGGAGAGGAGTGGTAACCACAGAACATTCATTCAGTAGGCCAACTGCCTCCGTGCTATCCATCTCCACGATGATAGGGAGGTCAGTGTGATGGAGGGCAAGATCAAGCCCTTCCCTGATGGCCTCCAGCTCAGCTTGGAGGCTATTATCACATGCACATAACTAACGGCATGCAGTGAAGAAGATCTGCCCAGCCTCAGAGCGGAGCACCATTCCACATCTGGCGGCTCCCGTAGCCGCAACAAAACTATCATCAACATCCATTGCACAAGAGAGAATCAAAGCAAAATATATATATTATCCCTCAGTCCAACATGTTCCGGTGTATAGGCCCAACGCATATCCTTAAACCGTTAATTTAACCCACATAATATGTGTTATATGTTATAAAAAATATACCATTTAAAAGTCCAGAGTCTAGATGTTGTATTCTTATTGGTATATTTTTTATGTTAAACAATTCATATTAAATTAGACAAATTGATAATTTAGGGATGTGCGCAGATACTATATGTTAGGAAATTAACGTACGGGACCGTACGGGCCCCACCCTTTCTTGGGTGGGGGGTTTTCCTTCTAGGGTTTGGTCCTCTCCACCTACCCCTCTACCCCTATATATACCCATGTATTGTATGGAAAGAGAGACACCAATTGATAATAAAGATTAAGTCCAGACTATTTCTCTGTCTCCTTTTACTTTTCGCATCTGTGATTGTGCCGCATGTACGACTACTTCGACTACGCTTTCGCTCCACGCCCTTGGACCGGACTCGCCGGCAAAGGTTGTGGAACACGTTATCAGCACGAGCTCCGCCGACTGATCTGCCTCGAACCTTCATCAAGCAGGCTCTCGTCGTTCATCACGGAGGTACAATCTAGATCCGATTGCAACAACGGTTTTACATATGTCTATGATTCCGTTCTTGCCTTCTTTCGGATTTATTCGATCTATGATGTGGATTTTTTTTGCTTGATCGGAGCAGACCTGATGTCGCCGGCATAATGCAGATCGATCTTGCATCAAGAGAAATTTTGCTAACTACATCATAAAAATACGGTGTATATGCATGCTCCAGATGAGCACGACACCACCATGATGTATCCGTTGTACACACATTTTTTTTCATCCATGTACCTGATGTACATGTGCTCCTGATGAGCATGGCATCATCGTTGGCTACTGTAGAGCCGTTCATCGTGTGTTATCCGGTCGGCTGAGCCGCCAAGCCACACAATGAGCTCCGCACTACGTAGCGCCACAATGCATCGGATGTTTACGGGACAGTTGTGATGTACCCGATGTACACACATCGTGGCATCCCGATGATGCACGATTTTTTTCTTCTCCTTTCTCAAGTCTGTACTTGTTGTCCAGATGACATTTATTATTGGCTCCATACGCGTGCTTGATGTACGCTTGCACGTCGCTTATCTTGTCGTATATGAACTATGGGCTGATCGTTGTGTACACTGGTCTCCTGTTGTCATGCACAAGCCCGCGAGTTGATCGTCGCGTCCCGCTGACGTGCGTTCACCGCTGCGTGCGTTGGCCGCCTCGACTTGTTGTCCCGCGCTAGCCCGCGAGTTGATCGTTGTGTCCCGCTGACATGCGCTCGCTACGTGCACTGGCCGCCTCGACATGTTGTCCTGCGGTAGCCCGCGATCTAATCAGGAATAAAGGCTACACAATTGGCATGACAGTGTGTGCGTGCAAAATTAATCTACGCGCAAGCAGCTTAATCGATCTCCATAGTAGCACATGCATGCTCAAATTTTTGAGTATGTGCATGGTTGTATGCGAGTCTCGTGCACGATCCGACGCGCTCGCCTCTGTGCTTTGCAGGCAGCCGTTGTCGTGATCTTGCTGGTCACCACGCCCTGCTGCACTTTGTCGCCGCACCCGCCTGCTCACACTGGAAGCCTAGCCTGGCTTCATTGCACCTCTGTGTGCCTGCTGCACACCAGCGCCCGCCATGACCGTCGTGCTAGCTCAGCTGTTGTGTTTGTGTTGCCTTACGTACACACGGGCGTACATATGCGGCTATCTGCATTATGCAAGTGCGTGGACCCCATACTTGGCCGTGTGCAGCATGCGTATAAGGTACTTATCGCATTATGTCGGCCGCGAACACGCTTGACCGAGCTGTGTGTCATGACTACTAGCCGCCCGCGAGCTCGCATGCTTGCAGGCCGCGCCGCAGTTTTCGCCGTGCAAATTGTTTGTGATATGCTTAACATGTTTTCATCTTTATCATGCTTGTACTATATGTTTTCATGGCTAGAATTAATTGTTTAATTACTTTTAATCGCTTTGAATCATTATTAGCATGTTTTTAAATATTGGAACGTCATGTTAATGAATAAATTTGTATCATCATCGCAATTATGCAATAGATTACCTGATGTAATCAAATTACCCGATGTAACAGGATTACCTGTTGTAATCTTGAAATATTTGCATATATTGTTGATGGCTGAAATCATCACCCAGGAGATCACCAAGCTTGTCTATAACGAGCTACTACCCCACCTAAATATCACATGTAGAAATCGTCCTCGATCGAGTCCAAGCGACTCTCGTGAATGATAGGCTTGTGAACCCAGCTGGTCCACACCACCACTATTCTACGTGCACAACACGTGGAACCATCCTCGAGCAGAAGTGACTCGAGTGGACTACAACTTGATGACCCAGTTGGTCCTACCACCACTACTCCAGATGAGTGTGTATGGGTGTTGCCCTTCTTTAAATTCCATCTCTGCAATACTTTGCAAAATGAGTATACGACAGGAACAAAGTGTTTTCTCACTTTTGGCACGCTTTCATATAGTTGTTGGCCAGAACGAAATACAATGTTCGCTCGCATGAGAGTATAGAGTGGAATTTTGTGGTGCTACAAGTTTGGGATATCTACATTGTTCGGGGGAGGCACCATTGGCTACAATGGTATATTTAGGGGGAGGCGCCATCGGCTCCCATGGAAGAACCTCTATAGGTGCCCACGGTAGAGCACTTGGCGCCCCCGCCTCGATGCCCATGAAAGTGGACATGGTAGATCACTTGTTGCTCGCCCTCTCCACACTGGCTTAGTATGTTGGCACCTTGAAAATAACCTAAGATGTGGAGAAGCTTAGTCAACTTGAAATCTAGGCCCAAGTCTATGATGTAATCATTGACTCTGCCTAGTCTCCTAAGTATTATGATCTCTTCGGCATTCTTGATACATCTATAATACCTAAATAGTTCATCCCCACTAACATTTCTATCTTGACATGCAACCTATCCACATCATCAAGTAGGTCCACCATGCAAAACAAATCCACTAACTATGCATGCACATGCTTCCATTAATTGCATGCACATGCAACCTAAATAAATAATAATTTTTATGCACTTAGTCTCACAATTTACAAGAGACTTTTTTATAAAAAAAAATTATGAGTTATCTCATATTTTATTTTTCTATGCACATATATAATTGATATTATCGCTTTAACCTTAGCCAATGGTGGAGATGTCTCCGCTATCTCTACTCAACATTATTTTCATCTCATATTGCCTCTCACCATATATTATCAAGCTAATAAAAAAATCATACTCATTTTTTTGGATTTTCATCAAATTTCTTACATTTTTTCTTTAAACAGTATTGATTTCAAAAGAGAATTTATAATAAAATTATATTACTCTTAATAGTTTTTCTCATGTTTGAAAAAACCATTTTTCTTATATTTTTTAAAACCCATTTTCTTATATTTTTTCTCTGAAAAATTCCCGCAGCAACGCGCGGGGTATCATCTAGTTTTTTTGGTCTGTGAGCTCTATAAAAGCAAGAAATATTCATTATTTTGATGCTTGAATGACATTTTATCATTCATTAATTTCGCTATTTAAATATGATGGCATGTTATGTTCTGAGATATTATGCTTTTTGTTTTATGTAATGTTGCTTCTTCCTCGCTTCATTATATTCGTCGATGCAATATCTTAGAACACTTGTGGCACCCCATTGGAGTAAACATGTCTTGTGGAAAACGATACACAAATACCATTTTGAGAGAGATTATGTGCTTTGAGTTTAATCTCGAGGGAATGTTATGAAAATCGCCGGCTGCGATCTAGCTCGGGATGAGCCACTATCATACTAACCCAAGGGAACAACTTTTATCATCAAGTGATGCATCGTTGTACCCCAAGTCACTCGCAACCTCTTAAGTTCCATAAACATTCACGCTAATAGTCTCCTGTTGAGACCGGTGTTGTGATTGGCCAGAATATCCCAAATTCACCGAGCATGATGAAAGTGGTAAACATGTTACTGAAAGTTTTTCCTCCATTGGACACCGGGCTACGCTACACGATAATTGTAGCACTGCCTGTGTACACTACCTTCCGAAGCTCAGAACTATTTTGCCTCTGGCATGATAGATTAGGCTACTCTATCTTAGTATGATGATGAATACAATTGACAACTCGGATGGTCATAATGTTAATGAGAAAACTTCTCGAATCCTGATGATTTTGTGTGCTCTGCATGCGCTACGAGGAAGTTAATCATTAGACCGTGCCCTTAAAAGTGAAGGATGAAATCCCAACTTGGACACATTCAAGGGGACAAATGCGGTCCAATTCAGCCCATCCTAGGGTCGTTTTGGTACTTTATGGTACGCATTGACGCTTCTCTAAGTGGTTCAATGATTGCCTGATGCAACAAGGAACCATGACAATGGGAACTGCGGTCGAGCATTTCAGTACCACATGTCCATATGTAAAACAGACTAGCAAGGGCATTGATTAAATTCACTGCTAGACTGCTCCTTCAGGGTTGTATTTTTCCAACCAGATGTTGGGAGCACGCTGTGTTACACGCTGCTAAAATCATCAACTTTATACCGTCAGCCTACAGCATCCATTCTACTATGCAGCTCGCGTATGGGTCGGCACCGAAAATTTCCCACCTTCACAGGTTCGGTTGCCAGGTGTACGTACCAACACCAACACCCCAACGATCTGCAATGGGCCTGCTCCGTAAGTCGGGGATATACATTGGTTATGAGACTGTGTCCATAATCAGGTATTTGGACCCCCATGACATGTAATTGTCATACGACCCATTTGCGATTGCATATATGACGAGGATCTCTTTCCGACTTTAGGGGGGAGGAAATCAACCCATTGATGATAAAAGTCGAGAAATAACGTGGCAAGCCACGGGGATCCGCGTTCAAGACCCACGCACTGTTGAGAAATAAATAAGTCCAAAAGACAATAGATTTGCATGCATTAGCGAATCAACTGCCTGATCACTTTAGTGACTTGAAAACTGTGAAAAAGTCGCATATGCCACCGCGCAATGCACCGGAAAGGGTTGAGATACCAAAGTTAACTAATGGTACACCCGCTCCCGTCCAAAGGCCTAAAAGGACGCGGAATCCGGTTTCTCAAATCCTAAGTACTCGGGGACGCCTGAGGAAGAAGGATAAGAGAGATTTATCACAGATAGTCACCAAAGCCCCTAGTAAGCAAAAGGGCAGCCAATTGAGACATGGCGCAAGTACGGAAAGTTCTGTGCACGGGATTCCGGACTTGAACATCCCTATTGAGGGAACATCCAGCGGAGATGTGAGTACACACATCGGCGCGGAAAAGCTAAAGGACCTCGCTCCTGTAATGGGAAAAATGGTAGAGCAAGAGGTAGCGCTAGATGCGCTCCATGACGAAATGGCCATAAATCATATAAATAAAGGAGAGTCAAGGAACTGAGCAACGACGACTGTCGACATTAACTTTGGTAAGAAAGTTGCCTCAATCATAGATCCTGACCTAGGCCTAACAATCCTGCTGATTGTAAAAGAAGGTTGGATTGGAAAGATTGGCAGAAGGAAATTACCTCATAAGTGAGGTGGTTTGGTACAAAAGCAAGGCTCGTCACTCAAGGGTTCACTCAATGACCAGATGTCAATATTGAGGAAACTTACTCCCCAGTCATGGATGGTATAACCTTTAGATATTTGATCTCAATGGCAGTAAATCTGGACTTAACAATGAAATTGATGGATGTTGTCACTGCTTACCTATATGGTAACCAAGATAGAGCAAATCGGGGTCAATACAATGTTCTTCTTAAAGTCATTGTATAGACTTGAACAGTTTGGTAGGATGTGGTATAATCGTTTGAGCGATTTCCTTCATCAGAAGGGCTACACGAGCAGTGATCCAAGATGGATCTTGTATAATCTCGGTGCACGTGGACGATTTGAATATAATCAGTACACCTAGAGATATTGAGGAAGAGATTTCTTACCTGATGTAGGAATTCGAGATGAAGGATTTGGATAAAACCAAGTTTTGTTTGGGTCTGCAACTTGAACATTCCCCTGCTGGGATTCTAGTGCACCAGTCTGCCTACACCCAGAAGGTGCTGGAGAGATTTGGATTTGATGAGGCATATCCATCTAAAACCCCAATGATTGGGAGGTCATTGCAACAAGATAAGGACTCGTTCGGGCCTAAGGAAGAGGGGGAGGAATTCTGGGACCGGAATTCCCCTACTTGAGCGCCATTGGAGCACTCATGTACCTCGCGAATTGTACATGACCGAACATCACGTTCGCTGTCAATTTGCTTGCTAGATACAGTTCTGAGCCTACCAATAGACATTGGAAAGGCATGAAGAACGTCTTCCGATACCTGCATGGGACCAAAGATCTTGGGTTGTCTTATAGAATGAATCAAGACCTATCGTTGGTAGGCTATGCTGATGTTGGGTACCTGTCGGATCCGCACACTTCCAAGTCACAGACTAGATATGTTTTTCTTTGTGGTGGAACTGCAATTTCCCGGAAATCGTCTAAGAAAAGTCTTGTATCAACTTCGACGAACCACTCAGAAATCATAGCACTGTATGAAGAATTACGAGAGTGTGTGTGGCTTCGACGGATGATTCGCCACATTCAGCAGACGTGTGGGCTGAATACCGTACAAACCCCCACCATTATCTATGAAGATAATGCAGCTTGTGTTGCACAAGTATAGTTAGGGTATGTGAAGAGTAATCTCACAAAACATATCAACCCCAAGTTCTTCTATGCGCATGAGCTGCAGAAGATGAACGAGGTGAGGATCTTGCATAATAAGTCGTGTGACAATCTCGCTGATTTGTTCACTAAATCATTACCGACGTCATCTTTTGAAAGGTGTGTTCGTGGAATCGGTATGATGAGACTTAGAGAAATGCCAGATTCATGGGGAGATTCTTCACACCCTTATCTGTAAATCTCGATCCAGATGATAGAGTACTCAACCTGATGTTGAGTGAATTGTACTCTTTTTCCCTTATGTGAGTTTTCCTGATGTTTCTCACATTGAGGTTTTTGATGAGGCAATTCGTGCAACATGAGGAGACGTATTCTATGTGCTCCTTCTCCATATTTTTCCCACTGGGTTTTTCGGAGTTTTTGAGACATAGGCAATACGGGATGACGGACCAAGGGGGAGTGTTAGGAAACTAACGTACGGGACCGTACGGGCCCCACCCTTTCTTGGGTGGGGGGTTTTCCTTCTAGGGTTTGGTCTTCTCCACCTACCCCTATATATACCCATGTATTGTATGGAGAGAGACACCAATTGATAATAAAGATTAAGTCCAGACTATTTCTCTGTCTCCTTTCACTTTTCGCATCTGTGATTGTGCCACGTGTACGACTACTTCGACTACGCTTTCGCTCCACACCTTTAAACCGGATTCGCCGGCAAAGGTTGTAGAACACTATACACCAGAACGGAGGCAATAGAGCTTTCGTGTGTTTCAGTTTGATTTTTCAAAGTGAGCTTGGATTTCTTGGAAGGTTTGGAACAAAGTGAGTACTAGTAAAAATCCATTTGCCCAAGGTGGGGACCCACGTACAGGGGAGGGGAGAGAAGTAGTGTGCTCCGCTCTGTTCCCCGGGCCCCACGCACTGGACGCCACGCCGCCGCGCTCCCTTCCCGCGCCGGCGCCGCCTCCTCGGCTCCGCTCCAGCCGCAGGTACATCTCCCAGCCATCTCCGCCGCCTCCTTTCCCCGAACCCTAGATGAATTCCCCCCCACCCCCCCCCCCCCCCCCTTCCAGTCGCACTTGGATAACTCTCCGCGTCGCTCAGTGATTCCTCCCCCCGTTCACCTCGGTTCCGATTTCGTCGGTATCTCGATTGACTTGCAATGGCGCACCGCGGGCTGGTTGATTGGGGCAATTGTAGTTTTGGCATTGGTTTTGCATGATTTACTTTTCGATCAATCTGAAGAACGAACCCTGGGTTTGATGCACAATGGGAGGAATTTGCAACGCAAATTTGCCATGGCTATCTAAATCACCATTTGTGTTATACCAAAGGGTGTTTAAGCACATTGTGCTAGTACTGCAATATTTGCGGCACCCCCTCCAAATGACCAAGCCACACTCATCACTCATGGACCCTCTGATAGTCTGATGACTTTGTTTACTCGACAGATTTAAATCACCATTTTTTGTTATGCCAAAGGGAGTTTAAGCACATTGTGGTACGGTAACGGTTGCAATGATCAGGGCACACTAATGGGCCGTCTGATTCTTTCAGTGGTACAGCTAAAAATGAAGAAGGCGCTTCCCCTAAAAGGCGGGTCGGCAAGCTCGAAGCATGGGACAAAATCTCCTAAGGAGCTGGAGAACGTCTTGAAGAAGTATTTTGGGTACTCAGAGTTTCGAGGAAGGCAGCTAGAGGCCATAGAGGCTGTTCTTTCAGGTCCTCACTCTGCCCTTGTTTCCGGATTTGTGTTTATTTTCTTGTTTCACCCTCAGAATATTTGTGAGATTAGTACTTCATGCTATCCATCTCCCATTGCTGAGGCATGTGTGCTAAGATTTTATTTATTTATGCACTATGGTCTACGGACTCTGTTTAATATGCCAACTAACAAATTTGCAGGAAGGGATTGCTTTTGTTTGATGCCAACTGGAGGTGGCAAGTCAATGTGCTACCAGATCCCTGCTCTAGTGAAGACAGGAGTGGTTCTTGTTATCTCACCCTTGATAGGTGAATTGACCCGTCAAGTTTCCATACTATCAGAAAACATACATTTTGATTTATACTAACAGCTTTTTGATTTCTTGTAAAATCTGCTGATCAGCGTTAATGGTAGGTTTTACTATTGCTCCTACTTTTTCTCTGTTATCCTTAAATCTTGGGATAGCTTTGAACATCATTTGGTTTGTATATTAAATTTACAGGAGAATCAGGTTAGCAGCTTGAAAAGTAAAGGAATTCCAGCTGAATTTCTCTCTTCGACACAGACAACAGTTAACAAAAACAAGGTAAGGGTCTTTACACACTGCAATGTAAGGCTCTCGTGAGACATGCTCAGTTCTTGCATTGTTTTTGAATCTTTTAACTCTCCCAACTGACATTTTGACCCTACAAATTCATACGCTAACCAAGGTAGTACACAAAATTATTTTGTGTCGTATTAATTCTCTGGGAATTGGAATTCATGAACTATATATGGTGTCTTGGATCTAAAGAGTGAAGATCTTCTGCATGCTTACTCTTCCTTTTGAGTTTTGACTTCAAAGTTTTATTAAACATATATACTCTTTTCTCAGATACATGAAGATCTCGATTCTGGTAATCCTTCTTTAAAACTGTTGTATGTCACTCCTGAGTTAGTTGCAACATCTGGCTTCAACGCAAAGTTAACAAAGCTCCACAACAGGGGTCTTCTTGGTCTTGTTGCTATTGACGAGGTCTAAATTAAGTAACACCTTTACTCTTTTAGTAACATCCTGTTCTTTGATCTCTTGTAAAGATCACCTCGTGCTTATTTGTCACTTTTCTCCCACTCCACAGGCTCACTGTATTTCAACTTGGGGCCATGATTTCAGGTATGCATTTTTTTTTTCTGTGTTTGATCGGTATATTTACCTTTACTCCGTTGGCAGTTCTCAAAATTTCATAGTTTCATTGGTAAAATGAGTTGTGGCATTCCTCCTTTTTATGGAATATCTAATCTGCTGTGTTTCAATGAAATGCAGACCTAGCTACCGCAAGATTTCATCATTGAGGAAGCAGTTCCCAGATATCCCAATATTGGCTTTGACTGCAACTGCTGTCCCAAAGTAACACGTTACCCTATTGGTGATCAGTAGCTGCTACCTGTAGTTCAATTCACCTAATGTGTATTCTCTGTTGATCATTATATTTAGTCTGATCTCATTTCTTTGGGCTTTAATTTTTTTGCACCAGAGTCCAGAAAGATGTGATATCATCATTGTCCTTGCAAAACCCAGTCATTCTTAAAGCATCCTTTAATCGACCTAATATCTTCTATGAAGGTATGATTCTCAACTTCTTTGATCATTTTAAAGACCAGGGCCTCTGTTTCCGTAGGAATCTCCACTGTGTTTTGCCTTTTCACTTCCTAAAGGTCTCTTTTGCCCTTTTTCTTGAAACTGTGAGTGCCTTGCTTCAGGACTATGCAATGTTCTTCAATTTTTGTGTTACCCAGAGGCCAGAACATATGCTCTTGTTGTTCATTTACTGCTAAATCTATTGTACCTGTTTTTTTTACCCTACATTCTACTCTATGACGTGTTGACTGTGAATCATGAACTTGTCTTGCAGTTCGTTACAAGGATCTTCTTGATGACGTTTATTCTGATATATCGAATTTACTGAAGTCCAGTGGAAACGTTTGCTCAATTATATATTGTCTTGAACGTGCTGGCTGTGATGATCTAATTATGCATTTGTCACAGCAGGGCATCTCTTGTGCTGGTATGTTACTCTGAAGGAAAAAAATGATAAGCCCTATTAAGACTGTTGTGCAGAAATACTTATTAATTTTTTTGTTGCTCCTTGTCAGCTTACCATGCTGGCTTGAATAGTAAAGTGCGAACTGCCGTTCTTGATGACTGGCTTTCATCAAGAACTCAAGTTGTTGTTGCAACTGTAGCATTTGGGTATATAGCTTCTTTCTGCACCTTTGTAAAGATCATTTCTGTCTTACGCCATACTGATTCCATATCCGCAAGTTGTAGAGTACATCTTCATTCGATTTAGTTACCTACATACCTTCCAGTTTGTAGTATATACTTTATTTTTGCTACACCAATATTAGACTTATACTCTGTTTTCTTATATATTGCATTTTCCGATATGGGACTTATCCGAATTTTAATGTGTATGCTACTCCACAGAATGGTATGTAATACTCTAATTGCATTATGTTTCATGACGGCTTCTGCAGAGGTGCTTTGTTCATATATTGGCACTATTCATCTTTTCAGGGTATTGATAGACAAGATGTCCGTATTGTGTGCCATTTCAACTTGCCTAAGTCAATGGAGTCTTTCTACCAGGAGTCGGGACGCGCAGGTCGTGACCAGCAGCCTTCCAGGAGTGTCTTGTATTATGGGTTAGATGACCGAAGGAGAATGGTAATTAAGTGTACATGATACACAGATTCCAGTTTTTGGAAGTCAAGACTGAGGCTTCTCTTGCTTAACAGGAATTTATTTTGAGAAACAGCAGCAGTAGAAAACAACAGCCATCTTCTTCTTCAACCGAGCTTTCAGAGAAGGCCCTAGCCGACTTTAGTCAGGTACTCCTGGAGTAATTACCAAACATTGCATTGCATTGGTATAGTAGAACATGCAGTATATTTAATTCTGTTATATTTGCCTCTCCTGTCACAGATATTTAATTATATTTGCCTCTCCTGTCACAGATAGTTGATTATTGTGAGAGTTCTAGCTGCCGGCGGAAAAAGATCATTGAGAGCTTTGGAGAAAAGGTATGGCGTTGACTCCAAACATGTTAAGTGTTCTCTGCTTTGTCTTATTGCATGATAATATTTGAACTGGATAGGTACAACCAACTTTATGCCAACGCACGTGTGATGCTTGCAAGCACCCAAATCAAGTGTCCTCATGTTTGGAGGACCTTCGGCGTGTGCCTAACTGTCGCTTTAACAAGATATCTCTAGTCTTCAAAAGGCATGCAGTGTTGACTGTGCAGCAAGTCATGTTTTCTTTTCTACAATTTTACTCATGAGATATGAATTGTACATATTCTATGCTTTTGATTAACTTGCACCATATTGGTCTAGTAAAACTTCTCATTCGTGTGACAGCTCATCAGTTGACCCAAAACACTTGGACACAGAATTTTGGAACCGTGAAGATGACATAAGCATGTCAGACGAAGATATATCAGATTCTGATGGTAGAATGAACAATAACTTTCCTTTCCTCTTTGTGTTTATAAGACTACTCCGTCATACTTGTATATGGTGCAATGCAGTAATATCTTCTGATCATAATGAATCGCAGATGAGGAAGAGGTACTGAGCAATAACGTCATTTCAAAGCTTCCATCAAAAGGAGGGTTTGAAGCAAAACTCGATGCCTTGGAGCGTGCTGAAAATGCTTATAATCAAGCCAAAGGTCAAACTAAACAAAAGGTGATTCAGACGCTTACCTTTTTCTCATTCTTATTTATTACTCCCTCCATCCTAAAATAAGTGTCGCAAATTTGTTTAGATATGGATGTATCTAGATGTAAAACTAAGTCTAGATACATCCATATTTGGATAAATCTACGACACTTATTTTACGACGGAGGGAGTAGACGATAAGAATGAGTTGATATTTGGTAAAATGTTTGATGATTTGATAAAGCTATTTTCTCTTTATAGAAGTTTTGCTTGACAAAGCTTTATACGTTAATAACTTGTCATAAACTTAACTGGTGATATAATAGGGTGGCAACCTTGTTGACAAGAAGATCATATCTCAGACTCTAAGAGATGCAAGCAGGAAAAGATTGTCGGATGCCCTTGGACAAGCAAAGCTGCGTCTTGAGAATCTGCGGTAAGTCTGCCTGCTTCCAGCTTGGCACTGTTTAGACATATAACTTTACAGTTGGTGTTTTAAAACTGGTCCATTCGTAATATGGTCGTATATTTCTAACAGTAAAGTTTCACGATGCAACTCCCACATCTATTCAGCTCATCAGCCATGCTACCTTATTTTCTTCGTGTGCCAAAATCTACCCGTTCAATTGTTTTTGTGCATCATAATTGTGTCCTCATTTTATGCGTACTTTCAGGTTCGCCGAAGAGGCTTCTGCCGCGCACCTTGAAACAGAGTGCTTCAAGAAGTATCAGAAAGTGGGGAAGACGTTCTATAACTCTCAGATAGCTGCCACGGTTCGGTGGCTATCGTCTTCAAGCTCTGACCAAATCCAAGACCGCCTTGAAGTCCTTAACAATCAGAGTACAGACCATGGTGTGGCGGCCGCCAGCTGCCCTGTCACCATTCCTGATGCCTTGGGTGAAGCTGAAAAGCCAGCAGAAGGTACCATAAGCCAAGAGTTCGCTAAAATCGAGCCTTCTAATGAGCTCGCCCAGACCATGGCTTCAACTGAAAACATGAAGCCTTCCAGGACACCACCGCCTGAGAAATTCATAGGCGAAGAAGGAAGAAGAGATCACACGGTCGGTACCATGGACCTTCCCAAGATACCATCATTCAGAGAATTCGTGAGCCAGAGAAGCAGGGATCGTGCAACCGGCTCTTCTAGAGCAGAGAGCCAACCTCACAGCACTCGAAGAAAGTCTAGTCATGTGACCACTGGGGAAGGAACGACAGGAACATCGAAGAAGATGAAGCCATGAGCAACGACTTCTCATGCTGACTCCCTCTTTAATTTCACAGTAGGAATGTAACTAGAATTTATGCTGATACGGTAATCATACACTGCAGTGTTGCTTTTCAATGAAGGACCGGACTACCCAGCGGCGCCGCAGGTAGTTGATCTGTTTGTGCATGCAAAGTGAAAAAAGTGTTAGCTTTTGTGTTTTAAATTTTTTAAAAAGTTCTATCTTCTAAACCGTTAACTCGATTGAGGATCCGTTTGTACCATTAGATTTTTGCGATGAGATCTTTGAAACTAGATCCCATGTCAATATGTTTTGAAAAACTTTTTTCTTCATCAGTACTTGCCACATTACTATTCTATTTACCTGATAATTATTCATAGAGTTATCAGATTATATCAACTTGGTTATTAAATTTTTTTTTTCATCAGTTACTTGCCACATTATTGTTTCTTATCTGATAATTATTCATATAATTTCCAGATTATACCAACTTGATTGTTAAAACATTATACACTAACATACATAAATGAAACTTGTTTTATGGTATTTGTATGTGTTTTTCTTTAAAATCACCTAAAAAATACTCATAATTGTCATGTTATTTATACCCAAAAATCATAATGACTTGTTGTGCTTGAATGATTGGTTACCGGTTACTTATGTTCGGTTGTCGTATTCTTTACATCTAATTGACATGATGGTATTGTTCTTGCCAGTTTTATCAATTTGAGTTGCCATTTTATTTTATCGGGTTGCATCTTAAGCTTAAGTATACAAAACTATTCCCCGGCAATTATGTACAAAAATTTGTGACAACAATTCACAGTAAAAATGGCAACTAGGATGACCTAATCTGGCAACTGACGATGACGAAAAAATTTCATTAAAATATATCAATACGGGATCTTGTTTCGAAGCCCTCGCGAAAATAAACCCAACAATAAAAGCGGATTTAATATGATGGTGTCAGCAATGATGTAACAGGTCTTTGCATGCAATTTTTTTCATACCAAACTGCCGCACCATACTATCTCTATGCGGCGGAGCAAGGTAGCTTTCCCTTTCAGGCCTTGTTCGGGGGATTGAGGTGGATTGGAAGGGATTGACAGGGATTTTGACTTACAGAGGATTTAATCCTCTTCAAACCCTGTCAATCCCTGTCAAAATCAAGCAAACCCAACAAAGCCTCAATGAAACATTTCCTTTCTTACAAGGAGAATTCTTTTCTTACAAGGAGAACATGATTGTTTTTTTGCAACTATCTCACAGCCCTATGAGAAGAGGTGTGACAGTTATCATATCTCTGAGAAGAGTTGTGACAAGCGTTGTGATATAGTTCCAGTAATATACAGTTATGGAACTAACACCCTATGTATGTCATCAGCTTTTACAACATTTGAAACTAAATGCGAGTATCTGGTTTGGAGCAGCAAGCTGTGTTGTTGTCAGGGCTACCACCTACCGAGCCAGATCCTTCTCAAGCTCCACAACCAACTGCTCAATGTTTCTTCTATATATCGGCATGTAATGATCGTTAATCATCATCTTCGAGAGCCTCAGCTTGCCGTACAGAGATCTTGGCGTCAAGAAGATCCCTATGCTCGTCTCCGATTCCCCAGTAGTATCATCTTGGTGAAGGCTAGGCTCTTCATCCTCATGACTGCTGGTCTCATCGTCGTCATCGTCGACTGCTTCTCTCGTGGAGGTTATTATGTGCATGATTTTCCCAGGTGGGTAGAATCTGTGGACCTCCTTCTCGTTGGGTTCACTGAGGACATCCTGAGCTCTGCCGCCGACCTCCTCGGCAATGTTACTTTCAGTCATCTCTTCCACTATGTCATCCTCCCCTTCCCTTTTCCGGTACAGCTCGTTTTCGAGTTGTTGCCACAGCTCTACATCAGTGATCCTGTCCCCGTCCACATGGTGATCAATGATGTCTTCACCGTCACTATCCACCTTGCCATTCAAGGTACTAACAGCATTGGATGCCGTGATGGTGCTCTCAACTTCTTCTGATGCAGCATACTGTGTGGTTTCAGATGTAACTATCTCTGTGGTTTCCACGGTGGTCTCGGTCAATAGTGAAGTGGATTCAGAGCCACCACTGGTGGTGGAAGTTGTCATTTCTTCTGATGTGACAACTGAGGTAGTATTTCGCCGCCTTGGCCCGATACAAGCCCACGAGGATAGTTGTAGCCCCGGTCTTGTCCACGCTGCTTGTGCTACACTGCGAGCTCTCCTCATTACAACCTTAACACATTGCCAACATTGCTTGTCAGTGATAACGCCAATGGATTTATCAATAACAATTGAAGCTGTGTTAAGGGGGTCGAACAAAAGATGAAGTTACAAAACCTGTGTCCCAGTAGATACAGGTCTTAAGATTGCACCAGCACCAGCTACTCTAGCTTTAGCATTCGCCATAGAAGGAAGTCGCGATCCCAAGGCAGATGCAGATCGATAGAAAGTGCTCAGGATTCTAGTTTGCTCGATTTGGTGACGGAGATCATTCAGCCAGGCAGATGCTGTCACCTGTTGCACCAGAAACTTAATTTCAATACAAAGCAATTATACTGTATTTTTTATTTTGTTATACTATCATCAGCTGCATTGCTACCATGTGTTGATGTGTTCTTTTTTCCAAGGAGAAATCCGCTACTTATTATAAAAATCTTATTGGTACAAATAAGTTGATGATGTATTGAATTAACAGTCACGACATTACTAACTAAAAGAAAGGGTAAATATAAGGGTACCTCCGAACGAAGATCATCTACCGCTGCCACTGAAAATGTTGGCACCAAATCAGCTCCATTGATAATTGTAGTGATAAAATGTACTCCTGACTCAGCCAGCTCCCATGTCATACAAGCAGCTGTAAAACAGAACATCCCACAAGGGCTAAGTCAAATCTACATTCTGAGGACAAGAATATCAATCTCGTGAAAGGATTGAGAAGTGGTCGACGTTTTGGTTAGGAATAACGAGAAAAAATAGGCGATGTTCTTAAATCTGAAAATCCAAGTCTGCACCAGGTATTTATATCGGAGAGACCTGAGATCTGGGAGAGAGTATTTATGGAAGAGGCGTAGCTTATTTAAGCCATGGTTTGTACATAAGCTGGGGGAGAAGAATTCAGTTCTCAGATAAATAAGGTGTACCTGAGATGCTAGTCTAACAGTACCATGTTTAGGATAGCTTGAAATTGTGGCAGTTCTTATTTTGCGATCAACAGATTAATTTTGTTAACGTCATATTTCCATCTAAAAGGTCGAGGAATGGTACCATAGGTACTTAGAAGATAGTGCATTGGGTATTTTTGTTGCCACAAAACATTTGGATGCTCATTTAATTCAGGACCCAATCTCGATACACTGAAAAAGGACCTAACAATAAAAGATTACAAGCCAAAGTAATGCTTGACCAAGGAAATGCTCGGCCAATGAGAAAAAGGATGCACATGATCTTCAGACAGATAAAACGATCATAACATGCAAACCTGGAGCAAATGACACGCAAGTAGCGGAGGCGAACTCCTGCTGCTCCCTCAGGACGTATGTCAAGAGAGCTGCTGTACCACCTCCAAGTGAATGTCCAACAACCTGATAAATATTTACCACAGACACAATCAATTAAAATACACCCAAAACCATATAAAACAACACAACACTACTTGCAAAGGATACAGGGAAAAGGAGGTTCAAAACAAAAAATATTATAAACTGTACACTTATGCAGTACCTTTATTTTATAATCTGGATAAATATGTAATGCTTCTGTGAGACAAGGAGTTGCAAGCTTTGCAATCCATCTAGCTGCGGCAACCATCCCAAAATGTGCATATCCTAAAACTAAATCACTAACGCCACCTTCTTTGACTATTGTATGGTGGAATGGAACGACAGCACCCGTAGCAGCTGTCAGGGTATCCCTGATACTGTGGGTTCCTCTAATTAGTAGAAGTATACATTGTCTGTCTCTATCAAGTAAAATGGTGAAAGCTGGCTTCAAAATCTGCAAGTATCCCAACAAAAATCCTGAGTCAGTCAACAGTAAACAATTTTTCTTGCGAATAACTACAGGATTACAAAATATAAGAACTATATATAAATTTCACTCACTCCTGCTTTAGGTTCTTGCATAAGAACATCCTCCGTGGAGTAGCCAGTAGTCTCCAAAAATAAGGGGAATGGCTTTTTGGAGAAATGCCAACACAATGTCAACAAATTCAAAAGATACTTCAAGTCCGTAACAACCGAAGCTCCTTTGAGCTCCACACTATCGTCTCCAGCATATATGCTTGCTACAGATAAGTTTCCCTGAAACACACATGCCACAACTAGCACTGTCAGGAACTTTGTTCAAAGCCGTTAACGGTTAAAAGTATTTGTCCTATGATTCTGGTCTATGAGTTTATCTGTCAAGAAGTGCAGAATTTTCCCAACTTCAGCATAAATAGCATTGTAGACAGTAATCTATTCAAAAAAATGGGGTGAAGTCTAAAGATTAAAATGATAGGTGTGATCGAAATGAACGGTTCAGTTTAACAAATGCCTTACATAGTGTGTCCGTAGTAGAAATATCGAAGATCTTTCATTCAGCTTCATCAGATATATTGTAGGCAATCAAATATTGACAAACATTTATGTAAATGAACAAATCTGAGCGCTGTTTAGGTCATCAAAACAACCTATGTATACAAATGTAAGTAAACTAATTTGGAACGGAGGGAGTATATGCTAGGATGAAGACAACTTTTGGTATTCTTTTTTACAAAAAGTGATAAGTACAGATGATAGATGTTAAGGAGTGCGTTGCATATGTTTTCAAGATTATTTCGATTCCTACATGGCAACCGAACACTAAATTTAACCAGATGGAAAGACCTCCGACTATGTTTATGATTTAAAGCACTCCCTACTGGCTTCCAACTACCAAGTATCAGAGTTAAAATAGATCAATGGAGCAGCACATGAGAAACAAAGTGATGCATGACCAACCTGTCTCTTGAGGAGGAAGCTGATTCCGAAGGCAAGGTCCCCGATGGGCCACTTACCGAGGGTCTCAGAGTAGGTGAAGCGCAGCGTCTCCGACAAAGTCGAGATGGTCTCCAGCCACGTGGCAGGGGCGCGCACGTCCCTCCGTGACACCCGGCTCATGCTATGGGACTCGAGCGCCCCGCTCACCGCCACATCCCGGCCGCCGTTCTCGCCGTCCGAATCCCCTTCCCTGTCCAGCTTCTCCGTCTGCAGCCGACGGTTCATCGTGTAGTACAGCAGCGCGGCGGCGCCAGCGGCCGTCGCCATTGTCGCGGTGGCCATAGCACCGGCGTACCGCTTATAGTGCGCACCTCGTGCCACCGCTATCCTGCTCGAGGGAAAGCCCTGGCCTGGCCTGGCCAGCAGCAGCAGCAGCCTTGGGTCCAAAGGGACAGTAACCAACCAAGTTATTGCTGCTGATTAACAGCAGGGCAGCGAGACGGCGACCCTGCTTTGTTTAATCTCTGACGATGACGACGATCCTCCGTCCCGACCCACTGTAGATGCGATCTTGGGGCGGTACAAGGTCAAACCTGGTAGTACCAGAAACAGAGGAAGATCCGATGTTTTTATTTGCAGCGCAGGGAATCAATCAAGCAATCAATCGGCGACCGCCAGACAATAACAAAAAAGAAATCCTAGTTATCCCCGAGCAAAGCAGTCCTATAAACGGCGGCTGCGATAGAGCACGGCGGCAGTATAATATAGTACGTACGTCCGCACCAAAAAAAAAATACTGCTACCGTATCGTATTATCTCCGGAACCTATCGGCGAAACCCGGGAGACGGATTCCGTGCCCGAAAGAGAAGCGCACAGTAGAGCCGCCGGAGAATCGGTGCGGGATCGCGGGGATTACCTGGAGCAATGCGCCGCGGGCGGGCGGGCGGGTCGATTGATTGGTCGGGAGCTGGATTGGGGCCTGGCTAGGGTTTTGGGCGGGGGTGGACTGACTGAGTTGGGGGGGCGGCCGAATCGGAGAGGGAGGGGGGTGGGGGAGGGATTGCGCTTGGTTTTCGCTTTGTCCGGGGAGGAGGCGGTTGCTGCGTGCGTGCCGCTGGGGGAGGGTGGGCGGCTGTGGAGTGCTTTGGTGTGGCTTTGCCGTTGCGGTGGGGCAAGGGGAAGGGGAAGAAGGAGGAGGAGGCAGCCACTGGCTTGGCTTGCTGCTGCGGGCGGGTTTGGTTTGGTTTTTTCTCGTTGCTTGCTTCGCGGCTAAGCGGCCCGTACGTACTGACCCAGAGCCAGAAGTGGGAAACATTCTGGCTCGGTTTGGTTTGGTCTCGCGCAGAAATAGCACGCACTTTATGACCGGACCCACGCGAGACATTGTTTATATACTAGGGCTCTCCCAATGCATTGTTTCTTAACACAATATCATAGGAGCAATAAATATTTAAGATACCACCCCACAATGCATTGTTTCTTAGTGGTTGTATCTTATTTAATGATTTTGGATGCATGCATAAATATGATTGGTCTAACCATGCATTTTGCATATGACCACGTGCAAGGGTTGTATCTTAAGATACAACCTCACTCTCTTTCTTCATTAAATACCATGCCACATAAACAAAATGCCTATGATTCCGTGCTAAGATACTAGCATTGGGAGTGCCCTTAGGGCATCTCCAGTAGATTGTATGTAAGTTGTGTTGGTAAAATATCCATGTCATCTACCAACAAGTTATCATACAACTACTTCAATGGGTTGTATGTAAGCCATCCAATAAAAAAAGAGAAATAAATATAGTTGCTCTCTATTCTATCTTGGAGCTTGTGCAAGAGGTGTTGGTTAATCTACATACAACTTTGCTCTCTCACCTCATTTATTACATGCCACATCATCTAAATGTCTTAGGTGGCAAATTTACCAACACCTATCTTACAACCATTGAAGATGCTCTTAGGGCTCTCCCAATGCATCGTTTCTTAGCACGATATCATAGGAGCAATAAAAACTTAAGATACAACCACCACAATGCGTTGTTTCTTAAGGGTTGTATCTTATTTAATGATTTTGGTCGCATGCATACATGTGATTGGTTTAACAATGCTTTTTTGCATATGGTCACGTGCAAGGGTTGTATCTTAGCTAAGATACAACCTCCCTCTCTTTCTTCATTAAGTGATATGCCACATAAGCAAAATGCCTATGATATCGTGCTAAGATACTAGCATTGGGAGTGCCCTTATTAGTAATTTTGACCAAGTATACATGCCTGAAGACCAAAATATGGTCATCTTTGACATCAATCCTCGAACTTTGCCTCTAATCTATTATTGACATGGTTTTATATTCGAATCAATTGAGATGGTTAGGGGATAGTGATATCATTAATTCATCATAGTCAAATACCAGATTTGATATTGGTGCTCATATTTTTCTAAAATTATTTCAGACTTTTCGGCGATGTGCTTTCAGTGTGATGAGACGTTTTCATCGATTACGAGAGGTCTACGGTGACTTCATTAATCTCAAGATGGGGTATTACGAAGATGCTCATAAGGCGCTCATAAGGGTGAGTGTATTCTGATCTATGCGAGAGTTTGCATTGTATTCTGTTATAAAAAAGCTTGGTTTTATGTTTATCCACCGATCAATGTGCGCATCCTTTTTCTCTTATATCAGATGCAAACCAAAAATATTTATATGAGATGGATTGTTGCCACGCAAGACTTCGACACCATCGATACACTCAAGTCCTCCTTTCAGATCGGTTATTATCTATTATGTTCCTGCTTACCCTTATTGCTTTACATCCGCACCTTCTCGTCCGACGAATGGTGTATTCCTGATCGCCCATCCATTGCCGAACGCCAGCAACCCCCATCAGCGTGTCTCCCACCTAGGACTACGTCGTGACCCACCTCGGGTTCCTTCGTAGCTAGGTACCCTTTGCCCCTTTGTCGGCATCTTTCATGAAGGATATCACGTTCGATAGGTGTTCGGTCAAATCCCATCGGTGGTACGCCATCGCCAACTCTATCTATAAGTATTATTGTGCGATTACACGAAAGAAGATAAGATTGCAACCAGACACGCCAATAGTTCATTCTTGCCCTATATGTTGATCAATTCATTGATTCACTTAATGTTAAAACTGATAAGCATGATGTTATAGAGCATGAACTTGTTGTTGTGTTGCATCAAAGAACCAAAGGTAGATCATTTATGTTGATGCATTGCTGGATAAAGCTTAAGGGCATCGTGAGTGGGACAACATCTGCGTATTCTTAGTAGAGCATCATTTGAATTGAATTTGATGTATTCAGAAAACAAGTGTGGTGATGGCAGATGGGTTCATATTGGGCATCGATCGAGTGAGCATATGTATGAAAGGAAGAAGTCTTGTCATCTCCGTAAACTCCGTGTACCGCTTGTGGTAATGCATGATCTCACCCTTTTTCATGTTCTTAGTGATCTGCACTGAGTGAGACTCGGGCGCAAAGGTTCCAAAACCTACAAATGTATATCATAAAACATTAGATCCGAACTTCAACTAAAACTAGAAAGTAACACGGATGATAAAACAAATGCAAATGTGAATGATAAAACATTACCTCGTTCCTCTTCGCCATCAACGTCCCATGATGAGTAGTACTCTCTTCGTTCCAAAATGTAGTGCGCTCGCGTTTTCCAATGTCCAACTTTGACCAGAAATTTAACCAACAAGACCAATTGTGGCAGGAGTAAAAATTATATATTTGAAAACTTATTTCGGATACGAATACATTGGTATAATTTTTTTCTCCCGTCGCAATCGGTCTCGCTGGTTAAATTTATGGTCAAAGTTGAAATGTGGAAACCGATGACGCACTACATTTTGGAACGGAGGGAGTATCATAATGTGGGTGGATAATTGATTGTTGGGGATCGGCGCAGAAAACAAAATTTTTCCTACCTACGAGTCCCGAACCCAAGATCTATGCTATGCTGATGTATGTAACGGAAGGAATCGATGTTCATACCTTTGAAGACCGAAAGAGGGAAACGTTCCTCGAACGTGGTTGGCGTAGACTCCGATCCTACGACCTCCCTGTCGTGTTGAAGAACCTCCGACGATGAAGTAGCACCACACGTGTAGTGCCTCGCGGGATTACACACGTACGATGCAACCGACGTCCCTCCGGGCTCCGAACCAGAAGAGCAGCGGAAAGAAGACTGATCCGGATCCCGATTCCGGCAGCGCGACGGCGTCCGGATGATGGTGAAACCCCCAACCAGGTGCAACTCCAAACAAGGGGAGTCCTCTCTAGGTCGGAGAAAGAGAGAGAAAGAACTCAAAGTTGTGTGTTGAGAAAAGGCACCCCCACCCCTCCTTTTATAGGCCAAGGAGGGGGGAACTCTCCTCCCCTCCCCATGTGGGACTAAACCCCACAAGGGGGGGAGTGCGCCGACCATGGGGGGGGGGGATGGGCCCCTCCCTTGGCGCTTAGCCCAAGGGGGGAGGCTCCCCCTTCCCCTCAAGGGCCTTTTAAGGCCCATATGCCTTTTTCTCCTTTTTAATTAATATTTAAATCATTTTTAATATTTAATTATGTCAATTAAATAATAAAACATATTTAAACATCAATATATATTATTTTTAACCTTTCAAAATATCCGGAACAGCTTCCGGCACCTCCCGGTACATTTCCGGTGTTTTCTCTCTTTTCACCGATGATCCCGAATTAATCCTTAATGCATCGATTGCCCTTAAGTGTGACACCCTACGGTCTGGGAAACAGTAGACATGATCGAGACATTCTCTGACCAATGACCATCATGTGGGATCTGGTTACAATCCTTGATGTGCCCCTACGCTTCCATCGAATAAACTTCATCGTTGTTGAACTGTTAACAATATGACTTGATCCCTTTGTTCTTCGGTACTATGTTTGTCCGAGGTATGATCGTCGGTATCCAATACCTAGTTCTTCCTCGTCTCCGACATAACATGTTTACTCGTATGTGAATATTACATCTCTTGTGACCTAGTCACTTGCTTGCAAGCTATTGATGCAACACCACCGAGTGGGCCCAGAGTACATATCCGTCACTCGGATTGACAAATCCCGCTCTGATCTATTTCATACTCCTCAACATATCTACTTCGGAATACCCAAGATACACCTTTTCAGTTACCATGTTTCAGTGTAACGGTTAATGCACTCAAAGCATCCTAATAGATAGCAATTATGTATGATCATCACGGTCTAAGGATTCAGTCACTATGTTATTAAGTCATCGCAATGCTGAACTTATGTGACTTGATCACACTACAATGCTTAAGGTGGGTGTGTGTCCATCACATCATTCTCCTAATGATATGACCTCATTGTCAATAGACTATTATGTTCTCATGATCATGAAACCTTGATCATCAATTGCCCAATGAGCTAGTATGCCTGATTTTAACTAGGGACCAGGTTGTTATATATCACACGTGTATTAATGTTTCCGCTTAATACAGTTATAGCACAATATATAACGTATTATGAACAAACAGATATGTGACAAATATCTTTATTAATTTGCCTCTAGGGCACATATCCAACATTGATTGCACCGTACTACTTGATTCCGCCATCCTACAAAAATTAACATGAAGTAGCTCAAGGTTGCCTCCTCAAAGTTAACATATCACTTTTCATATGTATAAAAATTGCAAAACTAAAGTGAACTAGCTCAAGATTGCATCCTCAGATTTAACATAACACTTTTCATATGTATAAAATTTTCAAAACTAACATGAACTAGGGGTCACCATAGTTACTCAACCTACATATGTGCCAACTAACAAACAATATTATGTAAAATTGCATACAAAATTCAAAATCAACATGAACTAGGGAAATATAGCACTTCTCACATGTCTAAAAATCTCAAAATAAAAATCAGCATGAACATTACTCCCACTGTACATTTCTTCCATCTCACCCAACTCAAGAATTAACATTGAAATTTATCCCACCCTCACATCTCTTCCAAGAACATTAACATGAATTTTTCTTGTTGACCACATGGGCGGCTAGGGAGGAGGGCAGGGGAGAGGAGATGAGAGGAGAGGGGCTGGAGAGGGGAAGGACCATACCTACAACGTCGTCGAGGGGAGCCGATGCAGTGACATCCAGGGGAACTGGCGTAGTCAATGGGAGCCAGGAGAGTGTCGTTCGTCGCCGCCTTAATTTGCGAGTTCATAGAAGGAGGATAAGGGGAGAGAAGAGGAGAGGGAAGGACATGAGATGAGAGGGGATCCGTACATCGAGGGCGGATGGGTGCGAGGAGGGCGCTGTTGTATTGTTGTTGCCCGTTGATGTCTACACACACTTCTATTCTTGTAGACTATGTTGGGCCTCCAAGCGCAGAGGTTTGTAGGACAGCAACAATTTCCCTCAAGTGGATGACCTAAGGTTTATCGAACTCAGGGAAGTAGAGGTTGAAGATGGTCTCTCTCAAGCAACCCTGCAATTAAGAAACAAGGAGTCTCTTGTGTCCCCAACACACATAATACAACTAGGAGTTGTATAGGTGCACTAGTTCGGCGAAGAGATGGTAAAATATGGGTGATAGGTGCGGTAAAGCAAGGTAATATAAATCTGAATAAAAAGTGCAGCAAGGTAACAAGTGGTAAACGTGAGCACAAACGGTATTGCAAAGGTGGAAACAAGGCCTAGGCTTCATACTTTCACTAGTGGCAACTCCCAACAACATTAACATAGTCTAATCACATGATATTTCCCATAAAACATGCAATGGAGACGTACTCGGAGGTCATTCCTTTGTGGTCAAGAGAGGATGAGAATTGTGTAGGGCTACAAAAGCACACCTCAAAGTTCGTAGTTCTCAATCTATGGATTTCCCAATGTCACCGCGGCCATCCAAAGAGAGTACCACAATCACCACAACATATCTAAAGGATAGTCAAAGACAAGCACCAAAAGACTCTCAATCTTCAATCCACACACAAAAGAGGAAATCACTCATGAAAATATTCTTCTAATTCCATGTGCAATAGACCAGCTGTCACCATGGTCTTGGAGATTATACTAGATAAGATCAATTGAGTACATCAATCCAATACATAGAAGAAGGGGAAACATCATGGGATCACCCTAGATTAACATTGCCTATGATCACAATAAATATCACATCATGGGAGAGAGAGAAGACCACATAGCTACTGTAGAAGACCTTAGCCCCGAGGAGGAACTACTCCCGCTTCATGGAGAAGGGAAGCAACGTCGATGGAGATGAATCCGGGGGCACTTCCCCGTCCCGGCAGGGTGCCGGGGCAGCTTCTCCAGGCAGCCCCGATCTGAAAACGGCGGCGGCGGCGGAACAGAGAGGTTTCCGCCAAAAGAGTTCTTGTTTAGGGGTTTCTACCCCGAGGGGGTTATATAGGCGAAGGGGGGCGTCGAGGGGCCACCCAGGGCAGCCAGGAGGGTGCCTGGCGCGCCCTAGGGTTGGGGCCGCGCCAAGGACCCTTCTGTCTCCCTGGTGGTGGTCCCGGCTCTCTCCCTTGGTTATTCCGGAAGCTTCCTGCCCGCTGATTTTTAATATAATTTTTGCGGAATTTTTTGGGCACTTTAATCAGCCGGAAAACCTGAAAAAGAAAAACAGGAGAAAACCAGAAGCTGGCAACTAGGTGCACTGAGTTAGTAGGTTAGTCCAAATTGGTTTAAAAGTGTAATAAAGTTCAACCAAAACATGGCAAAGTCACACAAAACATGCATGGAGCAAGCAGAAATTATAGATACATTTGGGACGTATCAACACCCCCAAGCTTAATTCCTGCTCGTCCTCGAGTAGGTAAATGATAACAAGCATAATTTCTGTGGTGACATGCCACACAACCAAATAAGGATTGTTAAGTAAAGCAATCAAAGCATGCAATTCAATTCAAGTCTTAACAGGCAAGAGTCTATATTGGCATTAACACAAGCAACAAAAGAACAAAAGGTGCAAGAGCTCTTGATGTCCGTGACTCGAATGTCTCCAGATGGTGTTTGCGTGCAAGCAAGGGACTGGGAAGAAAGAGAAAAAGGTTGTTGAGAAGAACTATCTACTAGAGTTTCACACTTGGTCTCCTTTGGGTTCTTATTTGGACTCGTCCCCAGACCACTAGCCAGGTACAAGTCAAACTGATCCACTCCCTTTCGATATTTTGAGCACTCATGCAATGGATGAGCGTGAGCAAGAAAGTTGACACCTAAAAGGCGAAACAGAAAAAGGGTGGAGGAGGAAGACAAAAAGGTGTGTGAAAGGCTCACATCAATGAGGACAATCATAGGCGAGAGAAGGCCATATGATAGATATGATGTGAGGAGTAGGGATTGCCATACAACGGATGCACATGTGAGCTAAAAGCTCTCTAATGGAACTAGTGGGGGTGCATCTAACTTGCTTGCTCAAGAAGACCTAGAGCTCGTTTGAGGAGGCCCATCATTGGAATATACAAGCCAAGTTCTATAGTGTAAAAGTTCCCCACATAGCTATATGCATGATGATAATCTCTATGGAGTACAAGGGATAGAAGATGAAGTACTAGTGTGGATCTCTCAAAAGGAATAGTAGTATGCCCCCTTCTCTCTTTTTATTTTTCTTTTTCTCTTTTTCTCTTTTTATTTTTTATTTTTTTTGGTGGCCTCAATGGCTCTTTCTATTTAACTCTCATTTTTCCTCTTTGGTATCTTTTGATTTTTTCCTCTTTGGGATCTTTTCCTCACTTTAGGGGCAACACTCTATATTTTACAATAATATAGGAGATCTTTCACACTTTACAAAGGTACTCTCATAAAGAAAATGTAACTATCATGATGCAAATGTATGCCTCTGCCAGGATAGCAGGATATGCAATGGTACTAGCGCGTCATGTAGCAATGATTAGGGCAAGGCCCAACTAGCATGCGGCTCATCGATCAAGCAAGTAGCATGTATGACATGAGGATCAAGTCATGAGAGGGTGGATGTTGCATGGCAATGTATCTCGGAAAGGCTATGGAAATGCCTTGTAGGTAGGTATGGTGGCTGTTTTGAGGAAAGATATAATGAGGCTTATGATGACAGAGCGTATCATGCCAAGGGTTTGGATGCATCGGCGAAGTATGCGCCAACTCTCGAGGTGAGAAAAGGGCAATGCACGGTACCGAAGAGGATAGAAAAAGTATGGGTAGGTGGAAGTGTCAACTTTCGAATACTCACATTAGTCCGAAGAACTCATGCACTTATTATCGGTAACTCTCAATCTAATAGGAGGTTCACAAAGAGACAGGTACCCCGAGGAGGAGTGTATGGGGGTTTGGTTATCCTTGCGCATCCTCGACTCATGGTACGTGAGTGTACTTTAATATTCGAACGCTCCAGAGGTTAGTGATCCATCTAGTAGCTAGAGTTCTCAACAGGGGTTTTTGGTTTTCGAAAAACACACGGATTGCCCAAAATACGACATCTATCACTAATAGGCAAGAGCTCTTGACACCAAAAGTTCAAACATTACTCTAGTCAATACCTCAAAACTATTGCAAGTTACTACTTCAAAGAGAAAAGCAACTTTAACTACCTACTTTATAGTCAAGACACATAACACAGTGCAACAGGCAAACTCTCTAACAAGATAAAACATGCAACCTATAGAAAGTTCAACCTGAAAATAAAAGCTCTAGAAAAACTAAAGCACTACAGCTAAACAGACCAACAACTAAGAAAAGAAAAAAACAACTCACAGCTAAAAGAAATAAGCATGCAAATCCTATGAGGAGTTCTAGTTCAAGTGGAGCGTGTTTCTCTCCCACACAAAAGAGTAAGTTGGGGTCTAACTTGTTACTACAGCAAAGAAAGCAAAACAAACCTAGAAAAGTAAAGAGCGAGACGCTCCAAGCAAAGCACATAACGCATGAAGTGATAAAAATATAGTGCAACGAAAGACAGACCGATGATTGTTGATGAAGAAGGGAATGCATCGGGGGCATCCCCAAGCTTAGACGCTTGAGTCTCCTTGAATATTTATTGGGGGTGCACTTGGGCATCCCCAAGCTTGAGCGCTTGACACTCCTGGATCTTCTTTCATCACCTTCCATCGAGCACTTGAAAACTCCCTTCATACATAACTCATTGTAGGCTGATTAGAGAGGTTAGTACCCTAATAAAATAATTTTCCTCTACTGCAAATAAAGATTTCCAAGAAGAGCTACTGTTTCTCTTGCCTGCCCAAAAAAGTTTGCAAAGAAAAAGCAAGCTTAAGGATTGCAAAACTGCGAAAAGAAAAACCGGGGCAGAAGCTGAGAAAAACAGAACATCAGAGAGAAAAGAATTTTTTAGGGGCACTTATGCAACTCAAATCAAAAAACTCTGAACAGACGCCCGAAAGGTAATTGTATGGAGCATACTGTCAAAAAAAATCAGATCAAAAATATGATCTGGTGATTTATTCCGATTTTTCCATCAAGCAGACAGAATCTGTTTCTGGACAGCATGCACCAACTTTTGATCTTTCTTGCAATCTGAGGCTAAACTTGGCACAAAGCTTGAAAGTAAAGATACAATGATGTTGCTACAATAGTAACAATCATCAAGACCACTAAGAACAGAAGAAAAACAAAAAGTAAAGATAACAAGGGTTGTCTCCCTAGAGGTCTTTCTTTATAGCCATAAAGATAGGCTTAAGATTTTAATGATGCTCTCATGGGTATAAGAATTGAAGCACAAAAGAGGGCACCAAGAAGAAAATACCAAACACATTTAAGTCTAACATGCTTCCTATGCAAAGGGATCTTGTAGAGAAATAACTCATTTAAGCATAAAGATATTAGCATAGGAAGGCAAAATAAGTGCAACTTCAAAACCTTTAACATAAAGAGAGGGAATTTGACATTATTGAAATATCTATAAGAATGTGTTCCCTTCTCATAATAATTTTCAGTGGGATCATGAATAAACTCAACAATATAAGTATCACATAAAAAATTGTTACCATGATCCACATGCAAAAGGGTACTCTTACTCTCCACATAAGCATAATCTTTCTCATTGGTAATAGTGGGAGTAGGACTATCATAAACAACTTGAACACTATAGATTAATTGTGTATTAGGAAGATGGTGTTCAACAAGGGAGTAATTCCCTCCATGATCATGACAAGTTTCATAAGGATAATTTCTCCTTATGTCATAGGTACCTTTATAATCACTAAAAATAGGAGTTATAACATCATCATAATAGATAAGAGCATTAGCATTGCTAGAAACTATATTTGTAAACATGTTGTCTTTATTCTTACTAGCAAAAGAATTATCAATTACCACATCACTAATGGGTAAAGGACTTGCAATCCTATCATCCCCAAGCTTGGAGCTTTCCATATCATCACTCTCAGAGTTGGTACCAAAGAGATTTTCAAGGTCATAAGTAGCATTATCATCATTTTCCCAATCACAAAAAGTAACATGCATATCATAATCAAAATCATCTTCAATAGTACCTACAGACTTATCTTCAAGATAATAATGAATGCAATCAAGCTCACCATCCTCCATAAATTTCTGTCCGTTAGGATAAAAATCGATGCGGGGAATATGCTCATGCCAGGTTGTTACCCATTCTTCTTCCTTCCTGCTCCTCTTCCTCCTCCTCTTCTTTTTCTTCTTCTTCACCTTAGGAAGGAGTGGTTGGAGGGGAAGTTTCTCCACATATCCTGGTTTATCATTAGAAACAATAGGGGAAACTTGGGAGAAACTCTCCTTTTTTTAGTAGAAATATAATAGACATTTTTATACTTTGGTAGAGTTCCCTCCTTTCTAATCTTACTTATGTAATCATTCTCATGGCAATTAACAACACAATAGAGATGGCATTTCTGCAAAGTGTTATTTATTCCCAAAGCATGACCATCTAGCCAAGAAGTCTTTTCTGATAACTCTTCACACATCAAAAATAACATAAGCTCATCATAAAGATCAGGGGTGATCATGTCATCACACAACTGGCTAACAGTTATGTTTTGAAAGTACATGCACTGAAAATTGAAGTGACCCTTTATGCAGCAAAGTTCACAAGTAAAAGGAAAAAGGTCACACAATTCTCTAGCAATTTCATTTAAATCTCTAACCCAAGTGATTGTTCTTTCATGCTTATGTTGCTTACAATACTTCTCTTCTTCAATCATAGGCCTTTCACAAGGTCTATCCACTCCACAAAAATTAACATGCTTATATAAAACTTCATTTTCAGGAATTGGATCATGCATGTTGCAATCATCATTAACAATTTCATTTTCTTTGCAAATCTCTTTAAAAGGTTCATGATGCTTGATACAATTCTCCTTAGGCATATTAAGATGTGAAGCAAAAGATTTGAGGAAATCAACAAGGAGTTGAGAATCAAGCCCAAACTTAGCACTAAATTTATTAAAACTTGCAGTTTCAACAAAGGACTTAATGCAATCATACTCATAAATTATACCTGACTCTTTACCTTTGTCGATCTCCCAATCTTCAGTGTTGTGTTGGATTCTTTCAAGGAGTTCCCATTTAGCATCAATCTTTTCGTTTGTGAAAGAACCCACCGAGGAAGCATCGAGCAAGTCTTTATCCTGTCGAGATAGCCTTGCATAGAAATTAGTAATAATCATATCTTTGGGGAGCCCATGGTTAGGACATTTTAGCATCAAAGTTTTCAGTCTCCCCCAAGCTTGAGCTATGCTCTCTCCGTCATGAGGATAGAAATTATAAATATAATTCCTATTCTCATGGACTTCATGAAGAGGATAAAACTTGGAGTAAAAGAGAGACTGGATCTCTTCCCAATCCCGTAGGTGAGAATCATCTAGTAGCCTATACCATTCCAATGCTTTTCCTTTCAGTGACAAGGCAAATAATTTATTCATGACTTCACCTCTTGTCAAACCTGAAATCTTAAATAACTCACAAAGTTCTGTAAGTTTCAACAAATGAATACTAGGATTGACTGTCCCATCATAACAATCATTAATAATTATTTCAACTATCCCAAGTGGTATTTGGAACGGGATACATTCAGTAGGTGGCGGAGACTTCTCTACCACATGTGTGGCAAAGCGGTCTCCCCGAAGCAGCGAACTATGATTGCAGTTTTCCATAAACCTAACTAGTGAAAATGAAAACAAGAAACGAAAAGATTTAATTGCAGAATCTAAAGATATACCTTCAAGCACTCACCTCCCCGGCAACGGCGCCAGAAATAGCTTGATGTCTACACACACTTCTATTCTTGTAGACTATGTTGGGCCTCCAAGCGCAGAGGTTTGTAGGACAGCAGCAATTTCCCTCAAGTGGATGACCTAAGGTTTATCGAACTCAGGGAAGTAGAGGTTGAAGATGGTCTCTCTCAAGCAACCCTGCAATTAAGAAACAAGAAGTCTCTTGTGTCCCAACACACCTAATACAACTAGGAGTTGTATAGGTGCACTAGTTCGGCGAAGAGATGGTAAAATATGGGTGATAGGTGCGGTAAAGCAAGGTAATATAAATCTGAATAAAAAGTGCAGCAAGGTAACAAGTGGTAAATGTGAGCACAAACGGTATTGCAAAGGTGGAAACAAGGCCTAGGCTTCATACTTTCACTAGTGGCAACTCCCAACAACATTAACATAGTCTAATCACATGATATTTCCCATAAAACATGCAATGGAGACGTACTCGGAGGTCATTCCTTTGTGGTCAAGAGAGGATGAGAATTGTGTAGGGCTACAAAAGCACACCTCAAAGTTCGTAGTTCTCAATCTATGGATTTCCCAATGTCACCGTGGCCATCTAAAGAGAGTACCACAATCACCACAACATATCTAAAGGATAGTCAAAGACAAGCACCAAAAGACTCTCAATCTTCAATCCACACACAAAAGATTAAATCACTCATGAAAATATTCTTCTAATTCCATGTGCAATAGACCAGCTGTCACCATGGTCTTGGAGATTATACTAGATAAGATCAATTGAGTACATCATTCCAATACATAGAAGAAGGGGAAACATCATGGGATCACCCTAGATTAACATTGCCTATGATCACAATCAATATCACATCATGGGAGAGAGAGAAGACCACATAGCTACTGTAGAAGACCTTAGCCCCGAGGAGGAACTACTCCCGCTTCATGGAGAAGGGAAGCAACGTCGATGGAGATGAATCCGGGGGCACTTCCCCGTCCCGGCAGGGTGCCGGGGCAGCTTCTCCAGGAAGCCCCGATCTGAAAACGGCGGCGGCGGCGGAACAGAGAAGTTTCCGCCAAAAAGAGTTCTTGTTTAGGGGTTTCTACCCCGAGGGGGTTATATAGGCGAAGGGGGGCGTCGAGGGGCCACCCAGGGCAGCCAGGAGGGTGCCTGGCGCGCCCTAGGGTTGGGGCCGCGCCAGGGACCCTTCTGGCTCCCTGGTGGTGGTCCCGGCTCTCTCCCTTGGTTATTCCGGAAGCTTCCTGCCCATTGATTTTTAATATAATTTTTGCGGAATTTTTTGGGCACTTTAATCAGTCGGAAAACCTGAAAAAGAAAAACAGCAGAAAACCAGAAGCTGGCAACTGGGTGCACTGAGTTAGTAGGTTAGTCCAAATTGTTTTAAAAGTGTAATAAAGTTCAACCAAAACATGGCAAAGTCACACAAAACATGCATGGAGCAAGCAGAAATTATAGATACGTTTGGGATGTATCACCCGTCGTCGCCGGCTTGAACCTAATAAGGGAGGAACACAATAGGGGAGGGGTGCCTGGTTTCGACTACAAAGGGGTTAGCTCCACCTACTATGGCGCTTTTTTGGAAAAGGAGAATATATTAATATCGAAAAAATACCAATTACAACCTACTATGGAGCTACAAGCAAGGGGGCTGCGCCACCACTGACGGCGCTACTAAAGTAGCTCATGGCCCCCCTCACTTGCCATCGTGGTAGGTGGATAGCGCCACTACTGATGGTGTTACCCCGCAGACTGTATCGCCATGGTGGCGGGCGCTACCGTATTGGGTTAGATCTTGAAAAGGTTTATCGGAGGGGTCAAGGTGTGCTGAAGTTTCTCGAAAGGTCAAAACTATGATTTTGGATGTACATCCCCCTTCGAAAAGTATTTTTCTTGGAGCACAGGTGCACGAAGGGAGTTCGGGGTTTGAATCAGTGTCCACACCTGACGAGCCAACGTAGAGATATTAAAGGCATGCATGTCCCGAAAACCCAGGGCGCGCTGTCTTTTGGTAGCGACTTCTTCTCCCAGACAACCCAATGATGTTTTTGCTCATCCTCTTGATTGGCCCACTAAAAATCAAAGTTCTAAATAACGGACTATGCTTCTTGGCGGCGACATCTTTCATACGCTAATAAAGCTATAGCGAAGCTAAGCCACTTAGCGTGTTTTCCTAAAAGTAGAAAAAAAAATGTACAGTATGAAATTTAAACATCATATATGCATACCATCTAAAAAGTATTAACAGAAATTCAATGCTTCAATGCTATGCACGTGTACTCAACATGAATTACCAGAAATTATCAGAAATAAGTTCATACAATCATTACATAATTGGATCCAACTTCAATGCACATCCAACAATAGCAAGCAAGCAAAAAAAAAGCCAACAATTAACACGCACAAGTGCATATTACATAACCAGGTTGACAAGTTTCAACTTAAGTCATTAGATCAACAATGCAGTAGCTAGCAACACAAGCACCATACGTCATACGACATAAAGCTTGGGATAGGGTTTGCCGCTGGACTGGACTGGTTGGACCGATACTTGGGCCGCGTGGGGTAATTTTCGTGAGATGGTTTTTTTGGGGAGGGGGGGGGGGAGGTGGGAAAATAGCGCTATTTGTTGGTCCGGTTTAATGTTTTAGGTCATTTCTTGTGAGATTAGCACGATTTTACATTTAGCGAAAAATCTGCACATTGTTAACAGGAGAGCGTTGAATACGCTATAGTGACACTATAGTGCCGTGATAGTCGGAAATCTCAAACGGGTGCGCTATTTTAAACTTTGCCAAAAATTGCAAATCATTTTACTTACGGCTTCGCAGAGCGACTTTGTGAGATGAAATGAAACACGCCATGGCGTATGTAGACACAGCTTGCAAAACATCTTTTATGAGTGTCCTAATCTCCTGTGTCTATGGATTGGACAAGGACTACGAGGATGTTGCACACTTGCGCAGGACAGGCTCGGTGACCAGCCCCGTCGGTCCGGTGTCCAGGTCTGGCTAGTCCCTCCGGCTGCGCTGATGCGCAGCACTGGACAACTCCATGTTTCTTCACCTTGGTGAGAAGTTGGTTTAAAATATTCTGCAAGCATTAGACTGGTCAATGACTAGACACGAACGCAGCTTTGCACATGAAGCGGTTTACCTGCATCCCTATCGCTGATTTTTTTTTGAACTAAAAAGAGGCTCGAAGCCTCCAGATCTGCATTAAATTCGGGTAGGTGGTACAGATATTGATCATGTTAGAAAGAAGCCCTTAGAGAAACAACAAATACAAACTGAGGACTCTAAAATAACAACCAGGACCCTAGTACGTAAAGATAGAACGCAATCGGGTCCCTGACCACCAACTTTGCATCTTTGCATCCAGTCTTGGCCAGCGCCGACATCACCGGGGATAGCACCACTTGGGACGCCGGAGCCGAAGAATGCCACCGATCTGGAGCAATAGGGCCTCCACTTTGGCACGACGCCCGGGAGGTTGAAGAAGCGCAGACGTGGATGAACCGCCGCATGCTTGAGCGCACCGAGAGGCCTCCATTCGGCCAGAAAGAACGACGGCAAGGCTGCACACAGGCGCCGAGGAAAAGCCGTCGAGGATGAATCCATAAAGATTGCAGCAGGAGGACTTCCGTGCCGAGCAATTGAAGCCTGTACAACAGCCTCCCCAACCCATCCTCCATCACCGAGATGGCAAGAACAAAGTTGAAAACGAGCAGTACAAGCTTGGATCACCCACCACCAGAGCTTATTGAAGGAAGGAAAGCTGGCCTTATTTAGAGAAACGGTGGATCTTCTCTTGCCATCCAACTCCAACCACAGGAGCAGAGGAAGGAAGAAAAGAAATCCAAAATCAAACAAGATCCGGCCGCCTGGATCTGCCTGACCGCTCCAGCTTAACGGCAAGTAGCCAAACCTATCTACTGGCCCACACCGGGCACCATCCCCAGCCCCATCCCAACCGGCAGAGCCGGTGGAGAAGGACTGGATCCGGGCCGGGCGGCAATCTTGCAGCGGGGGAGCACTCAAGGAGGAGGTGGGGAAGGAGGGGAGAGACGGGGGAGAATACTTTTCAGCTCCGTTATCACCGATATGAAAATCTATGAAAATCAGTCATGGAGGCAAGCTCAGCATTCAGAATATGAATACATTCACTCACATAAAGACTATGCAAGTTGATCATATGGTCATGAGGGCACACTTAACACACAGAAACTCATACAGCCTTTTCTTCATCCATGATACAAGAAACTCTGCTTGATGTAAACATCAGAGTTTAGTGATTCGGAAGAATTGTAAGGATAAATCATTGTGACTCGAACATTTGCATTGATGAAAATCAGAACAAAGCCGCCTAGAATCCTAGAGGTACTCGCTAGAATAATCTGAAACGTAGCACGACAAACAATATGCAGCATCCTGCTCCTTAAACATGGGCTCAGCGCGCCCGCCACCCAAGAGATCAACAGCATGAACAGCAACATCGTCTTCGGACTGTGGCGAGCACAGGTACGCGGTGTCCGCGTCAATGGAGGGGGAAACTTCGCTGGCGACCAGGAGCGAGTGCTTCCTCTTTCCGAGGAACAAGGCTTTCCCGTTGAGGCCATGCAAGGGCGTCGTTGTCTTTGCGTCCAACTCCACCCGATACGCACTAACACTGCACTCCGCGTGAGATGAGGATTCAGGCTGAGCACGATGACAAAGAATAAGCTCTCCGTCATTTTCGAGCAGGAAGAGGTGGCTTCGCCGTTGGTACAATTCGTCCTTGAAGTTCACCAGCGACCCGAACGCGGCGTGCAGGTTGTGGACGGCGGCCACGACGAGCTGCGGCGGCTGGTTCTTGGCCGTGCTTGCGGTTTCTACCAGCGAGATGTTTCTTGGGGTGGCGCAGTAGACGCGGCCTGCGAACGGTAAGACCGATGTGATCCTATCGTGGGAATAGACATGGGTCCAGCACGCGTCGCCGGACTTGGTAACGGCTAGGAAACACGAGTTATACTGAAGCACAACTGTAACAGCCCATGTGCAATAAATTAAAAACACCATGAGATTGTATTTTGTCTGTTGACTATGTGACTTGGCATGATGCTAAACTTTATAATTTCATGTGGTGATTTAAAATTGCATGGGGATTGGAGCCCATTTGGATTGTTTGTTTTGGCATCCAAAGTGGCTCAAGAAGGGTGTTGGAGGATTTTTCCTTGTTGGGTGCTTACTCTACTTGACCCCAAACTTGGCCTAGCCATTTCTCTTGAGGTGGCAAGGGTTTTAAAATCCTCAAGGTATTTTTGCCATCCTCAAAAACAAAGGCTCTAGTTCAAAGTGATTTTGAAATTCAAAATGAGCTCACATTTTTGTTGTTGCCAAAAATGCCCAAACCATTTTTAGAAATTGAGGATTAATGCAAGGTTCAAGATTATCAAGTTTCTGGAATTTTTGCACCTTGTGTTCTCCTCCTCAAAAGTCCATAAGCACCTTTTCTATTTAATTTTAAATAAAGAAATGGTACTGTTTTGCTGTGGCAATTTTTCCTTGCTTTCAAAACTGCCCAAACCATTTTTGGGTGATTGAGAGTGCCTCAAGGGTTTAAATATATATTTTTATATTTTTTTTCTCCCTTTTTCTTTTATCCCTTTTCTTTTTCTTTTCCTGCTGGTTTCTTTGCTCTCGAAAAAGAAAAGCAGGAACTGGGCCTCCTTTTTTTCCCTCCCAGCCGGCCAGGCCAGGCCCATCTGGGCCGTTTTCTCCTCAGCCCGCACTGGACGAAGGGGTACGCACCCTTTCTTCCTCCTCTTTCCAGCGCGGCACCCCCCTTTTCCCCCTCCTCTCTCTCACAGAGCGCTACCACGGCGGCAGTGGAGCCCAGGTCCAGGGAGAGGCGATCCCCTCCTTTTAAGCGCTGCGGGAGGACCCACGGGAACCCTAGGATCCATTCCCTTCGCCCCCTTCTCCCGCCACCGCCGCCATGAGGGTCTCGCAGCTCCCCTGTTCTTCAATGGCCGCCGGGTGGTTCCGGTGAATTCGCCGAGTTCCGTTGCCGTCTTCGATCGGGAGCTCGTGCAGCGCGTCTCCACCTTCGTCCTCGTCCTCTCCGACCCGTCGATTCGCCGTAGGAGCAAGGAGACCCGATTCTTCCTCCTCTGCTTCCACGGGCCGCCTCCGTCCCCGACACCAGCAGATCGCCTCCTTCCTCTCCCAGGACGGCGAGCCCGACTCCGACCTCCCCGCTGTGAGGCTCCTTCTTCTTCCCCGCCTCGTGTTCTCCCTCGTTAGATGGTTAGGATCGCTGTAGCAGAGACGCCGCCGCATGCGTGTATGGCGTGCCCGCGTGCGGACGCCCGTGTTCCAATTCGCGTCGCCGTTGAGCAGGAGAAGCACCCCGCGTGCTCTGCGTGCGTCCAGAGCGTGCGCAGCGCAGCCGGAAGCCGTGCGCGTCTCCAAGTCGTCACCTTTTTCAGTCTTCAGAACAGTTGCGCCGCTCCCTTTTCCGACGAGACTGGCTTAGCCGCCATACGATCCACGAACCGTTTCCATGGTGCTAGATGCTCCTGGATGTCCCGTCTAGAGATCCCCGGCGTTAGTGGAGCGAACGCATGGCCGTAGCGGATGCGAGGGTCGCCGGAAGTCGTGGTCGCGCAAGCCTGACGGAACTTCAGATGCAGTTCAGTGGACAGCTTCAGAGACCACCAGGGTCTCTTTAACTTGTTCGCGAGCCCTCCGTAGACACGAGTGGAGCAGCAGCAGAGTGGCTTGCGATCTGGACTGCGAGGGGGAGGTTGTGGGTTCGAATCCCGCCGGGCGCTAGCTCCCCCTCCGGTTTTTCTTTTGTTTTGCCTTGCCCGCGTGGGAGTGGCTCGGCCCACGGGGGGGCTACTGGGTCAGCCCAGTATGCCACCAGAGGAGGCAGCCCAAGTGGCCTAACCCTCCTTTCCTTTTCTTTTTATTGTTTTCTCTCTTTTTTGTTTTAGTTCTTTTCTGGTTTAAATTCAATTTGAATTTCAATTTCAAATTCAAATCTGAATTTGTCCATGTTGTTAAACAGGGGCATCCCATATATGAACTTGGGGTAGTTTGAACTACTGATCATCATGGTGAGGTGCACTTTTGCAATTGGCCCCTCTGTGAATTGGAGCTTGGCCAATTTTGCAATCTGCCCCCTGTAATCTTTGATTTCTTGTCAGCTTGATCATTTTTGAAATTTCTCATGCCATATATGGATTTTGGGTAGTTTGGCACAAGGAGTTGCATGGTGATGATGACTTAATCAATTTGAACCTTTTTCAAAATTCATGTGGTGCAATTTTGCACCCAGCCCCCTAAACTTCATTGGGTTTGCAACTGTCTTTTGCAAATTCAAATGTGGACATATTATATATGATTTTGGGGTGCTTTTCTGCAAGGAGTTCAGCAGTGATGTTTTCATGATGTTTTGTGCAACTCATGAAATCAAGGTGTGATCACCTGATCCAGAAGCTTTCAGATCTTTCTGCCTGCAGCATTTCAACTTCAGTGTATTTGAAATGTTGTTCATCTGATCTTTTCAAGTCTATTCCAAGTCATCTTCTTTCTTCAAGTCAGCCCCTAGCATATTGTCAAATGCCTAGTGGCTGACCTCCACCAACTGTTGCACCTTCCATGTGTCAAGTTCACCGACACTACTCCGTCTCCGGAATCGTTGTTTTACTTTCATGTTATTTAAATTCTTGTAATGCCTTGTTGATCATGTCATGTTTTCATGTTACTTACACCTAAATTAAGGCTTGGACCAAAGCCATTACCATGTAAAAATAATGCATATGAAAGTGATGACTTGTCGTCATCACCTTCATTTAAACTTGACTAGACAGGGTCATACCATGTAAATAAAACTTGAACATGCCATCCTTGATTGAGAGTGCATCAGTTGCTTACTTGTGTGTTTTCCTTGCCGGTATCTTTACGTTAGCACCCGAGACTGACGAGGAGACTTACGTGGAGCTGTCCGACACCGAGCCCGAGAGTACCGTGGGTGCTGCTTCGACTACCTTACCAGGCAAGGGGGAGATCTGTGTCATTACTTTATAACTTTCTGCTCATGCCTAGCTGTAGATCTAGAACGTTGTTGCTTGATCCTATCTACTTTATATGCCATGTTTAAACCCATACAACCATGATCCCCACATCCCAGCAAACCATTCTATTGCTAGGTTACCGCTGCTCAGCCATTGCTTAGTATGGGTAGAAAACTTGCTGCTTACCTTTTATATTTATGGTTGGGATATCATGCTATAAAAGAAGTTGGTTGATATTTTTTTTATTGTTAATTGATGTTAATTATATTCGACGAAAGGTGGAAGGCTGGACTATCCCGTCTGGTGCTTTGTTCCATTTGAGTCACCTAGGACCCGAGTTCCGGGTATTGGTTCTTTGATCGAGCGTGCCTAATCGTGTGTGGGGTTTTATGGGCCCCCCTTGTCTTACCTACCTAGCTTCGTACATTCTAGTGGTGGCCCGAGCTGATTTACATTTGCAACGTGTGTGTGCTGGTTGGATCCCCAGTTGTCTCCAAACCAATCCAGGGCCAGGAGGACATAGTTTCTTGGCTGGCCCACGTTGTCCGGCTGAGGACCCGGTCTCATAGGAGAACTAACCGGCTATCCAAACCTGCGACAGACGGTAGAGACCGATTCGAGAGCGTGGCCAGCTTTTGAGTTGGGTGTCGACTCACCGGGGGCCACCCGGAGGTGCGTTGTTAGTTAGAGGGACTCTGACGTTCCGGAGTTTCAGGCGCTTACCCAGCCAAGTGGAAACCAGGCGTACATGCGACGTCTATAATGGACAGTTGGTACACCCCTGCAGGGTAAATCTTTTCGAAAAGCCGTGTCCGCGGTTATGGACAACTTTGAGCCTACGTCATGTTCATAGAATAACATCAATTATAATCATGCTATAAAACTTGACAAACCGTGTGCGTGCCTTGGTAGTCTTTCTTCGTCCAGGGGGACCGAGAGAGAAACGAGGTTGTGTTATGTTTGCGTAAGTAGGTGGATAGCCGACCTACGACACGTTGTCAACGTAACTTCTCGGATCTCATCCTTATTCTGATAGAACGAGTAGCCACCATATATGCTAATACGGCTGCAACCTGTCTCTGTCTTTACCTTTCCTGTAGCGTTAGTTATTCCGTAATGATATGTTCTCACCCCCGTTTATATTTCTGTCTTTACCGCTTTTCTTGATCGGCCGCTGCAGTGGACTACTACCTCGACCCCAGCACCGGACGTTACTTCGTGGAGGTGCCCCCGGAGGATGACGACGAGTACGAGTACCTCGACCAGTAGGATCCTATAGTTGGGTTCAGACGTTCCCGTGGGTGGATATTTATGTGTAGCCCTCTCTAGGGCAATTTGGATCTTGACCGTACTCGGTCCCTATTATGCTTCCGCTTGATGTATTGATGAGATGTACTCATGATGATGTTGTATTTCTAGACAGTGGCGTTGTATGCCCTGTTTTATTTACCTATCTATATGTATTTCTATTCTTATAGAGTTATGCTTATACACCTGTTGTCGAGAATCCGGCAGCGACACGAGTGCGAGTGTCGTGCGCCGGTGGCGTTTGATGCGCTTCTAACTCCGACCGGACGCGAAAGCGACTAGTTAGAGTTAGTACCGTATCAGGGGCCTTACAACTTGGTATCAGAGCAGGACTGACTGTAGGACCCTTTACTGGCCGAAGTTGAGTCTAGAAACTATTTTGGTAGTTATATAGGAAAAATTTCGGAGAGTAGGACCTCTTTCTGTTTTCTCCTTATCCCACCCTCCCACCCCTTTTTCCGTGAGGAAGTGAAACGATGTTTTGTCTCTGCTACTTATCCCTTTTCAAAACAATCTAGGTTCTCGTTTACATGAGGCTCTGATTCCTCTGTAATTTTTTGCTAGCGACGAGATGTGTTGGCGTCTTTGAGACCACTGAGCCGCCACTTGGGGTTGACTGCTCTACCTCGCTTACGGCGTACCCCAGGTGAAACGTCCATACAGGATTGGTGGGCATCCTATGGTAATATGGATGTGGTGTCTTTCCCCTATGGACGACCGTGATGGTGGGCCGCTCAGGGCAGATGTCTCATTGTCAGGTTTCCAACCGCTCGTATATATTGTTGTGTGCTCGCTAGCAGATTATTATCTTGGATTCGGATGGTCTTGGTTTGGGAATTCCAGTAGCACTTAGCTATCAACTTTCCGGGTTAACCTTGGTGGAATTTCAGCTTTCGGCTTTCTCATACCTCGTGAGGAAGTTTTGTTGTCAATATTGCTTTACCTTCTGGTTACTTCAATGATTCGATCATGTTCTCATAAGTGTTCCTGTATACAGGATGCCAAGAGCGAACATGCCGCCGCCAGAGAACCCTATCCTTGGGGAGGCTGTAGCCGCAGTGGCTCAGGGCACAGCTGCGATCCTTCAGATGCTGCAGAACCAGGGTGCTCGGAGGAATGATCGACCACAGTACACCACACTGCAGCAGTTCCTCGCGATCAGCCCCCCCAGGTTCTCCGAGGCTCGAGACCCGCTGGAGGCGGATGACTGGATCGCAGAGATCAAGAAGCACTTCAATGCCAACGCCGTCAAACCCGTCGACTACGTCACCTTCGCCTCCTTCCAGCTTCAGGGTGCCGCAGGCAGTTGGTTCTCGACGTACAAGGCCAACAAGGGTGATGCAGAGATCACCTGGGAGGACTTCGTCAGGGATTTCAGAGCTGCTCATATTCCCAGTGGACTGATCGAGAGGAAGCGCGAGGAGTTCTTAGCTCTGAGGCAGGGGGACAGGTCTGTGCAGGAGTATAACCTGGCCTTCGTCAGGCTTGCCAGGTACGCTCCAGAGGAGGTCTCGTCAGAGGCCAAGCGCATTGCCAGGTTCCGCGGTGGTCTTGCCGCGGACATCAAGTATGCGCTCACCTTGTCCACGCCAAGCCTGTTCTCAGAGTTCGTCGACCAGGCTATCAGACAGGAGTCAGCTGAGGCAGAGCGTTCCGCAGAGAAGAGGAAGCAGAGAGAGCACAGTTCAGCAGTGATGATCCACAAGAAGGCCAAGTCCTGGGTTGCAGAGCCACAGCCTCAGCCGCAGCGTCAGCAGTTTCAACCGAGGGGGGCAGTTGTCCGCACTTTTGCTCGCCCTCCCGTCCCAGTGCAGCACGGACCTCGCTCTACTCCACCCTACGCGAGGCCGCCTGCTCCACAGGGCCAGCCCAGGCCAGAGATCACGTGCTTCAAGTGTGGCAAGCCGGGCCACAAGTCTCCGCAGCGCACCAACCCTCGTCACGCCCGGCTGCCTCCGCCTCCACCTCGCTCTACACCGAGCAATGCGATGGTGCGGGCTCAGCCACGAGCGCTCCGTGTGAACAACGTGACCGTTGCAGAGGCCCAACAGTCGTCTGAGATTGTGCTTGGTAGGTTACTTGTGTGTTCAGTTCCAGCGACAGTTTTGTTTGATTCCGGAGCTTCCCATTCCTTCATATCCAACGCTTTTGCTATGTCACTTGACCTTCCGAGAGAGCAGTTGCCTAGACCACTCTCAGTTTGTTCTCCGGGCTCTAGAATGGAGTCTTCAAGAGCTGTTCCAGATGTTGAGATCGGTATTCAGGGTGCTATCTTTTCGGCCTCCCTGATTGTCTTGCCCCGCTCAGACATTGATGTCATTTTGGGCATGGACTGCCTTGTCAAGTACAAGGCCAAGATCGATTGTCCGTCCAAGACCGTGTTGCTGACGCACGATTCAGGCGCAGAGATTTGGTACAATTGTGGCTCGACAGTGGGATCAGCACAGTTGTACGCTCTGAACGCTGGAGTTGCTCCATTGATCGAGGAGGTCAGAGTTGTTTGAGAGTTTCCAGATGTCTTTCCAGAGGAGTTGCCAGGTATTCCACCCGTGCGTGCTATTGAGTTCGTGATCGAGCTAGAACCTGGTACACAGCCGATATCTCGGTAGCCTTACAAGATGTGTCCGGAAGAGCTGATTGAGTTGAAGGAGCAGCTGGTGAAGCTTGAGAAGGATGGGCTCATTCTTCCGAGCACTTCACCTTGGGGTGCCCCATGTCTTTTTGTGAAGAAGAAAGATGGTACTAGCCGGTTGGTCCAGGACTACCATGGCATCAATAAGAAGACCATCAAAAACAAGTACCCTTTGCCCAACATCAATGACTTATTTGAGCAATTGCATGGAGCAAAGGTGTTTTCAAATCTTGATTTAAAGATGGGGTACCACCAGATTCGTGTCCGTGAGGAGGACATTCCCAAAACAGCCTTCCGCACTCGTTATGGTCTGTACGAGTTTACGGTCATGACGTTTGGTTTTTCTAACGCACCTCCGACGTTCATGAGGGCCATGAACTATCTGTTCCAAGAGTGGCTAGATGTGTTCGTACTCCTCTAACTCGACGACATCCTTGTCTTTTCCAAGTCGGAGGCTGAGCATGAGGAGCATCTCAGATTGGTGTTGTAGAAGTTGAGAGATCACCAGTTTTATGCCAAGTTCTCCAAGTGTGAGTTCTGGATGAATAAGGTCAACTTCCTTGGCCATGTCATTTCTTCAGAGGGCATTGCCGTTGACCCAGACAGAGTCCGGACGATTCAGGATTGGACTCCGCCGAAGAATGTCAAGCAGCTGAGGAGTTTTCTCGGACTTGCCAGCTACTGCAGGAAGTTTGTCGAGAATTTCTCCAAGATAGCAAAGCCAATGACCGAGTTGTTGTGCAAGGGCAAGAAGTACTCTTGGTCACAGGCTTGCCAGGCAGCTTTTGATGAGTTGAAGCTAAGACTGACCACAACTCCGATCCTTACACCGCCAGACGAGTCACAACCGTTTCAAGTTTTCTGTGACGCCTCGTTGAATGGCCTTGGCGGAGTGTTGATGCAGGGAAAGAGTATTGTGGCTTACACCTCCAGACAGTTGAAGCAGGCTGAGAGGAATTATCCGACACACGATCTTGAGCTGGCTGCAGTGATACATGCATTGGTTACTTGGCGACACCTCCTCCTAGGGAGGAAGGTTGATGTGTTCACCGATCACAAAAGCTTAAAGTACTTGTTCACGCAGCCTAACCTGAACTTGAGGCAAAGGAGATGGCTCGAGACTATTACTGAGTACTCCGTGGATATTCAGTATACGCCTGGCAAGGCGAATGTCATAGCCGATGCGTTGAGCCGCAAGGGCGATTGCAACAGTGTCCAGGTGCAGAAGATCCACCCTGATTTGTGTGAGTCCTTTCGAAGGCTCAATCTTGAGCTAGTTCCAGCAGGCTATCTAGCCAACCTTGTGGTAGAGCCCACTATCCGTGAGAAGATTCGTGAAGCTCAGTCTGGTAGCTCAATGATTCAGAAAGTTAAGCAGGGTATTGCCGCCTCAGTTCCGAAGTACGGTTGCTTTTCAGTGCATAATGACGGCACCGTGATGTTCGAGGAGAGAGTTGTTGTTCCCAAAGAAGGAGATCTCAGAGAGATCATCATGAAGGAGGCACATGATTCCAAACTATCCATCCACCCTGGTAGCACCAAGATGTATCAGGACCTCAAGCAGAGTTTTTGGTGGACTCGTATGAAGCGGGATGTTGCCCGTTTTGTCTCCCAGTGTGATGTGTGCAGGAGAGTAAAAGCACAGCACCAGAAGCCTGCAGGGCTACTTCAGCCACTTGAAATTCCGGAGTGGAAGTGGGATCACATAGAGATGGACTTTGTCACCGGTTTTCCGAGGTCTCAGAAGGGCAACAATGCTATCTTTGTTGTCATTGATAACTTGTCCAAGGTTGCCCATTTTCTGCCTGTCAAGGAGACTGTCTCAGCTAGCCAGTTGGCAGAGCTGTACACCGCAAGAATTGTTTCGTTGCACGGCATCCCCAAGCAGATAAGTTCTGATCGTGGAAGCATCTTCACATCAAACTTCTGGAAGGCCTTTCAAGAGGCATTGGGTACAAAAATTCTCTTCAGTACCGCGTATCACCCTCGGACCAGTGGGCAGGTTGAGCGTGTGAATCAAATTCTCGAGGACATGCTTCGGGCATGTGTGATCTCGTTTGGTATGAAGTGGGAAGAGTGCTTGCCGTATGCGGAGTTCTCTTACAACAACAGCTATCAGGCAAGTCTGCAAGCAGCGCCGTTTGAAGTCTTGTATGGACGCAAGTGCAGGACACCTTTGAACTGGTCCGAGACAGGTGAGAGGCAGCTGTTCGGTCCAGATGTGATCCAAGAGGCAGAGGACAGAGTGAAGATTATCCGAGAGCACCTAAAGGCAGCACAGTCTAGGCAGAAGGCCTATTATGACAAGAAGCACCGTGGTGTTGACTTCAAAGTTGGTGACTTCGCATACCTCAAAGTGTCTCCCCTTCGGGGCACTCACCGCTTTGGGATCAAAGGCAAGTTGGCTCCCAGGTTCGTTGGTCCGTTCCGCATCCTCGAGACTCAGGGACCTCTCTCGTTCCGCCTCGAGCTTCCAGACAGCTTGGCTATGGTGCATGATGTGTTCCACCTGTCTCAGTTGAAGAAGTGTTTCAAGCAGCCAGAGCAGGCAGTAGACTTGGGCGAGATCCAGCTCAGTGCGGATCTTTCTTACTCAGAGCGTCCAGTCCGTGTCCTTGACTCATCCGAGCGCAAGACTCGCAACAAGACCGTCAAGTTCCTCAAGGTGCAGTGGGCACATCACTCGGAGAAGGAAGAAACGTGGGAGCGTGAAGATCATCTCCGTTCTGAGTATCCCGAGCTTTTTCATGCTTAGATCTCCGGACAAGATCCTGTGTTGGTAGGGGAGAGCTGTAACAGCCCATGTGCAATAAATTGAAAACACCATGAGATTGTATTTTGTCTGTTGACTATGTGACTTGGCATGATGCTAAACTTTATAATTTCATGTGGTGATTTAAAATTGCATGAGGATTGGAGCCCATTTGGGTTGTTTGTTTTGGCATCCAAAGTGGCTCAAGAAGGGTGTTGGAGGATTTTTCCTTGTTGGGTGCTTGCTCTACTTGACCCCAAACTTGGCCTAGCCATTTCGCTTGAGGTGGCAAGGGTTTTAAAATCCTCAAGGTATTTTTGCCATCCTCAAAAACAAAGGCTCTAGTTCAAAGTGATTTTGAAATTCAAAATGAGCTCACATTTTTGTTGTTGCCAAAAATGCCCAAACCATTTTTAGAAATTGAGGATTAATGCAAGGTTCAAGATTATCAAGTTTATGGAATTTTTGCACCTTGTGTTCTCCTCCTCAAAAGTCCATAAGCACCTTTTCTATTTAATTTTAAATAGAGAAATGGTACTGTTTTGTTGTGGCAATTTTTCCTTGCTTTCAAAATTGCCCAAACCATTTTTGGGTGATTGAGAGTGCCTCAAGGGTTTAAATATATTTTTTTATATATTTTTTCTCCCTTTTTCTTTTATCCTTTTTCTTTTTCTTTTCCTGCTGGTTTCTTTGCTCTGGAAAAAGAAAAGCAGGAACTGGGCCTCCTTTTTTTTTTCCTCCCAGCCGGCCAGGCCAGGCCAGGCCCATCTGGGCCGTTTTCTCCTCAGCCCGCACTGGACGAAGGGGTACGCACCCTTTCTTCCTCCTCTTTCCAGCGCGGCACCCCCCCTTTTCCCCCTCCTCTCTCTCACAGAGCGCTGCCACGGCGGCAGTGGAGCCCAGGTACAGGGAGAGGCGATCCCCTCCTTTTAAGCGCTGCGGGAGGACCCCCGGGAACCCTAGGATCCATTCCCTTCGCCCCCTTCTCCCGCCGCCGCCGCCATGAGGGTCTCGCAGCTCCCCTGTTCTTCAATGGCCGCCGGGTGGTTCCGGTGAATTCGCCGAGTTCCGTTGCCGTCTTTGATCGGGAGCTCGTGCAGCGCGTCTCCACCTTCGTCCTCGTCCTCTCCGACCCGTGGATTCGCCGTAGGAGCAAGGCGACCCGCTTCTTCCTCCTCTGCTTCCACGGGCCGCCTCCGTCCCCGACACCAGCAGATCGCCTCCTTCCTCTCCCAGGACGGCGAGCCCGACTCCGACCTCCCCGCTGTGAGGCTCCTTCTTCTTCCCCGCCTCGTGTTCTCCCTCGTTAGATGGTTAGGATCGCTGTAGCAGAGACGCCGCCGCATGCGTGTATGGCGTGCCCGCGTGCGGACGCCCGTGTTCCAATTCGCGTCGCCGTTGAGCAGGAGCAGCACCCCGCGTGCTCTGCGTGCGGCCAGAGCGTGCGCAGCGCAGCCGAAAGCCGTGCGCGTCTCCAAGTCGTCACCTTTTTCAGTCTTCAGAACAGTTGCGCCGCTCCCTTTTCCGGCGAGACTGGCGTAGCCGCCATACGACCCACGAACCGTTTCCATGGTGCTAGATGCTCCTGGATGTCCCGTCTAGAGATCCCCGGCGTTAGTGGAGCGAACGCATGGCCGTAGCGGATGCGAGGGTCGCCGGAAGTCGTGGTCGCGCAAGCCTGACGGAACTTCAGATGCAGTTCAGTGGACAGCTTCAGAGACCACCAGGGTATCTTTAACTTGTTCGCGAGCCCTCCGTAGACACGAGTGGAGCAGCAGCAGAGTGGCTTGCGATCTGGACTGCGAGGGGGAGGTCGTGGGTTCGAATCCCGCCGGGCGCTAGCTCCCCCTCCGGTTTTTCTTTTGTTTAGCCTTGCCCGCGTGGGAGTGGCTCGGCCCACGGGGGGGCTACTAGGTCAGCCCAGTATGCCACCAGAGGAGGCAGCCCAAGTGGCCTAACCCTCCTTTCCTTTTATTTTTATCGTTTTCTCTTTTTTTGTTTTAGTTCTTTTCTGGTTTAAATTCAATTTGAATTTGAATTTCAAATTCAAATCTGAATTTGTCCATGTTGTTAAACAGGGGCATCCCATATATGAACTTGGGGTAGTTTGAACTACTGATTATCATGGTGAGGTGCACTTTTGCAATTGGCCCCTCTGTGAATTGGAGCTTGGCCAATTTTGCAATCTGCCCCTTGTAATCTTTGATTTCTTGTCAGCTTGATCATTTTTGAAATTGCTCATGCCATATATGGATTTTGGGTAGTTTGGCACAAGGAGTTGCATGGTGATGATGACTTAATCATTTGAACCTTTTTCAAAATTCATGTGGTGCAATTTTGCACCCAGCCCCCTAAACTTCATTGGGTTTGCAACTGTCTTTTGCAAATTCAAATGTGGACATATTATATATGATTTTGGGGTGCTTTTCTGCAAGGAGTTCAGCAGTGATGTTTTCATGATGTTTTGTGCAACTCATGAAATCAAGGTGTGATCACCTGATCCAGAAGCTTTCAGATCTTTCTGCCTGCAGCATTTCAACTTCAGTGTATTTGAAATGTTGTTCATCTGATCTTTTCAAGTCTGTTCCAAGTCATCTTCTTTCTTCAAGTCAGCCCCTAGCATATTGTCAAATGCCTAGAGGCTGACCTCCACCAACTGTTGCACCTTCCATGTGTCAAGTTCACCGACACTACTCCGTCTCCGGAATCATTGTTTTACTTTCATGTTATTTAAATTCTTGTAATGCCTTGTTGATCATGTCATGTTTTCATGTTACTTACACCTAAATTAAGGCTTGGACCAAAGCCATTACCATGTAAAAATAATGCATATGAAAGTGATGACTTGTCGTCATCACCTTCATTTAAACTTGAATAGACAGGGTCATACCATGTAAATAAAACTTGAACATGCCATCCTTGATTGAGAGTGCATCAGTTGCTTACTTGTGTGTTTTCCTTGCCGATATCTTTACGTTAGCACCCGAGACTGACGAGGAGACTTACGTGGAGCTGTCCGACACCGAGCCCGAGAGTACCGTGGGTGCTGCTTCGACTACCTTACCAGGCAAGGGGGAGATCTGTGTCATTACTTTATAACTTTCTGCTCATGCCTAACTGTAGATCTAGAACGTTGTTGCTTGATCCTATCTACTTTATATGCCATGTTTAAACCCATACAACCATGATCCCCACATCCCGGCAAACCATTCTATTGCTAGGTTACCGCTGCTCAGCCATTGCTTAGTATGGATAGAAAATTTGCTGCTTACCTTTTATATTTATGGTTGGGATATCATGCTATAAAAGAAGTTGGTTGATATTTTTTTATTGTTAATTGATGTTAATTAAATTCGACGAAAGGTGGAAGGCTGGACTATCCCGTCTGGTGCTTTGTTCCATTTGAGTCACCTAGGACCCGAGTTCCGGGTATTGGTTCTTTGATCGAGCGTGCCTAATCGTGTGTGGGGTTTTATTGGGCCCCCTTGTCTTACCTACCTAGCTTCGTACATTCTAGTGGTGACCCGAGCTGATTTACATTTGCAACGTGTGTGTGCTGGTTGGATCCCCAGTTGTCTCCAAACCAAACCAGGGCCAGGAGGACATAGTTTCTTGGCTGGCCCACCTTGTCCGGCTGAGGACCCGGTCTCATAGGAGAACTAACCGGCTATCCAAACCTGCGACAGACGGTAGAGACCGATTCGAGAGCGTGGCCAGCTTTTGAGTTGGGTGTCGACTCACCGGGGGCCACCCGGAGGTGCGTTGTTAGTTAGAGGGACTCTTGACTTCCGGAGTTTCAGGCGCTTACCCAGCCAAGTGAAAACCGGGCGTACATGCGACGTCTATAATGGACAGTTGGTACACCCCTGCAGGGTAAATCTTTTCGAAAAGCCGTGTCCGCGGTTATGGACAACTTTGAGCCTACGTCATGTTCATAGAATAACATCAATTATAATCATGCTATAAAACTTGACAAACCGTGTGCGTGCCTTGGTAGTCTTTCTTCGTCCAGGGGGACCGAGAGAGAAACGAGGTTGTGTTATGTTTGCGTAAGTAGGTGGATAGCCGACCTACGACACGTTGTCAACGTAACTTCTCGGATCTCATCCTTATTCTGATAGAACGAGTAGCCACCATATATGCTAATACGGCTGCAACCTGTCTCTGTGTTTACCTTTCCTGTAGCGTTAGTTATTCCGTAATGATATGTTCTCACCCCCGTTTATATTTTTGTCTTTACCGCTTTGCCTGATCGGCCGCTGCAGTGGACTACTACCTCGACCCCAGCACCGGACGTTACTTCGTGGAGGTGCCCCCGGAGGATGACGACGAGTACGAGTACCTCGACCAGTAGGATCCTATAGTTGGGTTCAGACGTTTCCGTGGGTGGATATTTATGTGTAACCCTCTCTAGGGCAATTTGGATCTTGACCGTACTCGGTCCCTATTATGCTTCCGCTTGATGTATTGATGAGATGTACTCATGATGATGTTGTATTTCTAGACAGTGGCGTTGTATGCCCTGTTTTATTTACCTATCTATATGTATTTCTATTCTTATAGAGTTATGCTTATATACCTGTTGTCGAGAATCCGGCAGCGACACGAGTGCGAGTGTCGTGCGCCGGTGGCGTTTGATACGCTTCTAACTCCGACCGGACGCGAAAGCGACTAGTTAGAGTTAGTACCGCATCAGCGGGTCTTACAACAACCGTGTCATTGTCGGCGAGGCAAGCACCGCGCAGCTCTAGACAAAATAGGCTCTTCCGGCGGTCCAGCAAGGTGGTTGCGTCCGGAAGCCTGGCCGTCTGTCCAGTCATAGGGTTAAGAAGCTGCCCGAAGTGGGTGCCTAGGCGAAGAGCAAGACCCTCGGATGTGGTGCCCAGAACGTGGCTGCTCCAGCGAACCTTGGTCGGGACCGGCAGGCTCCGGTAGATGGACTCGCCGGTCGTGATGTTCAGGAAGCGCCGCCTGCCGTCGACTTTGCTGAACGCTGTCGAGAGCATGATCCAGCGGCGGGGGAGGAACCGCCGGTCCAGGACGCCTTGCGCTCGTAGGTGAGAGGAGCACGCGCGCCACGACCTGCACGCCGCGCGGAAGCGCACAAGGTCGACGAGATCGTTGCGCAGGACGTGCTCGGCAACCAGCCCCGCCGGTCCGGCGTCCAGGTTCGCCCAGTCCCTCCAGGTGCGTGGATGTGGATGCCGATCCATGGTTCTTCGACTTGATGTGGCCGCGAGGTCGATCGGACGCTTTGATGATCGGAGGGGAGGCAGACTCAAGAATCCCCTTTTGCGCTGCGTGATCTCATCTAGTACCACGTACGGTTGAGTTTTGTTTTTTGTTTTTGAGGACCCTAACTAACTAAGCGAATCTGCAGGAAATCAGGATGGAAGGTTTCCCTTTACGTGGGAGTGTACAACTCATAATATCCCTTTCAACTCACGAACTCTCCTCAAACTTTCGATCGACTGCTTCTCTCCCTCCCTTATCCAAGCTCTCATCTATGGCTAGGCGGCCACACCAAACATGCCGACGTCGTCCAGTGCTGCTCGGCGTCCACGCAACCGGAGGAACTGGGCAAACCTGCACGGCAAACTGGGCACCAAGAGCAATATTGGCCACAGGCTGCTTGACGGTGTGATGATCGTATTTGGTGGTTTATTTTTTCACATATATTTTTCAATTTACTTTTATTTAAAAAAAAAATATTTACTCCCTTCATTCCATATTCTAGTGCGCATGATTTTTCTGCACGTATTAGAGCTGCAAAGCTGCTTTGGGCAAAACTAGCCCTTGCCTGGCTCACAGGAACGCAGTGTCCAGCACCCATGTCCGTGGCAGACCGGGCAGGTGAGGGGTAAATACTTGTCCAAATAAGAGTGTCACCTCATGTATTGGTATAAGTGCCACACACAAGCACGCACTATAAAGAGGAACGGAGGGAGTAACAAATAGATAAACTTTATTAAAACATGATGAAATTTTTTAAGACTAGAAATACATTTCCTAAAAGCATTCAAAAATTACATACTACACGAACATATATTAATACATGAATATTTAAAAAATTATATCGATATTAATATATATATACACACATTTTTTTACAGATATATGAACAATTTTCAAAATAATACAAGTAAAAGAAAATGCATAAGTATTAATAGAAGTATATGAATATTTATTGTAATTACTATTATATAATTTATAAATAGTATCAATATAATTTATTAAAACATAAAAATTACCATTTAAAAATATAACATCTAAAGTTTCTAATGATAAAAAAATTATAATATATATTTTATGTTATTTTGGTTAAATTAATGACCTAGGGTATGCGCAGGCCTTATAAACTTGTGACGGAGGTAGTACTGATGTTGCATATTGTATTTATCATGCTACGTGTCTAATTATTGCATTGAGCACCTCTAGGAATGTGCTCGGGGTGCAATGATGCTATGATCCTAGGGACCTAGTAACGTATCATTGTAACTTTTTTCTTTTTGAGTATGTTTTAGTAGGCAGTCTTCAAATAAAGGGAGACTCAAATTACTATATATCTACATATTACTCGAATTCTGATATTTTTTACTTGGACTAAAGTTTCTCCCTTCGTAGATTATTCCGGTCATCGCCTCGCGCTCCCATTGCTTGATGCCGAGCCAGAGCGTCGACCTTGCCGTTCTTGCGGGGGAGCCGTTGCGTATCAGTCTTTGCTTTGGTCAGCCAGCAGCGAAAGACTGTCGCGAGGGGCTGGTCGTCTGAATCGATTGGCAAGCGCACGAGGGACTAGAGGGAGGATGTTGCCTCTGCCGCCTTGTTCCTTGCCCACTGCCTCTCGTGATGTGTGACACGTGCCTAGGATTCGGGCATCCGCTTCTGCAGTAGCGCCGATGTGGCAACGAGGGGACCTACGATGGTCGGAGGTGAGAGTAGGAGCAGGGAGAGGAGGTGTTGAAGAGGGGCCATGGTGTGGAAGACCGGGAGGGGCGGGATGTTGCCAGAGTTGAGCATGCGATAGGTGTGTTTTTGCCGATCTACAAAAGGTCAAGTTTTTTTGTAACACGCAAAAAGTCAAGTTGTAAAGGCGAGGGAGTGACAACCATCACCCACAATATTTAGGCTAAAAATGTCTCTAACTTTCAATTGCTACGACATGATTCACGTTGGAGTTTGTTGCTGAAGTTTTGGATTTTCATCGCAAAAAATGGTTTTGTATGTTGTTGTTGCACCCCATGCATGCTTGCATGTGTAAGGGAACTGCAAACTTTTTCTCCTACCTGTTCCGAAAGTGTTCCATAATAACTATCGTAAAATGGATATATCATGGAACGGAGGGAGTAAGTAACTTTAATCCATTGAAGAACGAGTCAACAAAGTTAGCAAAAGGGCAACGGATACGTTATCCATTTTAGGGATCGGCATTGGAGATATCCCTACAACCATAAGGGTTTATCCTTTAACGATGCACCTTTTGGAAACCTAGGCTTACAACCATCACCCACTATACTTTTGCTCAAAAATGTCTTTAACTTGAAATTGCTACGACATGATTCACGTTGGAATTCATTGCTAAAGTTTTGTATTTTCTAGGCAAAAAATGGTTTTGTATGTTGCTGTTGCTCCCCATGCATTCTTTTTTTTGACACCATAACAACCTTTATTCCTCAAAGAACATATAAGTCATTTACAAAATATTGAGAAATAAAATCAGGGATAGAAACGTCCCAAACACCAGAGGAGTTAGCATCATATGCTCTTTTAGCCAATTCGTGTGCTACCATATTTGCCTCCCTATAGCAATGCTGAATCTTGAAAGAGCCCAAAGTTTTTGCCAATTCTCTGCATTCCATGACAGTCACAACCTCCGGACCAAGAAAGGGTTCCTCCTTCAATATCGATTCCACCGCAAAGCTAGAATCAGATTCAATGACAACTGTGTTGCAGCCTAAGTGGGCAGCAAGATATAGTCCATTCTTTACCGCCGTTATCTCAGCCGAATCAACATGTGATACCCAAGGCAAGGTCCAGTTTGCTGCCGCCAAGAACTCTCCCCTCTCATCTCGGACGATCGCACCCGTGCTTCCAGATAAACTCGACTGGTGGAAAGAAGCATCCACATTGATCTTCACCTCTCCTCTGCTTGGTTTCTTCCACCTCATTCCCTCCGACCTCGGAGTTTGTTTTGTATTTAAAGAGCGAATAAAATTCGTTGTTAAAACCCTGATTGAGATTGCTGTTTTTTCAGGAGTGGCAATCTCTTCGCCCTTCAAAATTTGACGCCGCTGCCACCAGATGTACCAAGCTGTGACAGTTGCTAGTTCTGCTATAGGAAGACCGTCTGACTCGCCCTTCAAATTTACCATCACCTCCAAATTGACAGAGCCTGATCTGTCAGCGGATAAAGCTTCTTGCACTCTATCTTGCAGTCCAATGTTTTTCCAAACTGATTTAGCCCTGGAACAGGTAAACAAACAGTGTTGGATATCTTCGCCTCCAACTTTGCATATTGGACAAAGAACCTGACATTTTATGTGTCGGTTAGCCAGCGTAATTAGGCTAGGAAGAACCCCATGCAAGACCTTCCACGCGAAGTGCTTAACTTTTCCTGGGATTTTTAGTTTCCACATCTCCTTCCAGGTAGCACACGCCTCTGCACTTCCCTGACCATCTGTCTGAATTGTTCTCTGCCCATGCTGGTGCTCAAACTCTGTATGGTAGGCTGACCGAACTGAGAAGGTACCACTTCTTGTATAATTCCATGCTATCCAATCCTCCGTCAAGTTATGATTCAGAGGGATATGGAGTATTCTCTGTACATCCATAGGCGAAAATATATCATTCACGAGATCAACGTCCCATGAATCAGTCACAGGGTTTATGAGATCAGCCACCGAAGTGATCAAATTTCCCCCCCTCGGGGTGATTACTTTCCTCGAAGGACTAGAAGCAATCCAGGGGTCCTGCCATATGTTAATATTTTCACCCGACCCCACTCCAAATGCAACCTCGTTGAAAAGTTTGAATGCCCGCTACAATGCTCTGCCAAGTAAAGCTAGATCCCTTCTTAGGCCCTGCCTTTAGGATATTGCCATCTAGATAATATTTTGCTCGCAGAATTTGTGCACATAGAGAGTCTGGATTCTGGATTAAGCGCCAACACTGTTTTGCTAACATAGCAAGATTAAAATTGTGTATGTCACGAAAACCCAAACCTCCTTTCCTCTTCGGAACACAAAGCTTCCACCAAGCAAACCAATGCATTTTCCTCTTCTCTTCATCGTCTCCCCACCAGAAACCTGATATCTCATCAGTGATTGCTTTACAAATGTTCTTTGGCAGTTTAAAAACTGACATAGCATAAGAGGGTATAGCCTGCAACACAGATTTCACCATTATTTCTTTCCCCTGCATAGATAAGGTCTTTTCCTTCCATCCCTTTATTCTCTGACAGATTCTATCAACCAGATGTTGAAAACTGTCACTTCTGTCCACTCCTACCATGGTAGGAAGACCCAGATAAGTATCAGACATAGCTTCTGTTAATATGTTCAACTCACCGCAGATGCTTTCACGAGTTAACACATTAGTATTTGGACTGAAGAAGGTATTTGATTTTGCCGTGCTGACCAATTGTCCCGAACTCTTGCAGTAGGTTTCAAGAATTCTCTTCAGGGTGTTTGCATTCTGTAGGTCTGCCTTCATCAAGATCAAAGAATCATCTGCAAAGAGCAGATGGGTTATCGGTGGTGCATTCCTACAGACTTTCACACCTTCCAAACCTCCAATCTGCTGTTCATGATCAAGCAGGCTTGAGAGCCCTTCCGAGCACAGCAAAAACGAATAAGGGGAAAGGGGATCCCCTTGTCTCAGCCCTCTAGTGGGGATAATCTCCTCCGTCTCAGTATTGTTGAACCTGATTGTGTATTTAACAGAAGAAACACAATCCATTATTAGCTCCACCCATTCTTCCGAGAAACCCAGCTTCAACATAATTTATTGGAGAAAAACCCATTCAACCCTGTCATATGCCTTGTTCATATCCAACTTCACCGCACACATGCTATTAGTACCGTGGGTTTTCTTCTTTATTGAGTGGAAGCACTCGTACGACACCAACACATTGTCCGTAATTAACCTTCCAGGGACAAAAGCACTTTGTGTTGGAGAGATGATCTTCGGAAGAATTTTCTTGAGTCGGTTCGCTAGCATCTTGGAAATCACTTTGTAAACTACATTACATAAACTGATAGGCCTGTACTGTGTGATCATCTCCGGACTATCACTAGTAGAAAAAGGCCCATTTGTCCCGGTTCCAGAGGGCCTTCTGTTCCGGTTCTGGAACCGGGAATAAAGGGTCGTTACTAATGCCCAAAACCTTTAGTCCCGGTTCGCTTATGAACCGGTACAGATGGGCCTCCACGTGGCCTCTGCGGCTTGCCTGGGCAGGAGGGCCTTTTGTCCCGGTTGGTAGCACCAACCGGGACCAAAATGCCTCCACGCGTCAGCAGTTCCGTGTCTGGGTTTTTTTTTGAGAGGTGGGGATGGGGGTTTTGTAGGGTTAATTTAGGGGTTTCATATATTGTAGCTAATAGAGAGAGGTGTCCTCTCTTATCTCCGTGCTTGGTCGACGCTACGTACTATACGTATAGAGAGGACTCGACATGCTAGCTAGTAAGAAAATGAAGGAATTAAACCATTAAGTACAGAAGATCGTCATGAACATATACAGAGAGAAGTGAGATTGTTCGAACAACAAGTTTTCGTATATCTATCCGACGCTACTGGCTACATATATACAATATAAGATCTCTTACAATACCCTAACATCTGAAATCAAGTTCCATATGGTATTCTCCCTCTTTCCTGATGACGTGTTCAAGAAAGAATCCCGCCAATTCCTCTTGAATTGCTATTATGCGATCTTGTGGTAGGAGTTCTTCCTGCAGCTCCCAATGCTAATTCGAAGAAGGGGGTCAATACATATATATGAATGAAACTCAACACAAATGATGGTAATAAAATAAAATTGTGAATATTATTGCTTACGCACATCAAAATCTTTTTTACAGTAGCCGCCCTGCTTAGAGATCGTAGCGTTGTAGATGTACTTGCATACGTAGTATCCACAAAGATTAGTCCCTTCTTTCTGCCACAACCACTTTACGAGAAATAGAGGTTAATCAAACTGATAATCAAGCATTATATAAATTGTATTGATGAAACTAGCTAGAATCAAATTAATGGGAGATGCGCGGAACTAGCTAGTAGTACTTACTTTCGGTCGTGTAAATTTCAGCTCCTTCGGCAGTCCCGGAGATTTTGTGGTGAACGTTATCCAAACCCTGCAGACATAGAAAATAATTATTACCTAATATCAGGAAATGAACAAAGTTGCCGAAATGCTACGATAATGATCGATTGCACTTACTTCTTAAGCATTTCAGTGATGATCGCATACGTCTTGGGATCTTTTCGTCTTGAGTCTAACACGGTTACTAGTCCCTCCTCAAGCTTAATCTCTAGGAGAATAAAGTGGAAGCTGCGCACGCATGCATAATTCATCAATTACATTACTATAACCTTGAGTAAATAAAGGAAAACCGAATATGCATAGTATAACACTCACTCGAAGTTGTAAGGAAAGATTATTTTTTGTTTGTTTTGATGTTGAAGCAACGATTGTAGCAAGTTGGCCTCGGTTTGTTTGTGATTCTTTTCCATCGCCCATTCATCAAAGAGATTTAGGTTAATGAACCCAATATTATAGATTTCTCTTTGCTTGCATTCGACGATCTTCAATCTGCATGATATAGTGAATTGTATGTACATGCAATGAAAGAGCTGAGCTATATATAGAGAGTTAATTAAAGAAGTAGTACTTACAGACAGTAGCAAGTGACGATTACTTTATCGATGGCCATTGCATTGTAAAGCTGGAATAACTCCTCAAATGGAACACACAACGTGTCAATTCCAAGGAGGTCGTGCTTGTCTTTAACCATAAGCAACACATTATCCAACCCAGAGTTCTTGCAGGTGTCCATGTACCACTCATGGAATCTTCGCATCATCGTTGGTAGCTGTTGATCAGGTCTAACGAGAGGATACCCGTGCCGGAATTTGAGTTCGTCCACCTCGAGTCGATCAAATTGTATATCATCTGGCAGGTAATCACCAGGATTGGTACCGGGCACCATCCCGGCCGGCAGATTTGCGACGACGATATCACTAGACACCTGCAGCGGGGGCACAATTGTTTCGCCTGTTCGCCGAGCTATGGAATTTTTTCCCTCTTGCAATTTGTTGTTCTCTCCTTTGGTCAGTTGCAGTGCTTCCGGACCGGCGCGTTTCTTGCACTTTCTTTTTAAGAGCGCGGACATGGTTGTCATCCAGCGGAGCCGGTGCTGGTCGCTTCAGGGCATCCAAAGTGCGCTTCAATTTCACCTCATCTATCTTCTCCTTCGGAGGTGGATTTTTATTTTTTAAAAAGTCATCCACTTCGCCTTTAGAGATCTTCGCGCTTTCCTCATCGCTCCTCTCGTATGGTAACGGCTCAAGAGGCTTGAGAGATGATGGACCGTATTGGAATCGCCTCCCACCACTGGTTGTACTGCTAGACGCCGGAGCGACGGCTGCTATTTTCCTTTGTTGCTTAAGAGGCGTCGGAGCAGCCGGAGCGCCGGTGGCGGCTCTCTTCTGCTTTTGCTGACGAGGCGGAGGAGGAGACGGGCTTCTCGGACGCGCCGACGCAGGCGGAGAAGGAGGCGGAGGAGGAGGCGGGCCCTTACTCGTCGGAGGAGGAGGCGGTCCCTTACTCGCCGGAGGAGGAGGAGGAGGCGTAGGTGCCGTCCAGTTCGGAAGCTTGATGAATTCCTTCGGCCATAGACATGAAGTCCTCAGAGCATTCTGCAGGAGATTTTCCCCTTCGCCGGTAGGGTAGTCAAGCTCGATCTCCTCATATCCCTCCTTTATTTCATCGACCATCACAACAGCATAGCCTTGTGGAATCAGAAGACAGTGAAAAGTTCCGTTGGGTCGAGGAGGTACAACATGGCCGATAGACACCGTGGGTTTGAATTGCATCAATTGCTTCTTAAGGTTCCATTCTTGAGACTCCATGATTTCATCCACGGGGTACCTGGAAGCCGTCAAATCAGGTTGCGCAATGACCTTGGTGGAAGCCACGCTGCTTCTCCGCTGAGATGGCGGGGTAGCTTCTAGGGTAGCTTCGTCAGCTCGATGCCTCTCCTCTAGCGCTTGTACTCTTGCATGCAGGTTCTGTATTTCGCTTTGCTCCTGTTTCCTCTTCCTCTCCCTGCTTTTGTAACCGCCTGCGTCGGGAAACCCATGCTTCCACGGAAGGGAGCCTGCCGTGCCTCGTGTTCGTCCTGGGTGCTCAGGATTCCTGAGGGCCATTGTGAGCTCGTCGTTCTCTCTGTCGGGAACGAACGTCCCTGCCTCCGTTTGGGCGATTAACTCCTCAAGCTTGGTGATCGGTACTCTCAGTTGTTCGTTCGTCCAAAAGCACTTCCCTGTTTCAGGGTGCAAGGTTCCCCCAACCCCGAAGAACCAATTCCTTGCACGCTCTGGCCAGTTCAATGTCCTTGGTACGATCCCTTTGTCAAGAAGGTCCTTTTCAGCCTTCTCCCACAACAGTCGGGCTTTGTGGTAGCCACCTGACCCCATGCAATGGTGATGCTTCTTCTTTGCAGCATTTAGTTTGTTTATCGCTGACATCTTCTTACTCTTCTCCGATGTTTTGTGGGCCACAAATGCGGGCCACTGTTCTCTTATCTTCTCAAATCGGCCGGTGAATGTTGGAGTCTTTTCTTTGTCGACAAACGTTGTTTTTAACTCATTCTTCCACCTCCTGAATAGCTCTGCCATCTTCTTAAGAGCATGAGTCTTGACCTTTTGCTCTGTAACTGGATTTTCCGGTAGGGTGAAATTTGCCTTCAGCGCGGTCCAAAAATCATCTTTCTGTCTATCGGTGACAAAAGACACTTCAGGGTCTCCGGCCTTCGGCTTATCCCATTGCTGGATGCTGATCGGGATCATGTCCCTAACAAGAACCCCGCATTGAACAGAAAATGCATCTTTGGTCCGGCTGGGTTCAATCGGTTGGCCATCTCTATTGATGCTGGTGATCGTGAACCTTTCATTCGGGCGCAACTTTTTCTTTGGGCCTCGTCTCGTTACCGAAGTTTGGCTCGATCCGGATACGGAGGGCTAGAAAAGAAGAAAGAAGAGAGTTAATATGTGTACACAGTCCAAAACAATTAATGCATCAATTAGCTAGTCAGCACAGGCTTAATTATTATATATACCTCGCCGGACTTTCCAACAACTCCTTCCTCCGTTCGCTCACAGGAGCCATCATAAGCATGTCCTTCCACCTCCATTGTCCGATCATCGGAGCCTGCTTCACCCTCTTCTTCCAGACCATCGGTGTCGTTCAAAAATTGGAAGACATCACCTCCTACCCGGACGATGTCGCCCACCAACAACGGTCCTTCGCGTATGATTTCCCCCAACATCTCTTCTTGTTTTAAGTTTCTTTGACGACCGTCCATAGTTTCTGCAAAATATTAATTACAACATGACACTTAATATACAAACATGATATATATAGCATGGATATATTAGTGTGCCAAACATACAAGTTTTGCCGAAAAACATGGGGGCATGTGTTGACACCAGTTTTTGGCACGACAATAAATCTATATAAGATGGCGCCCTGAGCCAAACATGGGGGCATGATGAAGCCATGGATTTCTTCAATACTTTCACACAAGGCACTACCCTAGTTCTCGACCATCGACCCCTCGGTGACCCTCGACCCTCTATCCTAGTTCCCGACCATCGACCCCTCGGTGACCCTCGACCCTTTACCCTAGTTTCCGACCATCGACTTGGTAAATTTGGGTGGCCTCGGCGACGCTTTACAAATGGTGTTTTGGCTCTTGAGAGTCCGGTACTTCTAAAATTATTCAAATTGCTCAAGTTTGTATACCCCATTATTGCAACAATGAATACATAAATCTTTTTTTAATTTTTCAACATTTGTAAAGTACATAAGTTTCTGGAATTTCTGATTTAAATTAAATCATTTAAGCTTTATTGCGTTATGCCTGCGTCATGCTGGCGCAGGGGGGATTGACTGGTCCAACTGACCAGTGGGGCCCTCTGGTCAGTGACTGGGGTCTTAATCCCTCTGCTAAATTAAACCGACTGGTTTAATTAGGCATTAGGGCCCACATGTCAGTGGCTTGGGGGGGGGTTAGCAGGGGGATTAGGGGCTAAACGGCCAGGGCTGGCCGGCGGCATGACGCCTGTGCCACTGTGCGCGGCGGCGCCCTCCCGGAGTCGAGCTCCCGGGCACGGGGAAGGCACCCGCAGGTAGCCCGCGGCCTCCCGCACCTGATGGTGCACACGGGGGTCTCGGGGGAGGTCCGAGGCGACCACGGCGACGAGCCCGGCAGCGGCCGGAGCTCTGTCCACGGCGGGTAGGCGAAGGAGAGCACGGGGAGGAGCGCTGGGAGGGGGAAACGAGGCGGTGGCTCACCCAGAACGCAACGACGACGAGCGCGGGCGATGGCGACGGCGACGGAGGGGGCGGCGGGCGGCGTCGGGGCAGCCTGACGGCGTCGGTCTCGTCTCCGGCGTCGTCGGGGGCGGCGGGCGGCGTCGGGGCAGCTTGACGGCGTCGGTGTCGTCTCCGGCGGGTGCGACGGGGGCGGCGGGCGGAGGTTGGGCAGCCTGACGGCGTCGGTTTCGTCTCCGGCGTCGTCGGGGGAAATGGCGAGATTTAGAACTGAAAATTTACAAGTGTCATTTATATACCCAGAGTATTGGTACCGGTTCTTGCGAACAACCGGGACCAATGCTCCCCTTTAGTTCCGGTTGGTGCCACCAACCGGGACCAAAGGTTTTTTTCAGCAGCCGAAAAGGCGGCAAACAGAGACCTTTGGTTCCGGTTGGTGCCACCAACCGGGAATAAAGGGGGGAATTGGTCCCGGTTGGTGGCACGAACCGGTACCAATGCTCCCCTTTAGTTCCGGTTGGTGCCACCAACCGGAACCAAACGCCTTGCGCCGCGGAGCGGTGGGATGTTTAGTCCCACCTCGCTAGTCGAGGGAGCGCTCGAGCGGTTTATAAGCGTTGCTGCGCGTATCGTCTCGAGCTCCTCTCAACTGCAGGCTTCCGGGCCTAATCTGGTACTACTTGCCTGTGGGCCTATTGCGGGCCTGAATCTTGGCCCATGGTTGGCTTTCTAGTCGTATTCAGGCCGTGGTGGCCCAATAGGTGGCATTTTTTTTTCTTTTTTCCAGTTTTTTTGTTCTTGTGTTCATCGACATACGGGGCCACCAAGATAGAGTTCTGTAGAACTGTGTAGTGTGCTTGAGACCAAGAATGTCCGTCCCTGCATATTATTGAGTCCCTTCCAATCGTGCCTTTTCCAGTCAGTCTCCCCTCATACCGCGATTCAGGTAGACCAATCTTCTTAAGCCAAGGAATGAAGTCGACACAAAACCCAATGACATCCTCTGTTTGATGGCCCATGGAGATGCTTCCTTTTGGCCTAGCGCGGTTACAGACATATTTCTTTAGAACTCCCATGAACCTCTCAAAGGGGAACATATTGTGTAGAAATACGGGGCCCAGAATGAAAATCTCGTCGACTAGATGAACTAGGACATGCGTCATGATATTGAAGAAGGATGGTGGGAACACCAGCTCGAAACTGACAAGACATTGCGCCACATCACTCCTTAGCCTTGGTAGGATTTCTGGATCGATCACCTTCTGAGAGATTGCATTGAGGAATGCACATAGCTTAACAATGGCTAATCGAACGTTTTCCGGTAGAAGCCCCCTCAATGCAACCGGAAGCAGTTGTGTCATAATCACGTGGCAGTCATGAGACTTTAGGTTCTGAAACTTTTTCTCGGCCATATTTATTATTCCCTTTATATTCGACGAGAAGCCAGACGGGACCTTCATACTGAGCAGGCATTCAAAGAAGATTTCCTTCTCTTCTTTGGTAAGAGCGTAGCTGGCAGGACCTTCATACTGCTTTGGAGGCATGCCGTCTTTTTCGTGCAAACGTTGCAGGTCCTCCCGTGCCTCCGGTGTATCTTTTGTCTTCCCATACACGCCCAAGAAGCCTAGCAGGTTCACGCAAAGGTTCTTCATCACGGGTATCACGTCGATTGAAGAGCGGACATCTAGGTGTTTCCAGTAGGGTAGGTCCCAAAATATAGATTTCTTCTTCCACATGGGTGCGCGTCCCTCGTCGTCATTCGGAACAGATAGTCCGCCGGGACCCTTTCCAAATATTACGTGTAAATCATTGACCATAGCAAGTACGTGATCACCGGTACGCATGACGGGCTTCTTCCGGTGATCTGCCTCGCCTTTGAAATGCTTGCCTTTCTTACGACATTGATGGTTGGTCGGAAGAAATCGACGATGCCCCAGGTACACATTCTTCCTGCATTTGTCCAGGTATATACTTTCGGTGTCAGCTAAACAGTGCGTGCATGCGTGGTATCCGTTGTTTGTCTGTCCTGAAAGGTTACTGAGAGCAGGACAATCATTGATGGTTACAAACAGCAACGCATGCAGGTCAAATTCCTCCTGTTTGTGCTCATCCCACACACGTACACCGTTTCCATTCCACAGCTGTAAAAGTTCTTCAACTAATGGCCTTAGGTACACATCAATGTCGTTGTCGGGTTGCTTAGGGCCTTGGATGAGAACTGGCATCATAATGAACTTCTGCTTCATGCACACCCAAGGAGGAAGGTTATACATACATAGAGTCACGGGCCAGGTGCTGTGATTGCTCCTCTGCTCCCCGAAAGGATTAATGCCATCCATGCTTAAACCAAACCATACGTTCCTTGGGTCATCTCCAAACTCAGCCCGGTACTTTCTCTTGATTTTTCTCCACTGCGACCCATCAGCGGGGTGTCTCAAATTCCCGTCTTTCTTACGGTCTTCATTGTGCCATCGCATCAACTTGGCATGCTCTTTGTTCATGAACAGACGTTTCAACCGTGGTATTATAGGAGCATACCACATCACTTTGGTAGGAACCCTCTTCCTGGAGGGCTCGCCGTCAACATCACCAGGGTCATCTCGTCTGATCTTATACCGCAATGCACCGCATACCGGGCATGCGTTCAAATCCTCGTACGCACCGCGGTAGAGGATGCAGTCATTAGGGCATGCATGTATCTTCAACACCTCCAATCCTAGAGGGCATACGACCTTCTTTGCTGCGTACGTACTGTCGGGCAATTCGTTATCCTTTGGAAGCCTCTTCTTAAATATTTTCAGTACATCCTCAAATCCCTTGTCAGGTATACCATACTTTGCCTTCCACTGCAGCAATTCCAGTACGGTATCGAGCTTTGTGTTGTCATCTTCGCAATTGGGGTACAACCCTTTTTTGTGATCCTCTAACATCCGATCGAACTTCAGCTTCTCCTTTTCACTTTCACACTGTCTCCTTGCATCAACAATGACCCGGCGGAGATCATCATCAGGCACATCGTCCGGTTCCTCTTGATCTTCAGCTTCCCCGTTGCAGCATCACCGTATTCAGGGGGCACATAGTTTTCATCGTACTCTTCTTCTTCGCCGTCTTCCATCGTAACCCCTATTTCTCCGTGCTTGGTCCAAACATTATAGTGTGGCATGAATCCCTTATAAAGCAGGTGGGCGTGAATGGTTTTCCGGTCAGAGTAAGACTTCGTATTCCCACATATAGAGCATGGACAACACATAAAACCATTCTGCTTGTTTGCCTCAGCCACTTCGAGAAAATCATGCACGCCCTCAATGTACTCGGAGGTGTGTCTGTCACCATACATCCATTGCCGGTTCATCTGCGTGCATTAAGTGTGTCAAAAACCATTATTACAGAACATCATGAATATATAAGTGACCAAATTAATAGAAGTTTATCATCACATTAAAACCAAAGTACATACATAGTTCTCATTGAACAACATATAGCTCTCCAGAGCATCTAATTAAACCATACATTGAAACTATGTAAAACATTTCAATGAAACAACAAATGCGATCATAATCGCAACCAAGGTAACAATTGATCCAACGGCATAATGATACGAAGCCTCACTATGGATGGCATATTTTCTAAACTTTCTAATCTTCAAGCGCATTGCATCCATCTTGATCTTGTGACCTTCTACGACATCCGCAACATGCAACTCCAATATCATCTTGTCTTCTTCAACTCTTTTCTTCTCTTCTTCAACTCTTTTTAATTTTTCTTTTAAATACTCGTTTTCTTCTTCAATTAAATTTAACCTCTCGACAAGAGGGTTGTATGTAATATCCGGTTCATATACCTCCTAGATAAATACATCTATGTCAAGTTGGTGTCGGCATAATTACCATAAACACTAAATGAAACAAATAGTTATAAAAGATAATATATACCACATCCAAATCATAAAGAGGACGAGGGCCGACGGGGGCGGATACCAAAACCATCGCACTATATAATAACAAGCAATAATACAAGTAAGAAAATTAGACAATTATCTATCTAATCATACAAGTAAGAATTTTTTTTCTTTTATAAAGAAGATAAGAACAAGAGGCTCACCACGGTGGTGCCGGCGACGAGATCGGCGCGGGCGATCGACGGTGGTGAAGACGGGGATGGGACGTGACGGACCGCTAAATCTGGACAAATCTTAAGAAAAATGGAGCTTGAAAGTCGAGTTTGGAGAGGAGAAAGCTTAAGTAGTGTGGCTCGGGCATTTCATCGAACACCTCATGTGCATAAGAGGTGAGCTAGGGCACCACAAAGCCCTCCCCTTGCCCTCCTCGAAAAAACAGAGCACCAGTGGAGTGCTCTGCTCGCCGGCGAGGGGTATATATAGCCAAATCATTAGTCCCGGTTTGTGGCTGGAACCAGTACTAATGGCCAGCCTTTCGTCCCGGGTTGAGCCACAAACCGGGACTAGTGGTTGTGGGCCAGGAGTGAGGCCCATTGGTCCCGGTTCTTGTCTAGAACCGGGACATATGCCCCCAGACGAACCGGGACCAATGCTCCACGAGGCCCGGCCTCCCCCCGGGCGCTTGAACCGGGACGTATGACCCCCATGGGTTCCGGTTCGTGGCACAACCGGGACAAATCGGCTGGAGAGGCCTGAACCAAAGCCCTGTTTTCTACTAGTGTAGCTACCTTTGGAATGAGAACTACATTTGTATCATTCCAACCCTGCGGTATTTTCCTCCTTTTTATAGATTCCAGAATTTCATCTGTCATCTCATCACCAATAATATGCCAAAACCGCTTAAAAAATATTGCATGTAAACCATCTGGCCCAGGAGCCTTCATGTCCCCAATCTGAAACATAGCCTTCTTTACTTCCTCCCTAGTATACTCAGCCATCAACAACGTATTCATCGCCCTGCTCACCTGTGGCTTCACTACGTTTAACACGGCCTCCTCCACATCCACCGAATCAGAAGAAAAAAGGCTACTAAAATAGTCTCTGATATGAGGCTGCAGGTCTTGGTTCCCTTCAAACCAGATACCCGAATCGTTCCTCAGTTTTTTGATCAAATTCCGCCGCCGTCGAGCTGAGGCTTGGTGATGAAAATAAGAGGTATTTCTATCACCCTTTCGAAGCCAACTGACCCGTCTCTTTGCGCCCAGTAGATTTCATCTTGGTCTAGAAAATTCTCTATCAGGAGAGATAATTCTTTCTACTTCAGCCTCGTGTCAGTAGTAGGAGCAGATTTCATACTTTTCTCTAATTCAGCTTTTGCATTCCTCAGCCTGATCCTCGGCTCTTTCAGAACTGACCTGTCCCATTTGTGCAGGTCCTTATGAATTTCTGAGAGCTTTGAAGCGATGCCCCTTCCGTTCTCGCATGCTTGTGCCTTTCTCCATGCCGTTTTAACTACCTCTTCAACAGTTTCTTCCGAAAGCCATCTAGCCTCAAATTTTCTCCCATGCTGTGGGCGGTTTGCAGCCACCGCCTCCAAGTATGATATATCTAGACAGATTGGTCGGTGATCAGATTTTCCCATCTCCAGATTACATAAACCTGCCAGTGGAAATAAGCCCATCCATTCACTATTCGTAACAGCTCGGTCCAGGCGCTCACGTAAACCACCTCTGAACCAGGTGAATACATCTCCTGTATACCCTATATCCTCAAGTCCGCAGTCTGTTAGAGCATCTTGGAAGGATTGCATGCGCTTTTGAGGGCGCGGACCTCCTCCATCTTTCTCATGCGAATACAAAATTTCATTAAAGTCACCAATCACAGTCCAGGGGAGAGTCGACTGTATTTTAAGATCACGGAGAATCTGGTACGTGCGCTCTTTGTTTTCCCAGCTTGGCTCACCATAGATGCCCGTCATTCTCCATATATCTCCATTCTCCTCTTCCACATTAACATCAATGTAATCAAGTGTTGCTGTCCGGAAGTAGATCCTCACCTCCTTCTTCCAGACAAGCAATAGGCCACCTTTCCTACCATCCTCACTCGGAGAGACAATCATGTGATCCATTCTCAATTTCTTTCTCAACCTTTCTGCCTTCTCATTATCCAAATGCGTCTTAGACAGGAAGAACGCATCAGGTTCCTGCCGCCTCTGGATGTCCAGAAGCGATCGAACTGTCGAGGCCCCAAGGATGCCCCGACAGTTCCAGATTATTAGTTTCATTGCTCCCGGCGGTCCTCCACAAGGGAGGCCGCCGATATCTCATTGTTTTCATCACCTACCGCAGCACTGTTATCACATGTGAAAAGGTGTTGCTGATTGTCCACTTCCATAGTATCTCCCTCTTGCCTTTGTTTCTTCCTGTTTTCATTCTTATGGGGTGTGCTATTGGGATCATCAACGTCACTCACGCGATCAAATTTTTCCACAAGATTAGACACCACATTTCTCTTCTCCACGGCAACTAGTACCGATGTACTGGATTTGGGAGCTGTGGGTATTGGATTTGGAGCCGTGAGCAATAGATTCTTATCTGCCACTGAATCCTCCGCCGTCCTCTTACGTCTCAGGGCCTCATCATCGTCCACCAGATTATTATCCCCTTCAGCATTACTAGCTCCCAACGCCGTCTGGTTGTTGAAAGCTGCATTGTAGCGCCATGGTGGCGCTATATCCTCCCGCCCTCTGCCTCTGCCAAGACCAGGTGCCTATCCTCGGCCTCTGCCCATAGGGTGTTCATTGTTGTTTGATTGTTCATCGTTCCCCGTTCTTCCTCTGCCCCTTCCTCTGCCTACTGGAAATCTTTCTGCCAGCACAAAGGTGCCCCATTCAAACTTTGTAGGATCGTGTTCTCCCGTTCCACATTCCTCGTGCCAATGTCCTAGAAATCCACAATGGTAGCAGAAAGTTGGGAGTTTTTCATACTGAACTTGATACCAGCTTTTCTCCAGGTCCTTCGTGATAGAGACAAATCTGACCAGCTTCTTATTGACATTTATCTTCACTCTCACTCGGACAAATTCTCCCTTATATCCTGCTGGTAGGGTAGTTTGGACCTCAGAAATCTCTCCTAGTGTTCTGCACAATCCTTTGATCACCCGTTCGTGAAGAAAATTATCCGGCAGGGATAAAACCCTTGCCCACACCAGAAGTTTGTCCAAGGCCACTGTTTTTGGATCATCAAACCCATCATACTCTTCCATGATCAGGGCATTTGATCGGAATAGCCAGGGCCCCATATTCATTGCTTTGTTCCAATCCGATAAGCACTTAAACTGGGCTGTGAACAAATTGTCCCCAATTTTCCTCCAGACCACATCATGCGCAGGGTTCCAGGCAGATCGCATGTCGACATACAGTGCCGACGGGCTAAAACCCGCAGTGGTGAGAACTTTCGCTATAGCAAGCCACTTCGCCGCCGGCGGCGGCTCAGTTATCTCCTCTTCCCAGACAAAACTATCACCTTCTTCTTCTTGGATGTTCAATCTTCCCAAGAGATCTTCAACAGCCTCACGCCTCCCCTGCCTCTGGCTAGATCCCGCAGCCTCCGCCATCTCGTCCAGAGCAAAACCCAAGAAAACTCGACAAAACCCTAGATCGGGAAGAAACTCCCGCCGGGCTAAAAACGACCAAACCCTAGGCCAGAAAATCCGCCAGGGGAGGAGAGAACCAGTCGAGAGAGCCTTACACACCCGATCTGAAAGCCAAGATTAGATGGGAGATCAAACTCACGGCTGAGTCGCCGGAGGACAAAGAAACCCTAGACGGGGACGACGGAACAGTACTGTACTACTCCCCATGCATTCTTGCTTGTGCAGGGGGAACGACGCACCGCAAACTTTTGCATCGAGCGAGCAAACATATGCTACCTGGTCCGAAAGTGCTACTCCTACGTAGGTAGGAGCAACTTTAATCCGTTGAGGAACGAGACAACAAAGTGCCGACCAATTAATCCGGACTAGTCTAGAATTACCTAGTACGTTTAATTCCGAGTCGGTGTCCGGCCCGACCACGATCAGGCAGGCCTCTCCTGGTTGGATCACACTGCAACACCTTCCACCCACGTTTGCTTGACTAGCTAGCTAGCTCGAGAGTCGAGACGATCCCTGTTTTTGATCGTGTTGATCGATCGATTGAACGGTAGATTCCACGAGAAGCTAGCGATCGATGGCAGCTGTGGAATCCGGCGAAATCGCATCACCGGCCGAGATGAAGAGGGACGGCACCGACGAGCTGCAAGCGTCGCCGGCCAACGACGAGGAGCTCTTGGTCCCCAGCTTGCAGTACGACCTGTCGATGCGGCTCATCGTGGCGCACCAAATCCAGACGCTCAAGCGCGACAAGAAGAAGGAGATCGTGGACATCCACGGGGCCCTCCTTCGCAACCACGATGGCGAGAGCGACATGCGGTGGTGCAGGATGGCGGACTGTCCCTGTCAAACGGCGACCGGAGAGTCTGACGATGACATCATCGCCGAGGAGGAGGAGGAGGAGGAGAGCACTGTCGCCGATGCTGAGGAGGAGGAGGAGAGACATGTACGCCAAAGCCAACGATGTGGCGCGTCGGTACGAGGAGAAGGACGACATCGTGTGGGCGCACTACAACCCCGATCTGGAGGACAACGAGGCGTGCATGGCTACGGTGGTCCGGCTGTGGCGCCGCCTGGAGAAGGAGCTCGACGACCGCGCCGAAGCTGTCGTTGTTGACATATAAATGTATTGCCTAGTCTGTTTTATCAGATCGGTCTTTTGGTTGCATTGGCTAGAGCATGTACTTTTATATGGTATCAGAGCCAAGAGGTCTTGAGTTCAAGACCCGGCTGGCGCATTTAAATTGTAGTCCACTTTCGGTCCACGTTTAGACCTGAGGGAGCCACACGCACTAGTAGAAAATGGGGCAACCGTCTAAACCTTTAGTACCGGTTCCCTTACGAACCGGTACTAAAGGGGTCTTTCGTACCGGTTTGGGTGTCCAGGCGGGCGAAGAGCTTTCGTACCGGTTCGTGAGGGGCTTTCGTACCGGTTCGTGTTACGAACCGGTACTAAAGGGTTGTGTCGGCCGTTGCAGGTGCTGGCAGTTTAATTAAGTCACTGTACGTGTGTGATCAGCGGGCAGGTAATCACAAATTTTAGTACCGGGTGCCATCCCCTTGACGTGGACGATATCGTCGCTAAACAACTTCAACGGGGCTAACAATTGTTTCGCCTATTCACCGAGCCAGGGAACCTTTTTCACTTTTTTTACTGATCTCCTTTTGTCAGCTGGACCATCGCTTTCAAAGTACAAGGGTTTCAAACGAAAACACATGTGTTTCAAAGACATTTCATTTTTCTAAACTTATTTCAACTCAAGACTTTTTTTGCATCCAACATGCAGCATTCAAAGCCACATACTAAAATTTCAACCCTTTTTGACTTCATTTGCTATTTTTCATGCATTTAATGATTTATTTTGAGCTAAATGACCTTGTATTGGAAAGCACTACAACTGAACTCAGAAACAGTTGAAACTTGGCATGGTATCATCATTTGACCCACATAGCATGTGTGCAAAAGTTAAGAGGATTACGGCAAAAACTGGATGCACTTCGTGTACAAACTGGACCATCTCTTTCAAAGTACGAGGGTTTCAGACGAAAACACATGTGTTTCAAAGGCATTTCATTTTTCCAAACTTATTTCAACTCAAGACTTTTTTTGCATCCAACATGCAACATTCAAATCCATATACTAAAATTTCAACCCTTTCTCACTTCATTTGATATTTTTCATGCATTTAATGATTTATTTTGAGCTAAATGACCCTGTAATTGGAAAGCACTACAACTGAACTCAGAAAAGGTTGAAACTTGGCATGGTATTATCATTTGACCCACATAACATGTGTGCAAAAGTTGAGAGGATTACGGCAAAAACTGGATGCACTTCGTGTACAAACTGGACCATCTCTTTCAAAGTACGAGGGTTTCAGACGAAAACACATGTGTTTCAAAGGAATTTCATTATTCTAAACTTATTTCAACTCAAGATTTTTTTTGCATACAACATGCAGCATTCAAAGCCACATACTAAAATTTTAACCCTTTCTGACTTCATTTGCTATTTGTTATGCATTTAATGATTTATTTTGAACTAAATGACCCTGTAATTGGAAAGAACTACAACTGAACTCAGAAACGGTTGAAACTTGGCATGGTATCATCATTTGACCCACATAGCATGTGTGCAAAAGTTGAGAGGATTACGGCAAAAACTGAATGCACTTCGTGTACAAACTGGACCATCTCTTTCAAAGTACGAGGGTTTCAAACGAAAACACATGTGTTTCAAAAGCATTTCATTTTTCCAAACTTATTTAAACTCAAGACTTTTTTTTGCATCCAACATACAGCATTCAAATCCACATACTAAAATTTCAACCCTTTCTCACTTCATTTGATATTTTTCATGCATTTAATGATTTATTTTGAGCTAAAAGGACCTTTAGTCCCGGGCGATCAGCCAGAAAACCTTATATATTTAGAAAATTTAGAATTTTATATATTTTTTATTTTTTTCAAAATTAAAATTAATAATTGCATATGCATAAAGATTACTATTACCTTTTGCAAATTATAAGATTTTCAAATTTTCAGGTTTTAGGTTTGGCAAAAAAATATTAAAAAAATAAAAAAATAAAAAGAATACAAATTTAAAAAGTTAATTTTATCTATTTATTCAACATTATTATTACATCATTAATTTTTTTATTAAAAGAATTATCTGGAATTTAAACAATAAAGAAATGTGACATCGACCAACATGTTAATAGGATTGATATGATACTAGTATCAACAACATGCGTGCGAAGCACTTGGAAGTGGGAGGGAAAGGAACTCGGAAGTTAAGCGTGTGTTGGAGTAGTGTAAGGATGGGTGACTGACGTGGAAGTTTGACCACGGGTAAATAATTTGACTAGAGATTAAGTGTAGTTAGACACTAATGGAAATACTAGATATTCTAAAAAAAAGAGGGAGTGAAAAATAATTAGAAAAAAAATGATTTTTTTTTTAACGAAATAGCCTTTAGTACCGGTTCGTGTTACGAACCGGTACCAAAGGTCTCCAGCCCCGCGGGCTCCTCCGTGACCACGTGGAGGCACCTTTAGTACCGGTTCGTAAGGAACCGGTACGAAAGGGGGGAGGGTTTTAGTACCGGATCTTTAGTACCGGTTCCAAAATCGGTACTAAAGGCCCTTTGGAACCGGTACTAAAGGGGGGTTTCTCTACTAGTGACGTGAGAGGAAGTGTTGACATATAAATGTATTGCCTAGTCTCTTCTATCAAATCAGTCTTTTGGTTGCATTGGCTAGAGCATGTACTTCTATAGTCGTCTCCGGGGCATTCAAGTACACGTTTGCACCCATCAAGCCCAGGAACCAATCTCTTGCCACATCAACTTCGGCCTAGAGTTGTTTACTGCATAGGAGTAGTTATCATCTAATCTTTGCATATGGAATCGTGAAAGTAGTAATGATTTTTTTTACTCCTAAGATGAAAAGTAGAAGCACTGTAATTCGATACACATCAGCAATACTACTTGTAATGGATTTGTTTATCATTCCCAACAAGAGGGAAAGTAGCAGCACTGCAATTGGACATGCACACATATCAGCAATACTTACTGCCTAGTCCTCCTGCTCTGCTACTATGTGAGGCAACTTGTTGTTTCTTCAGCACTTGTACCACTCCAATTGGACATCAGCAATAGCAATACTACCGCCTAGTTCTCCTACCTACTACTATGTGAGGTACCTTGCTCTTCCTTCAACACCTCGTTCCATTCATGTAAGTACTCTCTGATGCGTTCGTTGCGGATGATTGTACTTAATACAGGTTCACCGGTCATAGGACAAATATGTCCGTTCTTCTCGAACCAACCCTTGATGAAGCATCGCTCGAACGTCTGAAAACTGATTAAATTGTACACGTCGTTAGTTCATTGCTCAAATGAGATTGCATGCATGCAAATAAAAGTGCAACCATAATGCTCATACCTTCCCTGTAGAAATTGTAACTGGATCAACCATCTGCTCATGAGACAAAGGGCATACGAGATATTCAGGGATTGTTCTACTACTGTCGTACTCCTTAGGTTTCTCGCTCCTGATTGCGTGCATTGCTGACATGAAAAGTGAAGTAGCCTTTTGTCCATCCGTTCGCCGAATATCTCGTAACTCTCTAAAATGTGTACGGGCAACCACCCTTTCCTGCCAGCGCAATCCTCACAGCTTTCTCACAATCTTCACATTATCCCACTCCCTCCTCTGGGATAAAGAAGCAGCGCCGTCACAGAATTCGGCATACAACGGACACGGAACCCCCTGCAACGGTTTTCATCAGACGAATGGTTCCTAATAAGTTGCATTATAGAATAGATTTGATACTTACATCATTATATTCGTCCGACCACTTGACAGGCACCTCATTAGGCCGGCAGCTATTCCTTTGTGACCACTGCTGGTATGATTGATTAACATCCTGCATTCAAAGGAGCAAAATGTGGTAACTGCTGGATTAACTCCAAACATTAGGACACACTATGTTCAATGTAATCAGTTGGACACATTGTGTTCTTAGAAATAAAATGGTGAAACAAGACGCCCAACTTATATGGAAGCACAGAGAGAGTCCATGGTACTTGTAATAGTTCTGAAAGTTCAATCCTGGATGTGGATAGCTATTATCACTATCCGTTGTTACTACTTTATGACAAACCAATACTAATATTTCACTATGACAGTAGAGCAATTTGCCTTCGGATGTCCATTTTTGTCTTTTTGGCAGACAATGGGTTATGGATAACCAATTTGACACGTCCAGCAGAACATACTAGTAGGAAGCTCTTTCACAAACGGATAATTCCTAACCGGAGTAAAATTGAGAAATAAAGGAAAACGACAGATTACAGAGGGAACCAGAAAAGGACAGGAAGTTCGATTAAAAACAAAGTTGGAATCACAAGAATCACTGAATCAGAGATCTTCGAACTTACATCACCACGAGGCCATTCAGTAGGGCATTTCAGCAGCGTATCAGGCACATTATAATCTAAAGCAGATGAACTGGCTTCCTCTTCTGGAGGTACCAAGGGGCCGGAGAGTATATCCTTAGTGGTAGAGCAGGGAAACAAGATCTGCTGGCATGTTATGGTTAGTGGGTCAATCTAAACCATGAGATAATTTCAGAACAAATAGATGATTGGAATTGATCACGGCATTAAGGAACAACAAAAGGACATGTTTATCAGGCATGAGTGCTAATAACTACATAATACAGCTTACAGAGTTAGAACGTGAATGTAATCATCTACTCATCTGGTTCAGTGTATACGCAGTGGGAAAAAGTACCTCTATTGGAAAGAAATGGTGAAACAAGATACATGTCATAAACAAAAAACATATTAAGATAAGAAAAAGTTTATTCCACTGAAGACAAAGTATTCGGACTGATTGATGAATCAAATGCAATCAAGAAAGCATAAATATGGTCCCTGGGTCAATTAGAAGTATTGGGAAATTCCAGAAGATCAAAATTACTTTAGACAAACAGATTAAACTAATTGATTATGGCAACTAATGACAACCTAGAATTCTGCAACAACAACATCACAAATTTATTTGCAGAAGTATTAAAAGAACCCGGCGAAACAAGATTTATAGCCTAACCTAAAATAAAAGAAATGAAAATTAGAAAAAGGTCCTTTGTTTTTCAGTCCCATGTTTGCCCTCTTTAGAAATAAGGTCAAAGTGCATCAATAATTACTGATTATATCTATGATACAGCTATAGAACTACAGCAAAAGGATGTATTGTATTTTGAATTTTATAAATATCAGAATGTATCAAATAACCTAAAACCCGTAATTACAATTACGGCAATTTAAACTGATACATAGAGCAAGAAGTGAAGATTATTTTAAGATGATCCAGGAGAATGATAACTGTACCTCTTCTTTCAGCAGCCAATCTATTTGGTTGTTTTAAAAGATAGGAACGGGAAAGGATGATGCAAATCAAAAGGAAAGTACATTGATAACGTAACTACTCAGCTATTAGAAAGACAAGCCCATGTAAATGGCAGCATGACTATATTAAACTAGTTTATAGTGTTGGAATGTTGCATCCTGGTTGTGGATATCTGTTATCTCAAGAAGGATCAATAGTTTATAGTGTTGGAATGTTGCATCCTGGTTGTGGATATCTGTTATCTCAAGAAGGATCAATATTTTTCACAGGATGCCACTGCTACACATGAACACATAATGCTATTGGAGTTGTATTGAATAAGAAACTTCAGCCAGATTCAAACAGTTCTTGAGCAAACAAAAAGGAAATTTGTTTTTTGGAAATAGCACTAGAGGTTTTTCACTGAGATTTTTCAGTTGAACTTAAAAAGATGTTTTCCCACTCAATCCTTGACGAGTGATCACCTTCTAAACTGTGTTGTGCAGAGGCAATTCTAAGGCAGCAAGCAGGGTGAAATTCATGGCGAGCACAGAAAGGCATGCAATTGCCTCTGCACAGCACATGCGTACATGGGAATTCTTATCCGAGTAACAGCAAGAATTCTCATTCGGGTAAAAGCAAGAAATCAAGGAGATGCAACGAGAAAACTTTGACAAGAAACAGGGCGAGGAGCCACTTACCTCGGGTCCGGGATGAGTCCAACTGGTTTCGCCGGCATCACGCTGCAGCGATGTTCTTGCCGCCACCACGGGCAACGACTCTGAGCCACCTGCGACGTGAGCGACCCTGCTCCGCTCGTATGCTTCTGAAGACCATGCGGAGGACGGGGAGTTCTTGTCCCCCTGCGACACTCCTCGCCAGAATCGTGAGGGCCATATCAAGGCGGGAAGTTCTTGGTCGCCTCCAGGGCCGGTCCAATGAAATATGGGGTCCAGGGCGAACATAATAAATATATTATTTACTAAATATGCATACTTATTTAGATCTTATTTTTAGCATGCTATAATGTTACGAGTATAGTTTATTTTGTACCATAATTTAACCATATGATACTGTGAATAAATATTAATTAATGTATTTTATGTTTTTATTTAATATCATAGACATATGGTAAGATGTATTTTGTAACAAAACTTTGCAATTGGAATTGTTTTTTCTATAAGACATAATTTATACTATGATAAATATTTACAAAGAGTATGATCCAACAAATATCACAATAGTGGTTTCTAGTATGTGATTAAATAAGCATATGTATAGAAAGTTTTAGAATATAAACTGGGTCAACTATATTATTCTTTAATTGTTTTTTTGGTTAAATTTGTGTACCATGCATAATTGTACTTTGAGTTGAAACAAAATGATTAGAGTAATCATCAATAAATATAAAATTATGTGCATTATAATGAGTTTCTATATGTAAATTTTATTATTTGATATCACTTATGAAAATGTGTTTGTTATGATTATTGTCTATAGAAGTCATCTATCAGTTTACGAAATAAAAATATATTGCACATAATTAAACATGTAAATAATTCTGAAATGTATAAATTAAGCTATAAAAATGATCCGCGATATTGTATCTAGATTTGTTTTTCATATCTATTGATATTGATTTTAGACATACTATAAGTAAAAAATTATAATCAAACTTGTGCGTTTTTGACAAAAAAGACATTCATGCTTTAATTTTGATAGAGAGTATTAATATTTTATTATGTATAATGAATAATAGCATAGTGGTTACTGTATGTTTATAATTTTGCGGGTGGGCGGTAGCCCTTTTGCCCGGCCTATGGACCGGCCCTGGTCGCCTCCAGCGTCGGTGGCCAGAATCTTGACGGCGATCCCTTGACGGAGGAGGAACTCCCCTATCCTGCTTCTCCGCCTTGCTCGGCCCTGGTTTCCTCTGCTCCTTCCTCGTGGACATTGCGCAGCGGCTCTTCTTCAGGGGTCGGCGTCCGCCGATTTCGTGGCCGTGGAGCCCATTGAGGCAGGAGTCTCTCCAGGAGGCGGGCTTGCTCCGCCTCTGCGTCGACTTCCAGCCATGGTTGCTTCTTGGCTTCTTGCCGTGGAGTGGAGGGGGGGCGGGGGGGGGGGGGGGGGGTTGCTCGAGCCGCTGCCGTTGTGATTTGATCAACTGGACGACGGGTATCGGACGAGAGAGCCACTGGCCTTTTATATGGTTGATGAATTGGGATGGCTATGTGGGGTTCAGACTTGCCCAACTCAAGGCAAACGGCAGACTCCAAGTCCTCTGTTTCAGTTTGTCTATATGTACCGCTCCTTCTTCCCAATGTACAATACTACATAGGCAGCCTGTATCAACCGGCCAGTTGCATTTTCCTTGTGGCGCTAGCCGAGATGAAATGCAGGGTCTCAAGTTCTCAACCCATGAGTGACCGGCTGGCACTCACTCCAGTCCATGTCACGGTGCTCTGCTCGAGGCATCGATCCTCGCCTTCTTCGATTCTCTCCGGCATCCAGCCGAGTCGAGCTGAGCAGTAACCACTTGGCAAGACTTTGCACTACTTCGTCAAGCAACTTCACAGCGCTTCCCCTCTGCTTGGCAGGCATTGTCCCTGAATGGTCCCTCCCTTGTCTGGCATTTCGTCGAGCACCTGCCACTCGCTAAGCAGATTGATGAGCACGGGCCAGAATGTTGTCTTCATGTCTTCACCTTCGGCTTCAAGTTGCAGGACTGGCGAGTCGGCCGGCACGCGAGCACTGTACAAGCCAGAAGGGGATGTTGCCGTTGCCATTGCCGTTTTCGTGGTCGGCGGCCGCCACCCGCGAATGCAGTGGCTCGCCCGCCTGCGTGCTTGTATTCCGGCCACAAATCGACGCGGCCAGGCGTCGGCCCCTGCCCCTGCGGAGCTATCATCGTCGATGCTTCCTGGGAAGTGCTAAAGAGGAGCCAGGAAGGATGGGACTGGGAGGAGCGCCGTGCCGCCGTGGCTCGTGGGGGTTGGGGAAAGGTTCAGAGGAGGAGGATGCCTCGGGGTTTTTCAGCCTTTGCAGAAATTCAGTCTTCAGGGATGGAGAAGACTGATTTTTTTTGGAGGTTTAGTCGGATTTGCCTTGACCGCTGGATCCAAATCCAACGTCTGTCCTTTGCATTCCTCCTCTATCCTTCTTTCTTCCGAGCGATGACCCTCTATCGGCCTCTCCTCCCACGACGACATCGCGGAGAGGTCTAGGGGAACCCTCCTGACGGAAGCGACGACCCTTTTTCGAGCTCCAGCCCTGCCAAATGTGCTCGGCCGTTAAAACAGAAGAATCACAGTTGGAAAACTACTCATAGTGAGGTCTTGTTAGTAGCGGGCGCACTCTGGCGGATGCCACTTATAATCTAGCCATTTACCGATGGCATGCACAAAACCAAACTCGCCACTACTATTTTATTATCAGAGGCGGGCGCCATTCTGCGCGCTACTAATAACATTGTTATATATTAGATGTGGGAAGAAGTTGTCCGTACAAAGCATAAACTTTATTTAATTTTTTTGTCCAGGGTGAGCGTGTTTCTTGGAGCACACTAAGGACAAGCCGAGGGACCCCGAAAGGTTGACAACAGGGTGGCAACAACGAGCACCATTTGTAATGGTGCCATCCCCGCGACAACATTGACGTCGGCATCGCCGAAGGAGCCAGTGCGCCAGAGAATGTGTTGGTTCATTATGGTGAAAGCAGAGGAGTGAACCGAGCATTTGATATCAAGTAAGTGAATGAAGCTCACAAACTTGATGATGTATTCATGTATGGGTGTGCTTATATGAATATATTTTTTAAATAATACACTTTTTTTAAAAATTTTATAAAATTAATACAGAATTTTGAAACTTTGCAAAAATAATACAGCGTCGACCAGGCCCAATCGGCCAGGCCTTTTCTTAGCGTGTCGCACACAGATTCTTTAGTTAAGTTGTAGATGTAGTGTAACACTATATCCTTAATAAACAAGGCCACAACTTTCCGTTGTAGATGAGATCCGGTACATAAGGGTTTTGTTGAGTCTCCCTCTATTGACGGACCTTGCGCCGATCTAGCTAGCATCAGTCCGACGTTTCTCCAACCCGGCGGCAACACAAAGACGAAGAAACGACATGGCGTCGTCGACCGGTGCTCACGGGCATGCACGCAGCCGAAGGGACTGGGCAAACCTCGACGCCGGAGCGCTGGGGCTGGTCGCCGAGCGAGCCCTTGGCAACGACGTCGCCGACCTCGTCCGCCTCCGCGCCGTGTGCAGGGCGTGGCGCGCCTGCTCCGCCCACCTGCGCGCGCAGGGCGTCCTGGACCGGCGGTTCCACCCGCGGCACTGGATCATGCTCCCCAAATCCCTCAACGACGACGCCCACGGCCGGCGACGCTTCCTCAACGTCCTCACCGGCGAGTCCATCTGCCAGGGGCTCCCGCATCCGGATCTCCTGGGCGACCACGCCGTCGTCGCGCCCACGGCCGAGGGTCTCGTCCTTCAGCTAGGCACCGGCGTCGGCCAGCTCCTCAACCCGCTGACGGGGCAGGCGGCCGGGCTTCCAACCGCCACCTCGCTATACGTTGGGGTGGTATTCCCTGACCTCGAGGTGTGTGGCGTGGGCCTCGCCGACGACGACACCGTCGTGCTTCACTTCTGCTCCTTCTATCTAGCCATAGCCAAGCCCGGCGACGACCGCTGGACGCACGTCCACTCCCACGACAGGATCATGTCCATCTCACCGTTCGCAGGCAGCGTCTACTGTGCCACCTCAAAGCACATCTCGATGGTTGAAACTGAAACCACGACGGCGGACCAGCAGCCGCCGCAGCTTGTGGCGGCAGCCGACCATGGGCTATCCACGGCGGGGTACCCATCGCTCTACGAATTCGAACACCAACTGTACATTGGAGAAAGCCGGATATTCCTGGTGGAAAATGCTAATGGAGAGTTGATGATCATCTGCCATCGCGGCTTTCGCCCTACACCCCAGCAGATACAGGGGGAGTGCAATGTCAGCGTGTATCGGGTGAACTGGGACGCCAAGAAGACGGTATCCCAGCTGGGTGGCCTCGACGGGAAAGCAGCATTGTTTCTCGGCAAGAATACACGGCCGCTTCTGGTGGCTGCTACCAGAGTATACCCCTCCATCAATGCTGATACCGCGTACGTGTGCTGGTCAGAGCCCAAGGACAATGATGATGCTACTGCGTCTGCGTATGCCCTTGATCTCCTAATTGGTGGTGAAGGCGCAGAGGTCAAGTTTCAGAAAGATGATGCTGCATATTATCTGTCATGCTATGTCTCTCATTCTTATGGTGAGCACGTCTAGGAACTCACACTTTGCTCTATCTTTGAGTTAAAGTTAGAATTATTTCCATTTTTAATTTATCTCCAAGTGTTTTAGGTTGTGGTAGATTGTATCCCATTCAACAGAATTTCCTTCGTTTTGCTCAGTTTTGATTAAAAAAAGTTGCTACTGTTTATACCCTTTCGAAATAGATATGTGTTCTAACTTAGTCAGTCCCACATGTTTGTGCTTAATTACCTGGCAATTGATGATTTTTTAGCCATCCTGTTTTACTAATGGTTGCAACAGCTAGCTAGCGCCCGGCTCATGCATGCAGTTACTGGATTGTTGGCTAAGCCAATGCGCCCGGCTCATGTTTTACTTTGTGCCTTAGTGCAATCCACTATATATGATCTATGTCTATCAAATCCAAACTTAAGTTGCAACCTCTAAATGTTCGAGAGATTGTTTAGTTGCACACGTCGCTCTCAATGTGTTCCCCTCAGATGAAAACATGCAATACTTGTTATAGACGGGAAAAAACGATTTTTTTTCGTGAATACGCAAGAGCTCGCGTATCTTTCAATGATAGAAGGAAGAGTGTCGGGGGATTGGTACCCGGGTAGGCTCACCCAAGCGGAAGCAACCTTTCAAGACAAGGATGGACCGATTGGGCTGCAGCTGGGCCGAGCTGGGCAGGCGTACGACCGATTGCTCCAAGGCAATCAGCCATACCGAATGCCAGCAGTCGGCCCAGGCGCAACCGGTCCACCCTTTTCATCGCCAAGACAATTATCCGATTAGCCCGCAGCTGGGCCGAGGTGGGTATTAGCATAGCCGATTGCCCAGAGCAATCGACCTTGCCCGGAACCACCAGTCGGCCCAGGCGCAATCGGTACAGTCTACCACCTCTGGAGAAGTTGACCCCGAGACCAGTCGGGGATCCAAGTACGGGGTCATAAATGTGCAATCCCGAGAGATCGGGGTGGCAGAGAAGCCAAGTCACATCGAAGATCTGGCAGAGATACGGTGTCGACCTCTCCGCCGATTCCGCGGACAGGACGACAAGGATGCACCTCCTAGGACCACTGTTCATCATCATGACCTACAAGTCTACAGCATGGGCCGCCGCTCGTAGGGTCCGGATCATCCGGAGAAGAGCAGTCGGTGGGACCCAGCCGATTAGAGGATGACGGCTGGGCCCAATCGGCAGTGAAGTTACCGATTTACCCCGGGCTCATGCTATAAGAGCCCGGGGTACCCCTCCTGCGTGGGGGACGATCCACTCTTTTAGCACCATTACTCACATCCTCCTCAGTTCATTCACTGCTCGTAGTTACTTCTCAGGGAAGCAGGAGAGAGCCTTGCCCACGGCGGCGCTCACCTTCCCCTGAGAAGATAGAGAAGCAGTTATTGTAGTCCAGTTCATTGATATAGAAGAGACAAGCAGGAGTAGGGGTGTTATCTCTCCGGAGAGCCCCGAACCTGGGTACATCGTGGTGTCCTTCACCGTGTTTGTGCCCAACCCGATTCCGGCACCATCGACATCTTCTTCCTCGCGTCTTCCCCTCACTTTAGCCATCCCCATGGCATCTGCCGTCACATATCGACGACAGTTGGCGCCCACCGTGGGGCAAACCGAGGCGTCGACTGGAGTAAAGATCCGGACGGGATTTTCCTCTGCATCAGGCGGTAGCCACGCCTCTGGCCTGGTTCTTAGGCGTGGGGCAATCGATTGCGTGGTGGATTACTCGGCGCGGTACGGGGCTGGTGCACCCCTGCCGCCCGGTATGTCGCTACAGGTCGGCAGTCATCGCCTCTTCATCAGCAGTTTCCCCGAGGCGTATCCGAGGGAGATCCGTGTCTTCTCGTGCGTCACAGATCCGCTCTCGACCAGGGGCTGCAGCGCAGCACCTGGCAGAGAGGACGGCCGAGTGCACACTGCTGTCATGATGGCGGGGGCGTCGTCATCAAGCAATCGCGGTGCAGCAAGTGCAGCAAGAAGAGCCAAGGAAGCAGCGGAAGCTGCGGAGAGAGTCGGCACCAGTGCGTTGCGGGATGTGTTGTACACACCCGTGAACAGGAATGGTGATCCCGATCAAGTGCACACCGAGCTGGAAACGGCAAGGCTTGCTCTGGCTCGCAGGGCCGAGCAGGTGCTGGCAGAAGAGCGCAGGCTGGGAGCCATCACCAGGGAGTACAATACAGCGCATGCGGGACCGCGCCGGCCGATTGAGCCCGCAGTCCTGGAAGATTTGAGAAGTCGGGGCAGGGCAGTCAATCAGCAGCTGTCGGGTGCCGAGCAGCCGGAGCGACCAAGGAGGCCGGCACAGCCGGAGTAACCGGCGCAATCGGCATTCACCCAGAGGCCGACATACAGCACACCGGACAAAAACCTGAGAGCAGCCGAGCAGATAGCACTCGAGCTAGAAGACCTGGAGGGAGATGAGCGGCGAGAGCAGTCGCGTCGAATGCGTGAGCTGTTGGCGGCCGCAAAGGAGCAGAGGCTCATGGCAATGGAGAATCAAGATGCAGGACCTGGGGAGCCAAGAGGGACAGTGAGGCCGAATCCGGGAGCTAGCCAGCGACCGAATGCATCGCGCCAGAACCGATAGCAGCCTGCTCCATCTCGGCATGAGAGTAGGGTCAGAAGCAATCGGCCACCTCCGGCAGCAAGCAGAAGAATCGAAGAGCCAGCTGTTAACAGCAGGCGCAACGATATGCCTCAGCAGTCGGCACCAAGACCACCAATCAGCGCACGGCTTGGCCCTCGCCAGATCGGGCAGAACGATGCAAGGCATCGCATTGAGCTCCTGGAGAAGGAGGCTCAAGAGGATGAAGAAGGAGAGGCCGGCCCGTCGTGTTTCGGTCATCGTATTCGGACCGAGAAGTTTCCCAAAGGCTTCACGTTGCCGAGAGACACGCCCAAATACAATGGTTCTGTGAAGCCAGAAGATTGGTTGTCCGATTACCTGACCGCAGTTCGCATTGCAGGAGGCAATCGGCGTGTACCAGTCCGCTATGCACCTCTGATGCTGCAGGGATCGGCTCGGACATGGTTAAACAGCCTACCCAAGGACAGTGTAAACTGCTGGGAAGATTTCACTAGTGCATTTATCCATAACTTCACGAGCACATATGAGCGGCCCAACCTCCCGCGGCAGTTAGCTCTTTGTGTGCAAGGCAAGGATGAACCCCTCCGAGATTATTTATCTCGGTGGATCAAGCTGAAAACTCATGCGAAGGAGTCCATGAGATCCAGGCCATTCAGTACTTCACAGATGGATGCCTGGCCGATTCAATGCTGAAGCACAAGTTGCTCCGCAAGGATTTCACATCACTCGCCGAGCTCATGAAGGTGGCCAATACGTTTGCTATGTCCGATTCTGCGATGCGCCCTATCCAGCTCGGAGTTGGAGGTGTAATCCAGTCACCAGGGGCTCCGCAGTCGGACACAGCGAACCAAGGCCTCAGTCGGAAGGAAAGGAGAGAGAACAACCGCAACAATAACAACAACAACAACAACCAGCAGAACAATGGCAAGCGCAAGGATGAGCAACCTGATACTCAGTATGGCAGTCGGCAGGTTGCCGCTGTCCAGAACGAAGAAGATCCAGCGGCTGGAGGAGGCAGTCGGAAGATGAGACCAAATGTAAGGCTACCGGGGCAGATGAAGCCCAAGTACACATTTGATGATATGTTGGATGCACCGTGCAAGTTGCACAACACACCTGGCAGGCCGTCTGCGCACACCACTCGGCAGTGTGATTTCGTGAGAAGGATCGCGAAGGGAGAAGCTTTACCTCCTCCACCCCCACCACCACCCCAGAACAGAGGACCACCTCAGCAGCAGAACCAGTTCCCGCGGCAAGACGCCGCCTACATGATTTTCACCAGTGAGTCCACGGACAAGGGCAGTCGGAGAGCCCGAGCTCAGGAGGTCAATGCCACTATGCCGCCGATTCCTCAGTTCATGGATTGGTCCGAGTGTCCTATATCCTGGGACAGAGCAGATCATCCCACCATCTTGCCGAATCCGGGCAATTATCCGCTTGTGGTTGATGCTCTGTTCGCAGGACCAAGGTTTTCATGCAAGTTCTCCCGAGTGCTCGTCGATGGAGGAAGTACAATCAACATTCTGTACAGGGACACATTGATCAAGCTAGGGCTCACAGAGAAGGACCTGGAGTGCAGTCGGACGACTTTCCACGGGATTGTCCCTGGGTTGTCTTGCACCCCCATGGGTCGCATTCGGCTGGATGTTATATTCGGCACAGAGGAAAATTTCAGGAGGGAGCTGATTTGGTTCGAAGTCGCCGACCTCAGCAGTCCTTATCATGCTCTGTTGGGATTACCTGCATTTGCCAAGTTCATGTTCAACGCACAGCAGACTTACCTCAAGATGAAGATCCCAGGGCCAAACGGCGTCATCACCGTCACCGGGGACTTCAGGAAGTCCGTCGAGTGCACGTCGGCTGGCAACAGTTTGGCTGACTCTCAGGTGGTTGAGGCGGAGAAGCATCAGCTCAGCAAGGTGATTGCAATGGCGCAAGCACAGAGCAAGAATTCACTACCAGTCGGCTCAGCCAAGAGAGCAGATGAGGAGTAGGCCTTTCAGTCGGCCAAGGACAGCAAGAAGATCGCTCTAGATCCCTCTGACTCAACCAAGTTCGTTGTAGTCGGAGCTGGACTTAGCGATAAATAGGAAAGCGAGCTCGTCGAGTTTCTCCGTGAGAATCGGGACATCTTCGCATGGTCTCCACAAGACATGCCTGGTGTGCCGAGAGAACTCGCCGAGCACAAGCTGCACATTCGGCCAGGATCGAAGCCGGTCAAGCAACCCCTGAGACGTTTTTCTGAAGACAAGAGAAGGGCAATCGGCGAAGAGATTCCGAAGCTGCAAGCTGCAGGTTTCATTATGGAAGTGTTTTACCCCGAGTGGCTGGCGAACCCAGTCCTCGTCATGAAGAAGAACAAGACCTGGCGCATGTGTATTAACTACACGTGCTTGAACAAGGCATGCCCGAAGGACCCGTTTGCTCTGCCCCGTATTGATCAAGTGATTGATTCTACGGCCGGCTGCGAGCTTTTGTCTTTTCTGGATGCTACAGCTGGTTATCACCAGATCAAACTTGCCGTGGAGGATTAAATAAAAACTGCATTTATAACCCCCTTTGGGGCTTATTGTTATATCACCATGCCTTTTGGTTTGAAAAATGGAGGTGCCACTTATCAGCGTACAATTCAGAGGTGTACACACTCCCAACTCGGCAGAAATCTCCACGTTTACGTGGACGACTTGGTGGTGAAGTCGGCAAAAGGAATCACGCTTCTCGACGACCTCAGAGAGACATTTGCAAATTTGAGAACTTATCAGATCAAGCTCAATCCGGAGAAATGTGTTTTTGGAGTCCAGGCCGGCAAGCTCTTGGGATTTCTCGTTTCCGAGAGAGGAATCGAATGCAATCCCGAGAAGATAGCCGCGATAGAGCGCATGGAACAACCCAAGAACCTGAAGCAAGTACAGAAGTTCACCGGTTGTCTCGCGTCACTCAGCCGATTCCTCAGTCGACTAGGTGAAAAAGCAATCCCATGATACCAACTGATGAAGAAGACGGAGAAGTTCACCTGGACCCCCCAAGCAAGCGAAGCATTCCGAGAGCTCAAGCACATGCTCTCCACCGCGCCGATTCTGGCTGCCCCGATTGAGAAGGAGCCAATGATGTTGTACATTGCGGCAACCAATCGGGTGATCAGTGCAGTTATGGTGGTGGAGTGGCCCGAGAAGGACAAAGCACAGCAGATTCAGCGACCCGTATATTACATCAGTGAAGTCCTCTCGGCGTCCAAGCAGAACTACCCTCACTACCAGAAGATGTGCTATGGGGTGTACATGGCAGCAAAAAGATTGAAGCCATATTTCCAAGCCCACTTGGTCACCGTTGTCAGCTCGGCTCCATTGGCTGACATCATAGGAAGCAGAGATGCAACCGGAAGAGTGGCGAAATGGGCAATCGAGATCGCCAACCATGGCATCCAGTATGAGCCGAGAACTGCAATCAAGTCGCAAGCATTAGCCGACTTCCTAGTGGACTGGGCTGAAACTCAATATATGCCGCAGATCCCAGGATCGGATTTCTGGCGAATGCACTTTGACGGTTCCAAGATGAAGAGCGGCCTAGGGGCTGGCGTAGTGCTTACTTCACCAAGAGGAGATCAACTGCAATATGTGCTCCAGATTCATTTTGCAGCATCAAACAACGTCGCCGAGTACGAAGCCCTTGTGCATGGTATCAAGCTTGCCAAGGAAATCGGCATTCGGAATATTGAGTGCTTTGGTGACTCCGACCTAGTAGTACAGCAGTGCACAGGCAACTGGGATGCAAAGGATGCAAATATGACAAGCTATCGTTTCCTGGTGCAGCAGATCAGTGGGTACTTTGAAGGATGCGAGTTCCATCATGTGCCGAGAGCAAACAACGAGGCAGCAGATGCGCTATCCAAGCTCGGCTCAACAAGACAAGCTATCCCACCAGGTGTGTCGCTTGTGCACATCAAGAAGCCATCCATCACGCCGTCCCCAGAATCTGAGTCCATCTTCATCTCGGAGGCCGACCTTGAAGCATTGAAAAAGGCAAAAGAAGCTCAACCGGCAAAGATTTCAACCCTGAAGAAGCAGTCCAGCGCCCAAGGTGCGTCAGCAACAGCAGAGCCGACGGCACCAGGGGCTGCCGATTGCAAACCAAGGGCTGCCGAATGCCGCAAGAAGAACAAGGTTAAAGAAAGGCAAGCAGAAGCAATGCCAGATGGCACAGCCTCAGAAGAACCAATGATGTTAGAAACTGCTGAGTGCAGTGAAGAAGTTCCAACTCCAGATGAGCAGTCACCACCAAGAGCTGCCGAATGCGTGCCAGGCGCCGCAATCGGCAGTTCAGAGGCAGAAGTCGAGATGGCAGAAGTTCAAGAGGCCGAGATCTAAGAAGAAGTCCCACCCCAGCATGCAGCAGTAATGATAGTTGTTAGTGTGCCATCATGGGAACAGCCGATTAGAGATTTCCTAGCAGACGGAGTCCTCCTAGAAGACGAAGCAGAGTCAAGGCAAATCGGCCGCCGATCTTGGGCATACACGATAATCAACAACGAGCTAGTGCGCAAAAGTGCAACTGGTGTCTTTCAGAGATGTGTAGAAGAGGACAGAGGTTTGGAATTTCTCAGAGACATTCACCAGGGTGAATGCGGTCATCATGCATCGGCAAAAGCCATTGCCAGCAAAGCTTTCCGACATGGTTTCTACTGGCCGACCGCGCTCGCAGCAGCTGAGAATTTGGTGAAATATTGCAAGGGTTGCCAGCGGTTCAAGGCAAAAAGTCATCAGCCAACATCGGCATTGAAGACAATCCCAATAGCATGGCCATTTGCAGTATGGGGTTTGGATATGGTTGGTCCATTCAAGAGGGCCCGAAGTGGCATGACACATCTCCTGGTTGCAGTGGACAAGTTTACCAAATGGATCGAAGCTCGCCTGATCAAGAAGCTCGATGGCCCAACTGCGGTCCGATTCGTGGCCGACATCGTTTGCAGATATGGTGTACCTCACAGCATCATCACCGACAACGGCACAAATTTTACAAAGGGTGCACTGGCTCGATATGCATCTCAGCAAGGCATTCGGCTGGATCTTGCATCCGTGGCGCATCCATAGCCGAATGGTCAAGTAGAAAGAGCAAACGGTCTCATCCTCTCGGGTATCAGACCCCGATTGGTGGAACCACTTGAGAGGGCACCCGGAGCATGGATTGAAGAACTCCCCGCAGTACTGTTCAGTTTAAGGACCACACCAAACAGGTCGACTGGATTCACTCCTTTCTTCCTAGTGTATGGTTCAGAAGCAATCATCCCATCCGACATCGAATTTGATTCGCCTCGGCATGCCTTGTACACTGAAGAAGAAGCCAGGTTGGCACGAGAGGACGGCGTCGACCTCAAGGAAGAAGCCTGTTTGCTGGCCTTGTCCAGATCGGCAGTCTATCAGCAGAAGTTGCGGTACTACCACAGCAAGAAGATTCGTCCTCTCGCCTTCCGAGAGGGCGACATGGTGCTACGCCGAATTCAGAAGTCAGGCGGGCAGCACAAGCTATCCTCACCCTGGGAAGGACCATTCATCATCAGCCTCGCACTCAAGAACAATTCCTATTATTTGATCGACTGCACCAAGGGCACTCGGCACAAGGACACATCAGGAATAGAAACGGAGCGGCCGTGGAACGCTGAGCTGTTATGTCCGTTCTATAGTTGAGCGGCAAAAATGTATGTACGCCATTCGGCAAACGATCAGTAAAGCTATCATGCCTCTGAAAAAGAGCATTCGATTACCTTTGCATAATTTCATTCGAGAAGCTAGCCCAAGTCGGCAACGCTTAGTCATACCCGAGACGTGCGTAACGCACTCGGGGACTGACTGACCACGAGGTCAGACGAATAGGCCATCGAGGCACGGGGACTGCGGGCTGGCACTCAACTTAGCACCTAACTCAAGCGCAACTCACAAAAGTGTTTGTGGCATTGAGAAGGGCAGCGGTTGGGGCGGTCAGCAGTACAAGTTCCCGAGAAAAAACTCGAAAAGCTCTGCAGAGGGCATAGTCGATAAAACAAGTTACCGATTGCGCCGCGAACCAAGGCATCGAGCTCGGTAGCGAGAAATCGGCTCCTAACATTGCAGAATCCTTTGCGTTAAACCTTGTCGTGTAAATATGAAAAGCTTATCGAACCTTGGCTGGAAGTCTACCTTTGATCCGATTGCAGACCGCATGTCGGCAGCAATACAGACAAGGTAGACACCCCCAAGTGCAGACCGATAAAGGAAACCGACAAAGACGCAAAGTAGATCGCACAAGTAAAAACTAGAAATGAGCAGTCGGATTGCATAAGAAACAGCAGGCCTAAGGCCAAATGAGTTAATTACATTGAAGTCACACCCGGTGGGTGTCGGCATAATTAAAATCATGTCTTACAAGCAACTAGTCGAAAAGAAAAAACAAGGTAAGGCCGATCCAAGGTCGGCAAGCTGCAGTAGGTGACGTCATCGATGGTTTGGCTCAAGGAATCGGGGCAGTCGAAGGCGCCAAGCTGGCAGTCGGAGCAGTCGGGTCGGCGTGTGCGGCAGTGGCATCTGGCTCCGATTGTGCATCAGAAGAGGTGGCCCCAACTCGCTTGGACCTCGGAGATGTATGGGATGAACCGCTGTCTGAAAGCTCCTCGGCCAAGCCGGAGATAGAAGTTGCAGCCAGCGGATTCCCTCCCTCGTCAAGATATGGGGTATAGTCATAAGGAGAAAACCAGTTTACCATAGCGTTGGCAAGCCGGTTCACTTCAGCATAGGTCTTCTCAAGCACGTCGGCGGCGTTCTCTCTGAGGCTGTGGAGCTTGGAAAGTTTCACTTGCGGGTACCAGCTCAATACATTTTGAAGAGCGGTCTCAGCGCCAGTCCGACCAGCGGAGTTAAGCAGGACTTCGATCCTACGAGGAATGTCCTTTAGAAGAGTCCGAGTCTGCTCAGTGGTAGCATTCGGAGCATCTCCCTTGTCAGAGTCTTCTTCATCCTGAGGAGCCGACATGTGGACCTCGGCAGAAGAGCTGGCAGCATGCTTCATCCTCCGAAGTCCGATTTTGAGCTCAGTCGGGGACCACAGCAACTCGGCAATCTTCAGAATGCCAAGTTTGAAGGACAGGGCAATCCCCTTGATGACGGGAATGCGAGCTGCTTGTCGTCGATATGTAACGTCAGATGCCATGGGATGGCTAAAGTGAGGGGAAGACGCGAGGGAGAGAATGTCGACGGTGCCGGAATCGGGTTGGGCACAAACACGGTGGAGGACACCACGATGTACCCAGGTTCGGGGCTCTCCGGAGAGATAACACCCCTACTCCTGCTTGTCTCTTATATATCGATGCTCTGGCTACAATAACTGCTTCTCTATCTTCTCAGGGGAAGGTGAGCGCCGCCGCCGTGGGCAAGGCTCTCTCCTGCGTCCCAGAGGAGTATCTACAAGCAGTGAACGAACTGAGGGGAATAATGGTGGTCTAGGATGAGTCGTCCCTCACGCAGGAGGGGTACCCTGGCTCTTATAGTGTGAGCCCAGGGTACTTCGGTAACTTCATTGCCGAATGGGCCTAGATGTCATCCTCTAATCGGCCTGGGCCCACCGACTGCTTCTCTCCGGGTGACCCGGATCCTACGAGTGGCGGCCCATGCTGTAGACCTATAGAGCCTAGGGATGAACAGTGGATCTAGGAGGTGAGGTCTTGTCGCCCTGTCCGCGGAATCGGCGGAGAGGTCGACACCGTATCTCCACCAGATCCGCGACATGACTTGGCCTTCCTGCCACCCAGATATCTCGGGATATGGCATTTATGACCTCGTAATCATACCCCCGACTGGTGTCGGGGTCAACTTCCTCCAAGGGCAGTAGGTTGTTCCGATTGCGCCTGGGCCGACTGTTAGTTCTTGGTAAGGTTGATTGCTCTGGGCAATCGGCCTTCCAAGTGCCTGTCTCGGCCCAGCTGCGGACCAACCGGATGATTATCTTGGTGAAGGAAGGGTGGACCGATTGCGCCTGGGTCGACTGCTGGCATTCGGTACGGCCGATTTTCTTGGGGCAATCGGCTGTACGTCCGCCCAGCTCGGCCCAGCTGCAGCCCTAATCGGTCCATCCTTGTCTTGAAAGGTTGCTTCCGCTTGGGTTAGCCTACCCGAGTACCAATCCCCCGACAGTAGCCCCTAAAGCTGTAAAGGTCCCACGGTCATTTGACTGCGGGGCCTTTGCAGTTTTTAATCTCTCTTGACATCCTCCGACTGCTATGGCCTCCTCGAGTGCGTCATTCCGAGTTCGTCGACCGACTCGGAGATCACACTTGGCTGGCTAAATTTTCGTCCGATTGGATTTGGTTCATTCCCAACTCGTGTCTTCACTTTCTCGAGGAAGACATCTTTTGCCGATTTCACTCCAACGGTTACCTCCGATTCTTCCGGGATGTGATCAATGAGCCGGGACCCACGACCCACGCGCGACTTGACATAACTGCAGGTCTTGACCCCCACGTCGCACGCCTCGCCTTTTGCGCCAGGATTCTTTGCGCTGGTTTGCCGGTTGCCCTTCCTGTGCCCTAGGCCACACCGAGCCACACAGCCGCAACTACATCCCACTCCCCTCCCCCGCCTCCCATATAAGCCACAGGGGAGGGCCTTCGCCTCCTCCTTCTCTCAAACGCCATCTTCAACCTCCAGCTCTCGCTCCTCTGCACCATTGTCTCTCCAGCTCGAAGCTCCCTGCCGCTCTTGCGACCCACCTTGGCGCTTCAGATCCGCTCCGGTCACGGACCCGCGCACTCTGCCGCCTCCGCGGTAACTCTTCTCCTTTGCTCTCGCTCTCCTCGCCGCCCGCGAGCGCCATGGCGCCACGGCGAGATGTGTCACAGGCAAGCCGCGGGTGCTGGAAAGGCTCCCAGGCCACCGCCGGCGCCGTTCAGTCCCTGATCCGCGCCCGGAAGATGCCCGCGGAGGTCGAATGGCGCATTCCTGGCGCCGAGGTCGTGCCCAGTGTGCGTGCTGGTGAGAGGGTTGTATTCCTCGCTCACTTCGAGCGTGGATTCGGCCTTCCCGCCAGCGCCTTCTTCCGCGGGTTCCTCGACTTCCACCGATTGCAGCCTCACCACCTCGCAGCCAATTTCATCATGATTCTTTCCGGTTTCGTGACACTCTGCGAAGGGTATCTCGGCTGTCGTCCCAGCATTGCCCTCTGGAAACGATTCTTCAATCTCCGAGCTCACAATGCTCGGACGGGAACTGTGGTGCCCTCCACCATCGAAGGCGGCGACCTGACATACCCGACTGACATGACCGACTGCGGCAGGTTCCTTGTCGCAGCCGGCAAGCCGAAGTACAAGAGTCCCGAGATCGTCCAATCATGCAAAAATTGGCAGACCTCATTCTTCTACGTCAAGTCACCTGACCAAGGGCCCGATCTCCTGAATCTTCCCGAGTTCTCCCTCGCCCGGCCGACTGACAAGCACCAATGGTCGCTGAAGTATGGCGTCGGAGATCGCGATGTCGATGCCCAGGTCGCCAGGGTCGCTCAGCTAGAGCAAGAAGGACTTCTCCCGGCCGACCTGGTAGCCGCTTGGCTTCAAGCTCGAATTCTCCCCCTGCAGCGCCGAGTGCACCGCCTGTGCGACATGTCGGGTCCTCGAGATCCCACTCGGCTCTGCACATGGCGGGTGAAGAAGGAAGACCTCTGTGCCAGGGTGAGGGCTATTACATCTAGCCCTTTGCCCGACCCTTTCCACTTCGGGCTTGACTGCCTCACTCGCCAGCAGAAACCGCCTGTGGTAAGCTCCGATTGCCCTCTCCTTCCGATTGCTTTTTTCTCTCAGCTTCTCTGATTACTTTTATCCTCTTTCTAGCATTTTATTCAGTCCAAACTGATGGAGGACGGCCAGGAAGCTGGCGTGTATGCCCCCGACCGCGCGGAGGATGACCCCTCCGACTTTGAGTATAATGGCGAGGTTCCTTCCGCCGAGTCTGGTGATGACGACGCTGATGACGACGAGTCTTCCGGAGAATCCTCCGACTCCATGGATGCCGACCTCGCTGATGCCGGGGCTGCCGACCCTCCGAGGACCGACACCCAACCGCCAGCTCAAGGGGGTACGCCTGACCCTTCCCTTGAGCAATTTTTGGCCGAATGGAGTGATGATGATAGTGTCTCAAAGGCTGATGGTTCTGATGCAGCTCTCCGTGCCAAACCTCCGAAGGTGCCGGCTAAGCGCACCTCGACCACCAGCTCCTCCGCTGGTACTGCTCCAGGCAAGGTTGCCAAAACCGTGCCGAATGCCAGCAAAGGAAAACACCCCCAGGTGACGACGACTCGAAGGCCGACCTCCCAGGCGCCGCTGAACGTCGCCCCACTGAGATGTCGGATGCCCTCTGGAGCACCTAGAACAATCGGGCATGCCTTTTTCCTTTACACCTTGCATCTTACTATCCCTCCTTGTACTGATTCTCTTCCTCTTTTTTCTTTCAGGGAACCGATTGGGCTCGACGACGTTGATGCCGACATTCCGGTCCGACACGGCGTCCTCATTTCGCCTGCTGCATCTGCCGCCGCCACCCATAAACGGCCGCCTGCTTCTCATCGCTCTTCCAAGGACGCCGAGAGCGCTGCCAAGAAGGCCCGCCTGGAGGCGACCAAGAAGAATTCTTCCTCTTCCATTGCCTCCAAGACTTCCAAGAGCACAGCTGACCGGGCAGCTCCTGGCGGGATAGGAACGCAATCGGTCGATCCGATTGCCCCATCTCCACCACGCCGCTCCGACCCGGTCTCCACTGTCGCGACTACATCTGCTCCGACTGTCGCATTCGAGCCACCGACGGTGACAAGCCCGCCGCCGATTGTGGTGTCGGCGCCACCAACTGCCACAATCGTGCCACCGGTTGTTCTGCCCGTGCCACTAACGACGACGACCTTGCCACCAGTTGCAACTATCACCTCCGCTTCAGCTCATCCGACTGTGCCGCCACCACAACCAAGTATCTCTGATCCTCAGGTGACGCCGATGCCATTGGTTATCCCCACTGCTGCGTCCACCGCTACTCGAACTTTAGCGCCAACGCCGACCTCCTCTGCGTCGGAGATTCTTATGCGCTTGGTGGACCAGTTCCGGGCCGAGTATTCTCGCGCCCGTCACGTCGGCACCGGGCCTGACGCCTCGCATCGTCCTCAAGACCTTGTGACAACTACTATGAGTCGGGTGAGTGAATTTGCCGACGCCCTTGCTCGGGACCTCCAACAGCTCACTTCTCACCATACGGTAAACTCTTCTTTCCTTTTATGTCTTCCCTTTACTCAGGAGGCTTTTCTTCCGGTGGGTGCGCGCAAGCGCACCCACTGGGTGTAGTCCCCAAGATTCGGGCCGATTGGTTGCAATCGGTTCGGATCTTTCACGCCTTTTGCTTTATCATTTGCCTTCAATCGGGAGACTTTTTCTGCCGGTGGGTGCGCACAAGCGCACCCACTGGGTGTAGTCCCCGAGATTCGGGCCGATTGCTTGCAACCGAGTTCGGATCTTTCATACTTTTTGCTTTATCGTTTGCCTTCCTTCAATCGGGAGACTTTTCTTCCGGTGGGTGCGCGCAAGCGCACCCACTGGGTGTAGTCCCCGAGATTCGGGCCGATTGCTTGCAATCGAGTCGGATCTTCTGCTGTATCTCTAACTCCATCTTGTTATTCTTCTCAGGCTGTCATGGAGGAAAAGCGTGAGGTCTTCGAAAAGCTTCTTGATGCTTACACTGCCAGCCTCCGAACTCTCGCCCAGGCCCAGCTGCAGGTCAACAATCAGTCGGCCGAGATCACTAAACTGAAAGGTAACCTCTATACTATTTCTGTTTTCTTTCCGATTGACAATTACTCTTGCACTCATATCCTTTATGTTCTCCTCTAACTTCTATTCCCATGATAGATGACCTTCAGGGCCGAATTACTGAATTGACTGCAGAACTCAACGAACATGGCCCAGCACTCACCAAAGCCAAGGAAGAAGCGACCCGACTGCAGGGGGTAGAGACTGACCTAAATCGGACTATCCAAAGCCTTCGCTCTGAAATGGCTGCCCTCGAGAGAAAACATCTGGCCGACATAGCTCCCGTGACGGCCACTGGTGATGGTCTCCTTGCCGAGCGAGATGCCGCCGTCGCCGCCCGAGAAGCCTTGCAAGCTGAAAGGGATGAAGCGGTGGCTGCACGCGATTCCATTCGGCGAGATCGTGATGAACACGTCGCCAAATTTGAAGAGCTGGAGAAACGCAACTACGAAGAGACCACCCGACTGCGCCGCCGAGCCAAAGGCTTCTGCGACACCATGACCGAGATGGACGTCCTCCTTAGCGGTGAGTGTTTCCTGCATCCGAGTGCATTTTCCGAATGCTTTCCTCCTTTATCGCGTTGCTAACACTTTCTTTCGTGACACAGAAGCTTGGCCCGAGTCTGAAGCAGCTGCCTATGCGGCCGTTGCCAAATCCCAAGAGGAAACTGTTGCCGCCGGAGGAACCTGCCAACTTGAAGATAACGTCTGGACTCGGCATGAATATCTAATCGGTACCGAAGCCCGTATTCCTGTTATCAAGGGAGTTGCCTTGTCATTTAAGCTCGGCATCCTGAAGATTGCTGAATCATTGTGGTCACCGACTGAGCTTAAGGCTGGCCTTCAAAAAATGAAACATGCTGCTGGTTCCTCCGCCGGGACCGACAAGGCTGAAGCACAAGAAGAAGAAGATTCTGACGAAGGGGAAGCTCCGAATGCTACCACTGAACAGACTCGGATTCTCCTGAAGGCTATCCCTCGTCGGATCGACGTCTTGCTGAACTCTGCCGGTCGGACTGGCGCGGAAACCGCCCTCCAAACTGTGCTAAGCTAGTACCCTCAGGTGAAGCTCTCCCAACTCTACAGCCTCCGAGACAATGCCTCTGATCTGCTTGATAAGACCTATACCGAAGTAAATCGGCTAGCCAGCTCTATGGTGAACTGGTTCTCTCCCTACGAATACACTCCGTATCTCGACGAGGGAGGGAATCCGCTCGCTGCACCTTCAATCTCTGGCCTGGCTGAGGAGCTTTCTGACAGCGGCTCATCTCAAACATCTCCGAGATCCAAGGGGACTGGTGCCACGCTTTCTGAAGCGCAATCGGATCCGACTGCTCCATCTTCTAGCTCCGTGCCTCCAACTTCCTGAGCTATGCCGCCAACTATATTACTTGCTGTAGCTTGCCGGTACTGAATCGGTTTTCACTTATTTTGTCTTCCGACTATCTGCTTGTAAGACGTAATTTTAATTCTATCGACACTCACTGGGTGTGACGTCGATGTAATGAACATATTCGGCCTTGGGCCCGCTACTTTTGATGCATTCCGATTGCTTGATCTTTGCTTTCATTTGTGCGATCAACTTTGTGTCTTTGTCGGTTTCCTTTATCGGCTGCACTTGGGGATGTCTACCGTGTCCACCTTGCTGCCGTCATGCGGTCCGCAATCGGATCAACGGTAGCTTACCAGCCAAGGTTCGATAAGTTTTTTTACACGACAAGATTTAACGCAAAGGATTCTGCGACAATAGGTGCCGATTGCTTGCTATCGGGCTCGACGCCTTGGTTTGCGGCGCAATCGGCGACTTTTGTTTTATCGAATATGCCCTTTGTGGCGCGTTTTGAATTGTTTCCCGGGAATTCGTACTGCCGGCTGCCCCAAACGCGACCCTTCTCAATGCCACAAACCATTTAGTGGTTTGCGCTTGAGCTGAGGGCCGAGTTGAGTGCCAGCCCGCAGTCCCCGTGCCTCGATGGCCTATTCGCTTGACCTCGTAGTCGGTCAGTCCCCGGGTGTGTTATATATACCTCGGGTATGACTAAGCGTCGCCGATTGAGGCTAGCTCTTCGAATGAGATTATTCAAAGATAATCGAATGCTCATTTTCAGAGGCATGATAACTTTTACTGCTTGTTTGCCGAATGGCTTACATAAGTTTCTGCTGCTCAGCTATAGAACGGACATAACAACTCGGCGTTCCACGGCCGCTCCGTCTCTGCTCCTGATGTGTCCTTGTGCTTAGTGCCCTTGGTGCAGTCGATCAGATAATAGGAGTTGTTCTTGAGCGCTCGGCTGATGATGAATGGCCCTTCCCAAGGTGAAGATAGCTTGTGTTGTCCGTCTGACTTCTGAATTCGGCGCAGCACCATGTCTCCCTCTCGGAAGGCGAGAGGACGAATCTTCTTGCTGTGGTAGTGCCGCAACTTCTGCTGATAGATTGCTGACCTGGACAAGGCCAACAGGCAAGCTTCTTCTTTGAGGTCGATGCCGTCTTCTCGCGCCAACCTGGCTTCTTCTTCGGTGTATAGGGCATGTCGAGGTGAATCGAACTCGATGTCGGATGGGATGACTGCTTCTGAACCATACACTAGGAAGAAAGGAGTGAATCCAGTCGACCTGTTTGGTGTGGTCCTCAGACTGAACAGTACTGCGGGGAGCTCCTCAATCCATGCTCCGGGTGCCCTTTCAAGTGGCTCTACTAATCTGGGCCTGATACCCGATAGGATTAATCCATTTGCTCTTTCGACTTGACCGTTTGATTGCGGGTGTGCCACAGATGCCAGATCAAGCCGAATGCCCTGCTGAGATGCATATCGAGCCAGTGCACCTTTCACAAAATTTGTGCCGTTGTCGGTGATAATGCTGTTAGGCACGCCGTATCTGCACACAATATCGGCCACAAATCGAACCGCAGTCGGCCCATCCAACTTCTTGATCGGTCTGGCTTCAATCCACTTGGTAAACTTGTCCACTGCGACGAGAAGATGTGTCATGCCACTGCGAGCTCTCTTGAATGGTCCAACCATGTCCAAACCCCATACTGCAAACGGCCATGCTATTGGGATTGTATTCAGTGCCGATGCTGGCTGATGACTCTTTGCTTTGAACCGCTGACATCCCTTGCAGTACTTCACTAAATTCTCAGCCGCTGCCAGCGCAGTCGGCCAGTAGAAACCATGTCGGAAAGCTTTGCTGGCGATTGCCTTTGCTGATGCATGATGACCGCATTCTCCTTGATGAATGTCTCTGAGCAGCTCCAAGCCTCTGTCCTCTTCTACACATCTCTGAAGGATACCAGTTGAACTCTTGCGCACTAGCTCGTTGTTGATTATTGTGTACGCCCAAGATCGGCGGCTGATTTGCCGTGACTCTGCTTCGTCTTCCGGGAGGACTCCGTCTTCTAGGAAGTCTCTGATCGGCTGTGCCCATGATGGCGCGCTGACGACTGCCATTACCACTGCATTCTGGGGTGGGACCTCTTCTTGGATCACAGTTCCTTGGCCATTGGCCTCCTGGATCTCGGCCTCTTGGACATCTGTCATTTCTGCCTCTGCTTCTGAACTGCCGATTGCGGCGCCTGGCACGCATTCGGCAGCCCCTGGTGCCGACTTCTCGTCTGGAGCTGGAGCTTCATCATTGCAATCGGCAATTTCTGATGTCATTGGCTCTTCGGAGGCTGTGCCTTCTGGCGCAGCTTATGCTTTCTCCGCTGTGGTTTTGCTCTTGTCACATCCTTTGGCCGTCTCTGGCTCGCACTCGGCAGCCCCTGGTGCTGCTGCCGAGATACCTTGGGCACTGGATTGCTTCTTCATGGTCGCAGGTTTTGCCGGCTGAGCTTCTTTCGCCTTCTTCAAAGCTTCAAGGTCGGCCTTCGAGATAAAAATGGACTCCGACTCTGGGGATGGTATGATGGATGGCTTCTTGATGTGCTCCAACGACACACCTGGTGGGATAGCTTGCCTTGTTGAGCCGAGCTTGGACAACGCATCTGCTGCCTCGTTGTTTGCTCTTGGCACATGATGAAACTCGCACCCTTCAAAATATCCGCTGATCTGCTGCACCAGGAAATGATAGCTCGCTTTTTTTTTCGTCCTTTGCATCCCAGGTGCCTGAGCATTGCTGTACAACCAGGTCGGAGTCACCAAAGCACTTGATATTCCGAATACCGATTTCCTTGGCAAGCTTAATACCATGCACAAGGGCTTCGTACTCGGCGACATTGTTTGATGCTGCAAAGTGAATCTGGAGCACATATTGCAGTTGATCTCCTCTTGGTGAAGTGAGTACCACACCAGCCCCTAGGCCATTCTTCATCTTGGAGCCATCAAAGTGATTTCGCCAGAAATCCGATCCTGGGAGCTGCGGCATGTACTGAGTTTCCGCCCAGTCCACCAGGAAATCGGCTAGCGCTTGTGACTTGATTACCGTTCTTGGCTCATACTGGATGCCATGGCTTGCGACTTCGATTGCCCACTTTGCCACTCTTCCGGTTGCATCTCTGCTTCCCATGATGTCGGCCAGCGGAGCCGAGCTGACGAGTGTGATCAAGTGTGCTTGAAAGTATGGCTTCAGCCTCTTGGCTGCCATGTACACTCCATAGCACATCTTCTGATAGTGAGGGTAATTTTGCTTGGATGCCGAGAGCACTTCGCTGATGTAATATACTGGACGCTGAATTTGCTGCGCCCTGTCCTTTTCAGGCCGCTCCACCACCATGACTGCACTGATCACCCGATTGGTTGCCGCAATGTACAACATCATTGGCTCCTTCTCAATCGGGGCAGCCAAAATCGGTGCCGTGGAGAGCATGCGCTTGAGCTCTCGGAATGCTTCATTTTCTTGGGGGGTCCAGGTGAACTTCTCTGTCTTCTTCATCAACTGATACAACGGGATTGCTTTCTCACCCAGCCGGCTGAGGAACCGGCTGAGCGATGCAAGGCAACCAGTGAACTTCTGTACTTGCTTCAGGGTCTTGGGCTGCTCCATGCGCTCTATTGCTGCTATCTTCTCGGGATTGAATTCGATTCCTCTCTCGGAAACGAGAAATCCCAAAAGCTTGCCGGCTTGGACTCCAAACACGCACTTCTCCGGGTTGAGCTTGATCTGATAAGTTCTCAAGTTTGCAAATATTTCTCTGAGGTCGTCTAACAGTGTGACTCCCTTTGCCGACTTCACCACTAGGTCGTCCACGTAGACATGGAGATTTCTGCCGAGCTGGGAGTGTGTGCACCTCTGAATTGTGCGCTGATAAGTTGCACCTCCATTCTTCAAGCCAAACGGCATCGTGATATAGCAATAAGCCCCGAAAGGAGTGATGAATGCAGTTTTTATCTAATCTTCCACAACAAGTTTGATCTGGTGATAGCCAACAGTGGCGTCCAGGAAGGACAACAACTCGCAACCGGCCGTAGAATCAATCACTTGATCAATACGGGGCAGAGCAAACGGATCTTTCGGGCACGCCTTGTTCAGGCAAGTGTAATCTATACACATGCGCCAGGTCTTGTTCTTCTTCATGACAAGGACTGGATTTGCCAGCCACTCGGGGTAAAACACTTCCATGATAAAACCTGCTGCCTGCAGCTTCGCAATCTCTTCGCCGATTGCTCTTCTCTTGTCTTCAGAAAAACGTCTCAGGGGTTGCTTGACTGGCTTCGAGCCTGGCCGAATGTGCAGCTTGTGCTCGGCGAGTTCTCTCGGAACACCAGGAATGTCTTGTGGAGACCATGCAAAGATGTCCCGATTCTCACGGAGGAACTCGACGAGCTCGCTTTCCTATTTACCGCTAAGTCCAGCTCCGACTACAACAAACTTGGTTGAGTCGGAGGAATCTAGAGCGATTTTCTTGCTGTCCTTGGCCGACTGAAAAGTCGATTCCTCATCCCCCCTCTTTGCTGGGCCGACTGGCAGTGGATTCTTGCTCTGCGCTTGTGCCATTGCAATCACCTTGTTGAGCTGACGCTTCTCTGTCTCGACCACTTGGTAATCAGCCAAACTGCTGCCAGCGGATGTGCACTCGAGGGACTTCCTGAAGTCCCCGGTGACAGTGATGACGCCGTTTGGCCCTGGGATCTTCATCTTGAGGTATGTCTGCTGTGCGCTGATCATGAATTTGGCAAATGCCGGCAATCCTAACAGAGCATGGTAAGGACTACTGAGGTCGGCGACTTCAAACCAAATCGGCTCTCTCCTGAAGTTTTCTTCTGTGCCAAATATAACATCCAGCCGAATGCGGCCCATGGGGGTGCATGACAGTCCAGGAACAATTCCATGGAAAGTCGTCCGACTGCGATCCAGGTCCCTCTCTGTGAGCCCTAGCTTGATCATTGTATCTCTGTATAGAATGTTGATTGTGCTTCCGCCATCAACGAGTACTCGGGAGAACTTGCACGAAAACCTAGGTCCTGCGAACAGAGCGTCCACCACCAGCGGATAGTTGCTCGGATTCGGCAAAATGGTGGGATGATCTGCTCTGTCCCAGGATATAGGACACTCGGACCAATGCATAAATTGGGGAATCGGTGGCATAGTGGCATTAACCTCCTGAGCTTGGGCTCTCCGACTGCCCTTATCCGTGGACTCGCTGGTGAAAATCATGTAGGCGGCGTCTTGCTGCGGGAACTGATTCTGCTGCTGAGGCGGTCCTCTGTTCTGGGGTGGTGGTGGGGGTGGAGGTGGTAAAGCTTCTCCCTTCGCAATCCTTCTCACAAAATCGCACTGCCGAGTGCTATGCGCAGACGGCCTGCCCGGCGTGCTATGCAACTTGCACGGTGCGTCCAACATATCCTCGAACGTGTACTTGGGCTTCATCTGCCCCGGGGATCTCACATTTGGTCTCATCTTCCGACTGCCTCCTGCAGCTGCTGGATCTTCTTCATTCTGGACAGCGGCCACCTGCCGACTGCCATACTGAGCATCGGGTTGTTCGTCCTTGCGTTTGCCATTGTTCTGCTGGTTGTGGTTGCTGTTGTTGTTGCGGTTGTTCTCTCTCCTTTCCTTCCGACTAAGGCCTTGGTTCCCTGTGTCCGACTGCGGAGCCCCTGGTGACTGGATTACACCTCCAACTCCGAGCTGAATAGGGCGCACGCAGAATCGGACATGGCGAAAGCATTTGCCACCTTCATGAGCTCGGCGAGCGATGTGAAATCTTTGCGCAACAGCTTGTGCTTCAGCATTGAATCGGCCAGGCATCCATCTGTAAAGTACTGAATAGCCTGGATCTCATGGACTCCTTCGCATGAATTCTTCAGCTTGATCCACCGAGATAAGTAATCTCGGAGGGGCTCATCTTTGCCTTGCACACACAGAGCTAGCTGCCGCGGGAGGTTGGGCCTCTCATACGTGCTTGTGAAGTTGTGGATGAATGCACTCGTGAAGTCCTCCCAGCAGTTCACACTATCCTCGGGCAAACTATTCAACCACGTCCGAGCCGAACCTTGCAGCATCAAGGGTGCATAGCGGACTGCTACCCGTCGATTGCCTCCTGCAATGCGCACCGCCGTCAGGTAATCGGACAGCCAGTCTTCGGGCTTCACAGACCCATTGTACTTGGGCGTATCTCTCGGCAACGTGAAGCCTTTGGGAAACTTCTCCGTCCGAATGCGATGACCGAAACATGATGGGCCAGCTTCTCCCTCTTCATCTTCCTGAGCCTCCTTCTCCAGGAGCTCAATGCGATGCCTTGCATCATTCTGGCCGATTTGACGAGGGCCAAGTCGAGCGCTAATTGCTGGTCTTGGCGCCGATTGCTGCGGCATGTCATTGCGCCTGCTGTTGACCGCTGGCTCTTCCATTCTTCTGCTTGCTGCTGGAGGTGGCCGATTGCTTCTGACCTTGCTCTCATGCCGAGATGAGGCAGGTTGATGTCTGTTCTGGCGCGATGCATTCGGTCGCAGGCTAGCTCCCGCATTCGGCCTCACAGTCCCCCTTGAGACCCCAGGTTCTGCATTCTGATGATCCATTGCAACGAGCCTCTACTCCTTTGCAGCTGCTATCAGCTCACGCATTCGGCGCGACTGCTCGCGCCGCTCTTCTCCCTCCAGGTCTTCTAGCTCGAGTGCTATCTTCTCGGCTGCTCTCAGATTCTTGTCCGGTGTGCTGTACGTCGGCCTCTGGACGAACGCTGATTGCGCCGGTTGCTCTGGTTGTGCCGTCCTCCTCGGACGTTCCGGTTGCTCGGCCCCCGACAGCTGTTGGTTGACTGCCCTGCCCCGGCTTCTCAGATCTTCCAGGACTGCGGGCTCAATCGGCCGGCGCGGTACTGCATGCGCTGCATTGTATTCTCTTGTGATGGCTCCCAATCTGCGCTCTTCTACCAACACTTGCTCAGCTCTGCGGGCCAGAGCGAGCCGTGCCGTTTCCAGCTCCGTGTGCACTTGCTCCGGATCACCATTCCTGTTCACGGGTGTGTATAACACGTCCCGCAACGCACTGGTGCCGATTCGCTCTGCAGCGTCAGCTACTTCCTTAGCCTTTCTTGCTGCACTTGCGGGGTCGCGATTGGTTGATGAGGATGCTCCCGCCATCATGATGGTGGCGTGCACTCGGTCCTCCTCTCTGCCAGGTGCTGCACTGCAACCCCTGGTCGAGAGCGGGTCCGTTGCGCATGAGAAGACGCGAATCTTTCTGGGATACGCCTCGGGGTAGCTGCTGATGAAGAGGCGATGACTGCCGACCTGCAGCGACACACCGGGCGGCAGGGGAGCTCCAGCCCTGTGCCGCGCCGAGTAGTCCACCACATAGTCGATTGCCCCACGCCTTAGGATCAGGCCAGAGGCATGGCTTCCGCCCGATGCAGAGGAAAATGTCTTCCAGATCTTTACTCCAGTCGACGCTTCGGTCTGCCCCACGGTGGGCGCCAACTGTCGTCGATATGTAACGTCAGATGCCATGGGATGGCTAAAGTGAGGGGAAGACGCGAGGGAGAGAATGTCGACGGTGCCGGAATCGGGTTGGGCACAAACACGGTGGAGGACACCACGATGTACCCAGGTTCGGGGCTCTCCGGAGAGATAACACCCCTACTCCTGCTTGTCTCTTATATATCGATGCTCTGGCTACAATAACTGCTTCTCTATCTTCTCAGGGGAAGGTGAGCGCCGCCGCCATGGGCAAGGCTCTCTCCTGCGTCCCAGAGGAGTATCTACAAGCAGTGAACGAACTGAGGGGAATAATGGTGGTCTAGGATGAGTCGTCCCTCACGCAGGAGGGGTACCCTGGCTCTTATAGTGTGAGCCCAGGGTACTTCGGTAACTTCATTGCCGAATGGGCCCAGATGTCATCCTCTAATCGGCCTGGGCCCACCGACTGCTTCTCTCCGGGTGACCCGGATCCTACGAGCGGCGGCCCATGCTGTAGACCCATAGAGCCTAGGGATGAACAGTGGAGCTAGGAGGTGAGGTCTTGTCGCCCTGTCCGCGGAATCGACGGAGAGGTCGACACCGTATCTCCACCAGATCCGCGACATGACTTGGCCTTCCTGCCACCCAGATATCTCGGGATATGGCATTTATGACCTCGTAATCATACCCCCGACTGGTGTCGGGGTCAACTTCCTCCAAGGGCAATAGGTTGTTCCGATTGCGCCTGGGCCGACTGTTAGTTCTTGGTAAGGTTGATTGCTCTGGGCAATCGGCCTTCCAAGTGCCTGTCTTGGCCCAGCTGCGGACCAACCGGATGATTATCTTGGTGAAGGAAGGGTGGACCGATTGCGCCTGGGCCGACTGCTAGCATTCGGTACGGCCGATTGTCTTGGGGCAATCGGCCGTACGTCCGCCCAGCTCGGCCCAGCTGCAGCCCTAATCGGTCCATCCTTGTCTTGAAAGGTTGCTTCCGCTTGGGTTAGCCTGCCCGAGTACCAATCCCCCAACACTGCTGTTCCAATCAAATACTCATGCCGAGTCCAGACGTCGTCATCAAGCTGGCAGGACCCCCCCGGCCGCGATGGTCTCCTCCCGAGATTTAGCTACGGCGGCATAAGCAGCTGCTTCAGATTCAGGCCAGGCCTCTGCATCATGAAGAAGAAAGTGAGTAATAGCGCAAAAGAAGGGTGCAGTCGGAGATGCACTCAGAGGCAAGAGGTACTTACCACTGAGAAGGGCGTGCATCTCGCTCATTGTGTCGCAGAGGCCCTTGGCCTGGCGGCGCATCTTTGTGGTGTCCTCATAGCTGCGTTTCTCTAGCTCCTCATATTTGGCGATATGATCATCACGATCCTTTCGGAGAGAGTCCCGCGTGGCAATCCCCTCGTCCCTCTCGGCTTGCAAGGCTTGTCGGGCAGCTACAGTTGCATCTCGTTCAGCAAGGAGCCCGTCGCCAGTAGCGGTCACGGCAGTGATGTCAGCCAGATGTTTCTTTTCAAGGGCAGCCATCTCGGAGTGAAGGCCTTCGATAGTTCGAGTCAAGTGGGTTTCCACCCCCTGCAGTCGGGCCGTTTCTTCCTTCGCTGCGGCAAGCGCTGGCCCTTGCTGATTGAGTTCTGCAGTCAGTTCAGCGATACGATTCTGAAGGTCATCTACCATGGGAACAGAAACTAGAAGAAGACATGAAGATATTAGTACAAGAGAAATTGTCAATCAGAGAGAAGATAGAAATGATGCAGAAATTACCTTTCAGCCTATGTGAAAGGATCGATACGGTCAACTAGAGGGGGGGGGGGGTGAATAGGTGACTAACAAATTTAAGCTTTATTACCAAATTTTAGGGTTAGGCGGATTAAAACAATTCTCTAGATGTGAACTAGATGAAATAACCCTAGGTGGCAAGCAAGCTTAAATCAAATATGCTAGGCAACAAATACGATAGCAAGCCAACAAGCATACAAGGTTAGAACAAGTAAAGGGCGGAAAGGATAAACCACAAGTGAAGAGGAGACGTGGTGATTTGTTTGACCGAAGTTCACACTCTTTTGAGGGAGTGCTAATCTCCGTTGGAGCGGTGCTCAAGATTGAGAACGCTACAACAACGTAGCTCACCGTATTCTCCCCTTTCGAGTCACCCCCAACGGATGAGCCTCGAATCCACTCGGGGTTGGTCTTGAAGGCGACCACCACACCTTTACAGACTTCCCGGAGCACACCACAAGCAAGGAAGCTTCCGGGACGGACACCTAGCCGCCTAGGAGCCAAAGCTCCAAGAGTAACAAGTCAACGGTGAAGAAATCTTGCGGGGAACACAAATCGGTTTGGTGGAAGTGTAGATCGGGCCTTGCTCTCCCAACTCCCAAAGTATCAACAAGTTTGGTTGGAGGAGATGGGAGTATTGAGCAAAATGGAGTTCATGGAGTGGAGGCTCAAGCAAGGGAAAAGAATTAGGGCTGGAGGAAAAAGAAGGGGGCTTATATAGTGGAGGGAGCTGTGAGGGGGCATCTAGCCGTTGGAGGCCCGTGCGCACGGGCTAAGTGAGCCCCGTGCGCACGGGCTACTCAGAGCCGGATGCTCTACCCCGTGCGCACGGGGGTCTGGGACCCCGTGCGCACGGGGGTCTGGGACCCCGTGCGCACGGGGGTCTGGGACCCCGTGCGCACGGGCTACTCAGAGAGGCTTGGGGTACCCCGTGCGCACGGGGGTCAGAGACCCTGTGCGCACGGGCTACTCAGTGAGCCTCTGGGTACCCCGTGCGCACGGGGGTCAGAGACCCCGTGCACACGGGGTGACCAGAGACAAACTGGTCCACCTCACAATGAGCCCATGCAATCGCACACTTTTCGACACTTCTTCCAAATGGGTTTGGGATGAAATATTTGGACATGGAAAATGTGTTCCCACACATACTCAATCTCGTTGACCCCTCTTTATAGTGCGGTGATCCTACGACTCAAATCAAACCGAAAGAATCCTTCGAGTCATCAGGTGAATACCACGCCTTTTATCTTTTTGAATCGGGGCCAATCATCCTCCAAAATTAATAATCCACCACGGGACCTATGACCTGAGATAAATCTTTAACACCCGTCATTAGTCCCACTAACCACATTGTCATTACACCAAAACACCATTTAGGAGTAAATGCACTTTCAATCTCCCCCTTTTTGGTGAATTGATGACAATATGGTTAGAGCATGGCATTAAGATACTGAAGATAAACAATGCCATGAACAACTATTAACATAGAAGGCTCCCCTAGATGTATGCATATATTTATGTTTTGCGTTTGAATGCAATACGCATACAACAAGGTCTCCCCCTATGTAAATAGTCAAGTGCAATGATATGAGAGAAGCATATGAACTGAAATAATCATTGCACAAGAACCTTATGTGATCTCTTAGAGATAATATAAGATAGGCATAGATCACATGAGGAAAATGTGAATGTGAGTTAAATAGATATGCAAGACTATGAATGATAATGTCATGACATAAAAAACATGCAAGGCATATGAAACATCATGACAAGATATAGCAAACTCACATAGTCTCACACATAAACGATAAGGTGGCTCACATCCACACGAGTACTGGAAAGGAAATAAAGTTAAAGTACCAGCAAGCCAACATAAACACACGAACAAGGTCTCAACGGCTTGCAACCTAACCAGACAATCGATATCCTAGATAGAACTCTTCTCCCCCTTTGGCATCAAGACGCCAAAAATGGAAAAGGCGATGCTAACGTCACTAAACAACCGGCGGGTGGCTCGAGGCATCATCCTCATCATCAAAGCGCCAGTTCTGCATAGGGAAGGAGTATTTAGAGAGCTGACTATCCTTGTTCTCTGGACCTGGCTGAGCTGGAATGCCTGACTGCTGGGCCTTCTTTGCCTTGTAGGCCCGCTGCTCCGCCTTGATGCGGTTACTGTCTCTGAGCTGCTTCTTCTGGATAGACTGACACATCTTGAACATGTTGCTGATAGTCTTGAAGAGTGTCTTCTTCTCACGAACTGTGAAGGCAGCAGGAGCATCGGGACCAACAGGAGGACCCCTCTGACGAGGAACCCTAGCAGAGGAGGACGCACCGGGAGTGTAGGTAGCACGGTCCTCGGGCCTTGGGTTGCGCCCAATCTTGGGAGCAACATACGGAGCCGGAGCAGGAGGCCTCCAGTTGAGGTCACGCTTCAGAACACTGACAGGGTACACATGCTGAGGAATGTGGCGAGCAGGGCACACAGACTCAATCAGAGCCTGAATGAAGGGAGCATAAATCAGGGACTTCCTCAGACGGATACACTCACGAATCTCCAGGAACATAGTATCCAGAACATCCACCTTCCTGCGGTCCTTAACCATCAGAAAAATATCAAGCATCGAGGCACGCAGGTTATGAGTGTCACCTGCCTTTGGTGTGAGAGTGTACCGAAGGATGTGACGCAGTGTATCATAGGTGGGAAGCAGATCCTTGATAGAGCCAGTGACAAAGGACTTCTCCTTCTTATAAGCAAATGCAATCTCGTCCTTATTGCGGCCAAACTCAGACACCCTCTCAAAGTCAGGATGAGGCTCAGTGTAGAACTGGTATGGAATGATCTCAGCAAACTTGGCAAACGGGGCAGAGCAGACCGCAGTGCCAGACATCCAACGCATAGTACGAGCATCATCATTATAGAAGTAGACAGTGGCATAGAACTGCATGACAAGATCCTCATTGTACTTGTACGAGAACTGACAGAACGATATAAGGCCAAGCCTCCCAAGAGCATCATACACACCGGGATAAATATGAGCATTGTCCCTCAAGTGCTCCACATCGACCTGCTTGTGGGGAGCAAACTTCTTCTGCTTAGCCATCATCAACTCATTGAAAATTCGGGCCTGAAACACATTGCGGAATCTTGGATCTGCTCCGAGCGCAGTGGCAGCAACATAGGGGTTCTGGTCACGAAAAGCCCAGTACTCTGGCTGAGACCACTCACTGACCGGTATGTTTGACACATCCCGGCCACCTGGAAGGGGACGCTCACCAGGACTCGAGCTCTCCTCATCATCATCTTCATCTTCCTCAACAAACCCAGTTTCCTGAGATGCCTCAGCGGTCTCATGAGCAGTAGGCTGATATGCACCCTCAGAATCAGACTCCTCATCGCTGGAATCAGTTTCAACGGGTGCTCTGGCAGTGGCGAGGCGGCGGGGACGGCCACCACCACGAGAACCCTCCTCCTGGCCCTGACCAGCTGGCGGCGGAAACTCATCATCTCCTGCCTTTTGACGCTTGCGACGAACGAACACCTGCCGGTTCGGGGACTCTACAGACGAAAGGCAAGAAGTTGTGCAAATGCTCAGTGAAAATGAAACGAGGATGATGAATCAGATGCATATCAAGGTTGTGTCTGCCTGAAAGGCCCGTGCGCACGGGGTGCAGGGCCCGTGCGCACGGGGGTCCCGTGCGCACGGGGGCCCGTGTGCACGGGGTCTGGATCCCGTGGGCACGGGGTCCTCCCAGCCGCCGCTCAAACCTCGCGAGAAGGGGAGGGGCGGGCTGGGGAGGTTCCCCCTAGGCCGAGACTACCCTAGATCTGCATCTACTCCACACACAATCGGATCCCATCTACATAGAGCACGAAGAGCACCTCTCCTAGGGTTTTGAGGACCAAAACGAAGGAGGAGAGGAAGAGTGACCAACCTGGGTCATCCATGGTGTCCAATGAAGGGGGGGGGGGGAATCCGTGCCTTTGGCCGGGAGATGACCGGAGGAGGCAAGATGGCGACGGCGGCGGCGACCCTGAAGAAGACAGAGGCGTGGGGGGGATAATGAGGAGGGGTAACTCCCTCTCCACCCCGCGCCCTAGTCATATGGGTGCCAACCGCATAACCCCGTGCGCACGGGGGTCATGGCCCGTGCACACGGGGTCCCCGTGCGCACGGTACACCCCGTGCACACGGGGTCCTCAGAAGGTTGCGTTAGTTTTGACAAGGAGGGGAGGGGCTGGGGGTGACCCCTTACCTCGTCCCTAAATGTCAAGATGAACCAACACAAAATTGAGGAACATCGCACTAGAACGTCTATGCTATGGAGGTGTGAGTGGAGAGCATTTGCACGGAAATGATAACAGAGAATGTCTTATGAGATAAGAGTGGAATAGGATAGGGCAGCTAAAGTCAAGGGAAACTATTCCTATCCGGGGGAAGACACAAAGAGTCTAAACGACTCGAAAAACAAACAACGCTGTAACGCGGAAAAAGGCGGTGACCCGAGAGTCACCATGTTTGAGCAATTGTGGTACGGAACCGCGAAGATTTTAACCTTGGGCCCGTCTCCACTACTCATCTTTGAAGCACAAGTGCCATCTATAAATGGCGGATGTGAAAGATTTTGATCAATTTATGCACAAGTAGGGTTATGTCGGAATCATTGAGAGAATTCTACTCCCCCTACTTATGTGCCTACATCTAGGCAAGATATAGAAAAGTTAATGTGTGTATGCAAGATCATCAACCCATGTTACTAAGATCCACGATATTTAGCTCATGCCTTAACTCACGGAACCTTGCTTCATCAAGTGGCTTCGTGAAAATATCCGCAAGTTGCTTCTCGGTGCCCACATGAAAGAGCTCAATGTCTTCTCGTGCCACATGATCCCGAAGAAAATGATGACGAATATCAATATGCTTGGTTCGGCTATGTTGCACGGGATTATCCGCAATCTTGATTGCACTTTCATTGTCACATAATAGAGGCACTTTGTCAAATTTGACACCATAATCCATCAAAGTTTGCCTCATCCATAATAATTGGGCACAACAACTTCCCGCGGCAATGTACTCGGCTTCGGCGGTTGATAGAGAAACCCAATTTTGCTTCTTGGAGGACCAACTCACTAAGGACCTCCCGAGGAATTGACATGAGCCGGATGTGGACTTACGATCCACCTTGTCACCGGCCCAATCTGAATCCGAATATCCCACTAGCTTGAAGGAAGATCCTTTGGGATACCAAAGTCCCAAGTTTGGGGTATGAACCAAATATCGAAGGATCCGTTTCACTGCCATATAGTGGCTTTCTTTGGGGGCGGATTGAAATCTTGCACACATACACACACTTAACATAATATCCGGCCTAGATGCACAAAGGTAAAGCAAAGAACCGATCATAGAGCGGTATACCTTTTGATCCACATCTTTACCATTGGGATCTAGATCGAGTTGGCCATTGGTTGGCATTGGAGTCTTCATCGGCTTGGCATCCACCATATCGAAACGCTTGAGCATGTCTTGAATATATTTTTCTTGGTTCATGAAAGTCCCTCCCCTTAATTGCTTGACTTGAAATCCGAGAAAGAACTTCAACTCACCCATCATAGACATGGCAAACTCCTTGGTCATGAGATTTTGAAACTCAACATTGCAAGCATGATTAGTAGACCCAAAGATAATGTCATCAACATATATTTGGCATACAAAAAAAATCTCCTTTTACTCTCTTGGTAAAGAGAGTGGTATCTATCAACCCCATCTCGAACCATTTCTCGTTTAAAAACGTCGTAAGGTGATCATACCAAGCACGAGGTGCTTGCTTAAGACCATACAAAGCCTTATGAAGTTGATAAACGTGATTGGGGCATTCGGGGTCTTCAAAACCGGGAGGTTGCTTAACATACACCAATTCACTTAAAGGACCATTTAGAAACGCACTCTTAACATCCATTTGATATAATTTAAAGTCATGATGAGCAGCATAAGCAAGTAAGATACGAATGGACTCAAGACGGGCAACGGGGGCAAAGGTTTCACCAAAATCCAAACCTTCGATTTGGGTGAACCCTTGTGCCACTAACCTTGCCTTGTTACGAGTGACTTGTCCTTGCTCATCTTGCTTGTTCTTGAAAACCCATTTGGTCCCAATGACATTATAATTTTCCTTGGGCCTTGCAACAAGTGACCACACCTTGTTGCGGGAGAAATTGTTGAGTTCCTCATGCATAGCTTCTACCCAATCCGGATCATCAAGCGCTTCTTCTACCTTAAGGGGCTCAATACAAGAGACAAACGAGTGATGTTCACAAAAGTTTGCCAAACGTTTACGAGTAGTTACCCCTTTTGAGATGCTTCCAAGGATGTTGTCGGTGGAGTGTTGAAGCATTTGAAGTCTCAAAGCCGCTTTTTTTCTCTTCTTTTCAAGTTCTTCTTCACTTGGTTGAATTCTTCGTGGAGAAACCCGAACTTGCTTTTTCTTAGCTTGTGGAGAGACAACTTCTTGAACTTGATCTTGATCACTTGTATGAGCTTGATCTTGGGCCTCAATTATAGGTTCATCATCATTTGATTGATCTTGCCCTTGATCTTGCTCGGTAGCTTGAGGGACCTCTTATTGCTCTTGAATAGGTGCTTGTGCTCCCAAAACGTCTTGCTCTTGTGGTGGAGGTGATGACTTCCCTTGAGGAGAAACCTCAAGAGGGGCTCTTACCCCTTCTTCGATTACATGGACTTGGGGTGTTTCTTGTGGAAGAATGTGGCCTATCCCCATGGTCCTTATAACTTGAGAAGGAGCCTCATCACCTACAACACTTGGAACAATAGGTTTGGCTTGGGAGCCGTTATCCTCATCAAACTCCACATTCGATGTCTCCTCAATACATCCGGTGGATTTATTGAGAACACGATACGCATGGGAGTTTGAGGCATATCCAACAAATATTCCCTCATATGTTTTTGCTTCGAATTTAGCTAATCGGGTTTTCTTGTTGAGAATGAAACACTTACAACCGAAAACACGGAAGTACTTGACATTTGGCTTCTTCCCGATTAGGAGTTCATAAGGTGTCTTGTTCTTGAGCTTGCGGAGATATAGCCTATTAGAGGCATGACACGCGGTGTTGATGGCTTCGGCCCAAAGCTTGTATGGAGACTTGTACTCATCAAGAATTGTCCTTGCCATCTCAATAAGAGTCCTATTCTTCCTCTCCGCAACACCATTTTGTTGAGGAGTATAGGCCGCAGAATATTGATGTTTGATCCCCTCATCACTCAAAAACTCATCCATTGTATAATTCTTGAACTCGATACCATTGTCACTTCGAATAGCCATAATCTCACATTGGTGTTGACGTTGAGCTTCTTTGGCAAATGATATAAAGGTCTCTTGAGTCTCATCTTTGGTCTTGAGAAAGAAAATCTATGTATATCTTGTATAGTCGTCGACAATGACAAGGCAATACCTCCTCCCACCCAAACTATCATAGGATGGAGGCCCAAAGAGATCCAAATGAAGGAGCTCAAGAGGCCTCGTCGATGTGATGATAGTCTTTATCTTGTGTTGCTTCTCATGTTGCTTTCCAGCAATGCAAGCACTACAAACATGATCTTTGGCAAAGGAAACATTGCTTAGTCCAACAATGTGCTCCCCCTTTATAAGGGATTGTAGATTTATCATACCGACGTGGGCTAGTCTACGGTGCCATAACCACCCCACGTCGGCCTTGGCCATTAGGCATGTTTTTAGGTGAGTGCTCTCTTTCGAGAAATCAACCACGTAAAGGTTGCCTTCAACATGCCCAACAAAGACCACTTTGAGAGTATCCCTTTTAAAGACGGTCACATGAAATTCACTAAACAGCGAGTCATATCCGGCACGAGCCAATTGGATAGTGGAAAGTAGATTGTAGTGAAGGGATTCGACAAGCATGACATTCTTGAGTGAAGAATCACTCGAGATGACAAACTTCCCTAATCCCAATACCTTGCCCTTTCTATTGTCGCCAAAGGAGATGTCCGAGGACGACTTGAGCGAATCAACGAAATCCACGAGCATATCCTTGCCTCCGGTCATATGATTGGTGCAACCACTATCAATCACCCATTGTGTCCCACCGGAGGCATAGTCCTGCAACAATCAAGCTTTTTTTTAGGTCCCCATTTTTCAATGGGTCCTAGAGAGTTAGCAACAAGGGTCTTAGGAACCCAAATAGTCCATGCATAATCATCATAATTAGTGCCGAAAATTTAGCAAAAGTATATCCATCATTCCTTCTCATAAGGACATAAGATGGGTTGTTCATGCCGGCATAATTAGAACAGGGAGCCACTTCCTTTGAAATGACTTCCTCTCCAACCTTCTCCTTCCCTTTCTCCTTCTCCTTGTGCCCTTCTTGCACAAATGTGATTTGTTGTTGAGGAGGAGTTGCTTGGTGCTTCTACTTCTTGTTCTTCTTCTTCTTGTGCTTGTTCTTCTTCTTCTTTTGAGAGGGATCAAAACCGATTCCCTCTTTGCCCACACATTCCTTTTGATTGCTCAAAAGTTCATTCAAGTTCTTTTCGCCTTGGATACAAGACACAAGACCTTTCTCAAGTTGCTCTTTCAACTTTTTGTTCTCAACAAGTAGTGATGCATAATCAATGGAGTTAGAAGCACATGCATCATTAGGAGAGAAAGTAGCAAGAGTTTTAAGAGTGGAAGCCTTAAGTTGGTTGTAAGACTCGGTGAGAGTTATAAGCTCCCCTTTTATGAGCTTGTGGCTCTTTTCAAGGAGTTTATACTCCTCACCGAGTTCACCATGATCAACTTTAAGCTTAGCAATTTTATCCATGAGATCATGCTTAATTTCAAGAGAGAGTTCTAGAGCATCATTGACTTTAACAAAATCTATCTCATTTGAGGTGATGGTTTCCTCAAGTGAGGCTTTCATGTTTTCTACTTCAAGGAGATTTTGCTCAAGGAGATCATTTCTCTCCTTTTCCTCCATTAAGAGGGTTTCCACATTTCCGATGTAGTCATCACGTTCGGTGAGTGACCTCATCATGTTGAGGAAACGAGCAAGGGATTCTCCCTTAAGTGTATTCATGAAAGCCAATGAGGCTTCCTCACTATAAACGACACCATCATCATCACACTCGTTATCCGACTCTTCTTGCAAAGAGTTGGTAGTGTTAGATGATGGCGTAGAGTTGATAGACTTTGATATTACCTCTTTTGCCATGAGGCATCGGTGGACGATGGTCTTGTTCTCGTTGGGGGAGTCGAAGAGGCTTGATGAGGTGGAGGAGGACTTGGAGTGCATGGCAATAGCGGCCATGCCCTTGTGCTCATCTTCATCACCGTCTTCTTCATCCTCGGAGATGTACTCTTCATGAACAAGAGCCTTGTCGCCACGCCTCTTGGCAAACTTGTTGAATCTCTTCTTCTTGAGAATAAGCTTCTCGGATTTCTCTTCTCTTCTTTCATATGGACAGTCCGCAACAAAATGCTTTGGACTATCGCAATTGTAGCACTTTCTTCTTCCAAAGGTTTTGCCCTTGAGATGATTACTTCCTTTGTTTCCCGGAGTCCCCATGGTGCCCACATATTTTCGGACAAGGAGGGCCACATCTTCTTCAAAGTCTTCGGCCGGGCACGAGGGACCATCTTCTTCTTCACAATATTCTTCCACTTCTTCCACCTCCACCATCTTGGAGGGGGAAGCCACCTTCTTGGCCTTCAAGGCGAGGTTGTTGGAGCTATTGATCCCATAGACAAGGTCATGGGTTTGCTTGGACTTGGTCTTCAACAAACACTTGGTGGTGAAGGATGACACAATTTGATTTGGTGTCAATTGGTCAAAATCCATGCGTTGGTAAATCATGGTGACCATGGTTTCATCCGTGAGAATCATGGCGCACAAGAATCTGTCCTTGATGAAATTGTCATCGGCCCATGTGCAACCATAGTTCCTTAGATCCAACACAATGGATTTGAGCCTACGGAAAGCTTGATCCGCAGTCTCACCTTCCTTCCTCACGAACATGTTAACCTCTGTCTTGAGAAGGGCCAGACGAGATCTCTGCACACTTGCGTCTCCTTCAAAGATTTCCCCAAGGGTATTCCAAATTTCCTTGGCCGACTTCAATAGAGCAATGGAGTCTCAGTAGTCATCCGGCACGGCCTTCCGGAGCATGTGACAGGCAGTGTCATTGAGTTGTTCATCAACCTCTTCTCTTGGAGATAAGCTTGACGGATCCTCGGGACGATAGCCTCTCAAGATGATCCACCACAATTGAGTGGAGGCACTCCAGACATGGGACTCCATAGCTAGCTTCCATTTACCAAACGAGTCAGGATTCAAGAGGGGGGGTCCCCAGTATGATTAATATGCGGCATAGGAATATGAGGACGAGCATATGAAGGAGCAGCAGCATTGTATGACGGTGCAATAGGACGTGGTGGTGGTGGTGGTGTCTCCCTCACTCCATCAACATCCAAAGTGGTGTTTGGACAAAATGTGGATGAGGTAGAGGGAGCTTGTGAGATAGAAGCAAGCTTCTTATTGACCTCTTCACGAACCAAGGCCTTCATCGAATTTTCCATGGAGCTTTTGAAAGACTCCATGAAAGAGGCGAATTCGGTCATGGTTAGTGAGGTGGCGGAGCTAGGTCCACCACCCTCTTGGTGTGTTGTTTGTGGGACGGGTGGGTTAGTAATGGGTGCACCATGTGCACTCGGTACTCCCCCATCCGTGGGAAGGGTATCACCTTGATCCCCTAGATTGACCATATTCTCTTAGGCGATAAAGCCCTTAATAAGAGACCAATGCTCTGATACCAATTGAAATGATCGATACGGCCAACTAGAGGGGGGTGAATAGGTGACTAACAAATTTAAGCTTTATTACCAAATTTTAGGGTTAGGCGGATTAAAACAATTCTCTAGATGTGAACTAGATGAAATAACCCTAGGTGGCAAGCAAGCTTAAATCAAATATGTTAGGCAACAAATACGATAGCAAGCCAACAAGCATACAAGGTTAGAACAAGTAAAGGGCGGAAAGGATAAACCACAAGTGAAGAGGAGACGCGGTGATTTGTTTGACCGAAGTTCACACTCTTTTGAGGGAGTGCTAATCTCCGTTGGAGCGGTGCTCAAGATTGAGAACGCTACAACAACGTAGCTCACCGTATTCTCCCCTTTCGAGTCACCCCCAACGGATGAGCCTCGAATCCACTCGAGGTTGGTCTTGAAGGCGACCACCACACCTTTACAGACTTCCCGGAGCACACCACAAGCAAGGAAGCTTCCGAGACGGACACCTAGCCGCCTAGGAGACAAAGCTCCAAGAGTAACAAGTCAACGGTGAAGAAATCTTGCGGGGAACACAAATCGGTTTGGTGGAAGTGTAGATCGGGCCTTGCTCTCCCAACTCCCAAAGTATCAACAAGTTTGGTTGGAGGAGATGGGAGTATTGAGCAAAATGGAGTTCATGGAGTGGAGGCTCAAGCAAGGGAAAAGAATTAGGGCTGTAGGAAGAAGAAGGGGGGCTTATATAGTGGATGGAGCTGTGAGGGGGCATCTAGCCGTTGGAGGCCCGTGCGCACGGGCTAAGTGAGCCCCGTGCGCACGGGCTACTCAGAGCCGAATGCTCTACCCCGTGCGCACGGGGGTCTGGGACCCCGTGCGCACGGGCTACTCAGAGAGGCTCGGGGTACCCCGTGCGCACGGGGGTCTCTGACCCCCGTGCGCACGGGCTACTCAGTGAGCCTCTGGGTACCCCGTGCACACGGGGTGACCAGAGACAAACTGGTCCACCTCACAATGAGCCCATGCAATCGCACACTTTTCAGCACTTCTTCCAGATGGGTTTGGGATGAAATATTTGGACATGGAAAATGTGTTCCCACAAATACTCAATCTCGTTGACCCCTCTTTATAGTGCGGTGATCCTACGACTCAAATCAAACCGAAAGAATCCTTCGAGTCATCAGGTGAACACCACGCCTTTATCTTTTTGAATCGGGGCCAATCATCCTCCAAAATTAATAACCCACCACGGGACCTATGACCTGAGATAAATCTTTAACACCCGTCATTAGTCCCACTAACCACATTGTCATTACACCAAAGCACCATTTAGGAGTAAATGCACTTTCACTATGGATCTCGACCTATTGATTGTTGACCTCGAGCTGGGCTTGGGCAAGAGTTCGGAGGCTGGCGGTATAAGCGTCGAGGAGTTTTTCGAAGACCTCACATTTTTCTTCCATGACAGCCTGAGAAGAACAGCAAGATGAAGTTCAGAGATACAACAGCTAAAAGAAGATCCGAACCGATTGCTAACAATCGGCCCGAATCTCGGGGACTACACCCAGTGAGTGCGCTTGCGCGCACCCACCGGAAGAAAGTCTACCGATTGGAGGAAGGCAGGAGAGAAAGCAGAATGCATAAAAGATCCGAACCGATTGCTAAACAATTGGCCCGAATCTCGGGGACTACACCCAGTGGGTGCGCTTGCGCGCACCCACCGGAAGAAAAGTTTCCCGATTGAAGGAAAGTCATAAAGGAAAATTGAAGAGCTTACCGCGTGATTGCGGTCGAGCTGTTGGAGGTACCGAGCAATGGCGGTGGCAAAGTCGTTCACTCGACTGTATGCCGTCGTCAAAGGATCCTGAGAGCGGTGCGGAGCGTCGGGCTCGATGCCGACATGGCGGGTGCGAGAATACCCGGCCCGGAATTGCTCCATCGAGCGCATCAAAATTTCCGAGGCAGAGGAAGTCGGCTGTGGCGGCGAAGCTCGAATAACGGCATCAGAGGTAATGATGGCAGAAAACGATGGCGCCGACGTCGCCAGAGAATCGGAGGCATTCGGTTGTGGTCGTGGCGCAATCGGGCGAGATGAGGTCAAGGTAGTTGCCACAATCGGAGGAGTGGTTGTCATGATAGAAGAGGTCGAGGTAGTTGCCACAATCGGCGGAGTGGTCGTCATGACAGGCGAGGTGGTCATCATGATCAATGATGTGGTTGCTGTGGTTGGTGGATTGGTTGCTATGATCGGTGAAGTGGTCGTCAGGACGGGGGCAGAGACTGGGTCGGAGCGTGGTGGCGGAGATGGAGCAATCGGACCGGTCGATCGCGTTCCTTCGCCACCAGTAACTCCCCGGTCGGCTGTTTCCTTGAAGGTCTTGGAGGCAGTGGCGGAAGTAGTGGTCGTCTTGGCTGCCGCGAGGCGGGCTTTCTTGGCGGCGCGCTCGGCGTCCTTGGAGGATCGATGTGGAGCGAGAGGCCGTTTTTGAGTCGTAGCAGCAGACACAGCAGGGGAGATGACTGCGCCGACATGTGCAGGAATGTCGGCGTCGATATCATCAAGGCCAATCGGCTCCCTGAAAGAAGAAAAAGAGGCAAATCAGCACAAGGGAAAATGATGAAGTTCAAGGCGTAAAGACAAGGGCATACCCGACCGTTCTCGGTGCTCCCGTGGGCATCCGACATCTCAGGGGGGCGACGTTCAGAGGCGCCTGGCCAATCGGCACCCGAGTGGCCGTGGCTTGGGGTTGTTTGCTCTTGGCGGCAGTCGGTGTCGCTTTTGCGGCCTTGCTGGAGGCAGCACCAGAAGAGGAGCTAGTCGCCGAGGCGCGTCTAGTCGGCACCTTCGATGGCTTGGCGCGAGGAGCTGCATCAGAATTATCGACCTTTGAGACACTATCGTCATCGCTCCATTCGGCCAGAAATTGCTCAAGAGAAGGGTCAGGCGTACCCCCTTGAGCCACAGGTCGGGCGTCGGCTTCCTTGGGGTCGGCGACCTCGACGTCGACATTATCAGCAAGATCCTCGAAGTCGGAGGATTCCCCGGAGGATTCGCCATCATCAGCATCATCATCGTCGGATTCGGAAGGATCCTCGCCGTTGTACTCAAAGTCCGCGGGGTCATCTTCCTTGCGGTCGGGAGCGTACATGCCAGCCACTTGGCCATCTTCCATCACATTGGATTGAAGGAAATGCTAAGAAAAAGAAGAAAATTGTCAGAGAAATCGGGTACGATGCAGAAGTAATCGGAGAAGGGGTAAATCGGGACATACCACGGATGGCTTTTGTCGGCGGTGTAGGTACTCGAGGCCGAAGCGGAAGGGATCGGGCAAGGCGCTGGATGTGATAGCCTTCACCCTGGAGCAAAGGTCCTCGAGCCTCACCCGCCACGTGCAAAGCCGAGTGGGATCTCGGGGCCCCGACATGTCGCACATGCGGTGCACTCGGAGCTGCAGAGGAAGCACTCGGGCTTGGAGCCAAGCGGCAACAAGATCGGTTGATAGGAGTCCTTCTTGCTCCAGCTGAGCAACTCGGGCAACTTGAGCGTCCACGTCGAGATCTCCGATGCCGTATTTCAATGACCATTGATGTTTTTCTGTCGGCCGGGCGAGGGAGAACTCGGGCAGATTCAGGAGGTCGGGGCCTTGATCCGGTGACTTGACGTAAAAGAAAGTGGTCTGCCAGTTCTTGCAGGACTGGACGATCTCGGGACTCTTGTACCTCGGTTTGCCGGCTGCGACAAGGCAGCTGCCGCAGTCGGTCATATCAGTCGGATAGGTTGGCTCTCCACCTTCCATAGCAGAAGGCACCACCGCTCCTGTCCGAGCATTGTGAGCTCGGAGATTGAAGAATCGTTTCCAAAGAGCTACACTCGGGCGGCAACCGAGATATCCTTCACACAGCGTGACGAAGCCGGAGAGGATCATGATGAAGTTCGCTGCGAAATGATGTGGTTGCAGTTGGTGGAAGTCGAGGAAGTTGCGGAAGAAGGTGCTGGCAGGGAGTCCGAATCCACGCTCAAAGTGAGCGAGGAAGACGACCCTCTCTCCAGCGCGTGCGGTGGGCACGATCTCCGCGTCGGGGATGCGCCACTGGACCTCAGCCGGCATCTTGCGGGCGCGAACCAGAGCTTGGATTTCGCCGGCAGAGACTTTGGCCCCCTTCCAGCACCCGCGGCTGGCCTGAGAGGTGTCCCGCCGGGGAGCCATGGAGCGAGCGGGCAGAGCGAGAAGAGGGAGGAGATGCTAGTGGCGAGAAAATGTCGCGGCGGCGGAGCAGAACGCGAACGCACGGCCGGAGCGGATCCCGTGCGCAGAAGCGAAGAGACGGGCGCGATGGAGAGCTTCAACGGGAGCGGCAATGGCGCGCGCGAGCAGCAGGAGATGGAGGAGGAAGACGACTTGTGGGAGAAGGAAGGGGCACAGGCCCTCCCCTGTGGCTTATAAGGGCGGCGGGGGAGGGGAGTGGGATTCGGTTGCAGCCGTGTGGTCCGGTGTGGCCTAGCACACAGGAAGACCAACCGGCAGGCCGGCGCAAGAGATCCCAGCGTGGGAAGCGAGGCGTGCGACGTGGGGGTCGAGGCCTGCAGTTATGTCATGTCGCACGTGGGTCGTGGGCCACGATCCATTGATTCCATCCCGGAGAAATCGGAAGTAACCGTTGGAAAGCAATCGGCAAAGAATCAGAGAATATGCAAAACAGATCGGACGAAATCTTGGCAAGCCGAGTGTGAGCTCCGAGTCGGCCGACGAATTCGGAATGACGCACTTGATGAGGCCACAGCATTCGGAAGATATTGAAAAAAGATTGAAAATTGTTCGACCGCGGGACCTTTACAGCTTTAGGGGCTACTGTCGGGGGATTGGTACCCGGGTAGGCTCACCCAAGCGGAAGCAACCTTTCAAGACAAGGATGGACCGATTGGGCTGCAGCTGGGTCGAGCTGGGCAGGCGTACGGCCGATTGCTCCAAGGCAATCAGCCATACCGAATGCCAGCAGTCGGCCCAGGCGCAACCGGTCCACCCTTTTCATCGCCAAGACAATTATCCGATTAGCCCGCAGCTGGGCCGAGGTGGGTATTAGCATAGCCGATTGCCCAGAGCAATCGACCTTGCCCGGAACCACCAGTCGGCCCAGGCGCAATCGGTACAGTCTACCACCTCTGGAGAAGTTGACCCCGAGACCAGTCGGAGATCCAAGTATGGGGTCATAAATGTGCAATCCCGAGAGATCGGGGTGGCAGAGAAGCCAAGTCACATCGAAGATCTGGCAGAGATACGGTGTCGACCTCTCCACCGATTCCGTGGACAGGACGACAAGACTGCACCTCCTAGGGCCACTGTTCATCATCATGACCTACAAGTCTACAGCATGGGCCGCCGCTCGTAGGGTCCGGATCATCCGGAGAAGAGCAGTCGGTGGGACCCAGCCGATTAGAGGATGACGGCTGGGCCCAATCGGCAGTGAAGTTACCGATTTACCCCGGTCTCATGCTATAAGAGCCCGGGGTACCCCTCCTGCGTGGGGGACGATCCACTCTTTTAGCACCATTACTCACATCCTCCTCAGTTCATTCACTGCTCGTAGTTACTTCTCAGGGAAGCAGGAGAGAGCCTTGCCCACGGCGGCGCTCACCTTCCCCTGAGAAGATAGAGAAGCAGTTATTGTAGTCCAGTTCATTGATATAGAAGAGACAAGCAGGAGTAGGGGTGTTATCTCTCCGGAGAGCCCCAAACCTGGGTACATCGTGGTGTCCTTCACCGTGTTTGTGCCCAACCCGATTCCGGCACCATCGACATCTTCTTCCTCGCGTCTTCCCCTCACTTTAGCCATCCCCATGGCATCTGCCGTCACATATCGACGACAAAGAGCGTACATGTTCCATCTACGTGGATAACGGAGGGACGAGGTGAAGAGGGTAGAGGAGAAGGGAAGAGGGAGGGGGGGTCCGCATGTAAACTACTCAGGAATGATGTTGGCTAAGCCAATGTTGCCGGGGTACCCCCATAACCGTGCCTCGGCCTTGCATAGAAGAAGAATGCGCTGGAGGGAAGGAGCTTCGCCGCTGAAAACCACACTATTGCGGTGCTTCCATAGCACCCAAGCACTGATCAGGAGGAGGGAAGAAACTCCCTTGCGAGCGGGCGTGGTCGAGACGTCGAGGGCTGAAATAGTCCACTCGAGCAGTGAGAGGTCTAGGCTTGGGCAGCTGCATTGTTGCGGCTCCAAGAGAGAAGATCATGCCAAAAATGTCAAGAGAAGGAGCAATCGATGAGCAGATGTTGGATGCTCTCCATCTCTTGGTCACAGAGGAATCATCGAACGGTGTGCGAAAAGCCGCGTCGCACGAGTTTTTCGGCGGTCCAACAATGGTCGAGGGTGGCCAGCCAGCCAAAAACCTTGACGCAGAGGGGTGCCCCAGATTCCCATATGAGACGCCGACAAGGGTCAGAGTTAGGACCCTGGAAGTGGGCGGAGTAGCAAGTCGTGGCAGAGTAGACACCGGAGTCCGTCCATTGCCTGAGGCGATCAGGGGTGGCGGTAGTGGTACGGTGACGGAGTAGGCGCAAAAGCTCGACGTATTGGATCAACGAGCCCGAGATGTCTAAGCACTAGACAATTTATCACCTTCGCGGATTGTGATGGGCATAGCCAACTATTTCCCCCGTTCAAAACTATAAGGTGTCTTTAAAAAAGTAGAATGTATATAGATGTGTTCTATTGTGTTTGTTCACTCATATCAGTTTTGTATATACTTCATTTGAAATATTTAAAACACCTTATATTTTTTAATGGAGGGCGCACAACTTATATAGTGCAGTAAATTTATGGTAAAAAAGTAACTATGCCTTGTGTCTAGTAAGTCGACTCTCAAGAAAATTAAGAGCATCTCTAGCAGATCCGCCATAAGTTAAGTCTGCAAATGCAGCATGTGGTTTGCCCTAAAGATATATACAATATGAAAATTAATGCGGTAGAACATATCCACCATCCCGAACAACATATTTCAAAAAATTAAAAATCATAGACAGTTTGCGGTACAAACCATCGAGTACACGTTGGAGATCAACATCTACTTCAATACTTCACTACTACTTCATCTACTACATAAACTAGATACTAGATACAATTGTGGAGGAGGCGGCGGCTCAAGGGTCGGGGCCGAAGCGGGCGCACACAGCTCTGTACTCCTTTATGGTGAGGTCGTACACCGCCTGGGTTTTGGTGTGGTGTGCGGCCACGCCATCTTCTTCGCGGAGGATGACGTTGGTGGCGGCACGGAGAGCATCATCGGCGATGCGAGTGCGGTGGTGTATGGAGAGAGGTAACGAGTGAGTTAAAGGAAGTGTACCCAAGGAAGGTCGGAGGCCTCGTCCCCACGGTTGCGTAAGAAAAGCAAACCAGGTCGGATGAGCAGCCATTCCTTCACGGCAACCGCCGTTTCCACCATGGTCGCGACTCGCGACCACCGCTTGCACTTGTCGCCATGGAATTACTCGCCGGAGTTGGAGGAGCCAAGCGCCGGAGAAAAGATATTGGGGTGGCAGGGGAGGGGGGAAGTATGCGAAACGGTAACCCTAAAACACCCCTCGCGCCGTAGATATAGCGATCGTTTGTGGACCGCCCGCAAAAAATTATTTGCTAGAGATGATTTGACGGTTTTGCTATGTCTTAAAAAAACACCCGTCCATCAAAAACTCGCGCATATATACGGACCGACAGCGAGATGGCGGATCGGCTAGAACTTGCTCTAAGCTTGCAAGAAAAGAGACGGGTGTTTCGCTCTAGTGTACCAACCTATGAACCACGGATAGCAATCAGAGAGGCCAGCTGCATGTGCATCCTAAACAGAATTTATGAAAAAAAATCAATTGCTCCACATGTTTATTACACATTTCATGATATACATTGTGTCTTTATTAACAATCATGAGCTCTTGAACTTTGCTAAGTAACGCATAGAGTGATGTGCAGAAGTAATAGGGAAATCAGGAGACGTGGAGACGATCATCAGAAAGCGGGGAACTCGATCCTGTTGCCGCATGGCTTGCCGCCGGGCTGGACGGGGCAGTCGACGAAGCCGGAGGCGGCGGCGTCGACGCAGAAGTAGAGCTGGTAGAGCTGGCTGTTGCCGGACTCGTCGCGGTTGCACTCGACGAACGGCTCGAACCCCGTCCCCTGTTGGATGGCCTCCTTGATGGCGCTGAGAGTGTAGTAGCCGCCGTCGGGGGAGACGCCGGCGGAGGCGAGGGCGTCGAGGACGCGGAGCTGGTCGCGGAGGCTGAGGGCGGTCTGGAAGTAGCCGTGCTCGTTGAAGAGGTTCTGGGCGCAGGTGCCGTGCTTCTCCCACTCGTGCGCCCAGAACTGGAGGCCGTCGCTGGTCGGGCACGCCAGCGTCGGCCATTCCCTGCGCAGGCTGCTCAGGAGGTCGCTCACCTGCACGCACGCCAAAAAGTATTATTTCTATGGTTTTTTTGGATTGCTTTCAATGTAGCAATAAATTTTGGACAAAAACAGATCCAATTTATCTTGAGAAATGGCACGAGAGCTAAGTTTAGTTGCATCATCATGTGGGCTGTGGCATCGTTTTCGTCTTGCTTTCAATAAGAGGCTTTGATTTCTTTACAAGATAAATGAGTCTGGCATGAATAAGTTTCCAGAAATAAGTTTTGTGTAGCGTAAGGAATGTGCAACCAAAATTAAGCAGGGGTTCTTGTTTCTTCCCTGTATGTCCCTCTCAAGCCATGGACATGGTTGGATTAACCGGAGACGAAAGCAAAAATAAGATAAATTTCTACTACGTAGCAAACAAGGTGTGACCTTGTTGGGGTCGAAGGCGTTGGAGGGGTTGCAGTTCTGCGGGTAGGAGCCGTCGTCGCGGTTGGGCCAGAGGCCGTGGATCCCGAAGTCGGCCGCCGGCTTGCCGGAGCGCGGGTAGCAGCAGCTCTTCTTCGTGTCGCAGTACGACCCCGGCCACTACACATCGATCACGAACCGATCAGCAACCAACACGTAATACGACGAAGCGATGGATGATGAACTTGGAAGGCGCACTCACCTGCAGCACGAGGTAGAAGAAATCGTAGTCCGCCGCCTGCGCCGCCGCGGACCCGACGGCGGCGCTGAGGGCGACGAGGAAGAGGGCCAGGGAGATGAAGGACGACCTCATCGTGGCTTTGCTTGGATCGATCTCTTTCAATTGCTATGTGGGTTTGATGTTTCTGGGGGATGGGAAGGGATTGGTTTTATAGGGAGGTTTAGGCAGGTGTGGATGCTGCCCACGTCGACGACGGCGGCGAAGGAAGGAAGGACAGGGTCGGGGATATTCGGGGGTTAATTGCTTGCTCCTTTTGGCTCCCATGAATGGCGCCAGAGACAGATGTGCGTGATTGGCTGTGGACGGACGCGCGGCAAGGTGGTGGACTCGACAGCGACCGGCTGCCTCCGAACTGTATCGTTTGGCACTGCGGATAAGGACCTGAAGAGGCCGGAGCAGAGCTGCTGCTGCTGCTGCGCTGTGTAAACTAAGGGTGGGCGTTCATACCGCCGGCGGCGTGCCGTTGCTGCTCGCTCGCGGCCGGCGTACGTCCTTGTCACCGTGGGAAAGGAAGATGAGCTAGCTAGCCAGCCAACGGCAGCGTGTGGTCCGTCTCCGTCCGTCCATGGCGTGCCGACTCTGCGGCTCATTCACTCACCCGGTGGTCAATGCCGATTGACAGGCCAACGCACGTACGTTGGGGGTACATGCATGATTCTGAGAGCAATTCTCACGAGCACTGATTATTGGTAACCAAACCAGGAGTACCACATGCATTTATAAACAAACGGCACATGTTTGAATCTAGGAAGGACTGGTTATTAATCAGGAGTTTGTGACACATCAGAGCAGAGGAAGAACCTCTCCCCTAAAAATCGAAATAGAGCAGAGGAACCTCCATGGGGGATATTCCAGTACAGATATCGTAGATGCCTGCGTGCCACCACGAGGACAAAATGAAAATACGTGTCACAATACAAGTGAGCATCAAACTTCGGGGCCGGTTGTGTTCAGACTTCAGACATCAAAGGACACCAAGGCATCACTTTCCTGTATCACTTTTCACTGCAGTTTGGTAAGCTAGAATGTACTATCACTATATGCTGTCTCTTTAGCGATGTCCTGCTACTTAATCAACAAACGTCTGATACAATGTTGTTATCTTAAAAATGCCATGTAGGATAAACAAGATGGAGAAAGCAGAAATCAGGAAAAATATCGTCTTCTCTTGATTAAGAGGGTCTTTTAGCAACTCCAAGAGCACCTCTAGCCGGTCCTTAAAAGAAGGTAGTACTTTTTTTAAGAAGTTAATGACACATAGCCAAACTCCTATCCTGCTTTACTTCAAAAACCTCATAACCATTAAACTGGAGATACCAAAATCTTTAAGTCCTAACACTGTGAATGACAGTGTTGCGAGATCCTCAAATTCAGCTTAGCTACTACTCATCAAGAGATTAGTCTTTTCCGTTCAAAATTTTGAATTAAAATTTTGCAGCTTGATAGATATACCTCTATATATTGTCTGCTCAATGGCATTTTTACAACTTTTTTCAATTTCTATTACTGCACCGAATTCCAGTGCAGCAGGTGCACTACAAGCAGTAAGATATGTTCTGTGTACTCACCCAATTTACAAATTGATGAGAGAAGCAGAGATGAAAGGATTCAGCTTGAACAAAAACACTGAGCAACAGAATTTCCTGGACCAATACATATCAACATATGACGAGGTACAGTGAGCCCAGCTTGCATAATTACAGTTGCGATATAGCTGGTTTAACACATAATGGTAAGAAAACTAAAAAACTAACCGAATTGCACAAAACTACTAGCTGATTCTTGTTGGGAAGAATTAATTACGTCCTTCATGACCTCGACCGGGAGCAAGGAGCGGGGAACTAACTGGTGCTTTCAAGGCGCTGATCAATTCTTATGAGAGGACGAATCCATCTCATCTTGCATACCGGTGACTCCCCTCGGTCGGTTCCGAGTAACAAATGGGTCATGCCTGATGCATGGGGCTAGAGCCACCATATGCTGGAAACTGGTAGCTTTTCATGGTATCGAGGGACCCACGATTTGCGCTTCGCTGTGTTCTTTTCCTGCAGCAGGCGGTCTTAGCAGCCAGCAGATGCAAGAAACTTATCATAGGGATTGAGGACTGGTAGCTTGCAGAAATTAGAGTGGCACTGGTCATCGTCTGCGTGCATGATTATCCCAGCTATTGGAGAATCCGGCTCAGATGGTTCAAGCTTCCCGGTGGATGATTCACCATTCTGAAAATCCCAACAATCTTTGTGAGCAAAAAAAGAAAATATTTTTTTAGACACAGAAAAGAAAAAAATGTTTTTAGGAAAATTGTGTCATCATTTCATGAGAGCAAATGCACTGGTTTGACATCTCCAATAGTTTCATCTCCTAGAATGTAACCATCTAGAGCTGTTTAAATGTATAGTCAGCTCAAGTTGCATTCTGGAGGTCACTACTACCCTATTTTTTGGGGGGCAAACTACTAACCTCTTGTTGGTTCATACTCATGCAGACAGATAGCTTTTTCTGCTTTCCGATTGAGACAGCTTCACACTGGTTGGCTACATCCTTGAAAGACAAACCCGGGTTTGTCGACACGGACAATCTTCCAACTTGCTGAGATATTTCCGAAACCTGCAGAAGTAATAACCTCCTTTTAGCATGTATTGCTGCATCTTAAAAGGCTATCAATTACCACCTCCATGTTTCATGAAAGCTATTCAGCTTTGGTTATGCATTAAACAAGAATGCAAGAGGTAACTAGGAGATAAATACATACTGATTGGAGAAGCTGATCGACATCAAGAAGACCGTTATCCAACTGTTGTCGCGGCAGCGGTTCTGCTAAGCTGTCAGGTTCAACAAGGGTATCATCCTCGAAAATAAACCCCATAGGAATAACCTGCATAATAAGTCCCACCGCGATATAAGAAAACCAAAATGAATGGTTTACAGGATTTTTATATTTCCTCTATTGCTAAACACGGCTGATCACCTCCAAGGATTTTTGGTGCATCTTTGCGTTATAAGCAGGAGATTTTGAAGGAGATGCAATAAAATGCGAACCGATAGGACACACATCGTCTGCTGAGAAATCCTCAAACAACTGGTTTCTCACAGTAGATAATTCTGACTGCAGAAAAACACAGAATATAGGGAAATTAACATCTACATAAACAGAAAATGTCAAAACACAGTACACGAGGGTATCCTTGTGACTTACATCAGATAGCTTCAAGCTATCAAGGATAAGAGAAACTGCTATTTGTTTTGACTGATCATTCATGTTGATGTTTGAGAGAGATTTCAGAGCAAAATCGTCATCTTCTTTCGAACCATAGTCTCTGAAGACAGATTGGATACCACTGTCAAGAGCTTGCAATCTGAGGTCGTCAACTAAACGAAGAAATGGATCAACCTGGTAAACATAATGATAATAGAAAATCAACATAAACTGCATAGTAACACAACATATGATATCTATAGAGCAAAAGGCACAGGTACAATAAGACACGTAAAAAAATAGGTGAACTGTATATTTTTTTCATCAGTGACCCCACAAAACATATTAATTCCATGTTGCCCAGTGTATTTTAAGATGATATTGTACTTGTTAAAATTGATCTGGTACGGTTCCCGAAATGATTGGCGACACACAAGAACTAGTACTAAAAACTCGGGTGCTGTTAGTCGGTACTCGGTTGCACAGGTATTCGGCTGAAGAAATGGTACTTCTGCACTATGCACCATTTTTGCAGGGAGAAAAAGAACTAAACAAATCATTCCTTAACTTCGATTAAGAAATTGCTGCATACTGTTGTTGGAGCATGAGTACACAAATATTTTATAAAAATAAGAAGGAAAATGTAGGAGAACCATGTTCGACTAGTAGAGATCATAGGAGCCCAATTCTCATCAACAATTGCTCTCTTTATGGCCTATAAATAATGTTATATTCCTGGATTTTCTGGATTGCAAACATGTCTTCCCCACAGAAACATAATGGAGAAGGATGTGTAGTTTCACTTACGGTACTTTCAATCAACAAATCTTTCACAACTGGAATGAGCGTAGGAACACTAAAAGCTTTAGAAAAGAACACAATCATACACGTCGCCAGAGTAAAAACAGAACGCCTGCGTGATGGTGGCAGAAAACCTGTAAAACATGTTACATTGCAGAAAATGTTTTAGCATAAACAGAGAAACCAGAATAACATAAAAAAAAGCAGATAAAGCTGCCAATTTTTTTTTTTTATGAATCACAATTCAGTGGAAAAAAAAAGCATGGAAATAAGTACCTGCATGTACTGAAATGCTTCTTAAAGAAAAGGCAAGCTGAAAGCTGCCTACCAGAATTTCTAGACGTGAGTTCTGCAGTAGATCAATTAGGTCAAATAACAGAGTGATGGAATCAAATGTCAAATAAATCTTGTAGCTCAGAGCCATTGAATTTAAGGTTAAAAGCTACATAGAAAATTAAAATCCACATAAGCAAAAAAATTATCAATTATCATAACAATGCAATAGCTGAATATTATCATCATTGATCTATATAATCTAGCAATCAGTCCTATAATGAGGAAATGGGCAAAAAGATTCAGACTTGAATCGACTGCAGTCTTTCAGATAAGATCCTATGAAATATGGTATAATCGGCAATCCAACAGACCGAACAAGATATGATATCACCCTATAGATTATTGTCATTATGCTGAGAGCTTGTATTATAATGATTGTTCATACATCTGATTTTTGTAAATAGTGTTACGTGTGAATACTAAATGAAATCCTTAATACCATCCAATATCTATGCACAATTATATCAAAATATATTTTCCTTGTTAAGTATTCCCTTGAGTTCACAAATATGTGACATTTTGGACAAACCTTCAGTCAAACTTGCAATTGAATGCTAATATCATTTTAAATATTTAGATTGGAAACTTAAAAATCATATGTATAGATTTGTCTCAAAAATGCTTTTAGAATATTATATTTTTTAGGTTTTATGCATATAATGTTGTTGCATCTTCATAAAATGTTTTTCGAGACCATTCAATGTCTAAAATGTCACTGATCTGAGAACTGGATAGTGTACTAGCAGGAAACAAAAAAAAAACTCAGAAAAATCAAAGTAAAGCTGGGCAATGAGCTCTCTCACCTTGTCTCCAGAAAATAGTAGCATCAAGCTGTAAGTATGGGAAATTGCTTCATAGTTTCGTGGAACATTTTCAGGTGACAATGCCTGAGCCCACAGCGAGGAAAGCAGAAGATTTGCCTGACGTGCACTCAGAATGAGAATGACTGGTTCCTGCATGTAAATGAATAGAACTTATTATTCTGCTAAGAAATATGCACAGTTACTGAATGATCCTGTTAGCCCAGAAAGCTGAGTATAATACATACTGTGTCTGGAGGAGATCCACTTGAGTTAGTTATTTCTGTTGCAGATGGTAAAGAAGGATCTTTCATACTCGTCATCCTTTGGATAGTCTGCGACTTAAACAATTGTGGCTCATTTTCACTGCCTTGTTCTGCGTCCTCACTGATGATGGGCATTACATTTGTGCTATCCCGCCGTGGACTTTCGCGAAATGAAGACACGTTTCTTTTTAATTTCCCAAACAAAGCTGCAGAAGATGAAAAAACTGACGATGTCCTGGATAATGTCTTCTGAAGATTAACCTTGCTCGTCTGCGATGTTCCTGAGAATGAGCATGGAGCGACAGAAGAAGGAACAAGAACAACAGAGAAAATCCGGTGTGCCCCTAAATGGGTATCGCAATCTGGATAGACCATTGCTATAATCAGTTGATGAAACAATGCCTCAGGAAATGCCTACAGTGTGTAGTATATTTTGTTAAAACATTTTGTATACAAGAGAACAGAAAGACAAATATTTTCAATCAACGTACTTTGCTCTTATATGTCAAGTTTGGCAATGATGCAATTATTTGAGCGGTACGATATGCTGCAGAAATGGTTGACCGTGCAATAGGTGTGGTACTTGAAATATTCTCCAGTACTACAGCTAATGTGTCAAGGATAGGCCCAGCATCACCAACCTGAAAAGCATAAAAGAAAATTCAAGGAGCATGTACATGGGTGAGCGTGGTTGCGAATGATCTGCAACTTGCAGATATATAATTAAAGGAAAGAAAAAAATGTGTTTCTGAAACATCTTTAGAGAAAACTGACCTTTCTAGACAAATGAACAAGACATTCATCTATGCCTTTCTGATATCTGTTATTCCATTCACCTTCATCACTCAAAGATTGCATACTTTTACCCAAATGCTTGACCATATCACTAATCGCAGCCATTATTGCAGTTGAAGACTGGGCTTTGGAATTCTCAGCAAGGCGCGATGTAACTTCAATGATGTCTAGAATCATATCTGGTTGTTTCGATACATTCTTGTGTTCAAGATGCTTAACTAACATGGACAACAGTATATGCGCATTCTGTCCTGCCAGCCAATAATTTAAACTTATAAAAACATAGAAAAGTTATCAACACTAGTATTCATTGATATCTTGAAGGAATGCATGTGTATATATCTTAAATACCACATGAAAATATAAAGTGTACACTAATTAAATACGTAAATTAAATCCAAAAGACTGAGGAAATAATGAAATACCAGCTTTCTCCATCACAATCTGCATATCCAGAAGGACACACAGTGCAAGTCCCTTAGAAGATGACCACATATTGTTAGTATCAAAATAACGAAATATCGTCTCCAGAACTCGCCGGATGGTTGTTGCTTCCCTGGATATTCTAGCTAGGTTGTGCAGACAAATCCCTGACCAGAAATTTGGACTTCCTGTTTCTTCTCTGTGCAGGAAAAATGATTTAAAGAGATATGATATTAGAGAAAATTATCACAATATAAAATTATATAAACTCCACCCCAAAAGTCTTTACATTGTCAAATTCAATGCACCGTTGGTAGCTCTAATATCTTTCCATGAAGAAACCCTCGCCAAAATAGTAGCAGGAGCAGGTTCATGACTTTCAGTCTTGAGTACTTCATTAACCCAGCGATTTCTTCTGTCCTCAATGGTGTCATCATTATTCTCGGAATTTGCATACGGGCTCTCATAGTTTTCCAGAACTGCAGAGACAACCTGTGCAAACCACAAAATAATGGTTGAGAACAGGACTAGCCTAGCAGAAGGGCAGTTATCCTTCATTTTATTCATAAGGGCAGTTATCCTGAGTTCTTGATACGCGGTTGTGCCTCTTTGGCAATATGATCTCAACATAGTTAAAAACTAACTGGCGCAAGTTGAAGCTTTAGGGGGCTGTTTGGTAGCCTGCATCATTTTTGCCCCCTCGTACATGTGGTTCAACTAGGCTTGGCTGAGGTGATACATGGCAAAAACCGCATCAGTGCCATTCGTCGCCTGTTGTTTCGTAGCCTGTATATGTGCTTTGTGGGGGGGGGTTCAAATGTGATGACCTTACCACCAAGTATGTATATAAGCAGTCATCACACATAAGCAAGCAACACAATGAACACTACTACTAGCCTATTAACACATCGTAGCACACAATTAAACATACCACAACAGGGCATCCCATGCTACTGTGCTGATCCCTGGGCAAATTAAATACATGTTTCATAGCAAAAGATCACAAGTTCATAACATACTAGGAAGCAACTAGGTAGAAGGACAGTGGCTTGTGCATCTGACCCAACAGATGGTGGAGATTCCTATGCTGAAGATCTTCACGTTGAAGCCGAGGCCTGAGAGCTTCAACACTGATAGGTCATCGATCAAAGACGATCTTGTGCTTGCCACAGAAGAAATCCCAGCCCCTCCCCAGCACCATTTTCATTTAAGATCTGGAGTCGCACCCAGAACTCGCACCATCTGTTGGTTGAGAGCCTCGGGTCGCGAAGAGGATTGAGCACAAGCCACTCCTTGATCACCGGGCAGAAGGCCTCCGGGATAACGACATGGCAATGTCGTTCGTGGCCTTGATGGGCACGTAGAGCCTGAGTGGTTCTGGGGCACTTGCTCGTGCTCTAGCCTTGGCCTAAGACCAATGCCCAGAGTGAAGGCCCCTCGAAAGGAATGGGGGGGGGGGGGGGGTAAAAAGCCTCATTTCGGGCACGGCTGATGCGCTGCCCAAAGAACCCATCATCGATGCGCTACCCGAAGCCCCCACTGCATGCAGATCGATGTCAAAGAAGATGGCCGGTCAATGGCCACGGACCGTGGCCTATGGCAGATTGAGGATGGTGCCCCGATGGCCTCCATCAGTTTTATGCCGGGCTGGGGGAGGCCAGCAACCCACCTCTCTTGGATGGCTTTGCTGATGACGAGGATTGGAGTGGGGCGGGGTAGTTGGGGTCGGCCATTGGGGAGAGAATGAAGATGCGGTGAGAGAGAAAGAGAGTGGAGTGTGGTGTGAAAGCGATAACGCGGTGATGGGTGAGAGATGGGGAGTTATGAGCCGCCCCGTAGTCTCCCGCACTTCCCCACACGTGTAGGCTGCATGCTGGCGTTGGCCAACCGGGCTTGCCTAGAAAAAAACTATCGATTCAACCGTTCTCCCTTACCCTGGCCCAAGAGTTACTTAAGTTTCGTGCAGGGCGGGAAGTGAGTGCAACGCAGGCTACCAAACACTCACTAGATTACTGGGAGCTACCAAAGACAGATTCATGTTCGATAATCATTAACACTTTGGAAAGGTTGGAAGTTGGTACTATGCACTGCGCGGGCGAGGTTATTCAAACTAAACAGACTAAGGCCCTGTTTGTTTTGGCTTTTGCTTCTGCTTTTACACTTTAGTCATAAAGCCATAAAAGCTCCAAAAGCACATACTTAGAAGATTTTTTAGCTTTTTATGAATTAATATAACAATATTTATCTCCAAAAGCCATAAAAGCTCTAAAAGCACTTATTTAGGAGCTTTTGTGCCTTCTTGGGCAAAAAAAAGCTGCAAAAGCAGACGCAAAAGTCCAAACAAATAGGGTCTAAAAGGTCATCAACATTAAGACTTTAACTAATAACTGTTCAATTATTATTTTATACTAAAATGGGCATAATGGGAAATGAAATGTATTGCACTTACATTGTCAAGTTCTGCAGAGATATGTGAGTGCTCACCCATAAACCAGACCTGGAAACAAACGTAAATCGACAGACATGAGGATTTGGATAGACATCCAAAACATAAATGTGGGAACATATGGCTCGTTTTTGTAAAGATGAATCCATCCCTTGGTAGGACAGTGCAAAGTCCAATCTTTTGATGAGAGGATCAAATGATATCTCAAATGGCATAATGCATGAAAGACAGAAAGAGAGAACATTTCAAGGACATGCATGATGACACTATCTAACCCTACTATTTGATGTCACCATCCATAAAAGCATCATGCAGGACAATCTAGCAATGAGTCAATCAACTGCGGAGCCATTAGGTATAAAAATAGAAAGAAGTACCATGGATGAAAGCGCTTGGAGCCCGGCTGCATGAAGACTAGATATCTTCTCTTTATCACCCATCTCTTGAGCCAGTTGACATAATTTAGGAATTTGGCTCTCTAGATTGAACATATAAGTGCTGTCAACCTGTTATGAGAAGAGTGTAACATGCAACTCAAATTTTTCTGAAAAGAGAGTTCTGTGTTTGATGATAGCAAAATTCAAAATCAATTTGCAAATTGATGCCTACCCGAATGTCCAAATACCTGGTAGTTTACAAAGTCAAAAAGTGTTTGACACGCTATTATCCGTAAGTCATCATTTCTATTTTGCTCCATTGTGGTCTCTACGATGGTTAGTAAGCTATTGGCAAAAAGGGGCCTGCAAAACAGTGACTTCGCTCACGTACTATAACAATTATTCACACAAACAGAACATATAAAATATTTGCACCAGGTTCAACTCTTAATGTTGCAAGAGACCAGAGTCTACCCCAAATAGTTAGCTTGAAAATAAAATCATATCTCAAATATACAATTGGGTAAGCAGTACTCCCTTCGTCCTATTGTAAAGGGCATCTAACGAAAATGTGTCCGCCTCCCAAGCCCTTCTTGACCTCTCCTCCATCCCCTCCACCGCCGGCCTCTCTCCCTCCCTCGTCCGACAGCTTCGGTCGTCGGATGGGAGAGGGAGGGGAGCTCGGTTCCCGTACTATCCATAGTAGGCTCCCTTTCTTCTTCAATAAACCGGATCTGGCAGTGTTTCTTCTTCTTGCAAGTTGCAACCTTCGAAGCCATGGTGGCTGAAGATTTGTTCATAGGAGAGGGCTGGCTCGGTGGATCCGAGGTTTCGTTTTGGGTTGCGTGGGCAGCTAGAACGGGTTGTGGTGTGATGATGATGCAAGGTGGTGGCGTTCTAGTGGTTTATTCCCCTATCACCTGCCATCATGGTGGTGGTAGGGGACTAGGGGGGAAACTGTCAGAATCTTGCCCTTTGAAGTAGAGCCTTGTAGGATCCGAGCTTCTGGCAAGGGTAGTATCCTCCCACAATATGCAAACATTCGTCTGGCTTTCAGCTGGATGAAACACAATGGGGATCCAGAGCTTACTTGGCGGTTATTCTTGACAAGCCATGGTGCCCATGCAGGCTTGCCGTCAGTGGCGGAGCCAGGGGGCGAGCAGGGGCCAGACCCCCCCTATGGTTCCGCCCCCCCACAACAAGCTGCAGCGGGGACTAGCCTAATTCTAGGTATTACTATTCCGGCCAATTAGCTTAATACCATATGGGCTAGACTCTAAGCATCAAGCCCAAAGGGCCAAAACAAATTTACAAAAAGGAAACAATTAGCAAGAGGCAAGGCTGCACATATCTACACGATACATCTTTCTTAGAAATCAAATTGATCAGATCGGATCAATCCAGACACGCACGTACTCTGCCTATACCTAGTCACGCCATCATGATTTCATCTTCTGCCTCCTATGATCTGAAGCTGAGCGCGACGCGCTGGGCCTGTGGCCTAGGTCTTCGTTGTCGTCGACCGTCAAGTGTCGACTGCCGGAGGTCGTGTCACCGTTGCTCGATGATTAGCGAAACTGCCGTTCGCCGCCCATCTTCTATGTGTCCACGAAGTATTGAGTACGGACTACGACCAACCGAACGTCCCCCACGTTCATATCCAATTTCTAACTTAATCCTTGAATCATAGATAGGGGTATCATTGTCTACAAATTCATACTATTATACTTGTCAATTTGATTACAGAAATTAATTAATCGGGATTGTTAAATCTTAGTTGTTTGAGATTTAACCAAGTGTTAATCAGTGTTTGAGATTTAATTAGTTGTGGAAATCCGTACAATAAATAAATTTAGATTTATTTTACATGTTCTATCATTTGATTGATATTTGATTTAAGTCTCAGTTAACTTAGTTCTGGACACATCGTAATAGAATGTTAATAGTTAGTATATTTTATCACTTATCAGACTATATTTTTGTGTAGTAATATTATAATTTCATTCATCATCGATAAGTAAAAATTTAACCCAATTGATACTCCCTGACTACAGTTGAAGATGCAATTCTTAAGGCTTGAATTTGTTCAAGTTATGTCTTCTTCGCCCCCCCCCCCCTATGCTTAAATCCTGGATCAGCCCCTGCTTGCCGTCTTCCTCCATCTACCCATCGAATATTCTGGCTGAGTGGCAGCCCATGTTATTCCTCCCGACCATCGAGTCACAAGGGAGGCAGTGTTGCTCCTTGGTGGAGTTTGCGGTTTGCGGAGATCTCACCGAACCAAGTGGTCCGCCCCCGGCGCCGGCGGTGATTCGACCCTCCAAGAAGAAATTTGGACCCGATCGCATTTCTCCAACTCAATTCAGGGTCTTGTTTGTTCTTACTTTCCCTAGGGTCCTAGATGTAATGTACTACTCCACCGCTTTGAATGAATGAAGTGTTTGGTCCTTCGTGAGCCTTCTTTGTGTAAAAAATAATCAAAATCTAGTATTCCAAATGTATAAGTTGTGCGACAGTTAATTCAGCCTTATTCCCCTCCACGTTTCTGTTTCATCTCCCTAGAAAACCGGTCCCCGTTCAATTCATCCTCGTTCCCCTCCACGTTTCTGTTTCGTCTTCCTGGAAAACCGGTCTCCATTCAATCTGTTCTCTTTCCCATATGAAACTGGTGTGCATGCATGCTCCCCACCCAATCCGATTGGCTGCATGGGGTAGCCAAAACGTCATCCCAATAACTAGGGATCTATTGAGCTGTTTTGGAGTGAGAAAATGAAACGGTGATTGGCTTAAGTCACTGTCTGGGGTTTTTTCCTCGACCAATCTCTCGGCACCTAGGTTACATTGCTTCTTCTTAGAGCAAGTACAATAAGATGAGGTAGGCGGGCTGTGAAAATTAAAATATTATATTCTTACTTAGTTGCAGGGGAGAGGAGAGGAGAGAGAAGATAAGCGGGCTACAGATTAGTAGCCAGCTGCAGCACGTGCTTCTAGGAATTTTGTGAAAGAAACATGTGGGCCATATATCAATAAAATAGTACATATTTATAGCTAACTATTGTACTTGTTGGCTATAAGCTTGACTATAGATGACATGGCAACATCTTAAAGCCAACAACTAGCTATACTATTAATCATGCTCTTAGAGCAAGTACAATAGAGCCGAGTCAGCAGGCTATAAGAGATGAAATAATATATTTTTGCTTAGTTGGGTGAAAGAGAAGAGGAGAAAAAAGGTAAGCGGGCTCTTCATGAAGAGCCAGCTCTAGCACGTGCTTCTAGGCATTTTGTGAGAATGGAAGGTGGACCATATATGATAAAAATATCACACTCTTGTAGCTAACTATTATACATGTTGGCTATAAGATGGGTTAGAAAATGGCTTACAGCCAGTTGGCTATACTATTAATCATGGTCTTAAACGCCCTGCACACCTGGACGGAGGGAGTAACATAAATGACAATATTCTAGAGTGAAGTGCATCATAGGTCCTTGAACTATTACAGAGGTGTCATGTAGGTCCTCGAACTATGAAACTCGTCATCTAGGTCCTCAAAGTGCAATATGTGTGTCATCCAAGTCCTCAAACTATTTTAGAAGAGTCATATAGGTCCTCGAACCATTTCAAAGTGTCACGTATGCACACTTATTGCACTTAGAAGGACCTTCGAGAATCTGGATGACACTTTTCATAGTTCGAAGACCTATGTGACATCCCTAAAATAGTTTGAGGACCTATGAGGCACTTCACTCAATATTCTATATAGCATGACATAGCAGTGTGGAAACTGAATTGTACTGAACATACAATGAAATTATCAGAAATATATACAAAATTCCAACATTTAGCATCTAGAACCTTCAGTAACATATCCGAGTGAGAAAATGCAACTAGCAAAAACAACTTACAGTTGCTCCGGACAAGAACATATCACCTTTCGGTAAATTGCCATGACAACTTTCACTGAGCCAAAACGCTCAGCCCTCAATTCCTTGAAAAACTTTTGTTCCAAATAGACGGTAATCTGTGAAAGTACAGTGCATATGCATCGTTACTTAGGTTTCCAACTTGTCCCTTCCAAAAGCAAGTTCATATGTAACTAAAACTCTCTTCCCAGTTTCTCAGATAAGTAGGCGTAACTATGAATGTGTAAAAAAATCAAATCCATGAATAGGGAACAAAACTCATACTTCATGAACTTCCCCTAAGAAGGGTTTAATCCTCGACCGGGTTCCACTTTTGTCTTACATGATGTTAATTTCTAGCAGTTTTGACTGGCAGATGCCGTGGTTACATTGACCATGTACCAGCAGAAATAGACTTAGAACCGTTAAAGTGCTTATGTTGAGATTCACATGTTCTATATGACAAGTAGCATCTTATTTTCATTAAGAAAATTGGTACTCCCTCCGATCCATAATAAGTGTCGCACATTTTGTACTAAGCTAGTATAAACTTTGTACTAGATGAGCGACACTTATTATGGATCGGAGGGAATATAATATATGATGCGGTTAATTTTCAGGATGATTTTCTTTAGACAATTTAATCGAAAACCTATATTGCTCTGGTCAGTAAAAATGGGCAGGTACTAGCACTTAAATACTACAATTTTTAGGACAAGGCTAAGAAATTTAGCAGCGGAAACGAGAGGAACAGCTCTTGAGATAAGTAGCAATTGTTCAATGACCAGGAGAGGAAAATGCACCTTTGGAACACGCAGTGAATTCTTGGCAATGTATTCACACAATTTGCCTATTTTTCGATCATTTGGTGGTTCATCCTGAAAAAACAAAAACAGAGTGTTCAGAGGCCCTCAGTTTCCTGATAGGTCATTAATAATAGACACAACATTTTGCAGAGCATATGTATACTGTCGAAAATAGGGGAAAAAAATAAGTGCAGGCACGGCGTCCTCGGATTAGAAATCAATCCTGCGTTCGAATGCAATGCAATGCAGGTCACCTGCGACTTGGGGAAGATTTCGGCGAGCAGCTTCTTGTAGCGCTTCACCGGGTGGCGAGACCTGGTCCGCAGTTCGGGGCAGAGGAAGCACAGGCTCTCGCACACCTCCATGGTCGTCAGCTGGGGGCCTCAGGCTCCTCCACCATTACGCGTCCACGCGGTGCACACCATCAGCGGGATCCTATCGCGGCGTCCGATTCGCGCTCGCACCTACAGAATTGATCCAAGCGATCAAATCGAGCCGCCATCACGAAATGACCCCCTGATCGGCGACGAACGGGCAGCCAGCGCGCCTGAGGATCTGAGGGGCGTACCTGAGGGGGCGGTCGGCCGATGGATCGGCGAGACGGAAGGACGGACGGGCGCACGGCGCGGCGGCTTGTCCGCGCCTCGGCGGCGAGGGCGGGCGATGATCGGGGTGGAGGTGGTCGTGGTGGTGGGGAGAGAGAGAGAGGGGCTGGATTCTCCTCCTCTTCCGCTCCTTCCTCCTTGGTCGCCGCGCCGTCTGCTGCCGCGCGGCTAAATTGCTGCTCCCGCCACTCTCGCGTGGCTTTTCTATTTCTGGACACGGCCCACGCCTTCTCCTCCGGGCGCCGCTGCTTTTCTTCTAAACGCGCGCGGCGGTGTGCTCAGCCCACGTCTCCTGGTTTCCTTGACCGATGGGCCCGGAACGTGTTGATCAAAATGTGAGCAAATGTGTTTTTTAACGGTATTGTTAAATCTCAATTGATTAAAACTTAATCAATTTTTAATCTATGCTATATTCATGAGATCGCGTGTAAAGATAGGTGAATTTTTTTTTCTTTCTTTTTATACGTTCTATCACTTGATTGAGACTTTGTTTAGTCTTAGTTTACTGACATCTAAACACACCTTTTTTTGATGTAGTCACAAGTTTCTTCATCTTCAGGCTGAGTATAGGCAACTCCAAGTGGATTATAAAAATGGACCCCATCAAATGTTTGTAAACATATCTAAATGTGTCATAAAAGTTTGGTGATGCCCATTCGTCGCAACCACCTAAACGTGGGTTACATTCTTCAAAGTTTGCTGGCAGATAGAGCAACATTTCCCTTTGGATGGATACTTGGGGCTTCCCCTCTCCATTTGGCAATTAAAGATGATGAACCCAATTCCTCAAGGACAAAGTGGCGGCCAAGTTGGCCACTTACGAAGGGCAAAACTTTACCACCATATAGGCCATATGACTCTTGTCAAGTCCGTTACCACCTCCCAAGCGGTCTATTTCATCACACCTCTGGTCATCCCCCTAAGGCTTCAAGAACGCTTTGCAAATTCAATAATATTGAATGAGATTTCCTTTGTTGTGGCTCCAGTAGGACGATCGGGGCAAAATACAAGGTGAACTAGATGATACCCCGCGCTTTGCTGCGGGAATTTTTTAGAGAAAAATATAAGAAAATGGTATTTTTAATATATTAAGTGTAATATAACTTGATTATAAATTCTCTTTCGAAATCAATATTGTTTAGAGCAAAATTGTAAGAAATTTGGTGAAAATCCATAAAAATGAGTATGATTTTTGTTTTATTAATTTATTAGCTTGATAATATATGGTGAGAGACAATATGAGATGAAAATAATGTTGAGTAGAGATAGTGGAGACATCTCCACCATTGGCTAAGGCTAAAGCAATAATATCAATTATAGATGTGCATAGAAAAATAAAATATGGGATAACTCATAATTTTTTTTTATAAAAAAGTCTCTTATAAATTGTGAGGCTAAGTGCGTAAAAAGTTATTATTTATTTAGGTTGCATGTGCATGCAATTAATGGAAACATGTGCATGCATAGTTAGTGGATTTTTTTTGCATGGTGGACCTACTTGATGATGTGGATAGCTTGCATGTCAAGATAGATAGTTTAGTGGGGATGAAGTATTTAGGTATTATAGATTGGGAGATTAGTTTTCTCCCACATGAACATGGAAGCCTTGGGGTTATCAAAAACAACAAATTTGTGTGTGCTATCGATTGAGATGGCCTTGTGGTTTGAGTGAAAGGATCGAAGAAAGATATGTGTTGGGTTGGGAAACCCGTGTGATGAGGAGGACCTAAATTTCTTTTGCGCCCCTACAACCATAACCGTGAGGAATGGGGCCAAGACCCATTTTGAGAGTCCCCTTGGCTCGTTCGTCGGAACTCCAAGGACATTATGTTACTCATCTTTGAGGCATCCTCGAGAAATAATTGGAAGGTGCACGAGGCCCTGAGAAACAACCCTGTGGATCCTCGAGATCAACCCTCTAACTGTTGTTACCTTGAGCACATCCACCAATTTTTCATCCTTTGAATGATATTGCATGAGATCCACCTTGATGAGCTATCCAATGACCACATTGTCTAGAAGCATACGATTAGTGGGTACTCATTAGTAAAAAATAGGGCTTTGGTTCAGGCCTGGCCAGCCCATTAGTCCCGGTTCATTCACGAACCGGGACCATGTCATCATTTCACCCACATAGCATGTGATAAAAATTTGAGAGGGCACTTGTTACAAAGGCATTTTTTTAACTTATTCAACTCCAAACTTTTTGTGAATTTAATATGCACCATTCAAAGCCACATCCTCAAATTTCAACCCTTTCTATCTTCATTTGCTATTTTTCATACATTTAATGATTTTTTTGTGCTAAATGACCATGAAATTGTAAAGCAGTACAAATGAACTCTAAAAAGGTTGAAACTTGGCATTGTGTCACCATTTCACCCACAAAGCATGTGTTAAAAAGTTGAGAGGATTACGGCAAAAACTGGATGCATTTCATGTACAAACTGGACCATCTCATTCGAAGTATGAGGGTTTTAGAAGAAAACTCATCTGTTACAAAGACATTTTTTAATTATTTCAACTCCAGACTTTTTGTGCATTCAATATTCACCATTCAAAGCCACGTCCTCAATTTTCAACCCTTCATAACTTCATTTGTTATTTTTCATGCATTTAATGATTTTTTTTCGATAAATTACCCTAAAATTGAAAAGGCAGTACAAATGAACTCTAAAAAGGTTGAAACTTGGCATGATATCATCATTTCACCCACATAGCATGTGCTAAAAAATTGAGAGGATTACGACAAAAACTGGATACACTTTGTGTACGAACTGGACCATCTCCTTCGAAGAATGAAGGTTTTGGAAGAAAACTCATCTGTTACAAAGGCATATCTTTTTTTTAACTTATTTCAACTACAAACTTTTTGTGTATTCAATATGCACCATTCAAAGCCACATCCTCAATTTTCAACCCTTTCTAATTTCATTTGATATTTTTCATACATTTAATGATTTTTTTGCCCTAAATGACCCTAAAATTGAAAAGGCAATACAAATGAACTTCAAAAAGATTGAAACTTGGCATGATATCATCATTTCACCCACATAGCATGTGCTAAAAAGTTGAGAGAGTTACGACAAAAACTGGATGCACTTCATGACAAATTGAACCATCTCCCACGAAGTATGAGGGTTTCGGACAAAAACTTATCTGTTACAAAGGTATTTTTTAAACATATTTCAACTCCAGAGTTTTTGTGCATTCAATATGCACCATTCAAAGTCACATCCTCAAATTTCAACCTTTCTAACTTCATTTGTTATTTTTCATGCATTTAATGAATTTTTTGCGCTAAATGACCCTAAAATTGACACACCTCATGTGGATCGCCTTTTCAATATTTAAAGAAATAAAAGAAAATGATAAAAAATTCAAAAAGTAAAATCCTTTCAAGATGCCCATGTCTTATGTGCTCTAGTGGTTAGGAAAATTAACAAGCATAAATTTTGACTTTTTTTGTAAAATCTCTCTAGAATTTATAAAATGGTCATGACTTTTGCATACGACCTCCGATGAAAAAAATTATATGAAACAGAAAAACCAAATAGAAAAAAAATTATGATGCATTTAAGATCTGGAGGGAAAATAATTCAAAAAAAGTTGGGATAGAAATTTAAAGTTGGGAAATATGAAATAAGGGTTTTCCGACTATACTATTGAGGGAAATATGAATTTTTTTCAGATTTTAGGTTTTGAAAAAAACATTTTTTATTTTTTGTTCAAGATTATTACTATTTCATTACTTTTTTATTAAAATGTTTATTTGGAATTAAAACAATATAGAAGTGTGACATTGTGACCAAGAGGTTAATATGATTGATATGATAGTAACATCAACAACGTGCGCACGGTGTAGTTGGAAGTGGAGACGGAAGTTTGACTACGACTAAGTAATTTGACTAGACATTAAGGATAGTTAGAGACTAAACTGGTCAAATAACTCAAATAATAGAAATTGTGAAAATATATCAAAAAAAAGAGTAAAAAAAACTGGTCAAATAATTGAAATAATACAATTTTTAAAAAAATAGAAAAAAGGAAAAGGAAAAAATTGAATGATTTTTTTCCCTGGAGGCCTTTAGTACCGGTTCGTGTTATCAACTTGGACTAAAGGTCCTCCGCCCCAACGCACCACAACAGCCCACGTGACGGACCTTTAGTCCCGGTTCGTGAGTAAACCGAGAATAAATATATTGTACTTTAGTTACGACCCTTTAGTCCCGGTTTCGAAACCCGGACAAATGGGTCTTGAAAGCGGGACAAATAGGTCATTTTGTACTACTGACTACTAGGCGACTTTCGCCTACAAGACTGAATTCCTTGGCATGGTTCTCTCTTCCACAGACCAAATGGTTTGGAAAGTATGGATGCCATCGAAATGAGAGGAACCTCGCATGTGTGTTCCGTCGCAAGAGCGCCACACCATTAATATTGCTCAACATCATCATGTGTGAGGCAAAGATTTGGATCACCGTTGGGGTGAAAAGAAACTACGGACAATTATTTTGCAAAAATAATCATTTATGTCGTATTTACGGTTGTGATTCACATGTAACAAACTTTATTCTCTTCTTAGTTAATCATCGAGACAAATATTTTATCTTTGTTTTAAAAATAAAAAACTTTCCAATGCAGTCGGCAACCTAGAACTGGTTTGACACTTTTGTTTTTTCGAGGAACTGGAGTGATAGTCGTGAGCCATGCCTATATATCATCCTTAATTGATGGGCCTCGCAACCACATAGGCTTTCTTGTCTTACTTTGTTTTATTGAGAATATTGAAATCACTAATTAGCGTGTACTTTTTCTAGCGAACGTCTCACCCCGTACGCGCTTCACAAGTGACACATTGTACGCGCACCACTTGTCACGATATGATGTTCCTTTTCTCCTTCGTTAGAAGCACTAGGCGTGCCTTTCACGTAAGTAAAATTGTGCCTCGATGGAAGGAATGATCGTGCCTTTTTTAAAGGCACGGGCCTTGTCGCTTTTTTTGAGGCACGAGGATGCTTTTTTTAGAGGCACGCGGTGTGCCTACTATGAAAGTAAATTCATGCATTTTTTTAGAGGCACGTGGGATGTCTTTCATGAAAGCAGATTCATGTCTTCACGAGATGCATGATCACATCTTTCTTTTTTTAAATGAATTTAATTTTCACCAAACTGTAAGGTAACACCGCGGGCAAACCGAAAAAGCCAAAAAAAAACCCAAAAACACCCATTTTAAACACCAAAAATGCGTACACAAAAATAAAATAACGAAAACGTAAGGAAGCGCTCAGGACGCGACACGTCACGCGCTCTTAAGACGATCGTTACGTAAGCTGCGAAGAAGCGCTCTTTAACTGGTTATACTCTCTAAAAATATACCGTCTTCATTTCCGGTTGTTTAACATCAGACCATGGCATGGCTGACTCATGAGACGCATATGAGATCCTAATCTCACATCAGAATATACAAATCAAAATCAGACCCCAGCATGAAAGCCAAAACGAATCATGCAATTCGCAAGACGCAGCTGGACTACCGGACGGCTAGTTGGCTGGTACCCGGCCGCAGCACGCGAGGTCAGAAATATTCTATTTTTCGTTATCTGTCATATCATCTGACGATCGACGATGAGCCAGCGCCAGCAAAACTACTTGTGCTGATGATATACTACTACATTCTTGCCTCCACTGCCGTCGTCGTCTTCTTCCATATTCAATCGACTTCTTCTTCTCTCTTCCCAATCCATCAGCAGTGGTTGAAGCTTAACGACGTCATGTGAGCTCCTCCATTAACAGAAGAAGAGAGTCGTAACGGTCTGATGAGCGATTATATATGCAGTTCTTGGAGAATTGCAGAGAAGATGACTGTTGTCTCTTCCAAGGAGAAAAATGATGGTACTAGTTGCCTCAAATGATCAAAGTGTGCTCGATCAAGTTAATATCAAGTTTTCTTGTGAAGAAGAGATCGAGTAACAAAAACTTCTTGAAATATGTGCAGTGTACAAGGAATTTTTTTGAAAAAGATTATAGTTGAACAACCTTGGGTGTGAAGAGACCAACTAATTACATGGTGAACAAACTCGAAGGAAAAAAGAAGTTTGATTCTGTCTTTCCTCTCCTCGTTTAGTTTATCATCTGCCCTCCTCTGATTCAGAAACTAAGTAGCAGTAACATGCTACCCAATTAAAGAACAGAACGTACATGAACACGGACGGCTCTCCATGAGATCCTGTCATCCTGAGCGGCACGGCGCGCCGGCCGGCGTCGTCAGTAGCGCTTGCCGACGGTGACGGCGGGCGCGAAGGCGGTGCCGAAGGAGCAGTCGGCGCCGGCGTAGTTGGAGTGCAGCGAGCTGACGGCGGCCGCGCCCTCGAGGAGGTCCTCCAGCGCCCGGGCGTAGAAGGCGCGCAGCCGACGCAGCGCGCGCCGGTACGCGGCGGCCATCCACCGCATCCGCAGCCTCCGGACCGCCCCGAAGAAGCTCCGCCGCCCGCCGCCCAGCCGCGCCACCGCCATCTTCTGCTTCTTCTTGCCCCGCTCTCCCGGCACCAGCGGCGGCCCGGCCGCCAGCGCCCGCCTCCGCGGCATCCTGAACCGGACGCCGCCTCCTCGCCGCTGCAGCTCCCCCATCCCTCTCTCTCTCTCGTAAAGCCTCGCTTGCTTTGCTTTGCTCGCTTGGGAACGAAGGAGGCTTAAGGCCGGAGCGAGCTCGAGAGAGCCTTTGCTTAGGAATGGCGAAATGAGATGTGCTTGCTAAGCAACTAGGCCCGGGATATGTGCAGCTGCAGCTAGCCGGGTACTGCTCGTAGTACTTGTTTTATAGGAGTATTACTAGCCTAATTAACTACTAAATGATAGTGTTAAGCACGCAGCACATAGTTTATGTATGTAAGCACAGCATACCAGCAACAGCAAGAGGGTAGGGGTAGACACAAGAGGCAAGACGAGGGGGTGGTTACGGGAAAGTGGGACGTGGATAGGTCTTGGAAATGGTGAGATGAGAGGAATCTGTTGCCTTCATCGATCGGTCTCACAGATCATATAAGCTAGCTAGCTAGCTGCCAACGTGCTTAAGCAAGTGGGATCTGTAATGGGTTAGCAGATCAACCAAGGGCATCTCATCTCCAACCGCAACCACTCCTCCACAAAATAAACTGCCTTAATTAATAAACCCTTTTCCCAGTAACGGCATACAACTGCTCGTTTAATCCCAGCAAGGTCGTGAGAGGTTCTAAACGAAGACATTTTTTACAACATAGTACGGATGTAGACGCTCACAAATATGCATGTACATTGATTTTTATGAACGACACACACACATCTTATCTTATAAGCATCTTTGAAAAAATGGTCTTGATTCAGCAAGTTTTAAAATTCAACGAAATCATCACAAACGCTTCGTTATCGACAAAAACGTCTCCTTATACGCTTTTAAATAAAACAACAAAGTATTAAACCTGAGATTTAATCTCTGATGAACTGAAAACACCACAGGGAGGCGGGTTCTCTAAACGAAGACTTAGAGATCACTGTAAGGCAACGTCGGTTGGATGGACAAGGGGGTCTGATACAAACCCAGTTTGGCATCGTTTATGGTCCCTCAACGTCCCTAGGAAGGTGAAGCACTTTGCCTGGAAAACCCTACAGGGCGTGCTTCCTAGTTTCGGAGTTCTGGCGCCTAGACATATCCCTTTGTCACCACAATGTCCGGTGTGCCGTATTGGTTGTGAGGACATCCAACATGTCTTGTTTACCCGCGACAGGGCCAAGGAAGTGTGGTCTAAACTGGAGCTATTCGACGACATTGAACACGCAATTTCCCAAGATCGTTTTGGATCGGTAACGCTGGATATTCTCTCGAATCTACCAGGTTCTGCACATGAAATTCCGAAAGCAGAAGTAGTTGTAACGGCAGCCTGGTACATCTGGTGACAGAAGAAGGCAATTTGTGAGAGGAGTTGCCTTCCCAACCACAGATTCTACGGCCGTATCTATCAGAGTCCTAGCGACGAACTTCATACGGTCTAATGATGCTAAGTTACTGCCGGCCCAGGAGCGCTGGAAGAAACCAAGCTTTGGGATAGTTAAAAGTAAACGTGGATGCATTCTTCCATGTTGATACTCTAGCTGGTTCTACTGGTGCTGTGGCAAGAGATGAAAATGGGCATTTTCTGGCTGCGGCGACCTGGGTACTACCACATGTTGGTTCGGCGACCTCGGCAGAGATGGCGGCAATTCAAAATAGTCTGTATCTCGCGGCGAACATTGGATGCAGTAAAGTGGAAGTCCAATCAGACTATGTTCCTGTGGTGGAATTTATCAGCCTTCGAGAGGATTATTTGGGAACTGACATCGGCTTTGCTACAGAATGCTCTATGCTGGCGAGTGAGCTTGCTCAGGTACAATATTCCTACTGTCCGAGAGAAGCAAACCAAGTAGCGGACTGCTTGGCTAAGCACTGCTTTGCGTCGCAAACTTCGGAATTCTGAGATGATTCTATACCTAACTTTATTTCTCAATTGGTTGTAAACGACATTTCTATTATGTGAGGAATAAAGTCTTTATGCTTTAAAAAAAAGACTTAGAGATCACTGTAAACGCAGGCATGGCCAGCAGGCAGATGCTTCAGTCAATTTAAGCAGCGCTGCCGCTGCGTGAGGAAGAGGGAACCGGAGAATATAGCCGACGGCCGGAGCGTACGTCGACACGTCGATGGCGACCTCCTACTTGCGTGCTACTCCTTACAAAACTCCATGCACGGCTGCCGCTTATTAATCAATGAATCCCAGCCACTCCCCAGCTGACTTGACACTGACGCGTACGTACGTACGTACGAAAAATTCCAGAATACACTGGACTGGATACACAGCGGAATATCGCGTGAACGGGAAAAAGAAGGTGTGCGAGTTTCACCGGCCGTTGTGTTGTCGCCACACATGGTCAGACTCGCTATCCATTTGGAGGGGCGGTGTTCTCTTACTTCTCCTCATGTCCAAACAAGTCCGATCGAGGGGAAAACTCTCGACACATCCACCGGCATGCAGCCAGTGCGATCGATCGATCGATACATCCACTTATTTACTTGGCGTCTTTCGCTTGATAATACTGATAGAAACCACTCACTTGGAGCTTCTTTAATCGTCTTCTTGGTGTGCCAGTGCCACCCATGCATGTAAATTTGCCTGCATCGGCCACTTGGAGCCCAAGTAATTAAGGAGTAGGTTTTGACCGTGCAAATATTAATTTCGAACCAGAAGCTAGCTTGAGAAGCACGGGAAGATGAGCACCGGTGATGTGAGCGAGAGAATATGGAGATGAGAATGCATGCGTCAGAGCTTACCTCAGCTGATCACAGTCCGCCTAGGTACGTATATACTAATAATACAAAGTGGCTAAGGAGGAGCCATTCCTGTGCATTCCCAGTTCTAGCGATTTTCTCTTTATGAGTTGACACGTGTTCTTTTTTTCTGCTCCCATCGTTCCTGTGCATCTCAGTGTTATCCATGAGCCCATGACTCACTTCTTGGCTGACACGTAGCATCTTTCTTTCTTTTTTCTCCATTTAGTACCACCTAATAAATAATATTTTTACCGCTTAGGCAAAGTTCACACAGCTAAAGCATCTTAGCAGACTATTTTTCTTTTATAAATTTTTTATATATATAAAGCTTAGTTAAATTTTTGTCTTAACATATTTTTTTCTCTAGGGTTTTCTCTTCATGAGTTAGACACGTGTTCTTTTTTTCTGCTCCCATCGTTCCTGTGCATCTCAGTGTTAGCCATGAGCCCATGACTCACTTCTTGGCTGACACGTAGCATCTTTCTTTCTTTTTTATCCATTTTTTACCACCTAATAAATAATATTTTTACCGCTTAGGCAAAGTTCACATAGCTAAAGCATCTTAGCAGACTATTTTTCTCTTATCTTTTATATATATAAAGCTTAGTTAAAATTTTGTCTTAACATATTTTTTCTCTAGAACGCCTATAAACTAGCAAACTATCCAAAAGAAAGTTTGATCTTTATCCATAATTTTAAAAGCAAGCAACAATTCGATTTTTCACTCGCCGCCGGTCATCATTGCGCCTCACCTCACGCCCTGCCGCCGCTGGTCGCTGCCTCTATGTCTCGCCGAGCTTCAACAAAAAAATTAGGTATAACATCTATAAAGGAGGAAACTCTTCTCATATATAGGAGAGATTTACCCATAAAGTTGGAAGAAAGCAATGACCCAATCCTACACTCGCCGACGGTCGACATCGCGCCTCACCCGTCATCGTCCTTGCCGCCGCGTTGCCGTATATATATGCTTCCCGTGTTTGACATATGAAGGATTTCTTCTTGAAGATGCATTCAAAACATATAACATGTGAGGCACCCAATATGACATGCAAGGAAATAGTATGTTCTCCTTGCCTGCGCGCTATGATCTTCTCTTTCTTTGCTGGTGTATTTAACTAGATTTTCATGATGATGCTCTACCAGATCATACTATCATGCCCGGGGTGATCCTCCTTTTAAAAAAATCATCATACTATATAAACTATTCACACCGTTGTTAACTGTGTGGCCTAATATAGAAGACAACATGTCCTATTTGGTAATAATATTAAAATTAACAGTATTCCAAGTTTTTATTTTCTTTTATAGTCCTCATGACATTTTGTGTGTGACACTACCATATTGATCCATGGTTAAGATGTTATCAAATTCAGTTTCATTCTGGAACTATGGTCCCTTCTTGAGATATAGCTATTTCAGTTTGAGAAATCTACTTGATGTTGTGGGAGTTTCTCACAAATTTGATAAGCTATGCAGCGGCGAGACCCATAATTTGTTTCAGGTTGGGTTCAACAGTAATCATTTAGGCCAGATTGTCATAAAAAGAAGCAAAAGTAAGGGTCTAGGTCAAAAAAGTTATTTTTCTTACAAATAGTTCATAATAATAATAACTGTTAATAGCTCCAATATAGATCCAAATACTTAATTAAAGCATATTTGGACGAAGACACTCATATTCTTGAATATGACGTTCATATCACAACTTTTCTCACCACTACCTTCGTTTAGGAAAAAAACAAGAACATTCATGTTTGTTTTCAACATTCTTTCGAAATGTTTTGATGTATTTTAAAATAATCTGCACCTCTGGGGACACCTTTGCTGCATCTAAAAATATTCTACACAAATATCATATGCATCATACCATGCGTTGATTACAATAGTGTACTTTGTTGTCTCAAGGGGAAAAATTGGTGCTGATCAAATCTGTATTCACCAGCTTTCCTGCATTTCACATGAGCACTCTCACCATCCCAAAGGGTATCTTAGACCAGATCAATAGAGCTATTAAACACTACTTCTGGAGAAAATATGGAATGGAAGATAGGGACACTGCATTAATCAAATGGGACAAAGTGTGCAAACCAAAAAGATATGGTGGGCTTGGAGTACTCAATTTGGAAATAGAGAACCAATGTCTACAGATGAAATTCCTACACAAATTTTTGAACCATGAAAATCTTCCATGGGTCAAAATGATCTGGCAAACTCATTATGCTCAAGGAATGATAAATGAGAGACCAGTGGGATCCTTTTGGTGGAAAAGCATTATTAAGAATCTGCCCAAATTTAAACAGGTGGCTTCTGCCAAGATCGGTAAAGGTGATCTACCTGTGGTGTGACCAATGGGGCAAGGGAAAGCAACATGATATATACCCTGAGTTGTTCTCATTCACTAAACACAAGAATATCAGCCTAAAATAGTTTATCCACACACAAGACTTGGGAAACCTATTTCATTTACCACTCACACAGGTAGCATATGAGCAACTACAGGACATGCAAACTTCTCTGGAGAACATACAAATCACAGACGATGATGGTCAGTGGATTTACCCCTGAAGTACAAGTGGATTTTTTGCTGCCAAATTTTATCAAGCCATTTACCCAACAGAGGACACACCACAAAATTTTAAACAGATTTGGAAAAGTGAGGTCGTTCTCAAATAAAGGTCTTTTTTTGGTTCTTGTTATATGATAGGATCAACACAAGGAACCTGCTACACAGGAAAACATTCTTTATGCCATCTTACAATTGTGTTCTATGCAACATTCAAACTGAGGAAACTGCACTACATCTTTTTTGGGACTGCCCCTTCTCATTCACTTGCTAGGAAACAATGGCACCAAGCAAAAGGAGGGGTATATCATGCATGGATGAAATATTACTGTTAAAGGCATGTCTACCACAAGGGATTGCACTATATATCATTATCATGGGTTGCTGAAATATTTGGATGCAGAGGAATAATTATATTTTCAGAAACATACAACCATCATTGGAGTCATGGAGAAAAGCACTCAAGCAAGATTGATTCCTTCTCCTTCACGGGATCAAAGACAGATTTAAGATGGATCTGAGTCAATGGATTGACGCCACCCTTCAATAAAGTTTGAAACCAAGACGTAGCATTCTTTTCTTATGATTAAACATAATACAGGAATAGGTTGATTCACTTATGTTTTTTTGGTGTACTTTGTACTATACTATTTATATTTTTAATATAATGCCGTAGAATGATTGTTCTACGGTCTTGGTTTAAAAAAAACTTTAAAATCTATCACTGGAACCTTACCCAGTTACTACGCCCCAGTAATAATTCACGTACATGGTATTTTTTATGCCTTCATTTTTTTTGTAGGACAATATGGGTGCATTTTTAATGATTTTTTTTCTGACACTAACGACCAGTGCCAATTTTTTTTTTGAATTTTTAATATTTCAAGTTATCATTTTTGGGAGGCTAAAGTATATGCTTTCATGTGCCAAATTGAATTTCTTCAGGCATCCTCACTATTAATATCGACAAAAGAAATAACCATTTAAATCATAACTAAACTAGCGATTGTCAATTTCTCACTAGCATTATAACAGGCACGGCGGCACCTTTGCCCATCTAGTTACTATAATCTGTAGCATCAGTTTTGAGAACACATGGACTGGCCGGGCGCGGCCGGGGTTTGATCGATATACACGTGTTCTATGCGTTGCTTCTTCATTAGGATTAGTCTGTTACTACTCTTCTTCATTAGAGAATCAAGTACTGTGGCGGTAGTTCAGGAACACAAATCAAGATGTGATGCATCACAAGATCTCTGGGGATTTCTCGTCTGGGCTGGCATGCCAAATTATTCGCATGAGGTCAACGAGGCTATGTACTAAGAGCATCTTGAGCCAATTTTTCTTTTGAAACATCTAGCACAGATTTAACAGAAAATAGCGAAAGAACAAAAGGGTGAAGATCCAAGGATTAAAAAAAAGCAGTAGCCCTATTAGCTGCAGAACTACACCCACCATAGACAACAACAAAACTAATAACAAAGGCGCATGCCCTAAGCTAATTAAGCATCATCACCGCGTCTCGACCAATGACGATCACCTTCGAAGACAGCAACAACTTCAACTCAATTTCCCTTGTCAACGCCCCATTCACCCTTGAAGGAGGAGTCGGTTTCAAAAATATCTTCGTTTTGGACTCATCAATGATGATGTACATTGCGCCGAGAGCTTCATCTTGAACAACGGCGAGCACCGAAGGCGCGCCCCATAGAACCTCCAAGTACTGTCTCTAAGTGTGATGCTTCCAACAGAGGAACGACGTCAGAGACGCTGTCATCGCGCTGATCCAACTCGGAACCTAGACTTTCGCCCGAAGACACACTACCAACCAGGCACGAGAAAGATGCAGATACACCCTCGGTGACACCTCCAAGGAGGAAAACGACACCCACATGCGCCATTGGCACCGACCTCTAAACGTGCAGGACGTTCGTCTGCATCGTCGCGCATCTCCGCTCGTGCCCATAGGAGCTCGTCCATGTTGGACCACACCGCCACCGCCGCATCACCTTGTCGTTGAAGCCGTGTAGTCGTTGTTCAACTCCCTCATGACGAGCTTGCGGAGGTCAGATCTAGCCCTGCATCTCACATCCACCACGGCTGGAGACGCCCAACCCCAACGTCCCAGATCCAGCGTGCATGCCTCAGTCAGCGCCTCTGACTTCCTCCTCTGCGTGGTGGCCCTCCTCCACGTGCCCTCACCAGATCTGTGCCGCCGCCGTTGCCGGCTGCGCCGACCGCGTCGCCCTGGCCGCCGAGCTTGCACACTCACCACGGTGACGACGCACGTACCTGGTCGTGCCAGCGTCCTAGTCACCTGTGACAGTGCCTGGCTGCGCCCGCAGTCGCCCGCGCCAGCGCGCACCCTCATCTGGCTGTCTCCGCGCCAGTCCGCTCTCGCCCTTGGACGCGTCACTCACTGCGCCCACACGTCGCGCACACCGGCGCCAGATTTGTCGCGCCCTCACCTGGCCGCCTCCGTGCCAGATCCACACGCCACCACAGAAGTCGGCCGTCCCTCGCCTCGTGGGGAGGGAAGGGCCCCGTTGCCGCTGACGCACGCACGGACTTTGCCCGATGTCGTCCACTGGCGGCAACGTGGGAAGGGGAGGCAAAAATTGTGTGTGTGTGGGGGGGGGGGGCAGGGAGGGCTAGGGTTTCACCCGGCCGCTCGCGGGAGCGGCATGAGCGAACTCTTCTAACTGCAAAATGATACTTCTTAGCCGATTTTTTAAACCTTTAACTTTTTTTTATGAAGAGGAGTTAACTGCACTTAGCCAAATTCTTAAACGCTTAAGTGCGGAGCAATTTGAACATTCCCCGGGAGGAGCCACCACCACCACCATGGTGCCTGCCGAAAAGCAACCATGTGGTCCACCATCCAGGGCCGCCGCCCCGGCTTCCCTGCCCCAAGACACTGCCACCCTCCACCTCACGACGCTTCAACCCCGGTCGGACGAGTAGAGCTCACTGTCCACTCCGTGCCCGGCATCAGACCTCGGATCTGGGTGACCCTCCCACTCACTGTGGGAGGCGTCGACGCCTGCATCCCCATTAAGCCCTCCTGGAGCTAGGAGACCTGATCGTAGGACCGCCGACGACCGCCGTCAAGCCCTCCTGGAGCTCGCATGACGCCAAACCGAGGTTAAGGCACCGATCAGTAGGCCAGATAGCAGTGCCAGGCCACCGCCACTACACACCACCCCCTTGACGGCCCGTCCACGGAGGCACCCCAGGCCAAGGCCAGCCACTCCTACCCGGGGAACGACCCCGTTCTGACCCGGGACCAGATCCAGCCAGCCCGAGCACAAACCCTAGGACTAGGCAACCGGCCTAGTCCCGGGAGAAGGAGGCTGCCGAACCACCGCCCCGCGCTACCAGCCGAACCGCAACGGCCGAACCGCCTTCGAACTGCGCCACCGACTCCGCCTTCAAACCGCAGCCAGCACCAGCCCGCACCACCAACTCCGCCTTCGAACCGCGCCATCGAAGCCCGCATCCCCTGCCGGCCAGATCTGGCCGACGCAGCGAAGTAACGCACCACCACGGTGTTGTTATGCATTGTTGCGATGATTCTGGTTTGCAATGCTGAATTACCAGCGACATACAAGCGGTCATTGAAGTAGATCAATCCTTTATGCAAACTATACCCTTTGTCTGAAGGAGAGTGGAAGTGCAACTCCGGAAGAAGTTGATTAGCATCAGTGTCAGTGACATAAGAGTTTAACACCTCTTGAATCCAATCAGGCTCACAAATGGACACGGTATGAACTGCCAGTAAATGCCCCATCCGTTACAGAGAATCAGCTGCTCCATTATTTAGGCCTGTTTATATTTAATCTAAAATTGTAGCCAACCAATTTAGACATTGCTTTTCGTTGTAATTCATTACTAGTTAATTGTTGATCCTTTAAGCTGAAAAAGCTCTTATGATCCGTCAATATATGAAAGGGTCCTCGCTACAAATACTGATGTCATTTGTCCACTGGCTTAATCATAGCTAAAAACTTCTTCTCATATATCGATAGTTCGTTATATGGCACATATGGTCTGTATAAGACTTATCTTAAACTTGATATTTTGCTTAATAAAATAGTTGTGTGCATCGATTGATGCAGAGGCCGGGGTACACCTCATTTTCAAAAAATAATATCGATAGTTCGTTGTTAGCTCCCCCCCTCCCCCACAAAGCCTTGCTCATATTGGCAATGGGATGGCCACACTGCATCAATACCGCCCCACACCAGTATCACAAGCATCGGTTTGTGTCCTAAATGGCGATGAAAGATCTGATAGACCGAGAACTAAAGTACGCTACATTATTGGTGATTTTAGGGTAGTAAAGGCCCGAATCGCTTGATCGGTCCATAAGAATCCTTTCTGTAAAGAATAGAAGTGATGGATCTAAACTTGTGTTTATTGCTTGTGGGCAAAGCCCTATTTATACAAGGATTTGGGATGCCAATGGCATCTGTTACAAGAGACATGACTGTTCGAAGAGATACAACTGTTGAGGGAGAGAGAGAGATTGAAGAGGTGTCTATACATAAGGGACACAACTCTACGAAAGGATGCTTTGGGCATCAACTATTTCTAACACTCCCCCTTGCACACAGCTTCTTCTTGGTATATCTTGTATTCCTTGTATAATCTTGAAAATATTGGTCTTGATCACAAGCGTATATGATCTTGTATAACTCCTCCAAAAACCCTGTGGGAAAAATATGAGGAGAATAGTGTAGGTATGTTGCTAAAACTCCTTTAAACCCAGTGGAAAAAAATAAGGAGAAAATGATGCGACATATAATGATTATTGTCTCCTTGATAACTCATATGAGAAAAACCTTTGAAGAAGGAGAAAACTCGTTGATGAGTTTGGAGAACAATATATATGCTTAATATACTTTCATTTAAAATCCCTACTGGGGAAGGTTGAAAGTATTGCATATATAACCTCATTAAAACCTTTTATGGGAGACTTCGAGAGAAAGATCATAAGGAAAAAGAGTGTGATCTGATATGTCATTGAAAACTCCTTTAAAACCCAGTGGAAAAAAGGAGAAACTGATATGACATATGATGGTAATTATCTCTTTGATAACTTATATGAGAAAACCTTGAAAGGACAAAACTCAATTAGTAAGTTTAGAGGACAATTAATATGCCTTGTATACATCCGTTAAAAACCCCGGTGGGGAAAAATAGGAGGTATGACATATATTCTTGTGTTGATATTACCTCATTAAAAACCTTGATGAGAACCTTAAGAGTAAACTCATAAAGGGAAAAAGAGTATAATATAATGTTTGGATAGGTTATATTTCAGGAAAGGACTCCCCCTGTGTTCCATGCAATTTATGGCAATACTCGTAGTGATATTGCTTATTATATAACCCATTTGCATCTAAGCAACACAAGTATTATTATTATCGTTGTAGATAATAGTTGGTGATTCAATAGAACCAATTCCACATGGCTGTTGTTTCTGGTTTATCATTCTGTAAAGCAACATATATTAATATGAGGTCATGTATTTCAGAATGATTGGTTGATGTAGCCACTAAGGTCTATTTAAAGACTTTCATATGATGGCTATCACATCAAGTGAGTACAAGACATGTGTCTACGATCTGACATAGTAGGGATCTGATCGATGCATCCGATGATATTGGTGTCCATATTTAATTGAAAAACTAGGACAATGTGTTTGGTGCCTTGGAGATATCGAAAGATATTCATGAGTCCAAACCAATTGTGTTTGGTGGATCTAGCGGCACTAGAGTATGAAACCTTTGGTTCCAATATCTTATTTCCATCTTCTCATGGTTTAAAATGGATATTTCTCTACATCTAGATATTGAACAACCATGAAAGTTATAGATGGATAAGACTTGTTCATGTCCAATATATTCTGGATATAGACAACATGGTGTATCATAATATATGAGTGAAGGGGCTCGAGTTGTAGCTGAAGCAAAGTTTTTTTTACTTACATCCTTCATCTCAAATTCCGTCTATGGATGATTATGTTCTTCATCAATATCGTGTGTGTTGTCAATGATGTTATAATCATTACCATGCACTAATAGTGGAATCCTAATGAGGATTTGTTGATGAACACGCATGGGCAATCATCGTTGTTGGAGTATCCTTTTGTATAAGGAACTCACTAAGTCGATTGTACCAAATTTATTTCGACTATTGTAAGTCATGTAGTGACTTATTGAATTTACACAAAACATGTTGCACTTTTATTTTGGATTCAGAATTGGAATTCCCATAAGGAACTTATATGTCTGAATCAAGTGACACATTAATATATGTGGTCACTACATCTATCAACTGCATAAATAGATGATTTGTACTGCCATTGAGATAATTATCGGAAATTGATTTCACTTGTGTATGGAGAATCGATTTGGGTATCTGCGTGAACCCTTATGCTACAAGCCTTGCTATTCACCACATGTATGTTCTCATTCCACTTTAGGATGAAAACTAGTGTAGGTATTACTTTTGTGAATACCTTCCTTTTATTGAGCGAGGCTATTTCTTTTTGGATTACATCCTTTGTTCGTTTCCAGTCCGAGCGAGTATTATTTAAACTCTGCCATGGCCATGGTCTTTGGATCCGGATCATTGTAAAGGTTGTTTGCAATCATGAGAAATTTATGTCGACATTTGTAGGCTTTCATTTATATGATTCTCCAGAATGTATAAAATTTTGGTAAAATCTTGTTACCTTTGATGACTCTTCGTGTTTCCCAATACGGTTGAGTCTAGGTTTCTGATGTCCCAGTCATTGTGTGCACTATTGAGCTGGGTTATGGAGGTTTCCCTCTCATTGGGTGTATACTACCCATTAGGTGTCTATCAACGTGAAGTTGACTTGCATTTACCGAGTCAGAGGCCTTGATATCCTTTGTAGCTTGCGGAAAGCTGAATCCTGATATGTTGTGGCCGTACTTCTACCATTCTTGTTTTGAATGGGTAGTTAAGTGGTTTTTGTTGGTACCTCCACTCTTTTTGGCGCATTTTCTTAGGATTAAAGGATTTTGTGACACCATTATAGTCGGTAAATGAGATTGGCATGTTATTTGCAATATGTTGCAAATCTTCTAAATAGTGGGTTTAGATCTTCGAGTACGTGGATTTGAGGTGGATATGTGCTGAACATTCCAAGTGATTTCCTGGCATTCTTTTTGGTACTCAATATCTCCCCCTAATGCCTGGAAATGTTCCTCATTGAGCATACGAGCCATGAATAACTCCCCCTAACAGGGGCTCAAGGTATTTATAGATGACGGAAATACATCTATTCCTCACATAGATCCCAATTTTATGTGAAGGGCTATTGATGTAGGCTATGGTGGTGATATCGGTATGGAACCGAATTATCGCAGATGGGAAATACTTTTGATTTCCACGTACTGATTTAGAGGGGGCGTACTACGATATGTAGTATGTTACAGTTGAATTAAGTCAGCACTGTGTAAAACTACATGACTCCAACGTGAAGTTGGTAAGCTACAATTCAGAAGTAAAGATCATGCAATGAGCTTAATTATTTGGATACAGGATGCTATCAAACCATTTTGAAACTGGACATATGGGACAAAGTGCTTAATTTACATCACAGGGCCATGTTCATGGCACACAAAGAGATTTGCAACATTGTCCATTCGAATTTCATTGAAATTGATCTTCAGGATAATGAGTCAATGGTTCATGTGGGTAGATGCACACAGAAGACCATCGTGTAGATGTGCCTTTTAGAACCATAGAACAAACTGAATAGTCCAATCAATGGTTGAGAAGTACTGCTTTCCTCGTCTTGATGAGTTCAAGGAATCTGAGTGGTTAAACACTTTAAGGCGCCTGGACCTTAAAATTAGCTTTCCTTGTCACATGTAGTGCACATAAAATCCAAATATTGCTAGAACTTAGCGTCATTTTGGGCATGATTAATGGAATTGCTGATAGTTTTCATTTCCAAGTCAATGTCAGAATGAACACGGCGAGTGTGCCAAGTTTTTCATGTAAATAACATTCTGGAAAACTATCTTGTATGCAACATGTGCTACGGGTTTTGTAGTATGTATAGTGCAATTATGATGATACACAGAGAATATGCTTTTATATCTGTTGCATATGGTAAAGAGAATATATTTCTCTTTGTTGTCATCATGAGTTTCTATATAGAAACTATTTTGATAGATATCTCTATAGTTTAGTGGGATACGAGTTGAACCTGAACTCAATAAAGAAATCTTTGATGGTTCTTGAGTATCCATAGGGACAGTAAATATGATTCAAATTGAACCAATAATTACATCATCGCGTCTAGCGATTGTTAAAATATCTCTTTTTCTCTAAATAAGAGTGGAAATGTATTTACTTCCCTAAGTATAGAGTTCGTGGTGCATATGTCCACAAGGCACTTATACTCTTTCATCAGATTGACCCCCGTAGAAATCTATATATAGTTTTGAAGATTCTCAATATGAGAAATCTTTATTACATATATAGAACACATACAAATGTAATTGTATCAATGTGCTGATACACTATATTGTGATAAACAATATATGATGACAATGTCAACAATGTATTTATTACAAAAATAAATGGATGTTGATAAGGAGTTGGGAGACTAGTGAAATCTCGAAAACATGTCATGCAAAGCATATTTGATGACCATGTTCTCCTTGTTGATGGGATTTCATGACTGTTGGAGTGCTTTGTTGTCACATGATGTGAACAATAGCTTCCTTGATACAGTCAGATTGAAGATTGAAGTGTGCTTCATATCTTTGCCCTTCAGCGGGTCGGTTGTTTGTGTCATGGAATGTTTTGAACAAAATTGATGGGTATGGAATTTTGGGGTGATGCTTGTAGCATACACACTTTTGACAAAGATTAGTTTATATGAAACTTCATCTCTGTAGTGTCTTTCCCACGGTCTGATGCATGTGGCTTGTGCTTCTCATTGCTTTAGCATTTCCCTTTTGCAGTTTGTTGACTGACTTCTAGGAGAGCCATCAAACTGTGATATCCCGAAAATGTGCATATACAACATGTAGAGGAGAAACACCGACATGGTTGTAATGATGATTCCTAAGGATTTCATCAATTTTCTCCTCCTAGAGTAGTAAATTCAGAAGATCGAAGATAAATTAGGTATCTTTTGCACGATAGTGTTGCTATAATTAAGATCCTATTAACGAGAAAGATAGTAGACAATGTCTTCTATTTTCACCATAATGTGGGTTGTTTTTGCAAATTGCAAGATGAAGCAAATTTTATGAACCTCATGATTGTATTCTCCCACTGATTCAATCATGATTTGCTTTAGGCAAGATAATTGCCTCATGATGTTCATACCTTATTGGTAACTTGCCACATGTTGACTCATAATTTTGATTTGCTAGCGGGGCTTGCACCATGGGGTGGTTGAAGTACCGCTATAATTCCATGAGACACATTGTTGACCTTAACATCCATATGCCATGTAGATTAGTTGTGGCCGTCGAGAGTTTGCTCATCGAATTATGGTCATCTTGGCTTACACGGGGTTCAAACCATGTAAATTAGAAGTCATCATGGTAATGTTGTAATAAAATTTTGCAAAGTTGTGAGTTCAAGTGAAGACTTGAATGTAGATCTCAAATCATCTATGATAACACTTTGGAGATAATTACATATATTATGAGGTATATCTCACAGTACTAAGAAACATAGTCTGACTATAGTCAGTAGATGCCTTGGTCTTAGTAACTTATGTTATTATATGATTAAATAATATGGAAGAGCACTATGAAGGTAGTCATAATGTTAATTTTGACAAAATGTAGACCTTATAGTAGTTGTGGATAATCTGCGTATTGCGCAGTAGATGTCACATTACCTTGTGATTCCATATATAAATTTGAGATATTCACTTCAAAAAATTTGCATATCAATTCAATTCGAATTAAGTCAATTTTATGCCTTTTAGGCACTTTTGGACATAATTGATGGTGGTTTGATATTTTATTTTGCATGATAATTCTGCTCGAATCAAGCCGATTTAGTACCTTTTAAAGGCATTTCAGACTTAATTAAGATGAATTAATAACTTCTTTTGCAAGAAATATAAATCTTAACTGCAAAATAATACATTATTGTACCATTAGACATATTATAGGGATTACCAAAATAGCAAACACATTGAACATGTCAAGAATTCCAGAAAATATGTATGAAACTATCATTTACTTAATGTAAATGTAATACAGAGAAACCATGCGGTCTCTGATAAATATTCAGGCCAGTCAAGAAGGCCGATGTATGCGCTTCTCCGTGGATGGCGAGGATGAAGTAGCCATGATTCAAGCCAACTTCTCCTGCTAGTAACCGATGGTGTGCAGAGAGCAGTGAGAGAAAAAGTAGGTATAGTAGCAGGTGATGTTTCCCTGTAGGAATTTGATTAGGAATTTTAATTTGCTTACGTCCATCTTTTGCCTTGTCGCCTCTTTTCTGTTCATGGCAGGATTGTTAGAGAATCGACACGCAAATAACAATGAAGTAGAACGAAAAGCAACACATGGGACACGCAGATTTAACATGGAAAACCCTTCCGCGAAGAAGGGAAAAACCACGGTTGCCAGCCAGGGAACTATTCCTTATTGTGGAGGTGTTACAAACGCCGAGGGATTTACAACTTGAGGAACTATCCCGTGCGGCGGCTTACAAGGTATATTTATAGGCGGTAGGAGAGACCTAGGCCAACACTGATCCCTACCGGCGACGGGCCTCCGCTCCGCTCCGTCAGAAGTTTCCTCTTAACTTCATAAATGAATTTGGATCAACTTCAACAAACTCCACCTTGAGACAAATTCACCTTGTAGCATGAACGAGCAACTCCTTCCTGAACAAACAAAAGAAACACCTTCGGCGCCAAACAGCCACTAGGGCTAAGCAGTTATACCAACTAAGTCCGAGCAAAGCTCAAACTTAGCAACAGGAACAAGCTTTGTCATCATATCAGCAGGATTATCATGAGTACTAATCTTGCATACCTTTATCTCACCTTGAGCAACAACGTCTCGGATATAATGGTATTTGACATCAATGTGCTTGGTCCTCTCATGGAACATTTGATCCTTAGTTAAGTATATTGCACTTTGATTGTCACAAAACAGATTCATGCAAGTAGTATCTCCACAAAGTTCAGCATATAAACCTTTCAACCAAACTGATTCCCTGCACGCTTCAGCAATAGCCATGTATTCAGCTCCAGTACTGGATTGAGCAACAACTGGCTGCAATGTAGCCTTCCAACTCACGGCACATCCTCCAATGGTGAACACATAGCCGGTGAGGGATCTCCTCTTATCCAAATGACTCGAAGAAAAATCTGAATCCACGTAGCCAACGAGTCCCTCACCGGTCCTGCCAAACTTCAAATAAGCACCTGAAGTGCCACGAAGATACCTGAAAATCCACTGAACAGCTTTCCAATGTTCTTTACCAGGATTAGCCATGAATCTACTAACCAAGCTCATAGCAAAAGATAAATCAGGACGAGAGCAAACCATGGCATACATCAAAGAACCAACATCACTAGAATATGGAACTCTTGACATGTACTCAAAATCCTCATCAGTACTAGGACAATCATTAGATGATAACTTAAAGTGAGGAGCAATGGGCGTGTTAACAGATTTAGCATCATGCATATTAAAGCGATGAAGGACTTTCTTAATGTAACTCTGCTGGCTAAGAAATAGCAAACCAGAATCTCTGTCTCTGGAAATCTCCATACCCAAAATCTTCTTAGCAGCACCAAGATCCTTCATATCAAATTCACTGCTCAATTGTGCCTTCAAAGCATTAATCTGTTTCTTGCTCTTGGCAGAAATCAACATATCATCAACATATAACAGCAAGTATATAGGTGATCCATCAACAAACTTGATATAAACACAACTATCAAAGTCAGATCTCTTGAAATCATTCAATATCATAAATTAATCAAACCTTTTATACCACTGTCTTGGAGACTGTTTCAAACCATATAGGGACTTCTTCAACTTGCACACAAAAGCTTCTTTACCAGGCTCTATGAAACCTTCAGGCTGCTCCATATATATTTCCTCATCAAGCTCTCCATGTAGAAAAGCAGTTTTCACATCTAACTGCTCAAGCTCAAGATTATGCATAGCAACAATACCAAAGAAAGTACCAATAGAACTATGCTTCACAACCGGAGAGAACACATCATTATAATCAACACCTAGAATTTGACTGAAGCCCTTTGCAACTAACCTTTCCTTATACCTTGGAGGTTCATTGGGAGATAAACCTTCCTTCCTTTTGAAGATCCATTTGCACCGAACGGCCTTCTTCTGTTTAGGCAAGCGCACAATATCCCATGTGCCATTTTTATCAAGTGACTGCATCTCTTCTTGCATAGCAGAAATCCACTTCTCGCGGTCACCCAAAATAACAGCCTCAGTGTACGTGGATGGCTCATGATTATTCTCCACCTGTTCTGCACAACTAAAAGCATAATGAACAATGTCGCACTCCTCAACAAGACGTTTGGGTGCGGCAGTGTTCCTCCTTGGTCTGTCAGCTGCAATAGTATGGATTTGCTGCAAAACAGGGGGTGAGTGCTGCACATCAATATCATCGTTAACATCATTATCATGTGCAACATCATTATCAACAATTTCATTTTCGTCCTTATCAAGGAGCTCCAACTGAACACCAATCTCATGCTGCTCTTCTTCATCAGAAGAAAATGACAAAGTATCTGTGGAAGAACTGTCAACAAACATAACAGATTCATTGAAAACTACATTCCTGCTCACCATAACTTTCTGTGTTTCAGGGTTCCATAACTTATATCCTTGTACTCCCGAACCATAACCAAGAAACACACACTTTACAGCTCTAGGCTCTAACTTTCCATTATCAACGTGAGCATATGCAGTGCAACCAAAAACTCTCAACTGTGAGTAATCAGCAGGCGTACCAGACCATACCTCAATGGGAGTTTTCTTATCAAGCGGAATGGATGGAGATCTATTGATCAAGTAACAGGCGGTGGAGGCTGCTTCAGCCCAAAAACGTTTGCTCATACGCGCATTGGACAACATGCATCGCTCCTTGGAGATGATGGTCTTGTTCATGCGCTCAGCCACACCATTCTGTTGAGGAGTGTACGGGATGGTGTGGTGCCTGACAATGCCCAAATTCCTGCAATAATTTCCAAAAGCTTTGGAGCAATTTAACTTTCCTTTCTGTTTGCCTTTCTACCATAACCTTACAATCCTTAAAAGCATCAAAAGCATCATACTTATGTTTCAGAAAATAAGGCCATACTTTTTTGGAGTAATCATCAATAATTGTAAGCATATAACGAGCACCACCAAGAGAGGGTTTACGGGAAGGACCCCACAAATCAGCATGTACATAATCAAGTATAGCTTCCGTGGTATGAACAGAAGCATTGAATTTTACCCTCTTGTGCTTACCAAACACGCAATGCTCACAGAACTCCCTATTGCCCATCTTGCAGCCTTTCAGAAGTTCCCTCTTCACCAACTCTGCCATGCCAAGCTTACTCATATGCCCAAGGCGCATGTGCCACAGATTAGTATTATCAGATTTTTCATTAGTAACAGCAGCAGCAGTAGCATTGATAGTGCTTCCTCTAAGAGCATATAATTTTGCAGAATTCATATCACCTATCATATGAACGAGAGAACCTTTAGATACCTTCACAACTCCACCTGTTCCGGCGTACTTGTATCCTTCAACTGCAAGAGTGCTAAGCGAGATAAGATTTCTCGCCATCTTTGGTACGTGCCTCACATCCTTCAAAGTGCGGATCATGCCATCATGCATCTTGATCTGAACACCACCAATACCCACAATCTCACGCGGGTTATTATCGCCCATCCGCACCACATCTCCTGTATGCACAAACTCATAAGAACTGAACCAATCCTTGTTACAGCAAATATGAAACGAACATGCAGAATCAAGTATCCACTCATCATTAGCAGAAACACAACCGGCAAACACAACAAGTGCATCATCAGAATCAGTCTCACCAGATGCAACAGCAGCCTTATCATCTCCATCGTTTTTATTCTTAGGCTTATACGTACCGTTCCTCTTTTCCTTATTCTGCAGCTTCCAACAATCACCAATCTCGTGACCGTTTTTCTTACAATACCTGCAGAATTGTTTGTCCTTTCCTATGGACTTTGAGCGGTAACGATTATTCTTTCTGTTGTCTCTGTTGTAGTTGTTGCCGTAACTCTTCTGCTCAGATCTACCTCGGACCTGCAGAGCTTCACCTCGATAGGATGATTCCCCGGGCTGAACTAAGCTTTTCATCTTTTCCTTCTGTTGAAGGGCCTCATATACTTCAGCAAGGGTTAGATCATCACGACTATATAAAATAGTATCACGGAAATTTGCAAAGGAAGTAGGCAACGAGCATAGAAGCAGAAGACCTAAGTCTTCATCCTCATACTTAACCTCCATAGCCTGCAGATCAGAAACGATCTCCTTGAAGACCGACAAGTGATTCATCATCGAACCACCTTCTTGCAGCTTGTGCGTGAACAGCTTCATCTTCACGTGCATCTTACTGGTTAAATCTTTGGACATACAGATCGACTCCAGCTTCAACCATAGAGCGGCAGCAGTTTTCTCCTTCAAAACCTCCTGCAGAATATTATTGGATAGATCCAAACCTACCGGCGACGGGCCTCCGCTCCGATCCGTCAGAAGTTTCCTCTTAATTTCATGAATGAATTTGGATCAACTTCAACAAGGATGATATTTTCCTGCTTTGTTGTTCATCGTCCGCTGCCTTGGTTCAGTGGCCTAAGTTCGTGGCCGCCGCTGCAAGTGCCTTATTAGGGCGTCGCCTAGGGATGCGCCTCCGTTCTTGCCGCCGTTGCTGTGCACGGCAGCGGACACCGCCAAGCCGAGGCCGGGAACAATTGCCCTGATGGATTCGCTCCGCCGTAGAGCTAATTCTCCTCCGTGCTCCAGTTTTTCAGTGAAGAAATTCTCGCAGGAAAATACAATGGATCAAATTCTCCGACTCCGTATTTCTTAATCACAAGACAAACGAATTTAACATTCTCATGATTAATCTCCTGTACGGATGCATGCATGCTTCATGGTGTTGCCGTTGCATATCACTGCTTAGGCATAGCCGGATTCCATCAGGAGCGCTTCTTCTCATCGATTCTGCGCCGCGCGTGGGTCGCCAGGGAGGGCCGATCATTGGATGGCTCCCAAGGGTCGCGGCGTGCGCCGCCGATGCGTGCGTTCCCGTGTCATGAAGGGTAGCCACCGCCCGCGCTGGACGCCGGCCATCTCCCAATACTTCCATGGTGCAGGGAGTACCGGCAACGCGGTCGAGGGCTGCGCCTCTCGCCATCGTTCTGGTAGCCTAATCGCTTTGGCTAGAAGCGTGCTGATAACGTGTAAAGAATAGAAGTGATGGATCTAAACACCTGTTGTTGTTCTGGAGCACCCGTCCAAGCGCGTGGTGAAAATAAAATCCGGTTTTTTTCTCTAAGCAGCGGTGTAGGCACCTGCGTTGTACAGGGTCTAACAATGCATTGGAAAAGGTGAGACAACTAATTTTTCTATTCTAAAATGCATTGAAAAGATTTATAAATACAATTTTAATGCTAAACGTTCACTGATTTGATGACTGATGAGGAAACACAGATTGGAGCAAACCATATCATCTACTGTTTGTGAACGGATGGAGTACCACACACTACACATGCATAAACACGGACAGCACGATCTGCTGCCCCATGAGATCGTCCTACAGCACGGCCGTCAGTGGTGTTTGCCGATGGTGAAGGCGGGCGCGAAGTCGTTGCCGAAGGAGCAGTAGGCGCTGCCGTAGTGCGCGCGTAGAGTGCTGACGGCAGCCGCGCCCTCGAGGAGGTTCTCCAGCGCCCCGGCGTAGAAGGGCCGCAGCCGCCAGACCGCCCTGAATATGTTCCCGCGTTCGCCGCCCAGCCGCACCACCGCCATCTTCTTCTTCTTCATCATCCGCTCAACCACCGCCGACCTGGGCCAGCGCCGCGGCATTCTGAACAGCGCGACGCCTCGCCATTGCAGGCCTGCCATCAAGCTACTGCGTCTTGCAAAGAAGGCTAAGGAGTAAGGACGGAGCGACCGATAAATTAGCTGCTGCGCCTTTGCTTGGGAATGGCGAGATGAGATGTGTGTGTTAGCTAACTGTGCCCGTGATATGTAAGTTCAGATGACACTGGGTGCTACTCGTACTTGCTTTATATACTCCTACCTATGATTATAATGTTAAGCACGCAGCGCCAGCACATTGTTTATGTAAGCATATAGTGCCAGCAAGAGCCAAGATGAAGAGGTTTATGAGAAAAATGGGGTGGCGACAGGTCTTGGAAATGTTGACGTGCCGACGTGTTCGAGTAGGGAGCTGCTCCTCAGAACCACACGTACGATCTTCATCGGTGATGGCATGTCGATGTCGCCTGGCATGATTGATCTTCTACTGGAATGTTGATATTGCCAGATGTGCGGGTTTGCATAAATTAATAACAGCCTTGTGTGGCTGGCTGGTGCATGCTGTTTTCTTTGGATTTTTATCAAGTTTAAGAGGGCATGTTTGGTACTGCACCACCCTTTTAAAATCAGCTTCACTTTATCAAATTAACTTTAGCGTATTCAACCAAAAGTTACGGCTTCATCATAGAGCGGCGGAGTATGTTTGGATTTCAAATGGTGGAAAAGTTTGATGGAAAAGGTCTATTGTGGCTCAAAATGTACTGCACTCAACCCTACCCTCTGGTCGACGATGGTATTGACGATCATGTTGAAAATATGGGACTCCAGGAATGCTACCATATTGAAGTGTGAGTATCATTCAGCTAAACAAATAATTAGCAACATTGTAGATAATCTTTCTCTCCGGATGTTTAGATTCAAAGGTTGTAATGAAAAAACTGCCGCTAGGGCATGGCTTCTATTCTTTTCGACAAAACTACAAGCTCTCCCCTGATGTAATGAGGCCTTGTCCTCGGGTTAGAAGTTAAGCAATACATTCAGGTGGGGAATCTCTCCCCCCCCCCCTCCCCCCGGTGACCGTTCAAAAAATACTGGCGGCAATGGTGGATGAATTTCCCCAATATCTCGATGGCTCTTTAAACTATAGTTTTCTAAGCATCCATGTAAATGTTTCATGAAAAAAGGATTTGAATCCATGTGGTCTCGGAATGTTTGAGAATGATCCCGGATGGGCCTGATGGTACTGTATGATCAAAAAAAGTGGGGAATAGTCCTGGGTAGTTTCAAGATATTCAGGAATGGTTTTGTCTTATCATGCGATGTTCGGGAGCAACGTGGATGGCAGCATAATCTACGGATTGCCCCTCCTTCATCGACGGCAAACAACAGCTCTACATAGTGCTTGTATTTTGCTGACTTTTTTTTACCTTTCTCTTTTATGTCCAGATTCGGTATGGATGTGTGCATACTAGTTATGCACAGGACGGATGTAATACTTGAAACCATTAAGTAATAAAGTGCCCTTTATCGAGAAAATGTGATGTTCGGGAATGGTCTCAGATATACCCAACATAGTTAAATCATTTTGGATGGTTTTCGAATGACTAAGAATGATTTTGGATGGTACCGAACTGGTCCTGAAAGGTTCTGAAATGTACTAGAAGCTTCCCAAATATTCTAGGGTGCATGTGGGCCAACCACCTAGCTTGTGGGAAAGGCTCCTCAAGATGGTTAGGGGCGCACCAGGTATACCCTTTTGCCTCAAGGTTGCACCCCCTCTCCTCTGCTGCCCCACACCCCTCTAGTGATCTCTCTAGTTTAGATTTATCTAGATCGGACGCTGCTAGGTTGTTCTGCCTATAGGTTTTTTGGTGGAGATTCTCTTTGGACGGTGAAACGCTGTTGTACTGCTACTCCGGGACGTGTGGATACCGGTGGAGCGATAATACATTTCATCCTTGTTCGAGGAACATTTTTGCGGTTGGGAAGTTGTTAATTCCTAGCCGTGGGGATATGTATCAACGGTCTTTATCAACCCTCTTCTATGTTGCAATCTAGCTGGTAAAAAAAATATAATTGTGCCTGCATATTCATGGATGATCTTGGGAATCCTATTAGTAAGATCAATTTTTTTTTGTTTTCTACTACGTTTCCAACACTTCACGCTTCGTGCCACAACAGATATGTCGTCGAGCATGCCCCTCCCCTACCCCTCCTGGCCCATCTCCCTTCGGTTGGCGATGGTTACTCGTGCGATAACAACCCGCCCTTCATACATCGACGCCGACACAAAATATCATCGCCGCTCCTGTCACCCCAAGGTGAAGGGACCGACACAAAGATGATGATGTCGGATGTCCCTCTCCATTATCTAGTTTTTATCATATCTACGTCTGATGATGAACTTGAACTTTTGTGTCCGTTTAGGAAAAAAAACTTGCCAAATCTGTTAATGGCACGCAGAGAACTGACATCTGAGGAGAACGTCTGCTCTAGACGATACGCAGGAGTATGTCTAAAATCATTGCCAATTAAAGAATAGAACATGTATTACGTTTGTCGTACAGATTGAGGAGGTGGCACTCCCATTCCTCGCAGCTGAGTTAAACACGAGTACCACTACACATGCATTAACACGGACGGCTCGACCTGCCGTCCCATTAGATCCACGGCCGTCAGTGGTGCTTGCCGATGGTGAAAGCGGGCGCGAAGTCGTTGCCATAGGAGCAGTCGGCGTTGCCGTAGTGCGCGCGCAGAGTGCTGACGGCAGCCGCGCCGTCCAGAAGGTTCTCCAGCGCCCCTTCGAAGAAGGCCCTGAATATGTTCCTGCGCCCGTCGCCCAGCTGCACCGCCGCCATCTTCTTCTTCCTCATCATGCGCTCTACCGCCCCCGATCTGGGTCCGCGCGGCGGCATTCTGAACAGCGCGACGCCTCGCCACTGCAGTCCTGCCATCAAGCTGCTGCGTCTTGCAAAGAAGGTTAATGCTAAGGAGGCTAAGGAGTAATTAAGGACGGAGCTACCGAGATCGAGCTCCTGCGCCCTTCGGAATGGCGAGATGAGATGTGTGTGTTAGCTAACTGGGCCCGTGATATGTTCAGATGCAACCGGGTGCTACTCGTACTGGCTTTATATACTGCTAAATGCTAACTATGATTATAATGTCAAGCACGCAGCACATTGTTTGTGTAAGCATATACTAGTGCCAGCAAGAGCCAAGATGAAGAGGTTTATGAGAATTGAGAAAAGTGGGATGCATGGCGACAGGTCTTGGAAATGGTGACGTGTTCCACAGCACAGACACAGATCATATCATACGCAAACTTGTACTAATAAAGGCATGTACAATGATTGATAAGGTTGTTTTAATTTAAATAAAAAAATTAATATACAAAAGTTATATCTTAATTTTCTTTTCAATAAAAAAGTTTTTAAATTTATAATGAAAGTATTGTTGCTAAGAAACCATCTCTTAAATAAGAGAAAACAACCGTTCAAAAAAATTAAAAAAAAGAGAGAAAACAAGCATTTTGTTATGATTTCGCTTTTCTTCACCTCATTATTTATCATATTTGGTCTGCTAAGATAGCGCCATTATACATGCTCTAATCCTTCTTATTTAAATAATCATGATTTTCTTAATTAGGGATTTGTGGACAGTTGCGGGCATCCGCGTTCATCCCTAATGCTAAGCTGCCAACGTGCTTAAGTAGTGGGAGCTACTCCTCAGAATATATATGATCTTCTTCGGTGATAGCATGTCGCCTTGCATGATTGATCTTCTACTGGAATGCTGCTATTGCCAGATGTGCGGGTTTGAATAAAAAAACTCAAATTTCTGATACATAAATTAATAACAGCCTTGTGTGGCTGGCTGGTGCTGTTTTCTTTGGATTTTATCAAGTTCAAAGGCATCTTTGGTACTGCTCCACTTTTTTAAAATCAACTTCAATCTATCAAATTAACTTTAGAGTAGATTCATCCAAGAGTTGCAGCTCCATCATTGTGCAACTGAGGATGTTTGGATTTCAGCTAGCTACAACTTCAAATGGTGGAAATTTTTGATGAAAATGGTCTATTGTGGACTACATGGCATGAAAAAAAAAAGATAACCACTTACCGACGGCAATGGTGGATGAATTTCCCCAATATCTCGATGGCTCTTTAAACTATAGTTTTCTAAGCATCAGTGGAAATGTTTCATGAAAAAAAAGGAGTTGAATCCTAGATTCGAGTTTTTACGGAGCAGGAAATCATGGAGCCCTTTTGACTTGATTTTTTAGAGAGGAGCTGGATCTTGGCAAGTGAAGCAGCGTCTCAAATAGTTCTAAGGCTATGTTTGTTTGGGCTTATGCTTCACCTTTTGCAGATTTTTCTATTTTGGTGTAAATCTAAATTGATCCTATTTAAGGAGTTTCATTTTTAACTTTTGGCTTATACCATCATACAAAAATATTGATTCATAAGCCAAAAAACCGAAACCAAAAGCCCCAATTTATGGCATCTCTGGTCAGTCTCCTGAAATAAGCGGAGTAAACTGCCGAGTTAGCGTTAGTGTAAATTTCCTTCATTAAGTATGGGCTAGACTTATCCAAAGTCCTAAATTTATGCGAGTATAAAACGAATTTTGTGCAAACTTAGAAAATTTTGATTTGAACAAGTACTTATTGAACATACTAGACGAAGTTTTATCCTGATTAGTAAAATTTTACAATGAAATTTACCGAAAGTAAACCTAAAACTTATTAAAATTCGATCGTCGAATGATTTGGTGATAGCTTTCCACTCGGCTCTGGACATACCACCAATCATGGGTTCAGGCCCAGTGTCGTTGTCTGGGTCATCAAAGATGTTGCGTAGTCGTATTTTCCCATGTTACCGCCGTTACCTCCATCACCGTCGCTATCTTCTTCCGACAAGTCAATGACCTCGGTACTTCTGGCGGCGTCCCACCTCGACTTGCTCCAGGTAGCACTAGCGGAGCTCCGCCATGTACGTCTCACTGGTAGTCTCGGCCGTGAGACGCTTGTGGACTTCTCTGTCAACCGGCGCTCGCGGCTATTGACCATCCACCGGTCCAATAGTGGCTCTAGGTCGACAAATTGCAGAGGGGAAAGTTATGCCGACTAGAGGCACTGTACAAGTGCATCGGCATATTGATGTGAGGTCTTTCGTCGGTCATTAACCACTGTGAAAACGGATGTGAGGCGCCTCTGCCGCAAGAACACAAAGGCGCTCAAAATCTTAGAATCTAAGAGTCTGAGCACCTTAAAATGGGGAAGTACGGTGCCAAGATGAAGGCGACACGGCTAACGAAGGAGCAGGACCATGCCACCCGATGTCTCACCGCCGGCATCAGCAACCCTTTTTTTATCCCCATCTGAAACGAAGAGCGGTGATAACAACCACCCTCCAGCTGCCGACGCCTACATGAAATATCATCGCCACTCCTATCACCCCAAGCGGAGGGGACAGACGCAAAGATGAAGATGTCCGATGCCCCACTCCATCTATCGACTTATTATCGTATCTATGTCGGTAATGAACTTGAACTTTTTATTTTGGAAAAAAGGATAACCCCCGGCCTCTGCATCAGAACGATGCATACCCCCATATATTAGATGAACTTGAATTTTGGGTCTTTTTATTAAAAAAACTTGCCGAATCTGTTAATGGGACGCAGAGAACTGAGGGGAACCAGTGCTCTAGACGACACGCCGCAGGAGGGTGTCTAAAATTATTTGCCAATTAACGAGGCTTGCTTCAGTGCTCCCCCCTGGCGAAACTTTAAGACTCCGTTTTTTTCCCACACGTCGGGCCCGCCTAGCCCATACCCAAGCCCTATATAGACCCACATCTGGGAAGCCACCGTGGCGCACGACTCAAGCCACCGTGGCGCATGACCCCACCACGCGCGTGCTCCTCGTATCAATTAGGTTACTCGCCCGATCGAAGCCTGCCGTAGTTAGGGCCGTCCTTGCGGACTCCTCGTTGAGCGGCGTCGTTCTCGTCTCCGGTGATCTGTTGCGTCTTCCCCGGCTTCTTCCAGAGGACCAAGGTACGCATACCGCGGCATCATCCTCTCGACTCCATCGAACTGCCTGTCCCCCGCGTATACTTGATTGTCGCGCGTGCTACTCGTATGAATTAGGTTACTCGCACCGTGATCGAAGCCTGCCCTAGATAGCGCCGTCCTTCAGGACTCGTCGTCGAGCGGCGTCGTTCTCGTCTCCGGTGATCTGTTGCGTCTTCCCCGGCTTCCTCCAGCGGACCAAGGTAAGCATATCGCGGCATCATCCTCTCGCCTCCATCGAACCGCCTGCCCTCCGCGTATAACTGATAATATTTGTCGCTAGGTTTTCAAGATCGTAGATAGTCGGCTACCCAGCTCGTCGGCAAATCTTACGAAATGGCCGACCCAGTGATCTATAACGGTATCGAGGAAGATGAAGGGCGTTTGGGTAGTTCGGCAGGCTATAGTTCTGATAGTGGAGACTCGTCAGACGATTCTAGTTCAGAGTATGGAGATAATTCAGTGCGTGAGAACGACGTGGAAGGTGCTAATGTGAGTTTCATGTTTTGATGTCTTATTATGATGTTATAATGTTCTTTGAGTGAGTGATTTTGGCTCATACTTTGTATTGATTTTTGTAGATAAAAATCGATGGTGACAGTGTGAACAACAACAATGAGGTTTCGGTTGAGGAATACATTAATGGGGTATGTTGACATCATTTTATGTGTGATAAACAACCAATCCTCATGATGAAATGATAACGAATTATTCAAACTTTCAGCTATTTCCGGAAGATAGTGATGCAAATGACTATTACGGTGATTCCGACATGGAGAGTAGTTACGAAGAAGATACACTAGACACACATGATTCAGGGGAGTCCTCGGTTAATATGAGTGAGGTATGCATCCTCACCAGTAGCTGAGAAAAAAAATTCAAATTATGCATATCAATGGATTGATTCATAATAACATCTTACAATTAATGCAACTGTTCTGAATGTGTAGGTGACAGAGGTTGGTAGTAATGAAAAAGTCATTATGAGAGGCCATACAGAAGACAAGAGGGAAACAGTATGGAAGATAATGCAAATGACTTTTGTTGCTGAACCAGCTGCTTATGTGTTCTACAACAACTACGCAAGAGATAATGGATTTAGCATTAGGAGGGATAAGATTCGGAGGAGCAAAGGTGGTTCGAGAGAATGGAGGTTCAGGCGATATGTATGTTCAAAGGAAGGGAAACGTGACCCAAAGTTGTGTACCGGTGAGGGACGCTCCCGTAGGCTCAGAGGACTGTCTCGTTGCGGATGCAACGCACATCTTACCATAAAATTTGATAAAGAGAAGATGGTTTGGTATGTTTCAAGTTTTGATGACAATCACAATCACACACTAGCAAGTCAGGACGAGGTACCATTTCTTTGGTCACATAGAAAAATCAATGAGTACCATAAAGCTGAGATACAATCTTTGGTAGCTCAAGGGGTAATAAAGAGTGCGATCATGGATTCATTTATTGGCAAAAGTGGATGGTACGGCGGTGTAGGGCTCGTCAGGCAGGATCTGTACAACTCCTGTGCCAAGGAGAAGAGGAAGCTGCTTTCACAAGGTGATGGTTCCACTGTCATAGGTATTATGATGACCCGGAAGAAGAATGACCCCAGTTTTTTTTTCGAGCACGAGTTAGATGCCGAAGGACGTCTGAAAAGAATGTTCTGGTGTGATGCCCAATCCCGTCAAGATTATAATGATTTCGGTGATGTTATGGTTTTTGACAGCACGTATAAGATGAATAGGTACGGCATGCCTTTCATACCTTTTGTTGGTTTAAACCATCACCGGAAGACAACGGTTTTTGGATGTGGCATTGTTTCAGATGAGACCGAAGAGACGTATGTGTGGCTGCTAGGAACATTCCTTAAAGCAATGTGTCCGCGGAAGCCAAAGAGTGTAATCACGGATGCCGACAATGCGATGATCAAATCTATTCTGAAAGTCCTACCTGATGTGTGGCACCGTATTTGCTCTTGGCATGTTGAAAAGAATACGAAGATACACCTTTTTCACAAGTCACTAAATGAGTTCAGAAGTCTGTTGTACTACACCACGTCGACTAACATGTGGGAGGAAAGATGGCACGCGTTTGTAAGGAAATGGCAGACGAAATCCACAAAAACTTGGTTAAGGCGTATGTACAGGAAGAGGAGGCTGTGGGCGGCCTCGTATCTGGCCGGAGGATATTGGTTAGGGATGAAAAGTAACCAAAGGAGTGAGAGTTTGAACTCATGTCTTCACCTACACCTTGACAGAGAAATGACCCTAGTGGATATGGCTGTGCACTTCGAGGTTGCCAATGTCCGTATCCGTGAGAACGAGGCACGTGATGATTGCACAGATTCACAGACTTTACCAGTGTCGGTTACTAGCTCCAAGGAACTTGAGATAGCTGCTGCCAAAGTATTCACTGCAGCAAACTTTTACATGTTGCAAGATGAGCTCAAGAAAATCATCGGCATAGAAATTTTAGAACGAAACATTGGGGGAGAGTCGGTGACGTTCTTGGTGGCATGGAGAAATAACCACAAGAGTAAGTTTTACGTGCAATATAGACCTACAAATTTGGATGATGTGATTAGTTGCAGCTGCAAAAGGATGGTTCGAAAGGGTCTTCCTTGCAAGCATATTCTCCACGTACTGAAGGTCCTCAAATTTACTGAGATACCGAAATGTGTTGTTCTTCGTCGATTCTCAAAAGATGCCAGGGGCGGCATGCCTGCTAGGCGGCAGAGCGACCTGTTTGCATTTGGTTGGTTTGGGGCAGCTGAACGAATGAGATATAGGCAGGTAAGTGTTTTAGTGTCACAAGCTTTGCATGCTTCATGTAGACACCCGGCGTTGTTCCAACAGCTTCAAGACAGTTTAAGGGACATAATTACTAAGAGCTATGAGTATGATGCAGCCTCAGCTGGGCAGAGTAGTTTTGCAAGGAAAAAGACAGAAAATACTGAAAGCATCCTACCTGTAGTTGGGGATCCTATTAAAGTATCTTCAAAAGGTGCTCCAAAAAAAAGCAGTAAACAAGTGCATGACAACCTCGTTGTGACCAAAAATGGCCGACCACTATCATTCGACGGGATCAAAAACCGGTGCGGCGCTTGCAGAGAGCGAGGACACAACAGACGCAGCAAGAGATGCAAGTTAAACCAGAAGTAAGCAATATATGTTCTCTTTATTCAAAAAAATCAATATTTCAAATTTTACAATACTAATATATAAGTGCTTGACCTTTTTTCTTTACATGTCCAGGATTGTGGAAGAGCTACAACAATAGAAGAGCTACATTGCTGGTGGACATGCAATAGCATTTTACTAAGACTACCTATGTTTTTTATAAGATGTATTTCATACAATATGGTATTGCGACAGACAGAATAAGTGTAATGCTTTCAGAATTATTACATAAAATGATGTGCATTGCTCATCACCAAATATAAGTGCTTTCACCAAAATTTTGTTCTTGGCGGTAATCTCGTGTTGATTATGCGTCAGGATCCGCCTTGGATCAGACGCCAGGATCCTCCTCGGATAGGCCGTCTCGGCAGGCATGTGCACAGAACGGAAGCGGGACCCGTAGGCCCCTGCACATGTGCAGCCGTTCCCGTCCCAGGCCTGGCCCGCGGGGCCATTCGAGCGGGGCGTGATCGCCTCTGGCGTGACGCGCGCGCGGTGAGTGCAGGCGACCAGGCGCGCGCCGTGAGTGCAGGCGACCAGGCGCGCGCGGTGGTTACCATTTACATAAAATAACGGGTCGGAACCCTAAAGATCCAAAATTCCAAATCTACTACGCGGCGATGACTGGCGGCGAAAAAGGGAGACGCGGCGCCGTCCTTCGCAAGGACCTGTCGCCGGTGACCGCGTGCCTTCGGATCCCTGGCCCCGCATCCCCGACTCGCGCGTGTTCCCGCAGGAAGTATGGCAGCGCGGCGAGCCAGAGATGCGCCCTGTCCGTGGGCGTGACGTCATTGCGCGCACGGTTGGCATGGCTGCTTTGGAGAAGGAGTTCCGCAACTGTGCATTGTATGCCACGCTGCTTGGAGATGCTCGTGTCCTGGCGACGCTGGCGGCACTGGCTGCGGCCATTGATGCTCACTGCGCCGTCCGTCGGGTGAAGGTACAGGTTGCTTGCCCACCATATAACTTTTTCCTGCAATTCGAGTCGGAGGCCGACTGCACTCGTGTGGTGCACGTGTCGGAGAAGTTCAAGTGCGCAGGAGCTTGGGTTAGTTTCCAGCGGTGGCATCGATCATCTCGTGGTACAAAGGTGAATTTCAAGTACAAGGCGCTGCTCAGTTTGGAGGGGATCCCGGAAGAATGCTGGGATCATGACACTGTCAACTTAGTCCTCTCTGGTGTGGACGGTGAGCTAATACAAATGCTCCCGGCTAGTGATAAGTGGGTGCAGCCCTTAAATGCGTGGCTACGCAATCCTAGTGATGTACCCAAGGTGTTGACTGTGTCTATTCCTGCACCACCTAATGAAGAATGGAAGCAAGACTCGGATGATGAGAATTTGCATTCGCCTCCAGTACCCAGCTCTCCAAGAGACCGTGCAACTTTTGGCTTTTCAGTTATCATTCATGTGAAGGAGGTCGTTGATCATGGTCCTTTGCTAGTTGAAGATTTGCATGACGATTATCTTCCAGGAGAAGGTGAAGACCTGAGACGCAAGCACAAATTCAAAACTTGGCGATAGATGGCACTGGGCTAGGTCCATATGGCAGTGCATAAAGTTATTCCTTGTGTCATTTTTATTGTAATTTTTTTTGAACAAAAGAAGGCTACCCTTCCGATTTAATAAAAAGAAATCATATGTCTTGATATTACAGGCAGCAGAAAATAAAAAGGAAACCAGACACCCCCATTTTTCGAGTATGAGGACATAGAGGATTGCACCTCCAGGAACCCATCCCCCATCTCCAAATCATGTGCTCACTATCCATGATGCAAGAGCTACCAACTAGAAAGCCTTCTAAGGTAGAAAAGTAAACTAGATAAGCGAAGTATAATGAGTGCATTACAGGGGGAAATTTTTGCCAACGAGAGCAAAATAAAGAACAGGCATCCCAAAAACAGGACCAACTGTTGGGGTTGTTTCAGCATCGACGGTTTAGTCGCCATCTTCACTGTCTTCTTCCTCCTCCAACTTTAGTCTTGTATCCCTCCTGAACCACCCTTTGGTCTTGTGGTTTTGTTTGTAAAACAGACCAATCAGAGATCAAATTAGCCACGAAATGAACAGGCACACTGGGATCAGTGAGTTTGTCATTTTCAAAAATAGCTTTATTTCTTAATTTCCAAATAGTCCAAATAATAGCTGATATTCCAACTAGCATATTCTTTTTCAAACTCCCCCTGAACCTATTGATCCAGGGTCCTAATAAATCCTCCACATTTTCAGGGTTTCTAGGAATGTTAAAAGCAAACCTCATGATGGTCCACATCATTTTTGCCAAGGAACACTCAAAAAACAAGTGATTAATATTTTCATCATTACCACAAAAAACACAACAAGCACTCCCCTGCCAATTCCTTTTGACCAGGTTATATTTTGTTAGGATCGCATTTTTATTGACTAGCCATAGGAAAAAATTTATTCTGTATGGGATTTTTACTTTCCAAAAAAATAATTGTGGATAGGTGACCCCATCTTCTACCAGATACCTGTACATAGACTTAACAGTATATCTCCTGTTTTTGTTAAAAGTCCAAATAATTCACTTGTTTTATCTATCTCATCTAGCTGAGTTAGAATTAGTTTTTTAAGATCTCTGTACCACGCAATGCCTTCATCAATGCCTTCTCTGATTAGCCAAGCATTTTCAAATTTAAAAATTGGGTCCAGTCTAGGTAAATCTCCAGACCAAACAAAAAGGGGAACATGGTCAGACAGCTCTGTCCCAACCCCACATACAATGGTTAAAGGGTAATTATCATCCCATTCTACATCACATAGAACTCTGTCCAATTTTTCAAAGGTAGGGATTTCCTGGTTATTTCTCCAAGTATATTGTCTCCCATTAAGTGGTATAATTAACTCCTAATAAAAGCCCTCCAGATTTCCCTCTAGAGGGAACATGATGCCAATGGAAATCTCTACCAGCACACAACTTCTATCTATCATTTTCTGTTTCGCACATTTCAGCATTTTCTTACTGTATTTGCCATTGCATTCACTAAGATCAACGCCATATCTAGCACCACAAGAATGACTGAGATACTTATTAACAGTGATATGGAGCTTACTCGCATTGCATCTATGTACATCATCTCCAGAGCTCTCCCCTGCCAGCATCCAGAATCGGCTGCCGGCCGGGGAGCAACTCAAGAGCGGGGCGGCTGATCGGCCCCCTTTGCCAGCCGCGGAGAGCGACGCGGTACCACCGCCGTCAGTCGTGGGGAACGGCGGGAAGAGCTTGTACTCCACCCCCAAATCCCGACGAACTGCACTTTTAATCCTCTTATTCTTTCCAGCACCAGAACTTTCCTGCACTGCATCCTCTCCTTCCATCTTCACATCCACGATCAACGGATTCATCCTCTCCCAGCTCTCCAGATCTATTGGCAGCTCCGCCTCTCCCCTCACCGGAACCTTCTGCAGATTTCCCCTCAGCATCACCATGTCTTCTTCCAGATTCATCTCCTGATCTACCATAATCGGCTTGCGAGAGCACCCAGGCGCCTCCAAATCCTCTTGTGGTTCCACCACAATCGGTCTGTGGGAGCTGCCAGGCGCTGAGTTCCCCCATATGGTGCGCCTGGATTTGTACTCCTTCCATCTCTCTCTCTGTTCTGGATCCGCAGATGCGGCTTCCTCCATGGCCCAGATCAGAGCCTGCACCGCCTGCACTCTTCCTGTTGGAAACATGCGGGTCAACTCCGACGGATTCGCCCTGACCATGGCCACCACCGATTCCCGGTACAGGTCTTGCATGTTCGAGAACCAAGAGCACACCTCCAGCGCCTTCCGCAATCGCACTGGATCTCCCTCCGCAAATTGCTCGGCCAGCAGCACAGCTCTCGGATCTCGATCCATGGTGGTCTAGTGCGGCGGCACGAAGAGAAGAAGGAGGAAGGGGGGAATTGGTTTGTGCAAGTCAGTTTCGCTTGGCCGCACGTTTTGTGTCCTTCCCACACGCCCCCTTGCCTCCCATACCCCACCTCTCAGTCGGACATGGCGGATTTCGATCCTTTTATTGTAATGTTAGGTCTATGATCAGTTTGAATGTGAACAAATCGATCTGCTGCTCAAATCGATCTCAATTATTGTACTTATGAGGAATCAAATAAAAGACATTTTTTTCTTGAGTTTAACTGAGTGTGCTCTTAATTATTGTGCAATGCAATGTAATCCCTTCTCTAGTGAAGGGAATGTATCCACTTCATTCCACGGGGATAGAAACCACGCCTGGTACTGGTGGAAAAATTCCACCAAAAAAAGTACTTGTGGACAAATTCGAGCAAAGTATTTCAATCCAAGAAAAACTGTAGGAAAACCCGCTGTGTCTAGCTAGTACACCACGGGACAAAAAACCTACCACTACCTACCGCCTAAACTACATAAGGCTCCTCATTTGATCATTTTCTCTGAGAGGGTGACAACCGTCTTTTTAACTTCCTCGAGATTGTTTGTACTTGATAGAAGAATTTGGGCAGCTTTAAGACTCCTAGAGCCGTTCACCTTTTCCTACAAAAAATATATTTATTTAAAACATAGACAGTTATATATGAAGGAACAAATTAAGTAGATGTTTAAGAATCCATCAAAAACGAACCTGGTTTACTTCTGCAGTCCAACGATCCCCATCCCAGTGTTCCATGCACTCCGTCACGAAAAGTCCACACGAGTTACTGCAATAAAATTATTGGAAAAATAAGTTATGCTAATTCACTATCCTTGCTATAACGGAAATAATAACATGCACCAGAAACTCACTCATCTGTTTGCTTTGGCATATCATCAACTTGTACAATTGGCCATGTTAACACGTCAGGATAGTTGGTATTCAAAATGATGTTTGCGTCCAGTATGTCATCTGCGATGGATGTTATCTGAAATATTTTGAACTTTAAGTCAAATGCATAAAATCATATTGTCGGACTTGGAACTAAATATGATTTGACACGTCAGAATAGGTGGCATTCAAAAGGATGCATAAAATCATACCAGTTTACTGACTACGCTTTGTATCTGACTTAATTCATATCGAGAGTCCAGAACTTGGAACTGCTCCTTTGGTGTATGCATAACAACAGTCGCCCAGTGACTATTGGCTATATTCAGCGGGAAGTATGCCTACACATGGGGAGGGAAATCAATTTATTAGCATTCATTATTACCATGTACATGTTGTGCATTGTGCGTACATGCAATGTTTACCTTGTCACGGATGAAATATTCCTCTGTAACTCTTAGAACAAGTCCATTCTTCTCAGCAGGAATGGTCTGCTTTGACTTTCGAGGTTTATACCCATTTTTATGCTTCCTTAACAGGAATCCTGTCCTCCATGCCGTAGATAAGTGCCGGTCATCTCCAACACGTAGAGACAAATCCGCAATGTAAGCATCAAGAACCTGCAAGGAATAACGGTTTTTTTGTCAACGGAATCAATATTGTGAAGAGACTAGTTTAGTAGTAGTTAACTGTATGACTTACATTTTCCGATAACCACTTATGGTGGAGGATAGCCTTAAGTCTTCTACTGTCCACTGCATCATTATGGGCATTCACATAAACCTCTACTTCCGCATGGTCCTTGTGATTTGCCACTGTTTCAACGTAGTGCAACGCCGCAGAAATAAGAACCGGTGATAACGCCGAGGAGCCTTCAGGCATATCATTTTCCGTGCCAAACAAACCTGCAATACATGTCATATGTTGTTCGTTAGTAATCTCATAGATGCAACAAAGATAAATTAAAAACACTCTTCAATTAATAATAATGTCATGGCCAGTACCTTTCTTGATACCACTACGAGTCTGACGCTTTACAGGTTTTTGAATCACATATGAATCATAGCGAACCGGTACCTTCGACTGTCGTTTTTCATGTTCTTTCTTACTCCCTCCTGATTTACCACCGCGACGAACCGTGCGTAGGGCGGCTTGCAATATCTCTTTCTGCACCTCCGGTGAAGAGATAGGCACGTCCGGTGCGTAAGGCAATTCCTCATCATGCAAAGTCCATGGATCTTCGGGAGTGCCATTGCCTTCCCATCCTTTCTGCTTTATCTTATATTTCTCTTTGGCAGGTGTGAGAAAGTCTTTCATGACATTGAGTTCTAATTTGACAGGTGCAATATAACAAGCATTCTTCTCTTGCTCTTCAAGCGACTCACTTCCTGGCTTGTACATAAATTCTTTTTTTTTCTTGTTTGACTTGCCCATGTCCGGGGCCATTCTGGTAAGACTCGCCTACATCCTCGTCTTCAACATCCTGGGACGAACAATCTGCTGATGGTTTGTATGCGACGCCAGTCTTATTCATAATTGAAAGAACATTCTGCAATTGAAAATGAAAGTCATGTGTTGTTTCAATTGAAAAACTGCATCTATAATCTTTATAACATATCGTGTGCTTCACCTGAGGAATAAGTTGGATGTCTCCTCTAAAGTCCCTCATCTCCTGGATGAGCTGTTTGAGCAGAATATCAGTTTGTGAATCTTTTCTGACGACAGTCTTACGCGGCTGGACTTGTCTCTTGGAAGACTGTCCCTTGTGCCTAGAAAGATGAGGTGAATTTGTTGATGGCTCATTCCTATACTCCTCCGTTATATTATCTTCAATCTGCAGATTAATAACGTTAAGAAACTAGTAAGTAGGTATGAATTACTATATGCACAAAATAAGTATGGATTGCACAGAACGCATAACCTTCACACGGCCAAGACCGACACCACGCCCATTGTCGGCGTCATATGTATCTCGCTTATTTGCGGCCGCCTCGGTCCAGTTCCTCATAAGGGGACGAGAGGACACACCCATAGCTAATGAAGGCTCGTCCTGTGGCTGCACCTTCTCCCAATAGAGATACTGCATACAAAAAAACAGTACAACTTAGATTCATAATTTTAATGCATTTGGGAATTTCATGTGATGGGAAACCATAGTGTACCTGCAGTAGTGGCAAGTTCCCTTTCGGCCACTGCCTAATCTTTCTACCTTTCTTGACAAACTTGATGTTAGCCATAAGATAACCTAGTGTGAACGCATTCCAATTAATTTTATTAATCCGCACAACATCCTCAACTAACGCGTACATCTGCTTCTGAACAATCTTAGTAGCTGATGGCGCCAACACTGTCCCCAGTAGCACGAGGACGGACATACGAACGAAATCATCATCTGCAGCTTCATTTGTCATAATATATTCGATCAAGTCGTCGATATTGATATTGCCAGTTGTTTTGCTCAGAAAGTGTGGTGGGATACGATCCTTTGCCACCTCTCCTTCCTCATCTAAGATAGATGAGGCGCTCAGTCCTGTATTGTTAAGCCCCGTGATGCACTCAACATCAACTGAAGTTAATGAAATTTCACCAACACGTTCTTCAATGATGAATTTCCCAGAGGATAATTCATAGGCCTCCAACATATAGCTAAGCAAAGTAGTTCGCATCTTGATTGGGGGTACCTGCATCATACACCGCAGTGATGTGCTGCCATGTTTGCCACGCTGGTCGACAATCATATATAGATGCAACTAGTTTACACCACTTCTCTACGTTGCAAGCAATTTCCCCGAGAGGGTCCTCCATTCTGCAAAAAAAAAGACATGATGCATGAACACATAAAATTGTCCATGTTACATGTGCTAAAATAAAACATAGTACCTGCGTTCCGGTGTGAAGGGCTTACTACACCTTACAGTGCGACCAAGGTGCAAAGCTAGAGGATGAGCTTCAAATTTCTTGTATTATCAGTGATCCTTTTTTTTAATGCAGGCAATCAAAGCGACATAGAAGCCCACAGAATAGGATAGGAGGCTAGCACCGCATGCTACAGCTGCATGCATATCACATCTATTAAACTAATCTAACTAAACTAAAATAAATATGTCTTTCATCTCCAGATCACACAGGTTCAAGGCTTATGAATTGGTTGCTATACGAACTAAACCAACACTGCTCCGAAACCAAACATACGTATGCGGCGAAACATGTGGATTAGGAGGAGGGAATAGGGCGGGTAACATACAGATCGCTCGATGGAGTTGACGCCGACGTGCGGAGTTGCTGTCTATGAGCACCGACAGAGGTCGCCGCCGACGTGCGGAGTTGCCGCCTATGACCATCGACGACGGAGAATACTGCTGTGGACTCAGGGTTTGGAGAGGTGGATCGGATCTACTAGGAGCGTGTTTAGGTTATCACGTCGCATGACCTCCGTGAAAGACGCAACCTACCGAATTTACCGTATATATCACACATGCAGGATGGGCCCGGCTGCTTCCACCGTGGGTAGTGAGACCAGGCGTCGACCGCGTGGGCAACCCCTACTCGTAGCGGCCCAGTGAAAAAACACTTATTTTGTGTTAATCTCATAAACAAATTGATTTTCAAATGATAATGTAGAAAATGAAAAACCCATAGGAAATGTTTGGAATTTTGCATGTGTGGTTGGTATGGTGTAGTTAAGCCGTGCAAAAAAGTTGGGATCATTCTGAGTGTTTGAAGATGGACTTGCTTCACAAAGTGGAAGCCGTAGGACAAAGGTTCCGGTGTGGAGTGCGCGGTGATGCACACATTGGTCATCATGGGTGCATGATGGATTGGGGTGTTCATAAGTTGTTGGCTGTCATGTAGGAGCTTTAACCAACCAGCCTCTACCCCAGTGAGTGAAAGTCTAGGGGGGGTAGACCGTCGGGGGCCATTTTCCGGGATTTTTCGACCGAAAAAATGAATTATGTGTAAATAATGTAAAATTTGCATACAATTGTGCATTTCATGTTGTTTTGATCATGTGAGTCCATAAAAAAATATGGGTTGATTTCATGAATGTGAAGAAATGGAGGTGCTCCGATACGGAGCCTTCCGGGCTAGTCTGGGACCCTCTTTTTAGACAAGTGGTATTTTTGACCAACTCAGAATTATCCCAAATTTCGGTGGTCACTTGTTGATGCCATTTTAGGGATACATGCCAAGTTTCAACCATTTTGAACAAATGTGGCAAGATTTGTCGCTACTGGCCGTTTTACAGGCATTTCAGGAGGAAAAAAATGTAGAAAATGCAAAACCCATAGGAAATGTTTGGAATTTTGCATGTGTGGTTGGTATGGTGTAGTTAAGCCGTGCAAAAAAGTTGGGATCATTCTGAGTGTTTGAAGATGGACTTGCTTCACAAAGTGGAAGCCGTAGGAGAAAGGTTCCGGTGTGGAGTGCGCGGTGATGCACACATTGGTCATCATGGGTGCATGATGGATTGGGGTGTTCATAAGTTGTTGGCTGTCATGTAGGAGCTTTAACCAACCAGCCTCTACCCAAGTGAGTGAAAGTCTAGGGGGGGGGTAGACCGTCGGGGGCCATTTTCCGGGATTTTTCGACCGGAAAAATGAATTATGTGTAAATAATGTAAAATTTGCATAACATTGTGCATTTCATGCTGTTTTGATCATGTGAGTTCATAAAAAAATATGGGTTGATTTCATGAATGTGAAAAAATGGAGGTGCTCCGATACGGAGCCTTCCGGGCTAGTCTGGGACCCTCTGTTTAGACAAGTGGTTTTTTGACCAACTCAGAATTATCCCAAATTTCGGTGGTCACTTGTTGATGCCATTTAAGGGATACATGCCAAGTTTCAACCATTTTGAACAAATGTGGCAAGATTTGTCGCTGCTGGCCGTTGCACAGGCATTTCAGGAGGAAAAAAATGTAGAAAATGCATAACCCATAGAAAGTGTTTCATATTTTCGCATTATTCTTAGTGTTTCAATATGCCAGAAAAACATATTCTGATCCAGCACATAAGATGTAAATAAGTATTGTAAACTAAATTACACGACAACTTGGTTCAACTAAGTGACTGGAATAATGTATGCTATCACTGGTGACTTCAGAGATGATAAACAAGAAGCTTAAGACCATCCCGGCTTCCTCGGAACCAAAACACATAGTTTTCACCAACTCTCATATCAATCTTCTTCACAAACTCCATCCAGTTTGTTGTTAACATGACACCACTTGTCAGTTTTCCTTTCACCTTTGACTTGCTCATTACAACCTTAACTTTCAGTACTTCTGTATTATTGGAATAGACTTGAATGAATCCTGGTAGTTGAAGATGTGGTACAATGTGCTGCATGCTGAAGCTCCTCGAAAAGTACTGCATGCATCATGAATTTTTCTATGTCAATCCCTGAAGTAGTAATGTATATGTGACAAGTCATATGTAGTGAAAATGAAATCTTTACCATTTTTCCTTTGCCTTTGACTATATTTGATTTATTGATTGTGCACACATAGAATGGTTTTCTTGGCAGATGCTTATCAACCATCGCCTTGAGTGTAGCAAATTCTGCATCATCCATCGATACGCGGTTGCCGTACTGGCAGAAACATTCAAAGTCTTCCTCGTCATTAATTCCAGGACCTCAAGAAAACACAATCGAACGTAAGCAGGAGGAGTACAATTAACTGAATTTAATGCATACGTATTTTATGAATGATACGTACCTCTTATGTGCTGCTTTCCACCCGGCAAACGAGAAGCACTAAGACGATGAGCCCGAGCAGACATCACCACCTGTCTCAAGATCATTATGCAACGCCAGGATAATTAGGTTAACCTACATCTTAATGGTTGCAAAATAGGAGACAGCGGGAGGATCATCTAGTGTACGACAGCGGACTACTGAAGGCGAGAACATAGCTGATCCATGTGCGTATGCGGTCTCCGATGACGACTATAGGAGTAGATCGTGATGGTCGTCTGTCGGCGGAGGTGTTGAAGATGACCAAGATGCGCTCTAGGTCGTCGAGGGGTCGTGGATTACGTGGTTACGTGATTTGCGGGACGAAATCCTACCTTTATGACATATCGGCAACTAACCCTAGATTGTGGTGCGCGGTTGGGCTAGCCCATGTATGTATGACGGCACGATCAAAAAAACAATTGCATATACCGCTCAAAAAAAGTCTATTCCATATATTTTTTGGGCAACTACCCCTATTTATAATTTTAATTATTTTGATAAAATCATCTTAAACTCCATCAAAACTCATGTGTACTATTTTTCATTGCCACTAGTACATAAATGATGACTCCATGCAAGGGTATTCCTTTTTTTGACTTATTTTTCAATTTTTTTGTTTTTTTAAACCGGCCAAATTTGAGACCATACAAATTAGTTGAAAGGTTTGGAATTTTTGAAAAGTAACAACTTTTCTATGATATAAGCACTACTTCTCTACCCCAAAATGATTTTTTGGAAAACATTTAAACACAATATCAACCACTTGTAGTTCAAATTTGAATTACTGTGGGAAAATCATCGTAAACTCCATTAAATGTGGGAAATTAGCTACACATGGATAAAATTCATAAACTTTGGGCAGCATCCCTCAAATATGATCTAGTTTGTGTGAAAATTGTCTGGTTGCACTTTTGGCAATTATTTCTTGCACCTCCTTCACAAAAAGTTGCTTCTGTAGGGCAAAAAAAAATGAATTTTTTTAAAACAAAATGAAACAAAAGTTGCATGACATTGTTTCCCATGCCAACATGCACCAATGCTCCAAGTTTGGGGTGAATATCAGAAACCATGCCATGGGATTGCTCAAAAACTAGCTCCTTTGGCTTGAAACCTATAGATGTTCATACCTGATACACCTCGTTGTGAAGAATCATTTTCAAAAGTTTATGAAAACTCAAGTCTAATATTTTTCACGGCAAGTAGTAAATAAATGATGACTCCATGCAATGGGATTCCTTTTTTTGACTTTTTTTCATTTTTTTTGCATTTTTTCAAAAACTGACCAAATTTGAGACCATGGCAATTACTTGAAAGGTTTGGAATTTTTGAAAAGTAACAACTTTTCTATGATATAATCACTACTTCTCTACCCCAAAATGATTTTTTGGAAAACATTTGAACACAATATCAACCACTTGTAGTTCAAATTTGAATTACTGTGGGAAAATCATCGTAACATCCATTAAATGTGGGAAATGAGCTACACATGGAGAAAATTCATAAACTTTGGGCAGCATCCCTCAAATATGATCTAGTTTGTATGAAAATTATCTGGTTGCACTTTTGGCAATTATTTCTTGCACCTCCTTCACAAAAAGTTGCTTCTATAGGGCAAAAAAAAAGAAAAATGGTTTTTTTTAAACAAAATGAAACAAAAGTTGCATGACATTGTTTCCCATGCCAATATGCACCAATGCTCCAAGTTTGGGGTGAATATCAGAAACCATGCCATGGGATTGCTCAAAAACTAGCTCCTTTGGCTTGAAACCTATAGATGTTCATACTTGATACACCTCGTTGTGAAGGATCATTTTCAAAAGTTTATGAAAACTCAAGTCTAATATTTTTCACGGCAAGTAGTATATAAATGATGACTCCATGCAATGGGATTCCTTTTTTTTGACTTTTTTTCATTTTTTCAAAAAGTGGCCAAATTTGAGACCATGGCAATTACTTGAAAGGTTTGGAATTTTTGAAAAGTAACAACTTTTCTATGATATAAGCACTACTTCTCTACCCCAAAATGATTTTTTGGAAAACATTTAAACACAATATCAACCACTTGTATTTCAAATTTGAATTACTGTAGGAAAATCATCGTAAACTCCATTAAATGTGGGAAATTAGCTACACATGGAGAAAATTCATAAACTTTGGGCAGCATCCCTCAAATATGATCTAGTTTGTGTGAAAATTGTCTGGTTGCACTTTTGGCAATTATTTCTTGCACCTCCTTCACAAAAAGTTGCTTCTGTAGGGCAAAAAAAAAAGAAAATGATTTTTTTAAAACAAAATAAAAAAAAGTTGCATGACATTGTTTCCCATGCCAACATGCACCAATGCTCCAAGTTTGGGGTCAATATCAGAAACCATGCCATGGGATTGCTCAAAAACTAGCTCCTTTGGCTTGAAACCTTTGGATGTTCACACCTGATACACCTCGTTGTGAAGGATCATTTTCAAAAGTTTATGAAAACTTAAGTCTAATATTTTTCACGGCAAGTAGTACATAAATGATAACTCCTTGCAATGGGATTCCTTTTTTTGAATTTTTTTCATTTTTTTTCATTTTTCAAAAACTGGCCAAATTTGAGACCATGGCAATTACCTGAAAGGTTTGGAATTTTTGAAAAGTAACAACTTTTCTATGATATAAGCACTACTTCTCTACCCCAAAATGATTTTTTGTAAAACATTTGAACACAATATCAACCACTTGTAGTTCAAATTTGAATTACTGTGGGAAAATCATCGTAAACTCCATTAAATGTGGGAAATTAGCTACACATGGAGAAAAATCATAAACTTTGGGCAGCATCCCTCAAATATGATCTAGTTTGTATGAAAATTATCTCGTTGCACTTTTGGCAATTATTTCTTGCACCTCCTTCACAAAAAGTTGCTTCTATAGGGAAAAAGAAAAGAAAAATGATTTTTTTTAAACAAAATGAAACAAAAGTTGCATGAGATTGTTTCCCATGCCAACATGCACCAATGCTCCAAGTTTGGGGTGAATATCAGCACCATGCCATGGGATTGCTCAAAAACTAGCTCCTTTGGCTTGAAACCTATAGATGTTCATACCTGATACACCTCGTTGTGAAGGATCATTTTCAAAAGTTTATCAAAACTCAAGTCTAATATTTTTCACGGGAAGTAGTACATAAATGATGACTCCATGCAATGGGATTCCTTTTTTATGACTTTTTTTCATTTTTTTTGAATTTTTTCAAAAACTGGCCAAATTTGAGACCATGGCAATTACTTGAAAGGTTTGTAATTTTTGAAAAGTAACAACTTTTCTATGATATAAGCACTACTTCTCTACCGCAAAATGATTTTTTGGAAAACATTTAAACACAATATCAACCACTTGTAGTTCAAATTTGAATTACTGTGGGAAAATCATCGTAAACTCCATTAAATGTGGGAAATTAGCTACACATGGAGAAAATTCATAAACTTTGGGCAGCATCCCTCAAATATGATCTAGTTTGTGTGAAAATTGTCGGGTTGCACTTTTGGCAATTATTTCTTGCACCTCCTTCACAAAAAGTTGCTTCTGTAGGGCAAAAAAAAGAAAAATGATTTTTTTAAAACAAAATGAAACCAAAGTTGCATGACATTGTTTCCCATGCCAACATGCACCAATGCTCCAAGTTTGGCGTCAATATGAGAAACCATGCCATGGGATTGCTCAAAAACTAGCTCCTTTGGCTTGAAACCTGTAGATGTTCATACCTGATACACCTCGTTGTGAAGGATCATTTTCAAAAGTTTATGAAAACTCAAGTCTAATATTTTTCACGGCAAGTAGTACATAAATGATGACTCCATGCAATGGGATTCCTTTTTTTTGACTTTTTTCATTTTTTTTGAATTTTTTCAAAAACTGGCCAAATTTGAGACCATGGCAATTACTTGAAAGGTTTGGAATTTTTGAAAAGTAACAACTTTTCTATGATATAAGCACTACTTCTATACCCCAAAATGATTTTTTGGAAAACATTTCAACACAATATCAACCACTTGTAATTCAAATTTGAATTACTGTGGGAAAATCATCGTAAATTCCATTAAATGTGGGAAATTAGCTACACATGGAGAAAATTCATATACTTTGGGCAGCATCCCTCAAATATGATATAGTTTGTGTGAAAATTGTCTGGTTGCACTTTTGGCAATTATTTCTTGCACCTCCTTCGCAAAAAGTTGCTTCTGTAGGGCAAAAAAAAAGAAAAATGAATTTTTTTAAAACAAAATGAAACAAAAGTTGCATGACATTGTTTCCCATGCCAACATGCACCAATGCTCCAAGTTTGGGGTCAATATCAGAAACCATGCCATGGGATTGCTCAAAAACTAGCTCCTTTGGCTTGAAACCTATAGATGTTCATACCTGATACACCTCGTTGTGAAGGATCATTTTCAAAAGTTTATGAAAACTCAAGTCTAATATTTTTCACGGCAAGTAGTACATAAATGATGACTCCATGCAATGGGATTCCTTTTTTTTACTTTTTTTCATTTTTTTTCATTTTTTCAAAAACTGGCCAAATTTGAGACCATGGCAATTACTTGAAAGGTTTGGAATTTTTGAAAAGTACCAAATTTTCTATGATATAAGCACTACTTCTCTACCCCAAAATGATTTTTTGGAAAACATTTGAACACAATATCAACCACTTGTAGTTCAAATTTGAATTACTGTGGGAAAATCATCGTAAATTCCATTAAATGTGGGAAATTAGCTACACATGGAGAAAATTCATATACTTTGGGCAGCATCCCTCAAATATGATATAGTTTGTGTGAAAATTGTCTGGTTGCACTTTTGGCAATTATTTCTTGCAGCTCCTTCACAAAAAGTTGCTTCTGTAGGGGAAAAAAAAGAAAAATGAATTTTTTTAAACAAAATGAAACAAAAGTTGCATGACATTGTTTCACATGCCAACATGCACCAATGCTCCAAGTTTGGGGTGAATATCAGAAACCATGCCATGGGATTGCTCAAAAACTAGCTCCTTTGGCTTGAAACCTATAGATGTTCATACCTGATACACCTCGTTGTGAAGGATCATTTTCAAAAGTTTAAGAAAACTCAAGTCTAATATTTTTCACAGCAAGTAGTACATAAATGATGACTCCATGCAATGGGATTCCTTTTTTTGACTTTTTTTCATTTTTTTTGAATTTTTTCAAAAAGTGGCCAAATTTGAGACCATGGCAATTACTTGAAAGGTTTGGAATTTTTCAAAAGTAACAAATTTTCTATGATATAAGCACTACTTCTCTACCCCAAAATGATTTTTTGGAAAACATTTGAACACAATATCAACCACTTGTAGTTCATATTTGAATTACTGTGGGAAAATCATCGTAAACTCCATTAAATGTGGGAAATTAGCTACACATGGAGAAAATTCATAAACTTTGGGCAGCATCCCTCAAATATGATCTAGTTTGTGTGAAAATTGTTTGGTTGCACTTTTGGCAATTATTTCTTGCACCTCCTTCACAAAAAAATGCTTCTGTAGGGAAAAAAAAAGAAAAATGAATTTTTTTAGACAAAATGAAACAAAAGTTGCATGACATTGTTTCCCATGCCAACATGCATCAATGCTCCAAGTTTGGAATCAATATCAGAAACCATGCCATGGGATTGCTCAAAAACTAGCTCCTTTGGCTTGAAACCTACAGATGTTCATACCTGATACACCTCGTTGTGAAGGATCATTTTCAAAAGTTTTTGAAAACTCAAGTCTAATATTTTTCACGGCAACTAGTACATAAATGATGACTCCATGCAATGGGATTTGTTTTTCTGGATTTTTTTCAAATTTTTTGAATTTTTTCAAAAACTGGCCAAATTTGATAGCATGGCAATCACTTCAAAGGTTTGGAATTTTTGAAAAGTAACAACTTTTCTATGATATAAGCACTATTTCTCTACCCCAAAATGATTTTTTGGAAAACATTTAAACACAAGATCAACCACTTGTAGTTCAAATTTGAATTACTTTGAGAAAATCATCGTAAACTCCATTAAATGAGGGAAATTAGCTACACATGGAGGAAATTCATAAACTTTGGGCACCATCCCTCAAATACGATCTAGTTTGTGTGAAAATTGTCTGGTTGCACCTTCGGCAAGTATTTGATGCACCTGTGTGAAAAGTATTAGCTACACATGCATTTTTAAGCCAAAGGAGGTAGTTTGAACATACGAGGCATATTTACAACATGCATCATATCCATTTTTGAATGAACATATATATGCATTTTTGAAATGAACTGGTTCAAACTATCATATTGTACTAAGGTCTGTAATTTTTTAAAAGTAAGAACTTTTCGATGATATAAGAACAAATTGTGTACCTAAATATGATTTTTTCCAAAAAAATCATAACACAAGATCAAGGACTTGTAGTTGATTCTCTAGTGGAAAAAAATGGCAAGTGATTTTTTTTAAATCAAAATGTAACCTAGAATGCTCAGATTGAAGTCTAATGCCAACATACAAATATGTGCCAAACAGAGAACTTAGAACATACTAGCTAACATTCATTAATAAGTAGAGCAACGAAGTTCAGCATTCTCCACGCATAATGTTGCCAACAACCACACATAAACATAGTACTTCGGTACGACCTAATAGTTCACCACTACGTCACTACACATTCATCAGCAAAATACAGAAGCTGATACATATGGTGCCTTAATTGTCGTACTGCGTCAGGACAGCTAAGAGTGCAGCATGTTCGCCCTGATCACGGAGATCTTTAGCACCAGCACCCTGAGCGATAGCCTTGACATGGGCAAGCAGACCAGACCTTTGGCCATCCCTAGGGACAGGCTTGCCTCTTTTATGGAATTTGCAGAAATAGCTCCACTTTTGGTCATGTAGGCAGAACATCCCTCCTTCCAGAGCTGGTCCTCCACCTGCATCGTGAATGACTTGTAGTTGTAGTCCTCCACTTTAGGTAGCTCGCCTTCAGAATCAACTTGAAACTTTTACTGCACAAAGCCAGCATCAAACAAACATGCAAAAAGTTAGTATTCATCAATCCCATGACCAGGACAATGAGATCACCTGCATGTTTTAACAAACTCACCGGGACATCGTCATCGGTGCTGTTGTCCGAGTCAGAATAGGGATAAGGCTGCTTCCTCTTCTCGCCTCTCTTGCCAATCTGTTTCAGGAACAGGAGGAATCAAGTTATATTATAGCACTCAATATATAACTGTCCTACCTCATTATTAAACACTTGTTAAAGAGGATGTACACTGTCCTAGCTCTTTACAAATGGAGTTAATTGCAAACATCTAAATTTGAGAGATATAAATGAATGGATGTAGAATGTTAATTTGATAAATCTAAATGGATGTTATCTGCAATTATGAATGGATGTTATTTGCAAAGAACTAATTACTGATAACATAAATATATAACTGTCCTAGCTATTATGAAACACTTTTTAATAAAGAAAAGATGTACAATCACGCACAGTTCATATGAATGATCCAAGAAACTAATTGGTTATCTGCAATTATAAATGGATGTTAATTGCAAAGATCTAATTTATAAATGGGTGTCAATTGCAAAGATATAATTTATAAATGGATTTGAATTGCAAAGATCTAAATTATAAATAGCAAAATCAAGGATAATTAAAGCAGGGGTAAATGGAAAATGCTAATTTAAAAATAGATGTCAATAGCTATTATGAAACAATAATTAAAGCTGAGATAACTGATACACACAGATAACAATCAATACATAATTAAAGAACTAGTTATCACAAGCATGGATTAACAAAACTAGCATATAATCTTAAGGTTTAACTAGCACAAGTTCAGATTTAAACAAATGCATATCTATTCCATTCAAGACACTATCCAGCATGCATCTCAACAAGATGAATAAACATGATATTGAAGATCCAGAATAGAGAGAGATGCCAAGGTTAAAATTGGAGATGAAGAAACATAACATTCCTTAAGTTCAAGGGAGGAACAACAAAAATCAAGTAAACAGAGCCTAGGATATATTCTTCAGCAACTTCCATCTTCAATCCCATTTCTTCATTCTAATTCATTTATCTTATAAGCATGGATTAACCAAACTAGCACATAATCTTTCCAGGATTAAGTTGCACAAGTTCAGTTAAAAAATGCATACATATGTTGATACAACAATTGAAATCCAAGAACCAAAGTTAACTTACTAAACTACTCCTACTGAAATATTTGACAACTGTGTATGCCACCAAACCAGCAATCAGGGCTTAATACTGAACAAAAGTACAGTGAACTTTGCTGTAATCAAAAAAATGGGAAACCCTAACGTTCCCGCCCGCGACGCTCACGCAAGCAAGTTTGACGTAAATCGAACTGCACAATACGAAACCCTAACGTTCCCGTCCCGCGACGCTCACGCAAGTAAGTTTGGGGTAAATCGAACTACACAATACGAACCCTAACAAAAAAGAGCAGACGAAACCACCGATGGATCTACAAGATGCTCACCAGGCGCTGCTCCGATGGGCCTACGTCGGCGCCCGCGGCGGTGGAAATGTCCGCGGCCACCACGGCGCCCGCGACCTCTGCTTCCTCCGCCGCCACTAGGGCGGTGGCCGCTGCAAACTCCGCCTTGGCCGCTGCAACCCTTGCCTCCGCCGCTTTGAGTGCGCTTGCTGCCGACATTGCGCCTCGATCTCGTCGGAGACTAGGAGAGGAATGGACGGTGGAGAGGTGGTTTTTTGCCGAATTGGGGGAGAATGAGAGTGTGCGGGTGGAGAGGTTAGGGGGAACCCTTTTATACGGATTGACGGTTCGGTTCTCGTGTGAACGCACCGATCCGCCCACGCCGACGCTTCCGTTTCTCTCCTCTTTTTGTTTTCTTCTTCACATAATGCTACGTCCGCTCCGTCCCACGGTACAGTCAGCACTACACGTCGGCTCCGGTACGAAATACCTCAGCCCCGCGCGGCCTGTATGGGTTTAATACAAATAAAGAGACCCGCCGCGGCCCTAATTGCGAAGGGTTATCATCTAATCACAGTCGTCCGTGCTTATTTGAGCCTACTCGCTTTCACCAAGGGGGGAGCACCGGAGCAGAAGTGATTAAAGAATAGAATACAACATGTATTACGTTCGTAGTACAGATTAAGGAGGTGGCACTCCCATTCCTCGCAGCTGAGTTAAACACGAGTACCACTACAAATGCATTACCACGGACGGCTCGATCTGCCGCCCTCCTGCCGTCAGTGGTGCTTGCCGATGGTGAAGGCGGGCGCGAAATCGTTGCCATAGGAGCAGTCGGTGTTGCCGTAGTGCGCGCGCAGAGTGCTGACGGCGGCCGCGCCCTGGAGGAGGCCCTCCAGCCCCCGGTCGTAGAAGGGTCGCAGCCGCCACACCGCCCTGAATATGTTCCTGCGCCCGTCGCCCAGCTGCACCACCGCCATCTTCTTCTTCCTCGTCATGCGCTCTATCTCTACCACCGCCGATCTGGGTCCGCGTCGCGGCATCCTGAAGAGCACGCCGCCTCGCCACTGCAGGCCTGCCATCGGGCTCTCCCGCTTGCTTTACTTTGCTTGTTTGCCTTGCAATTGAGGCTAAGGAGTGTCAAGTGTGCTGTGCCTTTGCTTCGCAATGGCGAGATGAGATGTGCGTGTGTTAGACTGTTAGCTAACTGGGTCCGTGATATGTTCAGATGCAACTGGGAGCTACTCGTACTTGCTTTATATACTCCTAACTATGATGATAATGTTAAGCACGCAGCACATTGTTATGTAGACATTTAGTGCCAGCAAGAGCTAGCCAAGATGAAGAGGTCATTTGAAAAGTGGGATGGCGACAGGTCTTGGAAATGGTGACGTGTTCCACACGCAGATCATAGCCGCATCACAGATACTCCTGGCCAGGGATGTGTGAGGTCGAAATTGCAATGATTCTTATTACTTTAATGACAATGTTAATTTTAATTATTAAGGTTTTGAGGACAATCGGAGAGAAGCGAACGCTGTGCCATCCTATGCTAGCTGCAAACGTGCCAACGTGCATCACGTCTGATCTTTTTCATCGATGGCTTCTTCGCGCCTAGCATGCTTGATCTTCAACTGGAATGCAGCTATTGCCAGATCTGCAAGTAAGCTGGGGGTTGGATAAATAAACTCCAATTTTTTGATATATATAAATTAATAACAGCACCGTGTGTTGGTTGGTGATGCTTTTTAACTAGGTTGTTATTATTTCCTTCTGGCTTATAATATATGAATGCTTCAAATCGAACCCCCGAGCTTTCATATTTGGTGGTAGGGCAGGTGATTTAGTGCACCCTTCATCCATTCAAATCTTGACATCACGGTCATTTCAGAACACATGCTCTCTTCCACCGCCACTGTTTGGTGCCACCTTCACCGCCCAGACCACTGTGATTTGTCCTCGATCGCCACCTTTGAGTCGTTCATGGACCTTCCATGCTTCGGCGCAGATACATGCCTGCTTCCCGCCATTTGGTCACACCACCCCTTCCACTGCGTGACCTCAACCTGTATGAAAAGTTGCCCAAAGGTTATTTTCCACTAGTTTTTCTTATGGATTAATCTTGCGACTCATAGATTCGACAAAGAATTCACATATTGTGTAGACAATCTGTTGGTAGAGCATTTCCCCAAGGCGCAAAATGCAGCAAGGAAGAACACCGAGAGATCGAGCATCTGGACAGCTGCAAGCAAGATTTGTACGTAATTGTCTAGGGTTCTACTTGTTTTTGGAACAAGGTTGTCTTAACAAAGATCATGACATGTTTTCTGGTCCCTGTACAACATGATCATTAAGGAGCAGAGAGATATGTCAAGCCTTATCGATTATGAAAATATTTGCACAAACAATAGACCTTACGGGCACACAAACCGCATTGAACCATTTCCAAAGGCATGCTGGAAGATTTAAGAGTGGGTCTCTCCATCAGCTGAAGGAGGATCTTATAGAGCATCATTGCTAGCTAGCTGGGAGATAATATTATCAATGTATTGTATTTAGTTTATCCTTACTTCAACAAAAAAATTGATTATTTTTTCATTTGGATTTTTATTAAAAAAAATTAATCGTTTTTGGAGTATTGGTTTGTAAAAGTATTTGTTGAATTGGTGAAAGGTTTGATCTAAATTATAGTAATGTTTTGATCGTGGATAGAACAAAAAAACAAAAAATGGAGGTTGTGTTATGCCGACTTTGTATTTGTGCACGACCTTCACAGCCTTCAAAATATTATGAAGACTGCTCTGTATTGGTTATGGTGCTTGTGGATATGGAAACTCTATAATTGCTCTAACATCTACTCTCCTCCTAATACTAAGGAGGATGTCAAGGGCAGAACCAGAATTTGGGATTGAGTGGGGCTACTCAAATCGATCTAGTGTGTGACCTTGATGAGGAGGGTAAAATCAATTTATCATCATGAATTTAGGTAGTGATTAGTGCTCCTCATAAATCTGAACCATGGGAGTGGCTTAGCCCCCACCCCCTTGTATTCGTCCCTGGAGGATGTTGAAGTGATGCGCAAACGTTGAATCGCCGTCAATAGAGGCTCCAAAAGAAATCAATGTGGGACATGTTTGTCATTGGCTAATAAGACATCTTCCTTCGTCGTCTCATCAAAAAACAGTGAAAGTTCATTTATTTGATTCCAACAAGGAGTTAAATAAGGATCAACAAGGATTACAACTAGCATTTCAACAACCATTTCAACTATTGTTTCTACTAGGATTATGTACTACAATATCAACTATGGGATCTTCCTCCATTTGGAAGTGACCTCGAAAGGGAGGGATGCTTCGGTTGTCGTGGTCACGTGGTCGACGAGCGCATGTGTGTCCTTGATGCCAGATAAGGAAAAAAAATCAAGACCGGTGTGTGGGTGGCATCCGTTTCTGCGTGGCAGCCACTGACATGCTGGAAAAGTAGTGTTGGGAGATGTGAAATCCCTCCGAGTCAACGATAGTTACATCCTTGTGTAGTGTGTTCTCCTCGACCCACTCTGAGTAGTCCCGTGCCTTCTCCCACAACATGCACTTGAGGTTGTCCTCTTTAGTCTTGGCAAGGAAAGGTCCGTGATGGGAACTCATCCGACGTGAAATGGCCAATGGTAAAGGGGGATACAGGTGAGGAGTGGTGCTGAAAAAAGGGGCAAATGCATGGGCCAGGAAGAGTTGTGGCTCCGAACGCGGTGGTCTTGTCCATATAACCATGAATGGAGGCTTTTCGTTCCGCTCAGTCAGAAGTTTTCTCTTAACTTCATACATGAATTTGAATCAACTTCAACACACCGAAGCCGATATGCTGCAGCACCTCGTGCAGAAAGGGCACCCAAGAGACACAGTCGAATGCGCGATAACAATGTCTGAAATTATTGCCAATTAAAGAATGAATAGACCCCGGAAATAAAATTAAAGAATGAATAGAACATGTACGATTCGTAGTAGTACAGATTAAGAAGGTGGCACTCCCATTCCTCGCAGCTGAGTTAAACACGAGTACCACTACACATGCATTAACACGGACGGCTTGATCTGCTACATCACGGCCGTCAGTGGTGCTTGCCGATGGTGAAGGCGGGCGCGAAGTCGTTTCCATAGGAGCAGTCGGCGCTGCCGTAGTGCGCGCGCAGAGTGCTGATGGCGGCCGCGCCCTCGAGGAGGTTCTCCAGCGCCCCGTCGTAGAAGGCCCTGAATATGTTCCTGCGCCCGTCGCCCAGCTGCACCACCGCCATCTTCTTCTTCTTCATCCGCTCAACCACCGCCGATCTGGGCCAGCGCCGCGGCATCCTGAAAATCACGCCGCCTCGGCCTCGCCATTGCATGCCTGCCATCGGGTTACCTTCTCTCGCTTGATTTCCTTTGCTTCTTTGCTATAAGGAGTAAGGATGGAGCGACCGATCAATTAGCTGCCGCGCCTTTGCTTGGGAATGGCGAGATGAGATGTGTCTGTTAGCTGACTAGCTAGGCCGGTGGTATGTGCAGATGTAACTGGGTGCTACTCGTAGTTGCTTTATATACTCTACAATTATGAACATAATGTTAACCACGAAGCGCATTGTTAATGTAAACGTATAGTGCCAGCAAAAGCCAAGACGAAGAGGAGATCAGGGGGGGAATGGGATGGCGACAGGTGTTGGAAATGGTGACGTGTTCCACAAACACAGATCATAGACTCATAGTAGCATCACAGATCATACTAGCCTGGGATCAGGGATGCAAGCGGATGCGTCGACGCCTCCTTGGTGCTTTAATTATGGTTTTGTGGACAGTCGTATGCATTCCTAAAGCTAGCTGCCAACGTGACGAAATGGTGGGAGCTGATCCCCAGAATCACGTCTGATCTTGGCGCCTCGCATGCTTGATCTTCCACTGGAATATTGTTATTGCCAGATGGCCAAGTTAGCTGGGGTTTGGATTAAAAAAACTCAAATTTGTGATATATATAAATTGATAACAACTCTGTGTGGCTGGCTGGTGCTGCTCTTTAATTATGTTGTTATTATTTCTTTCTGGCTTATCACAGGTGGGGAGCTTGTTGTTTCCGGAAAAAAAAATGAGGGGAGCTTGCCACCTCTAATTAGTTAGAGCATCTACAACCAAATCCTCCAAACCCGCTCCAAATGCTCGGGTGACTTGTTCAAACCTTTTTTGCCATCCAACCGGAGTCCCAAAAGCCAGCCCGAACCGTTCGGGCTGACCAACACCCTGCTTCATACTTAGCGCATATGTGGGGGCGGAGAGGTCTGTGCGCATTCGGGCGCATCCGCCACGTCGAATGCAGTCCACAGTGGCCCATTCGAATCCACACAAATATGTCATCATCCGCTCTCCGAAGCAAACACTACCACTTCACTCCACTCTTCTTTGCTCCACTCCGCCTCCAAGCTTCACTCTGACGCTCTTCGGCCTTCTCCAGTTTGGCAGGCACCAGATTCGAGTCCTCGGTCACGGATTTATGGACTGGGACCTCGTCCAAGGAGGAGATTGTTGTTCATATTGCGATCCGCCGCTCACGGAAGGAGAATGCCTAACAGGTGTCGGGCTCGATCTGCAAAGAATCCATTGTTTTCGCTCAAATGGCGGTTTGATATCACATGCGGCACATCATCACTGCCTCCTAGATGTGGTGCGGTCAGTTAAGCATCCGCACGTCGTGGCAAAAGCGCAGTTGCTTCTTTTGTGCGTGAACTCGGAAGCCCACACCTACGGCGCCGTCCTCATGGTCTGGCATGCCCGACGCGCGAGTCAGAGGGCACGGGAGGCAGCGGAACGCATCGTGAGGGACGAAGTAATAAAGAAATGCCCTTCTATGGCGTGCCAAAAAGTGTCTTGCTGGCGTGGAGACCCGATGCCAGTGATAAATTTAGCTATTTTATATATATATATATATATATATATATATATATATATATATATATATATATATATATATATATGACGTGGTAGATATTCAAATGCCAGCAATATTAATGTTTTTACAAAAAAATGCATATATAGCATTTTGTACCCCGCATGTGAGGAGCATATATGAAATAACATGTAATGCTCTTAGAGAGTGTCGAGACGATGATGATACTCAAGTTGTGGTGTCCCGTGTTCCGATAGTGATGAGAATGGCCTATCTAATGTGAAAAGTCTTCCCAACGAGGAAGTTCCTCCATCCGTCCTTCGCGCCTAAGACAATGCGACCGTCTGTGTCCACCTTGTAGGCACAAATAAACCACAGAGCAAGCAAAATAAGGATGGAGGTAGACAACAAATAGTGTGGTACTTACAAGGCTCTCGTCGCACCACGTTCCACACACTTGACATACAGTACTAGTAGTCATTTGCAGCTTGTAATTGTTTGTCATAGTTGTAGCTATGTACTTTGCTTCTTGATGTTTTCAGCTTCATTGCCTTACATCAACTTTAATAAAGATGATTGTGTGAATCATAATGCTGCAGAGGTCACGGGCTTCATTTTTTTCTAAATAAACACGCTAAACAGAAAATATTTTGTAAAAAGGGAAAGAAAAAGTAAGAGCAACTAATATTAAAAAATTGGCTAAAAACGCTCTAGTAGAATTGACATACCATTTCAATTGCCATAATATATATGAAGACCACTCCAAATTGAACCGGAAAGCGTACATATTTGACGGTTTGGGTGGGCAGATATAGAGTGCCCTCCATCCACTAAATCTTGGTGTCACAAAAAATCATGATGCGTCCCCGCTTTCATCGTCTCCAATATCCCCACGCCTTTACCGTTTGGTGCCACCTTCGTCGCCCAATCACCACAATTAGGCCTTTGTCGCCATCGTTGAGATGTTCCAGGACTTCCCACGCTTCACTGCAGGCCCACACTTACTTCTCGCCATCTGGTCGCGCCACCCCTTCTAGCACACGGTCCCAATGTGTTCAACGACTTGCCGTGAGGTTAGTTTCCATAAATATTTTGTAGAGTTAGTCTAGCTGCTCATAAATTTTTAAATATATGCCATATAATTCATATTTTGTAGATCATTTGGAGCAAGAAGCAACGATGAAGGACATTGAGAGAGCAATTAGAATGTTGCAAGCAAGGATTGCAACTGTCTGTGGTCCTGCTCATTTCTAAAACAAGGATGTCTTGACAAAGATCATGACATGTTTTATAGGATCATCCAGCCTTGTGGTCATAAAAACCACATTCAACCATTTTTGGGGCGTGACGAAATATTGAAGAATATACCTTTCATCATGAGCTGAAGGAGGGTCTCATTGACCATCATTAGTAGCAAGCTTAGAGATAGTGTGTTTAAATTTCTTTAGATTTCATTTTTTTACTTCAATGATTTCATTGATCAGATTATTTGTTTCATTTGGGAAACAAAATTCGGATTATCAATTGTATTTGATTAATAACTTATGATAATTCTTGTTGGATTGGTGAATGCTTTGATCTAAATTGTAGTAAATCTTTGATCATAAAGTTGGAAATAGTTTTCAACAAAATAGTTTCTCGCCTTAGTGGACCAGATTATTTCCATTTTGTTTACTATTTTTAGGACTGTTGTTTATAGTATTTAATAATTCTAATTATATAAAAATTTACTTTACATAATTTTGTAACACATTCACCATGTATCAAAGGAATCATGAATTTTTTTGCATATTTTTAAAAAAAATCATATATACATTTGTCATTATGTAAGTGACATTTAAAATTATTTCATGCATTTGAAAATATTTATATGACATTTTAAAAACATGAAAATGCATGAATTTATTTAATTAGTATTAAAAATTCGTAGCATTTTAAAAACTTTGCATTTTTAAATACATCATAAAATATGAATAAATGGTCCATTTAAAGAAAATATTTTAAAACTAATTTTTGCATGTCTTTAGAAATTTATCATTACATTTTGAAAAGCAAATGTTCGTTTATAACGTGTTTTGGAAAATGTATAAATTGTGTCAGGAAAATATTGAACTTGTCAATACATAAATGTTCTATTTTTATTTTAAACAGGTTGACACGTAATTGAAAATAGGAAACTAAAAAAAGTAATAGTGAAAAAAAATAAAAAAATAAAATGGTATTATGTTCTTGAAACTTCCCAAAACAGCATTAGTAGGTCAGCCCAGTGAAATAAATGCTTGAGACGATCCCGGCCACAAGTTGATTATCTTCCATCGGCCCCATGGTTGTGTGTCCAAAAGTTCATTATCTTCCTTTGGCCCATCATGATATTTAAAAAATTGTTCAGCCATTCCAAAAATATATTTGTCACATATATTTTTTAAATATTACATAGTATAATAAATATTCATCTAATTCAGAAAAATGGAATCATTAAAAAAAGTACATGACATATGAAATCACATGTTCTAAAAATATGTTTAAGGCATTTAAAAAATGTTTATACAATGTAGAAACAATATTCTCATATTTTAAAATAATTTTTATTATCATTCATAAAAAATATTTAAGGTGTGTTTAAAAATGTTTAACACGTATACACATAATGATCAAACATGTACTTAAAAATATTCATTAGGTCCTTTTTTAACATGTATCAAAAAATTCACGTGTATACAAAATACATATAACTTGTGTTGAAGAAGTTTGGAATGCATTTATAGAAAATAAATTTTAAAATAGAAGAAAACAAGAGAAAGTGTATAAATAAACAGAGAGAAAAAGAAAAAACAGAGATGTATGTTTCTAAAACTGGTCCACTAAGGCGATCGTGCATTCATGCATGTCTCGGATCTAGAGGCGACGCGGAGCTACGCCTCGCTTAAAGCACAAGGATACTGCAAAAGTAAGAAAAAAAACAAAGATAATGCAAAATTCGTTGAAACTTGAATCTTTGATGTCACTTTAAATGCATTGCAGCCACAACGTGTTTCCCGCTCTGAACATGCAAATCTTGTTCGGGATAATAAGCTGCAGGCATAGCCAACTGCTTGAGAGGTTCAGTTACCCATTTTCCCCTTGACAATGTATGCTGGTTCAGTTTAAAAAAAATGGACAGCACATCTGCACCTGTACATTGTGGCACGCGATACTCGTGTCACCGTGCATTCATACCGCAATACTGCGTGCGGCTGCTGTCTCCATGTGGCTTCCCGCTTCATCTTCCAAGGAATGAAGTCTATTTTAAACCTTGAATTCATACGACCCGTCGAAATCAAACCCTGACCTTTAGACCCTTGAAATCGATACCTTGTATTCTTCTTCGACCCCGTACAATCTCGACCCTAGATCAGTTTGTAACACCGAGAAAAGGGGTTATCCGGCGGGATGTATGGCTACTCTCACTGACAACATTGGCCCGTCTGTCAAATCCATCTTCTATCCCCACCTTCTCCTATCCCCAAAAATAGCACGCCGCAAGGGGAGGCGTTGCAGCCGTGCAACTGAACGGGCATGAGTACAACATTGACTACGATCCATTTTCATAGGTGACCTTCATCAAGACCATCTCCAAACCAATATAAATAAAAAAATATCATTTTATTTAAGGATAAGAAGGAGCTAGAAAAAATGTGGAGAGGGTATTAGGAGGGTGTTTGGTTGGGCTGTGAGATGTGGAAAAGCTGTTGTGGGATGTAAGCTATGGGAAAGCTGCTGCGCTGTGAAAGTTGTTGTGGGCAATGTTGCTGTTTGGTAAACTGGATGCCTCAGCTGTGGCTTTCGTGTAAAATGTCTGCAATACCCCTAAGATGTTGAAATAATGATTGTGTACTAATATAATAATGTAATCTATTTTAGATAAGTTATCCTTATTTACTTTGTCCATCTATTTCATAGTGAAATAAAGATTACACAACATCCATCATCTATTTCATAAAAAAAGATCATTCCACCAAAAATACATATGCATATGACCTACTGTACACATAATCAACCATATGTATGTATTTTTTACTCATAGAATCACACATAGTATTATACTATCCATCTCAAATCCCGGTGCTATATTGTTGTGAGGAGGCCGTGAGGGAGAAGCTGCTGGCTGGAGGTGAGGACGGATGTCGTGGGGCGTCTGGAGGTGGTGCCGGCTGGAGGGGAGGCGTGGGGCGGCTTCCGTGGGGTAGCTGGAGGTGAGGACAACTGTCGTGGGGGAGACCGGCGGTTGGAGATCGGGAGGCGGCTGGAGGTGGAGGAGACCGGGGCCCTACGTTCACCGGAACCGGCCCTAGCGGCGGGAGATGGCCGGATTGGAGACGCTCATAACCCTAGCGCCGCCACCGTGTTGTTCCATGGCGTGAGATGAAGGGAGGCTGGTGGGGAATGGTTCGGGGTGGGGAAACCGGTTCTCCACTCTCTTTATATGGGATGGCATCTCTTTCGTAAATTTTGCGAAGTGGCAGGGATAGGGTGGGCTTTCTCTTTTTTTTGAATTTAAAATGGACTTCCATTAAACTGGCACACCTAAATAGTTTTCCAAAGTAGTAGTGATACAAATGGGAGCAGAAGCATCCGAAAAGGAGTCAGCAGACACAGAGGTTGCTCCCAAGTTTGCAAGCTTATGGGCAGCATTGTTACAGTTCCGACGGCTAAAAGAGAAACTAAAAGAGTCAAAGTTCAAAATACAAAGGCTTCGAGCCTCTACAACCAGCACTCCGATTGTTGATTTGTCATAATCTTTGCTCTTCAGACCCTGGACCAAATTTGAGGCATCAGATTCGAAGACAACCCGGCTGGCACCCACTCTACACGCACCTTTGATTGCGGCCAAACAGGCCACAGCCTCCGACTGCAGAGCACTCCCCAGGTTATTCGACTTTCCCGCACCAACAGCAACGAAAGTGCCCTCCTGATCGCGGATGACATAGCCCCATCCTCCGTCGCCGGAGTCAGCATTAAAGGAGCCGTCAAAGTTGATCTTGACAAAATCATCAGGCGGTTTTGACCACTTGTAAGTGTCATGTGGTTTTGCTGGCTTCTCTTGCTTCCGAAGAGAAGGGGCTTTCGCTTTTACGTGCAAGAAATCTGCAGCTGCACACCAAAACCGAATAAAAGCTAGCTGTTTGGTTGGGCTAGCAGCTTCTAAGTGTGGAAAGCTGCTTAGAAGCCCAACCAAACACCCTCTTAGAGCGCTCCTACCTCAATTTACAGTTGTGCGATGACCTCCCAAAATTTGGGATCTGAAAACCTTATGAAAAGCGATGACATGTTATGTGATCATGCACAATATAATAGTGAAAGGATGAAGATGAATATGCTGCAAAAAAATTAAACTTTGAAAACATGAATAATCATGTTCAACCTCCACCTTACAATCCGATCACATATGCACCATCTCTTTCTAATTTGTCGTCGCCATCATGGGAAGGGTTCTGCTGTCAGGTACAAATGTGATCGGGTTGTAAGGTGAAGGTTGAATACCACGCCTTTTTTTATTAGAAATGGGGAAATCCCCAGCCTCTGCATCGGCTGATGCACATAGCTTAAATTATTACAAAATTCAGGAGGTTTTCAAAGTTTACAACTCAAGCATCGCATAAGGTTGAGACATGTATCAACCATCTAAACAAGGACAACATTTAGACCACTACGCCTAGAGTCATCTAGAATACTGCCACATAGCCCGGGAAAAGAAGCCCTGAGCGACCATCAGGAGTCGGACAGACCCAGTAATCATAAGTTCTCGTTGGTCCTGGGGTAGAAGATACGCCCAAAGCTGAATCCAATGTGCAGACATATGGATAACCTGCATGATATGAAAATTCGAAGATTTATTAAAAACAAGATTGTTTCGACAATTCCAAATTGACCAACATATCGCTGAAACGCCAATGCGAATTCTATATTTGGTCCTCTTATCAATACCATTCAACCAACTCCCAAACATGTTTGTGATATTTTTTGGAGGTGGAATATTATAAGTGCTAAAAACAACACGCCAAACGAGTTGAGAAAATGGACAAGAAATAAAAAGGTGTTCAGTTGTCTCCTCCAAACCACAAAAAGAACACTTTGTACATCTTTTTCACTTTCTTTTAGCCAGGTTATCCTTAGTTAGCAAGACTTTTCTCTTGAGGAACTACATAAAAATCTTTATTTTCAAGGGTATTTTTATTTTTCACAGATATTTGTGTAAGTATGTCGTATGGCCATTCATCAAATCCTCATACATCGATTTAACGGTGAAATTTCCATTTGTATTTAGACTCCACACAAAAGTGTCATCATTATCCGTTAAATGAACATCCATCAATCGGAGGCAAAGCTGAGACCAAGCATCCCATTTGTCCCCGAGTAAAGCCCTTCTAAAACTAATGTTCAGAGGGGGTCCAGCATCCAAAACATCATAAACAGAAACTTTTTTTCGTTGGGTAATGTTGTAAAGTGATGGATATTGATGCATTAGAGGTGCGTCACCTAGCCAAGTATCTTCTCAAAATTTAGTAGATACCCCATTTCCAATTTTAAATGAATACCACGCCGTGAGAAGTGTACATGTGCTTGACTGTGACTCTGAGCTCTTTGTTTGCTTGTTGTCCGATCGAGCCGGACATACGCCGGCGTTTCGTTCAAGCCACGCCGGCCTTGTCTATCTATCACCTATGGTGTCCGGACAAGACGACAGTGATCAACTGCTTAACAAATACGGTAAGCACTACTATCAACAAGTACGTCGATGCACCTTCCTTCAAGCCTTCAAGGGAAACCCAGTGCTTGTCCTCCTTGATCCATCGCACTTAACTTAAGCACGGCGTCTCGCCATCACTAGGGAATCTCTGTACTTTTGTCACTTTGTTGCTTGCCAGCATGAACCACTAGACACTTGTACCTTGGGCCGTGTTTGGTTGCTTGCCTTGCACATGCGTTGCACCTGACATACAATTTTTGTAGCGTTTGGTAGACTGCACGTCTATCTGGGCTAGGCTCGATGGATGCAAAATAGGCCTCTCATTCAGGCTGAGCTCGCACGCAGAATCGCTCCGTTTCCGCGCGCCAGGCTGAAGTATCGAGCGGTTCCTCCCATCCTTCGTCCCTGTAGTGTGACGCAGCGCCACCGTCCTCAACCTCTCTAGCCCAGCATCGCCGCCGTCCTCGACCCATCTCCGTCGTCGTCTTCGACCAAGCGCCGCCGCCGTCCTCAACCAAGTGCCGCCGCATGCCAGATCCTGGCTCCTCATGCCGTCACGAGGAAGGATCCCATCGTCTAGAGCCGCCAAGCGCCAGATCCCATCTCCCAACGTTCCTGCTTGCGACCTCTTCCCATCGCACAGGGCCAGACGGCGGTCTCATATGGCGAATCCGGACAGTGGCTCCGGCTCGGTTCCCTACTCCTTTGCTCCCCTTACTCCTGCTTCTCGTTCTCCTCTCATTGCCCCAACTCGTTGGAGGCGCTCCGCGCGGCGGCCGACCGAAGGGCCGCGTCACCAGCCATGCAGGAGGGGGCGGCCGCCGAGGTGCTCCATCGGCTCCTCCGCTTCCACGCGCTCAACTTTCGGTTCCGGTGTTCCAAATCGATCCCAAGGTTGGAGCTAACATTCATCGACCCCGGATACTAACAACGAGATTGGAAAGAAATAGCAACCCGTACAACTATATGGTACAAATTCACCAAACACTCATCTCGTCTAAATTTTGCATCAACTCAACCAGGTTACACTCACCCAGGTTCCCCCATGCAATTCACTCCAAAGCCACCAACCAAACAAACACGCCCTTGGTTATGTCGACCTGCGCTCAATGCACGCATGCAACTGCTAGTGCCACGCGAAGTAGGTCAATCATTACCCCTCGTGGAGGTCACTCATGCACGTTTCGAGCGCGTCAAGTGTCACATTTTGGTGTGTTTTGAGGTTTTACTTTAGGGCATCTTTAATGGTTGTAAAATATGTGTTGGTAAGACCTCCCGCAATGGGTAGTATCATACACTAGTATCATGCACATGATACTAGTGCATGATACTACCTTCACAATGCATAGTATCATATCTTAGTATCATAAGTAGTAATATTTATTGACATGCAAGACACATAGTAGCTTAGCATTTATTATTATACGGTATCATAATATGATACTCAACTCTCTCTTTCTTCATTTAATTCTATGCCACATCATCAAATTTTCTTAGTTGGAATGTATGATACTAGCTATGATACTCCCATTGCGGGAGGTCTAAGTTTGCCACCTAGGATGGAATGATGATGTGTCATGCAATAAATAAGGTGAGAGAGCAAATTCCTACTATGTAGATTAACCAACACCTCTTGCACAAGCTCCAAGTTAAATAGAGAGCAACCATATTTATTTTCTCAAATTTTATTGAATGACTTACATACAACCCATTGAAGTACTTTTATGATAGCTCTTGTTGGTTGATGACATGGACAATTTACCATTAACATTACATACAAACTATTGGAGATGCTCTTATACCTCCCGTAATGGGAGTATCATAGCTAGTATTTCCTCCGTCCCGGTTTATTAGGGTCGTAAGCAGCATAAGCATGTCCCTTTTTATAAGGCCTCGTCTTGGGAAGTTGTGTGCATGCATCCTTTTCATTGGTTGCATGAGGAGTTATTGTTGTCAGTCCCATTGCTAGGAAATAAATACACTGCATGCAAGATTTTTCATTGGATGCATGTGAAAACTAGCATATAAGAGAGTGCATTGGAAATGGCATGAAGTGATTAATGTGAGCAAATTACTATGTGCCTTGGTATGAGAGAAATGCTCTTTGGACCTAATAAACCGGGACAGAGGGAGTACCATGCATGCCAACTAAGCAAATTTGATGATGTGACATAGAATCAAATGAAGAAAGAGATGGTTGAGTATCATATTATGATACCGTATCATAATAAATGCTAAGCTAGTATGTGTCTTGCATGACAATAAATACTACTACTTATGATACTAAGATATGATACTACGCATTGTGGAGGTAGTATCATACACTAGTATCATGTGCATGATACTAGCTTATGATACTACCCATTGCGAGAGGTCTTAGGCTGCCTGTAATGGGAGTATCATAGGTAGTATCATATATGCCAATTAGGCAATTTTGATGAGGTGGCATGCAATTTAATGAGGAAAGAGAGGATGTGGTACCATATTATGATACCATGTCATATTAAATGTTATAGTAGTATGTGTCTTGCATGTCAATAAATAATACTATCTATGATACTACCATATGATATTATGCATTACAAAGGTAGTATCATAGACTAGTATCATACGCATGATACTAAGGCTGCCCGTAATGGGAGTATCATAGGTAGTATCATAGATGCCAACTAGGCAATTTTGATGAGGTGGCAAGCAATTTAATGAAGAAAGAGATGATGTAGTATCATATTATGATATCGTATCATGTTAAATGCAGTACTACTATGTGTCTTGCATGACAATAAATACTACTACTTATGATACTACTATATGATACTATGCATTACGGGAGTAGTATCAGGGCACTCCCAATGCTAGTATCTTAGCACGATATCATAGGCATTTCGCTTATGTGGCATAGCACTTAATGAAAAAAAGAGGGAGGTTGTATCTTAACTAAGATACAACCCTTGCACGTGGCCATATGCAAAAAGCATTGTTAAACCAATTACATGTATGCATGAGATCAAAATCATTAAATGTGATACAACCTCTAAGAAACAATGCATTGTGGTGGTTGTATCTTAACTTTTTATTGCTCCTATGATACTGTGCTAAGATACAATGCATTGGGAGAGCCCTCATGCACTAGTATCATATGCATGTTACCAACTTATGATACTACCCATGTCGTGCCCGCACTTTCAATGCTAGTATTTTAACACGTAATCATAGGCATTTTGCTTATGTGGTAGTATTTAATGAAAAAAGAGATGAAAGTTGTATCTTAGAAAGAGATGAAGAAAGATACAACTCTTGCACGTGGCCATATGCAAAAATCATGACTAGACCAATCACATGTATGCATGAAGCTAAAATAATTAAAAAAAGTTACAACCTCTAAGAAATTTTGCATTGTGATGGTTGTATCTTAAGTTTTTATTGCTCTTATGATATTGTGCTAAGAAACAATGCATTGGAAGAGCCCTTAGCCTTCCGCATACGACGAGGAGGAGGCCCTCGAGGAGACCGAGCGGGAGGAGCGCCGGCAGTAGCCGAAGCTTGACGACATATTGGAGGTGACGCTCGTCGTGCTCGACATCGTCGTCTACGCGCCCCTGCCCCTGCCAATGGTTCAGTCATCGCCCCCTTCGCCGTTTGTCGACGACCACGACGCCCAACTGCGTGAGGTCATCCGCGACTTCGTCAGGTCTCGTTGGACGTTCGAATCCAACCCGTCGGATCTACTGCCCTCGCCCGCCCCTCCGCAGGGCTATTGGCCAGCCGGCGTGCCGTGGTCACCGCCGGCCTTCATCAACCTCAGCGAAGACGATGACGGAGACGTGAAGGACGACTAGGGGCCTGGGAGAGTCCCGGCAGCAACTGCGGTGACCTAGGGTTTAGGAGGGTCTTTTTTCTTTTTAAATGTATAATTATGACTTAGCGTACAAAAAATTGGGTTCCAATTTTGCGTGCTTCCTCCATCGATGGGGATTTCGTGACCCAAACGGATACAGGGCAAACATTAGGTCCACTGGGTGACCAAACGAACAAAAATCTGGTCCGTTTGGGTCGCACATTCGGAGTTCCCTTATAGCTCCCTGGCTAACTTCATGTGTTTCACAGCTTCCACCGAGTTGAAATAGAGGTGAAAAGTGATTAAAGAAAGGGAGTTAATTTTCATTAATTACCATGGAAACCTTAAAAGGAATGTAATTTAGAACATATAGTATTTGCTAGGGAGCCTAACACACTGGAATGGAGTACATATATCATAAATCTAATGTTATTAGGTTCATATAAAGTAATAAACCACATAGTAATAAACTATTTATTTTATAAACATTTTGCGAGAGGGGAGTTCAAAGAAGAAAATTCAATTAATAGACAAAATGAAAGCTAAAATAAACAAAACCAGTATTGTTTATTTCTTGAGTACATGTAGATAGCATCGGAAGCAAGTTCATAAAGAAAGTGATTGCGAGGTCCATACCCATCTTTTTTTTATTGGTCCATATCATGTTTTCGTGTGTTGGGCGTAATAAACAACATCCAGCAAGAAACAGTATTATGATGATCCAAGATAAATTATTCCAAAGTTAATGGAGTAAACTTCACAGGCGCGTGCACAGCAACTCAAACAATCGTTCGTGTGACACCAACGTCGCAACATCTATCTACATGGACGCCGCTCCGGCGCTCTCCGGCCACGTGATGGCGATGGGGCTCGTCACATTGTGCGCGCCGTCGCTCCACGTCACGGACCCGAACGAGTACTTGCCGTCGACGATCACCGGGTTCCCGGACACGGAGAGGGTGATCTCGTACGCCAGGCTCCGGTGCTCCTCGTCGAACACCAGCTTGGCCGGCGTCACCTTGGCGTCCACGCCGGCGGGGCTCTCCACCTTGGCCTCGTAGACCGCGCCGGCGTCGCTGCCGACGTTGCTCACCACCCGGTGGTAGGTGACGGAGTCCTTGTACGACGAGAAGACGGCCGCGAAGGCCGGGTAGTTGAGGTCGCCGGAGCGGGCGGGCTTCTTGGAGCAGTCGGCGACGGAGCCGTCCCTGGTGAAGACGGCGATCTGCGAGGGCGTGTAGCCGAGCGCGCAGAGGAAGCCGATGTAGTCGGCGGTGTCCGCGTCGTACACCAGCCCGGGGTTGAGCGCGCTGTTCGGGTCGACGTGGCCGGCGCCGCGCACGAACGGCGTCGACTGCACGCCGGTGGCCAGGTCCTTGATGATCTCGCCGGAGTTGTCCAGGTTGTACGCCGTGGTCATGAGCGCCGACTTGACCGCCGCGGGGCTCCACTCCGGGTGCGCCTGCCGGAGCAGCGCCGCTAGGCCGCTCACGTGCGGGCACGACATGGACGTCCCGGAGATGATGTTGAACGGGACGCGCCTCGGGTCGATCTCCAGGTCCGTGGGGGAGGCCTCGCCGGTCCATGCCGCGAGTATGTTGACGCCGGGGGCGGTGACGTCGGGCTTGAGGATCTCCCTGGCGCGGTAGTTGGGGCCGCGGCTTGAGAACGCCGCGACGCGCGGCGCCGACGGCGACTTCCCGATGACCGTGCCGTGGAAGACGATGGTCGCCGTCGGGGACGGGTCGGTCTGGACGTAGTGCCTGATCTTGTCGCCGAACTTCTGCCCCACCATTGTCGCCGGGATGAGGTGGGAGTCGGCGATGAGCTCCTCGCCGCTATCCTCCGTGTTGGCGAGAATCATGCCGACTCCGCCGGCCTGCTTGACGGCCGCGCCTTTCTCGACACGGGCGTTGCCTCCGCGCTCACAAAGGACGATCTTTCCGGCGACCTTCTCCTTGTCAAGCTTGCCAACGACGCAAAGCCGGGAGCCACAGTCCGCGGCGTACACGACGGGAAGCTTCGTCGAGTTCAGCGGCTCCCCGGCGTACAGCGACACGCCGCCGTACACGCTGCCGTCGCCGAGCACCGCGTCGGCGGGGAACTCGCGGTCGACGGTGGACGCACCGACGGTCAGTATCCACGGCGCGATGTTAGTGGCGGTGTACTCTCCGGGACCTGAGTTACCCGCGGAGGCAGAGACGACGATGCCCTTCTTAACGGCCCCGAAGGAGCCGATGGCGATGGAGTCCCGGAAGAATTCCGGGGCGTAGCCGCCGGAGCCGACGGAGAGGGAGATGACGTTGACGCCATCGCCGACGGCCTCGTCGAACGCGGCGAGTATGTCGGAGTCGTAGCAGCCGGACGCCCAGCAGATCTTGTACGCGGCGATGCGGGCGGTGGGGGACATGCCGACGGCCTTCCCGCGCGCGTAGTCGAAGAACCCGGCGTCGGCCACCGGCGAGCCGGCGGCGGTCGACGCCGTGTGGGTGCCGTGGCCCTCGGTATCCAGCGGCGACTTGGACTCCTTGGACTCGTCGATGGGGTGGCCGAGGCCGGCCTCATAGCCCTTGTAGAAGAACTTGGCGCCGACGAGCTTGTCGTTGCAGTAGGCGGAGGCGTTGAAGGCGGCGGCGGAGACGCAGGTGCCAGTGAAGGAGGAGGGCGGGGGGCCGAGGCCGTCCCCGGCGGGCGAAAAGGAGGCGCGGCCGAGCGGGTAGATCCCGGTGTCGAGCACGCCCACCACGACGTCCGACGCGGAGGGGCCGGACGCGGCGGGGAGCAGCCCGGCGGCGCGGTTGAGGCGGAGGAACTCCGGGGTGTGGGTGGTGTGGAGCTGGCGTGCCTGGTCGCGGTGGACGGACAGCACGCCGGGCTGGGCCGCGACGTGCGCCGCCTGCGCGTCCGTGAGCCGCGCGGCGACGCCGGTGGCGGCGCGCGCGTAGGTGTAGAGCAGGCGGGGGCGCGGCGCGGTGAGGTGGCGCGGGAGGCCGAGGAGGGGGGCGAGCAGCGCGTTGGCGCCGCCGCGCGAGGCGGAGAGGGTGAGCGCCGGGTGGTCGGGCGCGAGGTGCAGGATGTACGTGGACTGCGACGCCAGGGCGGCGGCGGCGGCGACGAAGAGCAGCAGGGCGAGGCAGGGGAGTAGGAGCTGCTGCTTGGTCGCCATGGCCATTGTCGAGTGGTCAATGCGAGCGGATGACGACGACGACGATGGCGATCGGGTTGGTGGGGAACCAATCGGAGGCGATTAAAGGGAGGGAGGGAGGCGGGCCCGTGTGGATGGATGGTGGGGTGTGCGGTCGTGGGGATATTGGATTGGACACGAGAGCGAGCTGGAAATCTAGATCTTCTTCTCGTGGCAGAAGAGAGTATGGTTTCCGTGGAGTTTTGGGTGCCTACGCCACCATGAAAAACATAGCTCAGCGAACGTGGACTCTCTTTGCTCGCTCGTGCGGCGATACGGGCCTTTTATAATTGCAGCAGCGCCACTGGACTGGACTCTCTACTAGCAGTTGCGCAAGCTATCAGGTACGGGGAATTTAAAATTTAAGGACTCGTTTGATTCATAGGAATTTCATAGGATTTTTGTAGGATTTTATCCCATAGAATTTTTTCCTACGTTGTTCTTATAGGAATTTTTTTCATAGGAATTTTTGTACTCCCTCCGATCCATATTACTTGTCTTAAAATGGATGTATCTAGATGCATTTTAGTGATAGATACATCAATTTTAGTACAAGTAATATGGATCGGAGGAAGTACTACTACTTCTATAGGAATCCTAACATTCACTTCAACCTCTTTCTATAATTTCTTCGATGGAATCCTATAGGGTTGAAGTGAACATGCCATTGCAATCCTATTCTTTTTCTGTTCCTATGATTTTCCTACCCTATGAATCAAACAAGCCCAAAAAGGTATTCGTACTTTACAACGCCGACTTTGCTAGAATATTACACGGGCAACTACAAAACTGGAATTAAACCCGGCGAGGGGTCATCGACGCCGACTCCTGCTTGGTGTGACCAAGATATAAAAAAAACCCAACGCGGAGTGCAGCGCAGAGAAGGCGAAATTGAACTCCTCCTACGCCTCCTCCAGGTGTCGCCGACGCCTTCCTCTCTCGTCGCCAACGTCTCCTTGGCCGCGGTGAGGGTTTGTGCGGCGTTGCGCTGACGCTGCACGTAAGGCCAGAGGGCGTTGATGATGCAGTTGAACTCCTCCCACCAGCTTTAGTGGTCACGGGTGAGTGCATCGTGCGCGCATGCCTGCATCGACCGCCCTAGGTCGACGGGAGGACGTGTGGGGACGCGGGAACACCCTACCTTGTCGTTGTTCCGTCCCGCTTAAACGACGTACTGCGGTCGCGGCCACCGGGGCTGCTAGATCCCCATGTGCCATCGCAATTTCTCGTCGGCGAAAGAACAGGTTGCGGCGGCGAAAGGGAAAGAGAATGCGAGACGACAACCCTATCTGCCCTTTCGCGCCGTAGATATAGCGAACGAAAGACGTTTTTGCGGGCCACTCTGTCAGAACCCTCTGTTAGGTAATGTGCTAGGGTTAGCAAGTCTCTTGCATCTTGTTAAAATTTTAAAAAAAATCTTTGAAATCAAAATCAAAAACAAAATGGGAGAAGGAAACCCCCCAGTTGAATTAATTCAAAAGGCCAGACGTGGAGAAGTTGCCTACCAACTTGAACTACCCCCGCACCTTTTCCGAGTACATGATGTATTCCATGTGTCCCAACTCAGGCGTTGCTTCAAGGACCCCATCTGCGAAGTCGACCATGAAACGCTTGATCTCCAAGATGACCTTTCTTATCGAGAATACCCCGTTCGTATTCTTGATTCCGCAGAGCGTGTCACTCGTCGTCAGAAGATTAGGTTTCTGAAAGTGCAATGGTCACACCACTCTGAGAGAGAAGCTACGTGGGAAAGAGAAGACCGCCTCAGTGCCGAGTATCCCTCCTTCCTCCCGCAGACTTCTGAATCTCGGGACGAGATTCTGTTGAGTGGGGGCGAGTTGTCAGAACCCTCTGTTAGGTAATGTGCTAGGGTTAGCAAGTCTCTTGCATCATGTTAAAATTTCAAAAGAAATCTTTGAAATCAAAATCAAAAACAAAATGGGAGAAGGAAACCCCCCAGTTGAATTAATTCAAAAGGCCAGATAAATATCTTCTCCAAAAATTCATGTTAGATTTTTGAAAAGTCTTATAAATGAGTGTGATCACATATCAAGTGATGTGGGACCCACCCCATGCTCATAAATTTTTCAAATATTCAAACAGTGCCTTGGAATTAATTAAAAACCCCTATTTGATTTAAAGTTCAAATTATTTGAATTTTAAAAATGTTCAAACTTTACAAGTGGCTAACCTAGTATTTTGTGATGCCACATAAAAAGTTTCAGCATTTAATAAAATGCCTAGCTATTTAATTAGCCCAGCAAAACAAAAGACAGAAAAGAAAACAGAAAATAAAAAAGGAAAAAGGGCTCGCAGGCAAAAGGGCCCAACTTACCGAGGCAGCCCAGCCCAGGGGCAAGCCCGTCTTCTTCCTCGCGCCAGCCAGGCTGCTGCCGTCGTGGCGAGCATGCCGGCGACGCCTGGCCACCTCCTGCTTCCCCCGCGCCACATCTTCACGCCTGGAGACGCCCAGGAGCTTCCACGTTCCATTCCCCCCCTCCACGGACACTCTCCCTGTCTCCCTCGCCGATTTCGTCGACACCCGTGAAGAACGCCAGAGCACGCCGCCGCACCTGCATGGCCAGTGAGCCTGTCGAGCGTCACCGCCGTGTCCATCCTCTTCCTCGTCGTCGTCTACGTCTTCCAGTGCAGCGAATCGAACCCGGAGCCCTCCTAGCCGCCGGAATCGAGCTCGAGCCGTCGCCGGACCCGAAGGACGCCATCGTCGATTCCGTCGCCGTCGAGCCACCCCAGCCCTCGCCGCCACCTCCGTCGAGTTCCTGGTGAGCAGGCGGTCCAAACCCCTCTCTCCCCGCCCCTTATCGTTGTCTCCTTGTCTATCCGCCATGGAAGCCGAAGTCCCTCGCCGCCACGGTCGTCGTAGTCGATCACCAGTAAGGCAAACGATCTCGGGGGCATGTCCACCGTCTTCGCCTTGCTCCTCTGCGTCGATTGCGAGCATCACCGGCTCAAATGGTGCCCCGTAGCCGAGTTCACCTCGAGCCAGCAGCTCCGCCGCCGCTAGGGCTCGTCGTCGCCGTCAAACCAGTGCCTCCCAGCCCCCCCCCACTTGGTTCCATTCGATGCGCAGCACCAAGAGCGAAGTCTCGGTGGTTGCGGCGCTCGATTTGGACCACGGGAGCGCCTTTCCGTACAGCGCCGCCGCGGTTCTGGTCACCGGCGGCTAGCCGCCGGCAAGTCCGACGTGGCCGGGGTGATTAGCACCTAATCCACCCCCCTAATGACCCCCAGAGCCGATGACATGTGGGCCCAGCCCCTGACTAAACACTGGATTAAGTTTAAATCGTTGAAATTGAAATGAATTAAAGAAATTCCAGAAAATCCAGAAAATAGCTCAAACTTTGGAAATTCATAGAAAATTCATATTAACTCCAAATTGGATAAATAATATATGAAAAATGATCAGGAGAAAATAAGTTATCCAAATATCCAACTTTCAACTTTGTTTGAGTTGATTTTAAAAGGTGATCAGTAGCATTTGCTATTTGATTTAAATGGAATTAAATCAAATTCAAATCAAAAGTTTTTGCAACTTGAACCATGGCAACATGCTACATTTCACTTACACATCAGAGGCATATCATACACATTTCAAAATGGTTCAACCTGATCAAACAATGTCAATTGTAACTTGGCTAAAATGAATTCAAATTGGAGTTTGAATTTGCAATTCAATTTGCAATATACCCCATTTAAATGGAATTGCCTCACACATCAAAGCATATACATCAAGTTTCAACCTTCCATCATGTGATTGTCCATTGTATTTACTTTGCTACCTTGTTTGTTGTTTGTCGAGTAGAGGTGGAACCGGAGCAGGAGGCTGCCCCCTTCGTTGAAGACCCCGAACCCGAACCTCGTCAGCAAGGCAAGCAAACCCCCATTGATCATGTCGATAAAATCCCACTTCCCTCGCATGTCTCGCTTATGCATTATATAGGATGATTACCATGCTACGTTTCTACCGCATAGATGAACCCATTCCTTTGCATGACCTATCATTTGTCACAGTAGTAGGCAAAACCACAATCCTAGCAAATGTAGGAGTTGATTGATATCATGTGGCCCCTGCAATTGTTACTGCTTATTGCATGCTTAGAGTTATACCATGATGATACTGTTATGTGAGTCGGGATGGTAGTGATCATGATGATGATGGTAGAAAAGTGTTGGTGAATCTACCTAATACAAGGTGAACGATGAGAGGATGTGTAGGAGTACACGGTGGGTTGTCTCGTTGAACACCGCCTTAAGTCCGAGTTCTTGTTTGGTGATCCAAGATGAAGAGTACAACCACACATTGGGCTCACTGGCCCCTCTCAGCTTACTAACTCATCCCTTTCGATGTCCAGATGTCGCAATAGTTCGAAGTTCTGGTAGGTCTGTGGCCTGGATGCTAAGTGAGAGAACGGCTCAACCGAGACCGGCTTATGCACCACACACACATCACTTGGGTCCACTTCGGTAAACCGGCCGGGTTCACGATAGTGGTAGCCAACCCAAGTAGGCGGCTCTCTCGGACTAGATCGGCTATGAGGTAACAGTTGTGGTGAGCATCCTCGCTGGCACCCCTTGAATGGTGTCGAGATCAAAGGCGGTAAATGATGATCATGTGTGTGTAGCGGTACACCCCTGCAGGGTTAACAAAACTATTCGAATAGCCGCGTCCGCGGTTAAGGACTGCTTGGAAAGCTTAGCTTGATTATTAGACAACTTGAACTGGATACTTCTAAAACACACCAAGATAAGTGTGAGTGCTATGGCGTGCTTTCTCGTGGGGAAGTCGAGGAAGGCACCATAGTGGTGTAACTGGTTGGAGAAAGTAGTGGACTCGTGTACGCTTCTTACCTCAAGTCTGGTACTCGTAGTTCAGGACTAGCCAAGTCAAAGATGGCACTTCTGCAAATGAAACCCCACCTCCCTTTACCTTGATACATATGCATGAGTAGTATAGCTCCTATGTAAGTCTTGCTGAGTACGACTTTGTACTCATGTTTGCTTAATCTATGTTTTAGATGAACCCACTGACCCCGAAGGTGGCTTCTTCATCGAGCTGGACGACTGAAGATCAAGCTAGTCTAGTCCCAGTCAGACGACTGGTTCCCTCGTGGAGGGCTTGTGTTTAAATAAGGTTTCTTAAGCCATTTGTTAAACTTGTCTGTACTCAGACATACTTTGCTTCCGCTTGTTGTTCTAATGTTGGATCACATACTTGTGATCTCTATGTGCACTCTGTAAGAGTTATCAATAAAATGTATACTTTGTAGAGAATTGCAATGATACCTGCTGTTCATACAAGGCATGTGTGCTGCGTGTATGTTTATAACATGCATGTCTTTGTATGGGTTTTCGAGACCTTAGTTGTGATCTGGCTGGCGGTCTTTCATACACCAAGTGGCCCTTAGATGTGCGCAGCTTGGGGCATCGCGATGCGATTGCTCGAGACTCCGTCTCGTGCACACTTTGTGGTATGATCGAGCCCTCCCTAGACCTCGACTAAGTGATCGGGCTGGAGTAAGTCTATGTAAGAGTTATGAGATAGTCGATAGTATGGTTGAGGCGACTTGTCTTTGAATATGGGAGTTCACCACCCATATCATTAGACTTGTGTGCGGACGATGAGGACCCATCTCAGTTGATCATCCGGCCTGGATAGGATGCCCCTCACGTACGATGCTTTCCGAGAACGTTCTGTGCTTGGCCTTGTCTGCTTAGACAAGTGGGTACGGTTCTCGGCTCTCCATATGACTATGTCTTAACTGGACTTGCATACGCTAACCCCGGGTCCCGACACACTCGCATTATTTTTACGGGCCGCACGAAAAATGACAGCTCTGTTTTGACCCGAAAAATCCCGCATATATACGACCGGCGGCAGGATAGCGCATCTGCTACAGTGCCCAAAGAGCATTTCCAACAGGCGCGCTATATAATTTTTACAGCGGCCAAGACAACTTTTTTGCGCACGGGAGCGACGAAGAGGTTTTCAAATGCACAAAAATACAGCATCCAATCCGGTGGTTCCACGCACAACCGTTCAAATTTGTCCAACGCGTACAATCCGATTCACAAAATATGCAACGCGCGATGCAGTTTTGCCTAGTGCTAGTTAATTTTTACAGCGTCTGCTGAAGTACTGTTTTTAGCTTTGCGCGCTAAATAGATGATTTTTTGTGCGTGTTGCATATATAGCGCTTCTATTAGAGACGGTTTAATACTAGTGGTTGTTCGTGTTTTGTTGTTGTGGTGGTTGTAGACTTTCGTGATTGTTCGTGTTAGCAAGCAACTCGGACAGACAAAGCTGCAGATTCCCCTAGTGATCGCGATCGGCCAACTTTAATCTTCTTAATTATGATTACGAGGGGCAGTCAGCCGGGAAAATGTGGTCCTGTTGGAGTGAGGTGTATCCATTGTGTGCTAAGGGCAACTCAAATGGCGTGATTCAAATAGATCTAAATTTGATCTACATTTTGTTCGTTTGGATCGATCCGACAGATTCAATATCCGATCCATGTTCGCTGGCATCACGGGACATTCAACGATACCGGAACAATATAAATTAGATCGAAAATAATAATTTGAAAAATCCCTAAAAAATTAATTATACAATAAAATAGCCCTAGATGGCACTAGTCCTTACCGTCGGTCGTTGCAGGTCATGTTCCCGGCCTCTACTCGTCGTCGACATCCCCGTTATCGTTGCAACAGAAGTCGATGAACGGGAGCAGCGACCACGACACGCCTTGGGGCCAGTAGCCTTGCGGCGAGGGCAGATGGGGCGACGAAGGCGGCATTGATGGCTTCGGAGGCCAGAACGTGAACGACGGCGCATCGAAAGACCAGCGCGTCCCCACGAGGACGGTGGCGGCAGTGGTGGGTGAAGAGGGGGCGGCGAGGGCCGTGACAGATCCTCGTACCACGATCGTGGTGGCGGCGGCGCATAGACTGCGGCATCAGGCTCGGCGGGCATCTGATGACCCTCAACGTAAAGGGATCTATTATAGCGTTTTCGATAAGTAAGAGTGTCAAACCCAACGAGGAGCGAAAGGTATTGATAGGTGATAGTGGCCAAGAAATAACTGCAAACACTGAAAGGTAACTTTTTAGGGGTTTTCGATATAAGCAACGATAAGATAAAAGCAAACAAAGTAAGTAGCACTGAGGAGCAGCAAGTGGCCCAATCCTTTTGTGCAAAGGATAAGCCTGACAACTAAACTTATAAAAACTAAAGCGTTCTTGAGAACACATGGAAAGGTAGTCACGTGCTTTCGCCATACTCCGTGTCGAAAACAAGTGTTGTGCTGATAAGTGTTGAGTGGGTGGATCTATGCTAGCACACTTTCTAGGCTAAGATAAGTGCACTCTTATGATTAAACATCTTGCAAGCATCCGCAAATACAAGATAGAAATTAAGTCAAAGCCTAACCACAGCAATAAGATCAAGGATCCATTACTCCCTTGTGCAAAAGTGTGCAAACTGGGGTTCAGGTTTCTGTCACTCCGGCAACCCACCGTAAGCATTCTTAATACACAATGTATTCCCCTAGGTCCTTAAGAAGGCGAAGTGTTGAGTGTTCGACTCACTCAACACCACTAGGAAAATAACAACACAACTTAAATATCAAACAACACAAATTACTTCAACATCATATGACTACTAGCAATTAGACTTCTCCCATGTCCTCAAGAACTAAAGTAACTACTCACAAGACATAAATGAGATTATGATCAGAGGTGATAAATATATGATAAACAGTCTGGACATAATGGTATTTCTCCAACAAAACTCAATAGCATTCACCACAAAGGAGTAATCAACACCAGTAGAGTAGAGAGGATAGATAGTATGGATTACAACACAAGATGAGCTTGTGAAGTGAGATTGGATGGTGGTGGAGATGGTGCTGATGTTGGGGATGATGTTGATGAGGATCTCGATGATGCCCGTGACGATGGTGATGACGATGGCGATGATCTCCCCTTCCGGGAGGTGATCTCCTCGGCGGAATCTGCCCGCCGGAGAGTGATGGCTTCTCGCCCTTCGTTGGTGAGCCCCAAGTGGAAGGCGTGATGTAGCACAACAGCAAGTTTCCCTCGGTGAAGATACCAAGGTTTGTCTCCAGTAGGACTCCAAAGATGATAAGTAGGTGTCAGCGGCGCGACTGACGTGGATCTGCACACAGACACAGATAACTTTGTTCCCAACGAAGTTCAGAGAGGTTGTCAATCTCTCCGGTCTTGTTGTTCACAAAGGGTAAAACACAAGGGATAATGATAGCAATTGAAAGTAAAAAGCAGAAAAGTAAAGATAGCGTGAAACAGTAATAAGGATATGGACCGGGATACGTGATGTTCGCTAGTGATGTCTCTCTCCCAAAAGACGATAAAACTGCTATGCGAGGTAAACAAATTACAGAAGGGCAATTGACAGGATTATGAACGCACCGCAATGCTCACTATGCTACAAAAGAAAGGAAGAGGCTCAAAAGCACGGGCAGTACGCCAAAATAAGTAGACCGTAATCCAACTGCATCTACTAGTAATCATCCACCTTGAGATATCTATCCAGAACATCTCGCTGGTATTAAGTTGCGAGCCCCACCCAAAGTGTAAACCCAAAGCAACAGACAACTGCATTAAAAAGAACTTTGCGTAAAGTAAACAATCCTTGCAACCGCGGTTACAAGGACCGTTGTTTTCCCCCTTGTGGCAACAACACATCCCCTAGACTCATGTTTCTGTCACTCAAGCGTGTCATCGGGGGGCATGAACCCACAATCGAGCATAACGTTCCCTCTTGGAGTCACTACCTACTACTTGGCCAAAGCAATAAACAACAACAGAGAACATGCAAGAATTACTTAGGAACAAAAATATAAGAGATAAAAACCAACTATATTACTCTATCACAATCTGAACATAATCTCATAATCCATCAGATCCCATCAAACTCAGCATAGCAATAGCAGAAAGATTACAAAAGTGTCTCGATCATGTAGGGCAGCTCACGAGGTCTAAACCATGAAGAACAAAGAGGGGAGGAGAACATCACATAGCTACTGATCACGGACCCATGGTCCAAGGAAAACTACTCACAAGACATCCGGGGAGCATCCATGGTGGAGAGGAGACTCCCGGAGGTCAATCCTCCCTCCGGCAGGGTGCCGGGAAGAGGTCTTCTGGTGCTCCCGATCTTGGAAGCGCGGCGGCGGAGGAACAGAGGCGAGTTTGTGAAATAGGGTTTTGTCTTCGGAGTTTCCCCGTGACGGAGAATAAATAGGCGAAGGGGGGCAGCCAGAGGTGGACCAGGGGCCCCAGGCGCCCCCCTGGCGCGGCCAGGGGTGGGGCCGCGCCGGGTGGCCGCCTGGGCCCCCCTGGCTCCCCTTTGGCCCCTCTCGGGCTCTTCGCGAAGCTTCCTTCACGCTGATTTTTTATCTGATTTTTCCCGAATTTTTCTGGCACTTTTTATATGGAGGAAAACTGAAATAGAAAAACAACAGAAAACAGGAACTGGCACTGAGGTGCACTGAGTTAATAGGTTAGTCCAAATATGATCAAAAGTGTATGAAAGTGTATCTAGATCATAGCAATATCACACAAAACATGCATGGAGCAAACAGAAATTATAGATACGTTTTGGACGTATCAGAGAACCCTTTTCTTCTCTGTAGGTTTCCGCCACGGAGCGGCGGCGGAACTCCGTGATGGCTTCTCTTTTTAGGGTTTTCGCGTAACAAGGAGTATATAGGCCAGAGGGGGGAGACGGGAGTGGCCCCAGGGCTCCAAGCGCCCTCCCGGCGCGGCCAGGGGTGGGGCCGTGCCAGGTGGCCGCCTGGGGATTCTGTGGCCCCCCTCTGGTCTCTCTTCGGCGAGTCTTCGTTATTCTTATGGAAAATACCCCCCGTCGATTTTTAGGTAATTTGGAGGTATTCTTCTTCATCAACTCAGCGTCCACTTTTTACCGCTGAATCCTGCGTCTGCTGCTTCGGCACCGGAAAGTTGCAATCTGTGTAAAATAAGCCAAAAAAACATAATAACATCATCGTAACATGAAATATATCAATGAATAAGGATGAATTACGATATAAAATAGTGATGCATTTTGGACGTATCAACTCCCCCAAGCTTAGACCTCGCTTGTCCCCAAGCGAAAGTTGAGCTCGGTAAACCTATCCACAAGTTTAGAGAGTGAAGTGTCGATAAATAAAATACGGACAAGAAGCATCATGATCTTTTCACCAAACTCAAACATCCTGAGCAGTAATCTCCAACTCATAAAGCCCTTATGAAAGAGTAATAACAATTATAATCAAAAGTAGGGCTAAGAAAACTCATTAAATCATGGCAAACAAGTCCTTTCGTCAAGGGACAACTAAAAGTTTTTACCTTTGCTCTTTCTCTTTATATTTTGAAGTGATGATTTGGAACTTTTTGAAAGAACAAGCTATTAGTCATGAAGTGTAAATGCTAACACAAAGGAAGATGTTTGCTTGGCAAAGGCTTTTACAAACAACTTACTTATCAAGAGATAATGTCAACAATGATATGGCATGGCAAAACTTTAATGCATCATTATATTGATGAATCTTCATCAGCATCAAGTGTCTATTCTCTTTGGCAAAGGAGGAAGTAGGGAAAACTGACTCAACATAAAAGTAAAGGAACTACAGCCTTGTTAAAGGCAAGCAGGGAAAACTCAAGTGCTATCCTTAGATCAAACAGAATGAAAACAAGTTTTGAGAGGTGCATGATTTGTCAACGAATGCTAATAGATAACTCAATTGCTTCTCAGATTGGATAAGTTTCGAGGAACGGCTCCCAAACGGGGACGATCACATCCCCGCAATCTCCTTTGTTTATCACTGCCAAAGTTTGCTGATTTCTCATGAACAAAGCGTGAAGGAGGGTTGTTGGTTGTGATTATCTTTTGTAAACTGGGCGCACTCATGCCAGTTCCTCATCGTATTAGGGGATTGCAGATTAGACATGCAATCCCGAGGTAAAACTTGTCCAACTTAAGAAGGTCATGAGTTAACTACTACTTCCTCATGAGCTAAAACAGGGGCACAAAACAGAAGATTTTGAACATCGAAGGATAACACAAAAATTATATGCTTTAGAAGTGGTAGTGGAATACCACGAATAGGAAGGTATGGTGGACTCATCTGGAAGGTACTGGTTTCAGGGTATGGATGTACAAGCAGAATTCCGCTTAGTACAGGGGTTTGGCTAGCAAAGGCTTTGAGAGAACAGACAAATGATGATGACTTGGATGCAAAGCAATATAAAGCATAAACATTCAAACAAGCATAACACATCAAGTTGTTTTCCTTGTCAACATAACACTACAAGCATAATAACAAAGAGGGTTTTGGCTATGTCGCTACTTTGAGAAAAAGAACATGCTTGTTTTTATGACCAAAGCTATGTTTGCCAAGATTAAATAAAGTTTTCAAAGCCATACCTGATATAAGGTTAATACTCCCCATAAGAATCATCATAAGGTCGATTGCGTGAAGAGAATACCGAGTGCAGCGAAGGGATCAATAGACTTCTCATTAATATTCCATCATAGACGACTCCACACTCACAGATACATAACTTTCCAGAAAGGAGTGATAGACCTCAAAGCAAACACCTATTTTATAAGATAACTTCCCTAGACATGATACGACTCTACTTGACTCTAAAAGACATAGATAAAGATAAAAATACCGGGCACTCCCCCAAGCTTGGAACAAGCTAAGGGGATGCCATTACCCAAGGATATTTACTCCTCATCCTGTTGTTGTTGTTTCTTCAGATCCCTGATGACACGGAGAAGGGTTCGGTTCTCTGACTCCAAGACTTTCACCTGTACTTGTAGCACACGGAAATCTTCACAGAGTTGGTTGGTGATGCAGTAGGCCTCGGAGATGGTGGAAAGCATACGTTGGTCTTCAGGTGAAGTGGGGGCCCCTGAAAGGTTAGGAGAAAGACCATAATGAGGTTGGACAGATCCCACCATAATGGGATTGCTTGGGCCTCCTTGTTGTGGTGCGGTGATAGTCTTGACTTCCTCCCTCACGGCGCGCTCCATCTCCGCTTGTCTTGCGGCAGCTTCTTCTTCGGTAGCCCAATCGACGTGCTTCCCTTGATTGGGATCCTTCTGGACCTGACGTAGACGCCATCCCAAGAAGTCCTCTCCGCTCGAACCACAAGAATACATCTCTACTACTCAACTTTCAGCCCTGGCAGAAACAGCTCGAAAAGAAAACACACGAAATCGCGAGATACGCTGCCGGAACGATCCGGGCAAATATATAACAAAAAATTCTGCACAGAAAGGAAGGTAACAAGTCAAAGCGGAGTCGGAGACGGGCTCCGGGGTGCCTAGGCGGCCTCCTGGCGCGGCCAGGGGTGGGGCCGCGCCAGGGGGGCGCCTTGGGCCCCCTGGAGCTGGTCTCCGGCTCCACTTAGGCCTCAAATTTTCTATATTTTGCAAAAACTCATAATTTGGAACTTTCATGACGGTTTCGCGATGTTTCCTTACCGTAATACATACCTTTCCTTATTCTGCTTCTGCTGGTGTCTGAAACAGGGCTGCTACATTTCTTCATGAGATTTTGTGTATACCAAATCCACATCAACATTGACAGGATTTCCTGCTATGTAATGCTTAAGTCTTTGCCCATTCACCACTTGAGGTTTGGTGTCTTCGAAATTGTTAATCTTGATCGCACCCGAGCGGTAGACTTCCTCAATATGAAATGGCCCTTCCCACCTGGAAAGTAGTTTACCTGGAGAAAACCTGAAACGGGATCTAAACAACAAAACTTTATCACCAACATTAAATTCACGTTTCAAAATCCTCCTATCATGCCACTTCTTTACCTTTTCCTTGAATATTTTAGCGCTCTCGTAAGCTTCACTTCTCCACTCATCTAGAGAAGTCAAGTTCATGAGACACTTTTCACCAGCTAATTTCGGGTCAGCATTAAGCTCTCTAATAGCCCAGAAAGCTTTGTGTTCTAATTCTAATGGAAAATGGCAAGCCTTGCCATACACCATCTTATAGGGAGACATGCCCATGGGGTTTTTGTAAGAAGTTCTATACGCCCACAAAGCATCTCCTAACTTATTTGACCAATCCTTTCTATTTCTATTGACTGTCTTCTGTAAGATCAACTTGATCTCTCTATTGGTGAGCTCGACTTTCCCACTAGTTTGGGGGTGGTACGGTGAAGCAATTCTATGATTGACATCGTACTTAGCTAAGGATTTTCTAAAAGCTCCATGTGTAAAGTGTGAACCCCCATCAGTCATGACGTACCTGGGTACTCCAAACCTAGGAAAAATTACATCCTTGAGCATTTTCAAAGATGTCTTGTGATCAGCACTTTCAGTGGGGATTGCTTCTACCCACTTGGTTACATAATCAACAACAACTAAAATGTGAGTGTACTTGTGTGAGGAAGGAAAAGGACCCATAAAATCAAAACCCCAGCAATCAAAAGGCTCAATCACTAGAGAGTAATTCATAGGCATCTCATTCCTCCTACTAATATTACCAACTCTCTGACACTTATCACAGGATAAAACATATTTTCTAGCATCCTTAAAGAGAGTAGGCCAATAAAAACCTGATTGAAGAACCTTATGTGCGGTCCTCTCACCAGCATGATGTCCTCCATATGGACTATCGTGACATTGTTTGAGAATGTCCTTCTGTTCGTGCTCCGGTACGCATTTTCTCACGATCCCATCTGGACCTTCTTTGAAAAGATGTGGGTCATCCCAAAAGTAATGCCTCAAATCATGAAAGAACTTCTTCCTTTGATGAAATGTTAAACCTGGAGGCCAAAACTTTGCATCGATAAAATTAGCATAATCTGCAAACCAAGGACTGGAATGGGATCATGCGGTATATCTTCCATCCTTGAAAGATTATCCGCCACCGGATTGTCTGCTCCTTTTCTATCGACAATCTGCAAATAAAATTCTTGAAGAAGGAGTACCCATCGGATAAGCCTTGGTTTGGCATCCTTCTTCTCCATGAGATATTTAATGGCAGCATGATCAGTATGAACAATAATCTTAGAATCAACAATATACTTCCTAAACTTATCACAAGCAAACACTACTGCCAAGAATTACTTCTCAGTAGTAGCATAGTTCTTTTGAGCACTATCAAGGGTTTTGCTAGCATAAGATATAACATTCAACTTCTTATCAACCCTTTGTCCTAAAACAGCTCCAACAGCAAAATCACTAGCATCACACATAATTTCAGAAGGTAAATTCCAATCAGGTGGTTGTACTATAGGAGCAGTTATTAAAGCTTTCTTAAGAACTTCGAAGGCTTCCTTACAATCTTCATCAAAAACAAAAGGAACGTCCTTCTGGAGAAGATTAGTGAGGGATCTCGAAGTCTTAGAAAATTCTTTAATAAATCTTCTATAGAAACCAGCATGACCGAGAAAACTACGAATACCTTTGATGTCTCGTGGATAGGGCATCCTTTCAATTGCTTCGATCTTGGCTCTGTCCACTTCAATTCCCATCTCGGAAATCTTGTGGCCAAGAACAATTCCCTCGTTGACCATAAAGTGGCACTTCTCCCAGTTAAGCACCAGATTTGTCTCCTCACATCTCTGCAAAACTTTATTAAGGTTGTGGAGAAAATGGTCAAAAGAGGTTCCATAGACGGAGAAATCGTCCATGAATACCTCCACAATTTCTTCACAAAAACCATGAAAGATAGCAGATGACGGGGATCAACCCCGGCAAATCCCATGGTCAGGGACCCTGGGTTAGTCATGAGAGGCACATGTTGGATGATAGCTCGTCGGCAAACAGGAGGACACGTTCCTGCTCGATATTTGTTGGATATGTGCCCTAGAGACAAATTAATAAAGATATTTGTCACATATCCGTTTTGTTCATAATACGTTTAATACTGTGCTATAACTGTATTACTTGGAAATACTAATACAGGTGTAGTATAAAACGTGGTCCGTAGTTTAACTCGGGTAAACTATCTCATTGGGCAATCGATTGATCAAGCTTTCCTGATCATGGCGACACTTAAGTCCATTGACAATGAGGTCATATCGTTAAGGGGAATGATGTGATGGACGTACACCCACCTAAAGTATTGCAATGTGATCGAGTCACATAGTTCAGCGTTGCTATGACTTTGTAACATATGGCTTAGTACTTAGACCGTAATGATCATACGTAATTGTCATCTATGAGGAGACTTTGATTTGTATCCCACCGCCTGACTGAAATATGCTGGCTATAACGGTGCACTTTGGGTATTCCGAAATAGATGGTTGATGAGTATGTTAATAGATCAGAGCGGGATTTTTCAATCCTTGTGAACAGGACAGGTACTCTGGGCCCACTCGGCGATATTGCATCAACACCTTGCAAGGACGTGACTAGGTCACAAGAGATGCAATGATCATGGACGAGAGAAGTTGTTTGTTGTGAACGAGATGTGAACACGGTATGTAGGATACCGACGATCAAACCTCGGACAAACAAAGTACCGCAGCACAAAGGGATTACGTCGTATCGTTAACGGTTTCCAAAAGCGATCGAAGTTCATTCGATGGAAGCGCAGTGGCTGTCAAGGATTGTAACCAGGTCCAACTGACTAGTCATTGGTCAATGAGAAGAGTCTCGACCATGTCTGTTGTTTCCCGGACCGTTAGGGTGTTACACTTAAGGGCAATCAATGCATAGGACAGTTACGGGATCAATCGGTGAAATAGGAGGAATCACCGGAATAGTTTCGGAGGAGGACGGAATAGTTTCCGGACATTTTGAATAGTTCAAAATAAAGTTTAATTGTTTTAATAATTTTTTATTATTTAATTATCTGAATTAAATATTTAAAACATATTAAATAAATTAAAAAATGGGAAAAGGCTAAATGGGCCCATGGGGCCCATTAAGGGAGGAGGGGGTCTCCCCCCTTGGGCTTGGCGCCAAGGGTGGGGCCCACCACCCCCCTTGGCCGGCGCACTCCCCCCCCTTGGGAGTTTAGTCCCACATGGGGGAGGGGAGGAGGATAGCACCCCCCTTGGCCTATATAAGGAGGGGTAGACCCCCCCTTTTTCCAACACACCAATATCTCCTTCTTCCTCCTTCTCCTTCTCGGAAGTGGACTCCCCTTGTTTGGAGTCTGCACCAGGATTGGAATTCTCCACCATAAGGCAGGCCGTCGTTCTGCTGGAGTTGGGATCCGTAGCCGTCTTTCTTCCGCTGCTCGCCTGGGTCGGGGCCCGGGAGGAACATCGATTGTACCGTACGTGTATAATCTCTTCGAGGCACTACACCTGTGGTGCTACTTCGTCGCTGGAGGTTTACCGGGAGTCATCCTCGCCGGTGGTGGTCTTCTACACGACAGGGAGGTCGTAGTTCCGAGTCTACGCCAGCCACGTTCGCAAGAACGTTTCCCTCTTTCGGTCTTCAAAGGTATGAACACCGATTCCCTCCGTTACTTTACATCGCCATAGCATAGATCTTGGGTTCGGGTACCGTAGGTATGAAAAATTTATGTTTTCTGCCCCGTATCCCAACAGTGGTATCATGATCTAGCTATGCGTAGATGTATTGTACGGGTAGAACACATCTAGGATGTGGACATCGAATCTTAATTCGTTACCCTCCCACGTGTACTCATTTAGCGTTGCGGCAACGTTTGATGAAGCGGCCCCCGACCGACCTTACGCGTTTACGCGAGACTGGTTCCACGCTTGACATATGGCTTGCACCATATAAAGTGGTTGGGGGGTGTCTGTCTCTCTGCATTAGCGATGCGAAGATGTTTGCAACGGAGGGCCCCGACAGGGGTGTAATAGAGACGGATGGGAGACGGTGTTGTGGCATGTTTTTCGCAGGATAGAAACGGTTCTCTCTCTCGAAACCCCTAGCAGCCACGTAAAACTTGCACAAGCTAAAGTAGAAAGGCGTTTAAATTTGCTTTGCATGAAGGGGGATCATAGGTTGTATGATTTACAGTTTTACTTTCTTTTTTATGCTAGTATGCTAGATATATCGACGGTAGCACGAAACAGGACCATCTCTCACAATACCAACATTGTGTTCTCCCTTGGTGGGCACCGCCTGGAAGGTTCTCCCATATGGCTTGATGCTCCGTACATACCGGAGTTGTCCTACATATTCAACGGAGTTCGCATGAGGTTGGGTTCGGCAAGCCATGCATATGCAGATATGGCCTTGCTGAATAACTAACATCAAGGTTCGATTGGCAAGCTTGACGTATGTAGATGCGGGCCTGGAACACAGGAGACCGAAAGGTCGAGCACGAGTCACATGCCTAATGTGATTGGCTTAGAGGCCTACCTTGTTCGCATACTGATGGCCGTGACGATCGGGGGAGGTATGGGGGTTGGGATGGTGTAACCACTTAGTTAAATTGAGAGGTGTTTATCTAAGTGGGAGCTTTCTAGAATTTTGAGATTAAATTGAAACTCCACATTATGAACAAAAGTCTAAATATGTACCCTTGTGAATCAACCTTGTAGATGGCAGCACCTCGCCCCTCGTTCAACTTAGGATCATTCCTAGAGAAAGATAAGCTAAAAACAGATGGGACAAACTTCACCAACTGGTTCCGCACCCTGAGGATTCTCCTCGTTCCCCTCAAGATGACATACATACTAGAGGGCGCGTTAGGTGACGCACCAGCAGATGATGCCAGTCAGGACGAGAAGAATGTCTATCTCTCTAGGACTGATGATTACAACCTTGTCCAGAGTGGCATGCTCTACTCCATGGAGGCTGAGCTGCAGAAACGCTTTGAGAGGATGGGTGCATATGAGATTATCACCGACCTCAAGGCGGTCTTCGCACCTCAAGCCAGGGCTGAACGGTACGAGGCTTCTGAAGCCTTCTTCTCAGCAAAGATGGACGAGCAGGGCAGCGTGAGTGAGCACGTAGTCAAAATGTCTGGCTACGTTCAACGCTTGAATGCTCTGGAATGCCAGATTCCAGATGAACTTGCTGTTGATAGGGTGTTGAAGTCGCTTCCCCCTAGCTACAAAGGCTTTGTGTTGAACTACAACATGCAGGGGATGACCAAAACCCCTTCTGAGTTGTTCGCCATGCTGAAGAGCGCCGAGGTTGAGATCAAGAAGGAGCACGCCGTCTTCATGGTCAACAAGACCACTGACTTCAAGAAGTCAAGCAGGCGGGAGAAGGCCAAGAGAGGTGGCCCCAAGAGGGATGGCAAGTTAGTTGCCGCTCCTCCCAAGGCACCCAAGCCTAAACCCGGAGTGGAGTGCTTCTACTGCAAGGGTGAAGGTCACTGGAAACGCAACTGCCCCAAGTACCTAAAGGACAAAAAGGCTGGCAAGGTCGCCAAGAGAGACGAAGGTATATTTGATATACATATTGTTGATCTTCTCTTGACAAGCGCCGGGAACACATCCTGGATATTTGATACAGGATATGTCGCTCATATTTCTAATTCCATTCAGGGACTAAGGAATAGGAGACGCTTGCTCAAAGATGAAGTGACGATGCGCGTGGGGAATGGTTGTCAAATTGGAGTCTTGGCGGTCGGCATGAAGCATCTTAGTCTCCCTTCGGGATTGGTTTTAGTTCTGAATATTTGCTACTATGTACCCGCGTTGAGTGTGAACATCGTTAGTGGATCTTGCTTGAAGCGAGACCGCTATTCTTTTAAGTCTGATACAATTGGTTGTTCGATTTATAAGGATGAAATGTTTTATGTTCACGCACCGGAGTTGCATGGTTTATTCGTACTTGATCTCGATGGTGACGTGTGTCACATTAACAATATTGAGGCCAAAAGATTGAAGAATGATGAAGATCACATGAAGATGTGACATTGCCGACTTGGTCATATTGGTATAAAGCGCATGGAGAAGCTCCATAAGGATGGACTTCTTGAGTCATTGGATTTTGGATCCCTTGATACATGTGAACCATGCCTCATGGGCAAAATGACAAGGACTCCATTCAATGGGATAATGGAGCGTGCGGATGACTTATTGGGAATCATACACACGGATGTATGTGGACCCATGAATGTCCCCACTCGCAATGGTCTTCGTTACTTCGTGACCTTTACTGATGACTTGAGCAGATTTGGGTATATTTACTTGATGAAGCACAAGTCTGAAACCTTTGAAAAGTTCAAGGAATTTCAGAATGAGGTCGAAAATCAACTCGGAAAGAAAATCAAGCACCTTCGATCGGATCGAGGTGGAGAGTATTTGAGTCACGAGTTTGGCAATCATCTGAAGTCTTGTGGCATAGTACCACAGCTTACGCCGGCAGGCACACCTCAGAGAAACGGTGTGGCTGAGCGATGTAATCGAACCCTATTGGATAGCATACGATCGATGATGTCTCATACTGATTTGCCTGTGTCATTCTGGGGGTATGCATTTGAAACTGCCGCTCATATTCTTAATAGGGCTCCATCCAAATCCGTAAAGACAACACCATTTAAAGAATGGCATGGCACGAAACCTAAGTTGTCTCACCTGAAGATTTGGGGTTGTGAGGCTTATGTTAGGAAACTACAGCCTGACAAACTTGAATCCAAGGCGGATAAGTGCATCTTTGTGGGCTATCCCAAGGAAACTTGTGGATACACCTTCTACAACAAGTCTGACAGCAAAACGTTTGTTGCCAAGACGGGACACTTTCTTGAGAAGGAGTTTCTCGCGAAAGAGTTGAGTGGGAGGAAAATAGACCTCGATGAAGTGACTGAACAATCACTCCAATTGGAAGAAACGTCTACGGAAATTGTTCTGGAACCATCTTCCACAGTGGGAGCTGAAGAGAATGGCCAGAACGACATTCATAACGATCATGACATTCATGATGAGAATGAAGAGGAACCTTTTATGCCCCGTAGGTCATCAAGAGTCCGTCAACCTACTGAGTTTTACGGACAGCTTGTGAATGCAATCTCGGCTGATGAGTCGGATGAACCTACAAGTTACAAAGAAGCAATGGAGGGACCCGAGTCCGAGAAATGGCTTGAAGCCATGAAATCCGAAATAGACTCCATGTACACCAACAAAGTATGGACTTTGGTGGATATTCCCGAGGACCGCAAGGCCGTCGAGAATAAATGGATTTTCAAGAAAAAGACTGACGCAGACGGAAACGTATCTGTCTACAAAGCTCGACTTGACGCGAAGGGGTTCCGACAAATTCAAGGAGTTGACTACGAGGAGACGTTCTCTCCTGTAGCGATGATAAAGTCTATTCGGATCCTACTAGCAATAGCTGCATATCATGATTACGAGATATGGCAGATGGATGTGAAAACTTCATTCCTAAATGGCAACATTGAGGAAGAGTTGTATATGATGCAACCAGAGGGGTTTGTCGATCCAAGGAACGCTGGTAAGGTATGCAAGCTTCAATGGTCCATCTATGGGTTGAAGCAAGCATCTCAGAGCTGGAATCTTCGATTTGATGAGGTCATTAAAGCTTTTGGATTTGTCCAAGACGTCGAAGAGTTTTGCGTCTATAAGAAACTGAGTGGGAGCTCTGTAGCATTCCTTGTGTTATATGTAGATGACATATTACTAATAGGGAACGATAAGAAATTCTTAGAGGAAGTGAAGGAATATCTGAATGGACAATTTTCCATGAAGGACCTATGTGAAGCTACATACATATTGGGGATTAAGATCTATAGAGATAGACCTAATCGACGGTTGGCCTTGAGTCAGAACACTTATATTGACAAGATATTGAAAAGGTTCAGTATGGGTAACTCCAAGAGAGGCCTCTTGCCAGTTATAAAAGGTGTCAAATTAAGCGTGACTCAATGCCCAACCACAGCAAAAGAGAAGGAGGAGATGTCCTCAAAGCCCTATGCCTCAGCCATAGGTTCTCTCATGTATGCTATGTTATGTACCAGACCGGATTTAGCGTTGGCCATTAGTATGACTAATCGCTACCAGAGTAACCCGGGAATGGCTCACTGGACAGCAGTAAAGAACATCCTTAAGTACTTGAGAAGAACCAAGTATCTCACCGTAAAGGGTTACGTTGACGCAAGCCTCGGCTCAGATCTAGATGACTTGAAATCCCAGACGGGACATGTTTTCATTTTGAACGGTGGCGCAATTAGCTGGAGGAGCGGCAAACAGTCAGTCGTCGCGCAATCTACAATGGAGTCGGAGTATATTGCCGCTTGCGAAGCGTCAAACGAGGCGCTGTGGCTGAATAAGTTCGTGATCGAGCTTGGCGTCTTTCCCAGCTGCACTGACCCCGTGGGAATCTTCTGCGACAACACAGGTGCCATTGCTAACGCGAAGGAGCCAAGAACTCACTCTACAGCCAAGCACATCCTCCGAAAGTTCCATGTGATGCGAGACTACGTCAGGGATGGACACAGTAGGATTCACAAGATACATACGGACCTAAACGCAGCAGACCCGATGACTAAACCTCTTCCACAGGGCAAGTTTGAAGAACACCGAGAGACCATTGGTGTTAGATACATACCTGATGTAAACTAGTGTAATTTGTACTCTAGTGCAAGTGGGAGACTGTTGGATATGTGCCCTAGAGACAAATTAATAAAGATATTTGTCACATATCCGTTTTGTTCATAATACGTTTTATACTGTGCTATAACTTTATTACTTGGAAATACTAATACAGGTGTAGTATAAAACATGGTCCGTAGTTTAACTCGGGTAAACTATCTCATTGGGCAATTGATTGATCAAGCTTTCCTGATCATGGCGACACTTAAGTCCATTGACAATGAGGTCATATCGTTAAGGGGAATGATGTGATGGACGTACACCCACCTAAAGTATTGCAATGTGATCGAGTCACATAGTTCAGCGTTGATATGACTTTGTAACATATGGCTTAGTCCTTAGACCGTAATGATCATACGTAATTGTCATCTATGAGGAGACTTTGATTTGTATCCCACCGCCTGACTGAAATATGCTGGCTATAATGGTGCACTTTGGGTATTCCGAAATAGATGGTTGATGAGTATGTTAATAGATCAGAGCGGGATTTGTCAGTCCTTGTGAACAAGACAGGTACTCTGGGCCCACTCGGTGATATTGCATCAACACCTTGCAAGGACGTGACTAGGTCACAAGAGATGCAATGATCATGGACGAGAGAAGTTGTTTGTTGTGAACGAGATGTGAACACGGTATGTAGGATACCGACGATCAAACCTCGGACAAACAAAGTACCGCATCACAAAGGGATTACGTCGTATCGTTAACGGTTTCCAAAAGCGATCGAAGTTCATTCGATGGAAGCGCAGGGGCTGTCAAGGATTGTAACCAGGTCCAACCGACTAGTCATTGGTCAATGAGAAGATTCTCGACCATGTCTTCTGTTTCCCGGACCGTTAGGGTGTTACACTTAAGGGCAATCGATGCATAGGACAGTTACGGGATCAATCGGTGAAATAGGAGGAATCACCGGAATAGTTCCGGAGGAGGACGGAATAGTTTCCGGACATTTTGAATAGTTCAAAATAAAGTTTAATTGTTTTAATAATGTTTTATTATTTAATTAACTGAATTAAATATTTAAAACATATTAAATAAATTAAAAAATGGGAAAAAGGCTAAATGGGCCCATGGGGCCCATTAAGGGAGGAGGGGGTCTCCCCCCTTGGGCTTGGCGCCAAGGGTGGGGCCCACCACCCCCCTTGGCCGGCGCACTCCCCCCCCCCTTGGGAGTTTAGTCCCACATGGGGGAGGGGAGGAGGATAGCACCCCCCCCTTGGCCTATACAAGGAGGGGTAGACCCCCCTTTTTCCATTACACCAATATCTCCTTCTTCCTCCTTCTCCTTCTCGGAAGTGGACTCCCCTTGTTTGGAGTCTGCACCAGGATTGTAGTTCTCCACCATAAGGCAGGCCGTCGTTCTGCTGGAGTCGGGATCCGTAGCCGTCTTTCTTCCGCTGCTCGCCTGGTTCGGGGCCCGGGAGGAACATCGATTGTACCGTACGTGTATAATCTCTTCGAGGCACTACACCTGTGGTGCTACTTCGTCGCTGGAGGTTTACCGGGAGTCATCCTCGCCGGTGGTGGTCTTCTACACGACAGGTAGGTCGTAGTTCCGAGTCTACGCCAGCCACGTTCGCAAGAACGTTTCCCTCTTTCGGTCTTCAAAGGTATGAACACCGAGTCCCTCCGTTACTTTACATCGCCATAGCATAGATCTTGGGTTCGGGTACCGTAGGAATGAAAAAATTGTGTTTTCTGCCCCGTATCCCAACAGTGTACTGGGTCGCGGTGTTTGGTTAGTTCGTAGGCTCCATAGTACCGCGGGGAGTTCTTCTACCCAATTGCCGGCGGCTTGCTCGAGTGGTGTGAGGAGCCGCTTCTTGATTCCCCCGCATACAAGGCCGTTTTCTTTTTCCACTTGGCCGTTGGACTGCGGGTGCGCGACTGATGCATAATTGATTTTGATGCCCAGTTCTTCACAAAAGTTCTGGAATTCTGCGGCTGTGAAGGTTGTGCCATTGTCCGTGATGATGTTGTGTGGCACTCCGAACCTGAAGATGATCGATTTTATGAAGTTGACAGCCGTGAGGGCTGTGGAGCTGGTGATGGGCACTGCTTCGATCCATTTAGTGAACTTGTCGAATGCGACGAGAAGGTGTGTCCTTTCGCCCTTTGATGTTTTCTTGAGTGGGCCCACCATGTCGAGTCCCCAGGTGGCGAACGGCCAGGATAGTGGTATGGTCTTGAGCTCTGAGGCGGGGGCGTGTGGCCTGTTGGCGAATTTCTGACAGGCGACACAACGTCGCACGATGTCCTCTGCGTTTTTCATGGTTGTGGGCCAATAGAACCCGGCTTGGAATGCTTTGGACACGAGTACTCGACTTCTCGCATGGTGTCCGCAGGTGCCTTCGTGGATTTCGAGCAGTAGGGCTTTGCCGTCTTCTTCGTCGATGCACCTTTGGAGTATCTGGGTGATGCTGCGCTTGTATAGCTGTTTGTTGATCACCGTGAACGCCTTGGATCGTCGGCTAATGCGTCGTGATTCGGCCATGTCTTGCGGTAGCGTACCTTCGATTAGGAATCGGAGGAACGGTTTTGCCCTGACAGGTCCTTAGAGCTCTGCCGGAGCTGTGCTGTCGGGTGTGCTGGTGCTTGTGCCTTCTGATGGGCTTGCTGCTGCCACCTGCGCCAGGTCTGTTGCGTCCTCGCCGTCCACGACTTCTTCAGGTGTTGCTGCCTGTACCTTGATGGATCTCTGGCTGATGCTTTCGAGAAAAACGCCGGGTGGTATTGGTCCTCGGGTCGAACCACTGTTCGCGAGTTCGTCAGCTTCTGTGTTGTAGGCCCTGGTGATGTATTTGAGCTCGCAACCGTCAAAACTTCCTTCGAGTGTGTTGTAGAGCTTCTTGTAGGCCGCCATGTTGTCGGCTATTGCGTCGCAGTTTCTCATCGTCTGCTGGACGACGAGATTGGAGTCCCCGTAGATTATGAGGCGAGTGGCTCCGCATGTTTTGGCCATGCTCATGCCATGGAGTAGTGCCTCGTATTCTGCTTCGTTGTTGGAGGCGTGATTGAAGTTGTGTCGGGACCCGGGGTTAGCGTATGCAAGTCCCGCTACGACATAGTCATATGGAGAGCCGAGATCCGTACCCACTTGTCTAAGCAGACAAGGCCAAGCACAGAACGTTCTCGGAAAGCATCGTACGAGAGGGGCATCCCATCCAGGCCGGATGATCAATTGAGATGGATCCTCATCGTCCGCACACAAGTCTAATGATATGGGTGATGAACTCCCATATTCAAAGACAAGTCGCCTCAACCATACTATCGACTATCTCATAACTCTTACATAGACTTACTCCAGCCCGATCACTTAGTCGGGGTCTAGGGCGGGCTCGATCATACCACGAAGTGTGCACGAGACGGAGTCTCGAGCAATCGCATCGCGATGCCCCAAGCTGCGCACATCTAAGGGCCACTTGGTGTATGAAAGACCGCCAGCCAGATCACAACTAAGGTCTCGAAAACCCATACAATGACATGCATGTTATAAACATACACGCAGCACACATGCCTTGTATGAACAGCAGGTATCATTGCAATTCTCTACAAAGTATACATTTTATTGATAACTCTTACAGAGTGCACATAGAGATCACAAGTATGTGATCCAACATTAGAACAACAAGCGGAAGCAAAGTATGTCTGAGTACAGACAAGTTTAACAAATGGCTTAAGAAACCTTATTTAAACACAAGCCCTCCACGAGGGAACCAGTCGTCTGACTGGGACTAGACTAGCTTGATCTTCAGTCGTCCAGCTCGATGAAGAAGCCACCTTCGGGGTCAGTGGGTTCATCTAAAACATAGAATAAGCAAACGTGAGTACAAAGTCGTACTCAGCAAGACTTACATAGGAGCTATACTACTCATGCACATGTATCAAGGTAAAGGGAGGTGGGGTTTCACTTGCAGAAGTGCCAGCTTTGACTTGGCTAATCCTGAACTACGAGTACCAGACTTGAGGTAAGAAGCGTACACGAGTCCACTACTTTCTCCAACCAATTACACCACTATGGTGCCTTCCTCGACTTCCCCACGAGAAAGCACGCCATAGCACTCACACTTATCTTGGTTTGTTTTAGAAGTATCCAGTTCAAGTTGTCTAATAATCAAGCTAAGCTTTCCAAGCAGTCCTTAACCGCGGACGCGGCTATTCGAATAGTTTTGTTAACCCTGCAGGGGTGTACCGCTACACACACATGATCATCATTTACCACCTTTGATCTCGACCCCATTCAAGGGGTGCCAGCGAGGATGCTCACCACAACTGTTACCTCATAGCCTATCTAGTCCAAGAAAGCCACCTACCTGGGTTGGCTACCACTATCGTGAACCCGGCCGGTTTACCGAAGTGGACCCAGATGATGTGTGCGTGGTACGTAAGCCGGTCTCGGATGAGCCGTTCTCTCACTTAGCAGCCAGGCCACAAACCTACCAGAACTCCGAACTATTGCGACATCTGGACGTCGAAAGGGATGAGTTAATAGGTTGAGAGGGGTCAATGAGCCCAATGTGTGGTTGAACTCTTCATCTTGGATCACCACACAAGAACTCGTACTTAGGGCGGTGTTCAACGAGACAACCCACCGTGTACTCCTACACAGCCTCTCATCGTTCACCTTGTATTAGGGTAGATTCACCAACACCTTTCCACCAACATCAACATGATCACTACCATCCCGACTCACATAACGGTAACATCATGGTATCATTCTAAGCATGCAATAAGCAGTAACAATTGCAGGGGCCACATGATATCAATCAACTCCTACAGTTGCTAGGATTGTGGTTTGCCTACTACTATGACAAATGATAGGTCATGCAAAGGAATGGGTTCATCTATGCGGTAGAAACGTAGCATGGTAATCATCCTATACAATGCATAAGAGAGACATGAGAGGGAAGTGGGATTTTATCGACATGATCAATGGGGGTTTGCTTGCCTTGCTAACGAGTTTCGGGTTCGGGGTCTTCAACGAAGGGGGCAGCCTCCTGTTCCGGTTCCACCTCTACTCGACAAACAACAAACAAGGTAGCAAAGTAAATACAATGCACAATCACATGGTTGAAGGTTGAAACTTGATGTATATGCTTTGATGTGTGAAGCAATTCCATTTAAATGGAGTATATTGCAAATTGAATTGCAAATTCAAACTCCAATTCGAATTCATTTTAGCCAAGTTACAATTGACATTGTTTGATCAGGTTGAACCATTTTGAAATGTGTATGATATGTCTCTGAAGTTCAAGTATAATGTGATATGTTGACATGGTTCAAAATGCAAAAGCATTTGAAAAGAATTTGAATTAATTCCATTTAAATCAAATAGAAAATGCTACTGATCACATTTTAAATTCAACTCAAACATGGTTGAATGTTGGATATTTGGATAGCTTATTTTCTCCTGATCATTTTTCATATATTATTTGTTAAATTTGGAGTTGATATGAATTTTCTATGAATTTCCAAAGTTTCAGCCTTTTTCTGGAATTTCTGTAATTTCTTGATTTCTTTTTACTCTGGAAATTCATTTACTGCGTCATGCTTGCGCAAGGGTGACGTGGGGGGGGGGGTCTGACGTGTGGGGTCTAGTGGTCAGTCACTGGGTTAATTAACCCAGTTAGTTTAAACTAACTGGGGGGGATTAAGGGCCTTGGGCCCACTTGTCAGTGACACCAGGGGGTGTTTAGCGCGGGGGTTAAGGCCTAACCCACCGGCGGCTTGACGCCGGCGGCCTGGCCACGGCGGCTCCCTTGCCGGAATCGGCTAGGGGCCACGGGAGAGGAAGAGGAGGCCATGGCTGGGTTGCTGGGGTGGCCGCGCGTCGAACGGTGCAAGCTGGGGCTCGAGGGGAGTTTAGGAGCGACGGCGGCGTCGATCTTGGCGGCGTCAGAGAACCGGCGAGGTCGGAGACGAGGCTAGGGGGCACGGCTTGAGCTGGAACTTGGCGCGTTCGAACGCTAGTGCACGCAGGAGCCAAACGCGCGCACTAGGGCATCAACAGAGGCACGAGAGCGAGCCCTAGCTCGACCATGGCGGCGAGGAGCTCGGGTTCTCATGGCGGATTTGGCTAGAGGGTCTACGGGGTGCTGGGAGCTTGGGGGAAAAGGTGAGAAGCTCACCCTGAGCTCAACGGTGCAGACAGCGTGCTTGGGGAGGCCCTGGTGCTGCCGGAATTCGAAGACAACTCGCGGTGGCCGGAGTTGAAGACGACGAAGGGGGCGGAGGCTCTGGAGCTCCTCGGGACGATTCCTTGCGCACGGTGACGTAGTCGAGGACGGCGGAGGCGATGGACACCTTGTCTTGGCTCGGGGACGACGGTGGCCACGAGTTCTTCACGGCATGGCGACGGCGGCGCTCGGGTCGAGGAAGAAATCTGCGAGGGGGAAGTGGAGAGCGAGCCAGGAGGGGGAAAATGGAGGAGGCGTGCTCCAGGGCGTCTCCAGGCGCGAGAAGGAGGCACGGGGAGGCCTGGAAGGTCCTCGGCGGCGACGTGGCGTCCACGGCTGGCTCGGTTGCATTCCACCGAGCAGCTTGGATGCGCGGGGCGGGGAAGAAGACCCTGCTGCCCCTGGTGGGCCGGCTGGGCTGGTGGGCTGCTTTCGCCTGGGGCGCCAGGTAAGTTTTTTTTTTCCTTTTTTGTTTTATTTTCTGACATTTGTTTTGGCTAGCAAAAATAAATACCTAGCCATTTTCTAAAATGCTGAAACTTTTTATATGGCCTCATAATAATGTAGACTAGCCACTTGTAAAGTTTGGCACTTTTTAAAATTCAAATAATTTGAATCTTAACTCAAATAGGGGTTTTTGATTAATTCCAAGGCACTGTTTGAATATTTCAAAAACCCATGAGCATGGGGTGGGTCCCACATCACTTGATATGTGATCACACTCATTTATAAGACTTTTCAAAAATCTAACATGAATTTTTGGAGAAGATTTTTATCTGGCCTTTTGAATTAATTCAACTGGGGGGTTTCTTCTCCCATTTTGCTTTTGAATTTGATTTCAATGACTTCTTTTGAAATTTTTAACATGATGCAAGATGACTTTGATCCTAGCACATTACCTAACAGAGGGTTCTGACAAGTTGATCTGGAGGATATATTTTAGCTTTGTTCCTTTAGGGGAGATGAGCACAACTCCTGCCCCGAATCCTTGTTGTCTCTTGGACCCATCGAAGAACATTGACCATGAATTTGATAGGTCTGGGGGGCCTGGTGTCTGAACCTCCGTCCACTCGACCAGGAAGTCTGGGAGTACTTGGGCTTTGATGGCTTTTGGGTGCTTGAACTGCAGGTCCCGTGGGCTGAGCTCAATGTTCCACTCGGCGACTCGTTCAGTCGCTCTAGGGTTGTTGAGTATGTCAGTGAGTGGTGCGCTGCTCACGATTGTGATAGGGTGCTCGTCAAAGTAGTGGGACACCTTTCTTGAAGTCATGATGACGGCCAGTAGTAGCTTCTGATAATGCAGGTACCGTTGCTGGGATTTGGTCAGGAGCATGCTGAGGTAGTAGATTGGTCTCTGGATGCTCTGGACCTTGCCTTCTTCTGTGCGTTCGACAACGAGCGTTGTGCTTACTACACTGTTACGTGCTGCCACGTAGAGGTATAGCTTCTCTCGTTCCTTGGGTACCGCCAGGATTGGTGGGGTCGAGAGTGTCTTTTTCAGGTCCGCGAATGCTTGGCGGGCTTCCTCCGTCCACTCGAATTTCTCTCCTTTCCTGAGCAGCTGATAGAAAGGCAGCGTGCGTTCTCCCAGCCTGCTGATGAAGCGGCTTAGGGCTGCGAGTCTTCCAGTGAGCTGCTGTACTCCTTTGACATCGGTTGGTTCTTGCATTCGGGCGATGGCTTGGACTTTCTCAGGGTTTGCCTCGATTCCTCGGGCAGAGACCATATAGCCGAGCAGCTTCCCCGCCGGTACGCCGAATGTGCACTTCTTTGGGTTGAGTTTGATTCTGTATTTGTTGAGCGCTGCGAAGGTTTCGCGCAGGTCGTCGAGTAGTGTGGCTGCTTTGTAGGTCTTGATGACGATGTCGTCCACATAGACTTGCACATTTCTTCCGATTTGCTCTTTCAGGCAGGCCTGCATCATTCGCTGGTATGTGGCGCCTGTGTTCTTGAGCCCGAAGGGCATGGTCCTGTAGCAGAATACGCCATAGGGGGTGATGAACGATGTGTGCTCTTCGTCTTCTTCCTTCATCCTGATCTGGTTGTATCCTGAGTAGGCATCAAGAAAGGAAAGTAGATCGCACCCTCCTGTCGAGTCGATTATCTGATCGATTCTAAGCAGGGGGAAGTGGTCTTTCGGGCAATGCTTGTTGACTGGTCCGTAGTCGACACACATGCGCAGCACGCTCGTGTCTTTCTTGGGCACCAGCACTGGGTTGGCTATCCAGGTGGCTTTCTTTGTTTCTCGGATGAACTGGGCGTCGAGTAACCGATTGACTTCCTCTCCGATTGCTCTGCGCTTGGGCTCCGAGAATCGTCTCAGAGCTTGCTTCACCGGCTTCGTGTTTTGCTTGATGCGTAGGGCGTGCTCCGCCAATTTGCGTGGTGTTCCAGGCATGTCGGCTGGGCACTGGGCGAATATTTCCCACTCATCTCGAAGGAAAGCGACGAGAGCTGTCGCCTGCTCCTCTGGTAGGTGGGCGTACACGCGGACTGTTTTGTCCGGGTCCGTCGGGTGCACTTGGTGAGTGACTGTGTCGCTGTCGATGCTGAAGTCGCGTCCGTACTCCTTAGATTCGCTTCGGTTCACCAATGGGAAGGTACTCTTGTTCGTCACCATGGCTATTTCTGTGAGTTCTTGTTCGGCTCCGAATGTGTCGGAGATTTTGTGAAAGTCACGGTCACATTGATCTGATTTGATGAAGCTTCCGTTGATCGTGAGGACTCCCGTTGATCCTAGCATCTTGAGCTTGAGGTAGGCGTAGCGTGGAACCGCCATGAACTGCGCGAATGTTGGCCGTCCCAATATGGAGTGATATTGCGATTGCCAGTCGAGTACTTCGAACTTGAGGGCGTGCTTTGCGAAGTTGCGTCGGTTGCCGAAGGCAACTTCAAGTTCGACGACTCCGAGGGATGTGGCTGCTTCTTCTGGGACTACCCCGTCTAACACGGTGCTCGATTTCTTCCATACTGATGGTAGGATCAACATCTTTTGCAGGGTGATGGCGAAGATGATATTCATGCTGCTGCCTCCGTCCATGAAGACCCTATCCATGTCGTACCCTCCGATTTGTGCATCGAGCACCAGGGGCGCGTGCCCCGGTCTTGGGACTGCGGGTGGATGGTCGTCCTGTGAGAACGTGATGCTAGTCTCCGCATCATGTAGCTGGTAGACTTCGACTATATTGATGCTCTTGGCTTCTCTAGCTTGCAGGGTGTAGGCATCGCGTTGTGCTTGCGGCACCCTTCCCTCTTGGATCATGAGCACCTGTCCTTGCAGCGGGCTGTGACGTCCTTCCGGGCTTGAGGGCGGCGATTGTTCGGGTCGCCGGTTGCGCTTGTCTTCTTTCTGCTTCTCCTTCTTGAGGTCGTCGGCTAGCTTGTTGAACAAGTGGCAGTCTCCCAAAGTGTGACCTGACCTAACGTGTCCCCAGTCATCCTCGAAGTTGTGGACCGTGCAGGGTCCTGCTAGCTGCTCTCTAGCCGTGAGTTTGCTAGATCCGGCGTGCCTCTTCTTTCTTGAGATTCTGAAGATTTTCTCGTGATCCTCCGGGTGTTGGGTCGTCGATTCCTTCTTCCTTAGCGATGGTTCTGCTGATCGCTGGTTTCGATCTCGTAGTCATCGTCTTGATGTGCGGCGGGTGCCCGGGAGGCGGTGGGTTGTCGAAAGATTTGCGAGTCCTCCGCTGCGCATCGCGGTTCGTCGAGTGGAATTCTTTCGTAGAGGCCTCTCGCCGTTCTTCTGGGTCGTCGATTCCTTCGGCGCTGATGCTGCACTTGGCCGTTACCGTAGTGTCGGTCCTGGCACAGCTGTAGCCCGAGCGATCTTGATGGGGTGGCAGAGATGTTCGCCGTGATCTTGAATCCTTCGAGTGGGCTAGATCTGGTCCTTGCCCTTGAGTTGTGGCTTGCTGAAGACGGGACCGTCGAGACGTGATCCCAACCTATGTAGTTCCCACAGACGACGCCAATTGACGGGGATCAACCCCGACAAATCCCATGGTCAGGGACCCTGGGTTAGTCATGAGAGGCACAGGTTGGACAATAGCTCGTCGGCAAACAGGAGGACACGTTCCTGCTTGATATTATTGATGAGGGAGATGTGATTACAGTGGATGCCAAGGCTGGAGCGCTCAAGGCTAGGGTTACAGATGATATTGGATGCCTTTGGCGTCGCCCCTCCTAGCCCTTATATACTGGGCTAGGTCTTGGGGAGTTCATCTACGTTTACAGGTAAGCTTTCCTAACCCTGGCTTGCTCCGTACGGCAGGTCTTCGCACCTTCCTTGTGAGTCGCAGACTCCTACGTCGGTGCCAATTAGCGGGCCAAGGCTGTATCTTCGTGGGCCTTCTGTCTTCAAGGACACCAGGTAGGCTTATCCGTAGGAGTCGTGGGGTCACCCCCTCGTCAGCAGACATACACCTTTGAAAAGTAGCAGGGGCATTACATAAACCAAAAGGCATACGTCTGTAAGCATAAGTACCATAGGGACAAGTAAAAGTGGTCTTCTCTTGATCAACAGTGTTAACATGAATTTGAGAGAAGCCAGAATAACCATCTAGATAGCAAAAGTGAGTGTTTTTGGATAACCTTTCAAGCATTTGGTCGATGGACGACAACGGGTAGTGGTCCATCCTGGTTGCCTTGTTCAACTTCCTGTAATCAATACACATTCTATATCCAATAATAATTCTCTGAGGTATTAGTTCATTCTTATCATTAGGAACTACAGTTGTTCCACCTTTCTTTGGAACACAATGAACTGGGCTTACCCACTTACTATTAGCTATAGGATAGATAATACCTGCGGCTAGATGATGGGTTCGTTGCATAGAAAACAAAAATTTTCCTACGATTGCAACTGCCAAGATCACATCTAGGAGATAACTTGTAACGGTTTGAGAAGGACTCACCCTCGAAGACCAAAAGCTTTAACGAGAACTATTCTCGTGGGTGATGTAGTCGAACACTCGCCGACCTCAAGGTCGTGATGAAGACTTGACGCCACGAACGGGCAGCGTCTCCGTAGTCGGTCACACGTACAGATCAGTGACGACCTCCGCCCCTTGCTCCAGTTGGGCAGCGGAAGTAGTGGATCCTCGGGAACTCCAGCAGCACTACAACATAGTGGTGGTGGTGGTAGAGAAGATCTTGAGCAGGGCTTCGCCTAAGCACCGTACTCGTGAAACTGGATCACCTAGCAAGGGGAGGAAGATGCCAACCAAAGGGCATATGAGAGATGGAGGAATTAGTGTGTAGAGGGGTCTCCACCCATCTATATATAGGAGGGGGAGGCAGCCCCCAAGGGGTAGCACGCCCCAAGAGGTGCCCCCACCTCTCCCCTCATCATGTGGGTGGACTCTCCACTCACAAAAACAAAGGGTCACACATTATTCCCATAACTTCCATAATTCTCCACTCAAAATTCCAAGAGTTTATCACATTAAAACACTTTTAATTATCTTGTTTAATGTCACTCAAATTAATGAACACTTCATTCAATGAGTACTTCATTGATGAACACTTCATTCAATGAACACATTAACAATTATCCCCTTGCACTATTTTGATATACCGAAACTATTCCAGCAGTTTTATCAAAACAGTCCATGTGCTGTCCAGTATATTCTCTGGCGTTCCGTATCCACTCAAACGCGTCAACGAATCCTTAAGTGTGTCACCCTACGGTTCGTGAATAAAATGGACATGACAGAGACTCTTCTCTGATCAATAATCATCAGCGGGATCTGGAGATCCATGATGACTCCCACTTACTCAACGATGAACTAGTGATCGTGTGAACCAAAACTCCGTAACCAATTCCTTTTGTCTCGCGATATTTTACTTGTCCGAGATCCGATCATTTGGTATCATCCATACCTAGTTCGATCTCATTACCGACAAGTACTCTTTACTCGTTCCGTGATATAACATCCTCGTGAGCCAGTCACGTGCTTGCAAGCGATGTCAATGTGATATCACCGAGAGGGCCCAGAGTATATCTCTCCGTCATCTGGATGGACAAATCCCACTCTTGATCCACGAGCCTCAACTAACACTTTCCAAGTACCCAACGACACCTTTATAATCACCCTGTTACGGTGTGACGTTTGATGGAATCAAAGTACTCTTCCGGTGTCAGTGATTGACGTGATCTCATGGTCTAAGGATTAGGGTTACTTCGTGAAAGTTTGATACAGCAATAGAAACTTGATGACATGATCGTATTGCTATAACTACTGTGGGTGTATGTTCATCACATCATTCTCCAATGACATGACCTTGTTATTAACAACATCCAATGTTCATGATCAGGAAACCTTGATCATCCGTTAATCAACAAGCTAGTATAAAGAGAGGCATTACTAGGAACCTTTTCTCTGTTTATTAAACACACATGTATTAACGTTTCCGGTTAACACAATTATAGCATGAAAATAAACATTTATCATAAACATGGAATAAGATAATAACCACTTTATTATTGCCTCTCGGGCATATTCCCTTCAGTCTCCCACTTGCACTAGAGTCAATAATCTAGTTTGGTACTTGCGCATCCAACACGTATGGCATTCAGCTGTTATCCATACGCATTGCTAGTGGTAAACCTAATCTCCAGATCTGACACTTCAGGTCCGTGTGTATTTGCATTTCTTTGCGTCTCTACGCATCACTCATTCACCAATGAGATGGCATTGCATAAATTTGGTCCTCCGGTGAGACCTTAGTCCCTTGAGCTCAAAACATGTTGAATCTATTGTCGTACAATAGATCTTCATAGTATTAGCCCGTTTGGAACTACACCTAGTTTGTTAAACAAACTTCTTGACACAAATGCCCTCCTTTGCTGCTGCTAGAGCAGTCATATACTTAGCCTTTCGTTGTAGTATTCGTTATAATGTCTTAACTTTGGAACTCATCCAAATCCATTTGGAACTATTCCAAATCTATCATGGAACTTTCTTCCATTACATTTTGCCACCTTAACATACCGCCAAAATTGAGATAAATTTAGATTGTATCTTGCGACAAAACTAGTATCAATGTAACACTTTACAATGAACTATTGTCCAACATACATAATATATATTCTTGGTCCTTCCAAAGCACGTAAGGATATCTTTACTATTGTCCAATGATCATCTTATGAATCATTCTGGTATATGCTCATAACATTTAGAGCATAGGACATTCTTGGAATTGTACATATCATGGTGTACATGATTGATCAAATCATTTATGTGATTTTACTCACCAAGTGTCAAAACACTTGAATCTCGCTTCAACCTTTTCCATGCGGCAAGAACTTTTCTCGTCGTTTCCATATTGAACTTATTCAATATTTCATATATGTACTTCGGCCCAACCATATTAGCACCTCAATCTATCTATATAGACCATATTAGCCCAATATACTGGTTTTGCCCAAATCTTCCATTAAAATCAAATTTTCAATGAAACTTCACCCGTGTCAATAAAATATACATCATTTCCAAACAACAATATGTCTTCTACATAATGTATTAGAAATATGTCTCAGCGCTCCCACTTAATTTCTTGCAAAAGCAAGCATCTTCACCGTCTCTGATGAAACTAAACGTTTTAACAATTTCATCATGATGAAGATTCCAACTCCGTGAATTCTTATTTCAACCATTGAAATTTGCATGCTATTTTAGCATCCTTTGAATTAACAGAACCCTTTGGACCGTGTCCTGTACACGTCTTAGGTAACCATTCTATTAGAAGAACGTTGTTCTGTTTGTTCAACTACCATATACCAAAACTAGCATATGTAGTGGTTGCTACAATAATCCGTCCAGACTAAATATCGTTATGAAAGATCAAATCTTGTCATAGCCAACTCTTTGAACATAATCGTAAACCATTTTAACGATATGTCGAATATTTCATAGATGTGAGAACATCCACGTCTGTTTCTTTATAGATCCAAACACGGTATCTAGAGGGTCTTCCAAGTTCAGAAACTTGGTTTCTCGTGTATGGAACTATCACGGATTTTATAGCTTCTAGCCATTTTGACGGAGTCAGGGCCCATCATTGCTTCTTTGCATGTAGTCGGTCCATTATTATCAAATAACAATGATTCAATCTCAAATCTTACTATTTGATCGATTATCCGAACTACGCAGTTCAATAGGAACTTAGATCGCCGTGACCACAACCTTTGGGACACGGGAGCCAAGAGCATTGCGGCCGCTTCCGGGACACTTTCCGGCGCTGCGCCACTTAGCACATAAAGCTTAGGTTCAACAACCTAATCGAAGTTCTACTGTCCTCCCACTTAACTTTTCGCAAAAATTCCTTCTCAAGAAACTTGACGCTCTTAGCCACAAAAAAACTTTTGTCTTTAGTGTTCTGGAGGAATACCCAACGGTTACTTTGGGATAACCTACAAAGACGTACTTTATCCGACTTTGGTTGTAAACATTTTACATATGCCTTGCATACCAAAATTTAAGAAAAGACAAATTGGGTTTTATCCCATTCCATAACTTATATGGTGTCATTTCAACGGATCTCGATGGCGCTCTTTTCAGTGAAAAGCGGTAGTCTCTAAAGCTTAATCCTTAAAATATAATGGCAATTTTATAAATAACACCTTTGATCCTTACCATGTCAAACAAGGTTTGATTACATCTCTCGAACACTCCATACTCCTATGGTGTTTCGGGAAATGCAAGTTTTGGAACGATTCCTAAACTCTCAGGCATTTGCTAAACTTTTAACTCAAAAATCTTCTTTTATGATCCAATCATAAACTCTTATTTTCTCGTTACAATGATTTTCACTTCATCTTGAAATTTATTTGAACATTTTCAAACATTTCATACTTCTTCCTTATCAAGTAAATATACACATATATCCACTCAAATCCTTGGTTAAAGTATATGAAGTTATAAGACCCACCACACATGGCTACACATAATGAACTATACACATCAACATGTATAATGTCCAATAAGTTAGTCGTCCGTTCTTCTTTGCCTATGAACGGAGTTTCAATCATTTCTAGGAAATTCTTACAAGCGTCAATTGATTCAAAATCAAAAGACTCCAAAATTCCACCAACATGGAGTTTCTTCATGTTATCTTTCCAATATGATTTAAACGGTGTTTCAATCATCTCTAGAAATTTCTCACAACCGTCAATTGATTCAAAATCAAAAGACTCCAAAATTCCATCACCATGGAGTTTCTTCATGTGTTTCTTTCCAATATGATTCAAACGGTGGTGTCACTCATAAGTGATCTTCTAATCATTTGTCTTGCGACATGTTTAGCATCAGTTATTATGGATGTGATTTCTCCAACAAGATTTATAGAGTTCATCCATCTTCTATGAATATGGTGATAATTTGAACAACTATTGTTCGTATAACACCAGAACAGAATAACAATTATTCAAATAAATCTTGAAGGCTAGGTTTAATTCCAACGATAAACACAATAACACTTTATTTTGTTCTTGATGAGAATCATCCCATATTCATTTGCTAGTTACTCAGGCCATTGCAACTCTTGTATTGCGTTGTTCCGTATGACACTTCATACCAACCAATCAGTATCCAATACTCAAGAATCACACTGTTTAACAAGCAATGAATATACCCATAACATGTATATCATCTATATACCCGAGCTGGACATTTCCAGTCTTTTCCTTTTTCTTTTCGCCAAAATATTTTTCAGATCCTCTTTCAGCAATTCCTTTCCTTTTTAGAAGAATTTATCAACATCACTTGTGGCACCATTCATATGACACATAATCCAAAGTGTGTTAGTCAAATACTAACACCCTTTGATTCTCACTTTGATGTAGATCACCGTCATCAAATGTTTGGTGTTCTTCCAAATTCCATTCTTTAGTAATCTTATAGTGTAGTAAACATTTTACCTACATCTTCCATTCATCCTATCATGACAACTTTCATGACAGAACTACCATAGCTCATAGGGACAAACTGTGAGTACAATATTAGTTCCCAAAACCTTTTTGAGAGATTAGGACACATAGTGTCTCCAACCTTCACAAATTCTCATACAATATGAGAACATGTTTCTCACTAAATTTTACTCTATCACATTGCAACTAAACATTGTTTCAGATATCGCTATATCTTCCACACATGATAGTTTCTGAAACAATCCTTTCAGCTCCTAGATAACCTTGATAATAACAAACAACATTTGAATATCAAGGATCATGGAGGCAAGTGTGATACTTAGACACTAACACTGGAATTGTTACTCTCGATTTAATACACATTATTAAACTTCATGGAGCAAGCAAGGTTTGCTAAAGTTTGCAATAAGACTTTAAACTTTAGATTGACACTCAAACAATACGGTACCAGTCCGTAAAGTTAAATATCCAGAATTCTATAGTTCTATTATCTCAATTATAGCTAAGCGCAAAGGTAGTAAACAAATGCCAATGACTACAACGAACTATGCAAATTCACTTTGATTTAGTTCATGATAAAATGAGTTCATCTAACTCCCACTCAAAAACAACATCCCTCGAGTCGTCTTTGGTGATTACACGAACCAAATTCACTACACCACGACCGATCATCACGTGAGGCGGTGTAGCTGCAATGGCGAGCATCTCAATATGGTTCATCATATCATCCATATGACTCGTGCTTAACCTTTCGGTCCATGTTCCGAGGCCATGTCTGTACATGCTAGGCTCGCCAAGTAGAACCTTAGTATTTGCATGTGTTTCAAGGCCATGTTTGTACATGCTAGGCTTGAAAACACCCGTTGTATGCGAACGTAGAGTCTATCACACCCGATCATCACGTGGTGTCTCGAAACGACGAACTTTCTTAACGGTGCATACTAAGGAAGAACATATAATTATCTTGATATTAAGTGAGAGGGATCATCTTATAATGCTACCGAAGCGATCATGATCGTAACTAAGCAAAATAAGATGCATAAAAGGATAAACATCACATGCATGGATAATGTGATATGATATGGTCCTTCTCGCATTAGATCTCCATCTTGTGCGTCTTGGTATGATCTCCATCATGCCACCGGCGCGGCACCAAGGTCCATGGCGCCACCACCATGGTCGTCCTTCTCCATTACAATATATCTCATGGATATATCTACAGCACGCAGGCCTTAAAAAGGAAAAACACAACCATATGGCTCCTGCCGGTTGTTTACAATAAATCTCATTTCATACAACAATTTTGTAACAATGACCATATCACATCACATGCCCTGCAAAAACAAGTTAGACGCTTCTAAATTATCTTTGCAAATTTTACGTGGTTTTGGGCTTCCTAGGAAAGAACCGATCTTACCTACGGACAAGAACCACAACGTTGATTCGCTAGTTGTTTCTTTTCGTCCCTTTCCAGGGCCCTCCGTTGCAAATGCCATATCACTAATGTTAGAGAAACTGACACCCCCAAAGCCACTTTATACGGTACAAGCCGTATGTCAAGCGTGACACGCAATCTGCGCTTAGGGCCGCTTCAATCCAACATTGCCGCAATATGAACAAGTGCACAAAAGAGGGTAACAACTAGAGGATCAACGCCCACATCTCTATGTGTTCTAACCGTACAAAGCATCTACGCATAGACGAGGCTCTGATACCACTGATGGGTTCGTTGCATAGAAAACAAAAATTTTCCTACGATTGCAACTGCCAAGATCACATCTAGGAGATAACTTGTAACGGTTTGAGAAGGACTCACCCTCGAAGACCAAAAGCTTTAACGAGAACTATTCTCGTGGGTGATGTAGTCGAACACTCGCCGACCTCAAGGTCGTGATGAAGACTTGACGCCACGAACGGGCAGCGTCTCCGTAGTCGGTCACACGTACAGATCAGTGACGACCTCCGCCCCTTGCTCCAGTTGGGCAGCGGAAGTAGTGGATCCTCGGGAACTCCAGCAGCACTACAACATAGTGGTGGTGGTGGTAGAGAAGATCTTGAGCAGGGCTTCGCCTAAGCACCGTACTCGTGAAACTGGATCACCTAGCAAGGGGAGGAAGATGCCAACCAAAGGGCATATGAGAGATGGAGGAATTAGTGTGTAGAGGGGTCTCCACCCATCTATATATAGGAGGGGGAGGCAGCCCCCAAGGGGTAGCACGCCCCAAGAGGTGCCCCCACCTCTCCCCTCATCATGTGGGTGGACTCTCCACTCACAAAAACAAAGGGTCACACATTATTCCCATAACTTCCATAATTCTCCACTCAAAATTCCAAGAGTTTATCACATTAAAACACTTTTAATTATCTTGTTTAATGTCACTCAAATTAATGAACACTTCATTCAATGAGTACTTCATTGATGAACACTTCATTCAATGAACACATTAACAATTATCCCCTTGCACTATTTTGATATACCGAAACTATTCCAGCAGTTTTATCAAAACAGTCCATGTGCTGTCCAGTATATTCTCTGGCGTTCCGTATCCACTCAAACGCGTCAACGAATCCTTAAGTGTGTCACCCTACGGTTCGTGAATAAAATGGACATGACAGAGACTCTTCTCTGATCAATAATCATCAGCGGGATCTGGAGATCCATGATGACTCCCACTTACTCAACGATGAACTAGTGATCGTGTGAACCAAAACTCCGTAACCAATTCCTTTTGTCTCGCGATATTTTACTTGTCCGAGATCCGATCATTTGGTATCATCCATACCTAGTTCGATCTCATTACCGACAAGTACTCTTTACTCGTTCCGTGATATAACATCCTCGTGAGCCAGTCACGTGCTTGCAAGCGATGTCAATGTGATATCACCGAGAGGGCCCAGAGTATATCTCTCCGTCATCTGGATGGACAAATCCCACTCTTGATCCACGAGCCTCAACTAACACTTTCCAAGTACCCAACGACACCTTTATAATCACCCTGTTACGGTGTGACGTTTGATGGAATCAAAGTACTCTTCCGGTGTCAGTGATTGACGTGATCTCATGGTCTAAGGATTAGGGTTACTTCGTGAAAGTTTGATACAGCAATAGAAACTTGATGACATGATCGTATTGCTATAACTACTGTGGGTGTATGTTCATCACATCATTCTCCAATGACATGACCTTGTTATTAACAACATCCAATGTTCATGATCAGGAAACCTTGATCATCCGTTAATCAACAAGCTAGTATAAAGAGAGGCATTACTAGGAACCTTTTCTCTGTTTATTAAACACACATGTATTAACGTTTCCGGTTAACACAATTATAGCATGAAAATAAACATTTATCATAAACATGGAATAAGATAATAACCACTTTATTATTGCCTCTCGGGCATATTCCCTTCACTAGAAGCTTGAGAATCTCAGTCCTCACAACATCCATCATTTTCGGATTCAGCCGTCATTGATGATCAACAATTGGTTTAGCATCAGGTTCAAGGTTGATGGTATGTTGACAAATAGATGGACTAATCCCCTTAAGGTCATCAAGGGTATAGCCAATTGCACCTCGATGTTTGCGAAGTACTTCCAATAAACGCTCTTCTTCATACCCTGAAAGGTTAGAATTCATAATAACAGGATATACTTTCTTTTCATCTAAATAAGCATATTTGAGCGTATCGGGAAGAGGTTTAAGATCAAACACTGGATCTTCTTTTGGTTGCGACAAAATTCCCAAAGGCTCAACTGGAAAGTTGTGCTTTAGGATAGCATGTTGTCTTAGGAATATTTCGTCCAGCTCATTTCTCTCCTGCATGTGCAAATCATTCTCGTGGTCCTCCATATATTGCTGCAAGGGATCGTTAGGAGGGATAGCAATGGAAGCAATATCTTCAATAATCTTATCATTACTAGGAAAATCAATACCACGAGGCTGCTTAGAGAACTTAGAAAAATTAAATTCATATGGCTCACCATTGAATTCAACAGAAACTTTACCTTTCTTGCAATCTATTATAGCTCCACAAGTTCTGAGAAAAGGTATACCGAAAATAATGGGACAAAAATTATCCCTTACCGAACCAAGTACTAGAAAGTCGGTAGGATACTTTACCTTTCCGCATAAGACTTCAACGTCTCTCACAATTTCAATGGGAGAGATAGTTGCTCTATTTGCAAGATGAATAGTGACATCAACTTCTTCAAGTTTGCAAGGTGAAATTTCACCCATGATCTCTTGATAAAGTGAATACGGGATAGCAGTGGCACTCGATCCCAAATCGCATAGCCCATAATAATTATGATCTCCTATTTTGATAGATACTACTGGAGTACCTGAAATTGGGCCCTTATTCTTGGCTGTGACAAGGTTAGTGGAAACAGCACAAAAATTTATATTGGAATCTAAAGCATCATTAGTAATAAGATCCTTAACCAATGCAACTCGAGGATCGACCTTGATCTGGTCCTCGGTTTCATCGATTCTTCTCTCACTCTTATTCATTATGCCTGTCACAAAAGAGTGCTTCCTTATTCTTACGGGAAAAGGGGTTTTTTCATTTATAACTGCAGGCACAATAGGGTCAGCAACATGAATATCAATAGATGATTCTTTGAAGGGTTTATGATGCTGACTCTTCTTCTTCTTAGAAGAGTCAATATGAGAGGCAAAATCCTTACAAAAATCAATCATTAGATGGGAATCAAGACCAATATTAAAGCAAAAGGCATTAAAGGAATCAGTTTTCACATAGCTCTCTATATAATCATGCTCATAATTTATAGTGGGTTCAATACCTTTATCTATTTCCCAATCTTCGGTATTCTTCTGGATCCTTTCAAGTAGATCCCATCTTTCTTCAACGCTTTTCGTCTGAAATACCCCATTAGAGGAGGCATCCAAACATCTCCTTATCCTGACGAGAAAGTCTGGCATAAAAGGTTGTAAGTATAGTTTCCTTGGGGAGCTCATGAATAGGACATTTGAGCATTAGAGATTTCAATCTCCCCCAAGCTTGAGCGATGCTTTCTCCGTTACGAGACCTAAAGTTATAGATATAATTCCTGTCTCGATGAATTTCATGAAGATGATAAAACTTGGTATAAAAGAGAGACATAAGTTCATGCCAATCAAGCAAATGAGAGTTATCGAGAAGCTTATACCAATTTGAAGCTTTATCTATAAGCGATACGGAGAACAATTTCTTCATGACAAACTCCTTTGATACACCTTCAAGATTAAATAGCGAACATAGTTGTGATAAATATAGAAAGTGTTCACTGGGGTGTCTATCTCCTGCATAACGATTAGCCAAGACACAATCGATAATACCAGCTGGTATTTTATAAGGCACACTTTCAGTAGGGGGACGTACAACTGATGGAAAGAGAGTGTTAATACTCTTCAAGCCTCGTTGGTTACCCCAAGTGCAGGGTGAGATATAGTGCAGCGGCAAGTTTTCCCTTGGCAAAGATACCAAGGTTTGTCTCCCGTAGGACTCCGAAGGGTACAAGAAGGTGGTAAAGTGAACAATGGCGCTGAGGTTGCTAGCTTCACCAGGACCTGCACACAGATACAAATAACTTTGGTCCCAACGAGTACAGAGGAGTTGTCAATTCCTCCGGCCTTGTTGTTTACAAAGGATAAACGCAAGAGATAAAAGTGGATTTGAAAGTAAAGACTGCAAGTAAGCTAAGGGTGTAAGAATAATGTGACGATGGACCGGGGTCCCGTGATTTTCACTAGTGATGTCTCTCTCCCAAAAGACGATAAAAGTGCTAGCGAGGTAAACAAATCACAGCTGGGCAATGGACAGAATTATGAAGGCACCGCCATGCTAACTATGCTGCAAAGAAAGGAAGGGCTCAAAAGCAATGGGCAGTACGCCAAGGTAAGTAGACAGAAATCCAACTGCATCTACTATGAATAATCCACCTTGAGATATCTATCCAGAACATCTCGCTGGTATTAAGTTGCGAATCCCACCCAAAGTGTAAATTAAAAGCAACAGACAACTGCATTAAAAGAACTTTGCGTAAAGTAAACAATCCTTGCACCCGCGAGTACAAGCACCGTTTTTTTATCCCTGGTGGCAACAGCACATCCCCTAGTCTCATGTTTCTGTCACTCAAGCTAGACATCAAGGGGCTGAACCCACAATCAAGCATAACGCTCCCTCTTGGAGTTGCAACAAATCACTTGGCCAAAGTAAAATACGGCAACGGAGAATATGCAAGAATTTACTCAAGAACAAAATATAAAAGATAAGAACCAAATATATTACTCATCACAATCTGAACATAGTCTCATAATCCATCAGATCCCAGCAAACTCAACATAGCAACAGCCGAAAATTACAAAGGTGACTCGATCATGTGAGGCAGCTCACGAGGTCTCGAAAGTGGAAGCACAAAGAGGGGAGAGGAACATCAGATAGCTACTGGTCACGGACCCATGGTCCAAGGGGAACTACTCACGGTACATACGGGAGGCGTCCATGGCTATGGATGATTGATAGCTTCTCGCCCTTCGTTGGTGAGCCCCAAGTGGAAGGCGTGATGTAGCACAACAACAAGTTTCCCTCGGTGAAGATACCAAGGTTTGTCTCCAGTAGGACTCCAGAGATGATAAGTAGGTGTCAGCGGCGCAACTGACGTGGACCTGCACACAGACACAGATAACTTTGTTCCCAACGAAGTTCAGAGAGGTTGTCAATCTCTCCGGTCTTGTTGTTCACAAAGGGTAAAACACAAGGGATAATGATAGCAATTGAAAGTAAAAGCAGAAAGGTAAAGATAGCGTGGAAACAGTAATAGGGATATGGACCGGGATACGTGATGTTCGCTAGTGATGTCTCTCTCCCAAAAGACGATAAAACTGCTATGCGAGGTAAACAAATTACAGAAGGGCAATTGACAGGATTATGAACGCACCGCAATGCTAACTATGCTACAAAAGAAAGGAAGAGGCTCAAAAGCACGGGCAGTACGCCAAAATAAGTAGACCATAATCCAACTGCATCTACTACTAATCATCCACCTTGAGATATCTATCCAGAACATCTCGCTGGTATTAAGTTGCGAGCCCCACCCAAAGTGTAAACCCAAAGCAACAGACAACTGCATTAAAAAGAACTTTGCGTAAAGTAAACAATCCTTGCAACCGCGGTTACAAGCACCGTTGTTTTCCCCCTTGTGGCAACAACACATCCCCTAGACTCATGTTTCTGTCACTCAAGTGTGTCATCGGGGGGCATGAACCCACAATCGAGCATAACGTTCCCTCTTGGAGTCACTACCTACTACTTGGCCAAAGCAATAAACAGCAACGGAGAACATGCAAGAATTACTTAGGAACAAAAATATAAGAGATAAAAACCAAATATATTACTCTATCACAATCTGAACATAATCTCATAATCCATCAGATCCCATCAACTCAGCATAGCAATTGCACAAAGATTACAAAAGTGCCTCGATCATGTAGGGTAGCTCACGAGGTCTAAACCATGAAGAACAAAGAGGGGAGGAGAACATCACATAGCTACTGATCACGGACCCATGGTCCAAGGAAAACTACTCACGAGACATCCGGGGAGCATCCATGGTGGAGAGGAGACTCCCGGAGGTCGGCCCTCCCTCCGGCAGGGTGCCGGGAAGAGGTCTTCTGGTGCTCCCGATCTTGGAAGCGCGGCAGCGGCGGAACAGAGGCGAGTTTGTGAAATAGGGTTCTGTCTTGGAGTTTCCCCGTGACGGAGAATAAATAGGCCAAGGGGGGCAGCCAGAGGTGGACCAGGGCCCCCAGGCGCCCCCCTGGCGCGGCCAGGGGTGGGGCCGCGCCGGGTGGACGCCTAGGCCCCCCTAGCTCCCCTCTGGCCCCTCCCGGGCTCTTCGCGAAGCTTCCTGTACACTTATTTTTCCTGTATTTTTCCCGAAATTTTTCTGGCACTTTTTATATGGGGGAAAACTGAAATAGAAAAACAGCAGATAACAGGAACTGGCACTGGGGTGCACTGAGTTAATAGGTTAGTCCAAATATGATCAAAAGTGTATGAAAGTGTATCTAGATCATAGCAATATCACAAAAAACATGCATGGAGCAAGCAGAAATTATAGATACGTTTTGGACGTATCAACATCCCCAAGCTTAATTCCTGCTCGTCCTCGAGTAGGTAAATGATAACAACATAATTTCTGTGGTGACATGCTAGCAACCATATAAGAACTTTGAAAAGTAAAGCAATCAAGGTTAGAGATTCAATTCAAGTCATAACATGCAAGAGTCTATATTAGCATTGAAACAAGTAACAAAAGAACATTAGGTGCAAGAGCTCTCGCTGTCCGTGACTCGAATGTCTCCAAATGGTGTTTGCGTGCAAGAAGGGGATAGGGAATACGAGAAAAAAATATTTTTGGGTTGAGAACTCAATCTACTAAAGTTTCACACTTGGTCCTCTTTGGAATCTTATCTTGACTCATCCCCAGACCACAAGCCAGGTACAAGTCAATTTGATCCACTCCTTTTCGATATTTTGAGCACTCATGCAATGGATGAGCGTAATCACGAGAGTTGACACTTAGGATGGCAAAGAGAGAAATACGGAGGAGGAAGACAAAAAGGATGAGAAAGGCTCACATCAATGAGGACAATCATAGGCATGAGATGCCAAATGATAGATATGATGTGAGGAGTAGGGATTGCCGTGCAACGGATGCACATACGAGCTAAGAAGCTCTCCAAAGGAACTAGTGGGGGGTGCATTTAAATTTCTCGCTCATGAAGACCTAGAGCTCGTTTGAGGAGGCTCATCCTTGGAATATGCAAGCCAAGTTCTATAGTGTGAAGGTCCCCACATAGCTATATGCATAATGATCATCTCTATGGAGTACAAGGATATAAAGGGAGTACTAGTGTGGATCTCTCAAAAGGATAGTAGTGTTGCCCCTTTCTCTCTTTTTATTTCTTTTTTTCTCTTTTTTCTATTTTTTGTGGCCTCAATGGCTCTTTCTATTTAACTCTCATTTGTCCTCTTTGGGATCTTTTAATGTGTCCACTTTGGGATGTTTTCCTCACTTAAGGGCAACACTCTATTTTACAAGAAGGTAAAGGAGATCTTTCACACTTTAGAAGGTACTCAAAATCATAAAGAAGATGTAACTATCATGATGTATGCAATGTATGTCGCTGCCAGTGTAGCAGGAACATGTATGACATGAAGATCAAGTCATGAAGAGGTGGAAGTTGCATGGCAATGTAACTCGGAAAGGCTATGGAAATTCCTTGATAGGTAGGTATGGTGGCTGTTTTGAGGTAAGATATAAGGAGGCTTATGATGAAAGAGCGTATCATGCCAAGGATTTGGAAGTACCGGCGAAGGTGGACACCACCTCTCGGAATGAGAAGAAGACAATGCACGGCACGGGAGAGGCTAGCAAAATATGGGAAGGTGGAAGTGTCAACTTTCAATACTTACATTAGTCCGAAGAACTCATGCACTCATTATCGGTAACTCTCAATCTAATAAGGAGGTTCACAAAGAGACAAGTACCCCGAGGAGGAGTGTATGGGGGTTTGGTTATCCTTGCGCATCCTCGACTCATGGTACTTGAGTGTTCTCTAATATTCGATCCCTCCAAAGATTAGTGATCCATCTAGTAGCTAGAGTTCTCAACTAGTTTTGTAGGTTTTGAAAATACACACAGATTGCCCAAAATACGACACCTATCACTAATAGGCTAGAGCTCTTGACACCAAAAGTTCAAACATTACTCATACCAATACCTCAAAACTATTGCAAGTTACTACTAGAAGAAAATAGCAACCTCAATTACCTACTCTCAAGACAAGACACAACTCAGTGCAGCAACCAACTCTCTTTAACAAGATAAACATGAAAACTAAAAAAGAGTTCCAGAAACAAACTAAACAAAAGCCAAGGCTCTTGCTAAAGACAAACTAAAACTAAGACTAAACATGGCAGTAGCTATGAAAAGATAAAGAACACACAACAGCAAAAAGATAAGCAGGAAAAATCCTATGGTGTGTTCTAAATTTGAAAGTGGAGCGTGTTTCTCTCCCACACAAAGTAAGACGGGATCTAACTTGTTATGAACAGCAAGCAAAGCTAAAGAAAACTAAAAATAAAACCTAAGAGCGAGACGCTCCAAGCATAGCACATAACGCATGAAGTGATAAAAATATAGTGAGACGAAGGACGAACTGATGACTGTTGATGGAGAAGGGGATGCACGGGGGCATCCCCAAGCTTAGACGCTTGAGTCTCCTTGAATATTTGTTGGGGATGCATGGGGGCATCCCCAAGCTTGAGCGCTTGACACTCCTGGATCTTCTTTCATCATCTTCCATCGCACACTTGAAAACTCCGTTCATACATAACTCATCATAAGCTGATTAGAGAGGTTAGTACCCTTAATAAATAATTTTTCCCCACTGGATATAAAGATATTCTTGAAGAGCTACTGTTTCTCAAGAGTGCCAAAAAGTTTTTGCAAAGAAAAAGCAAGCTTAAGGTTTGCAAAAGTTAGGAGAGACAAAACGTAGCAGAATCTGTGAAAAACAGAACAGCAGGTAGTAAAGAATTTTTTAGGGATACTTCTGCAACTCAAACAAAAAACTCAGAACATACGGAAGTTTCGTAATTGTATAGAGCATACTGTGTAAACATTTCAGCTCAAAAAGATGAACTGGGATTTTTCTGGAATTTTTCTGGTCACGAGGACAGAATCTGTTTTCTGGACAACATGTCACAACTTTTACTTCCCTTGCCGTAAGAGGCTATAACTTGGCACAAAGCTGAAAAATAAAGATACAATGATGTTGATACAGTAGTAACAATCATCAAGACACAACAAAAGCAAAAAATAAAAACCTAAATTCGTTGCGGGCTGCCTCCCGAAAGCGATTTCTTTTATGCCTTTAAGCTAGGCATGAAGCAAAAGATCAAGTTGTAGCAGTCGAATCATTATTAAGATCATCAAAAAGTTCTTCAATTGTACAACTAGTCTTAAAAGGTCTTTCAAATAAAGGCCTAATAAAGATACTTCTAGGGAGAAAACCAAAGGGTGGAAAATCAATGGAGGATTTATTTATAAAATTATCAAAGAGAGGTATTTCCTCCAAAGTTTTCACGGTTTCAACTTCTTTAGCAATAGGTGGTTTATTTTTAGGTCGGGGAACTCTAGGGACATAATTGAACTTAGGTTCCCTTCTTGCTGAAGTCTCTACCTTTTTTGGTTTGATTGAGGAAAAAGTAGTTCCTAGAGTATTAATGATTTCCTCAATCTTATCAATCCTAGAAAGATCCGTATCACGGGATTTGATGACCTCCAAAGTTTTAATAATTTTAAGCATGGAGCTATCAAGCCTATTCAAATTCCCTTGAATCTTGCGAGCCAACTCATTTATCCTAGTTATACTTGGTATTTCTAACTCTATCTTTTCAAGTTTCTTCATAATGTGAGGTAGAGTTATATCTTCTTGTATGCTAGCAATAGGGAGATTTCCAACAAGATTTTCAATAACATTAAGAAACTCCCAAGTCGGGGCTTCTAGAAAATTCCCATTGATAGCAGTATCTAATATGAATCTATTCCAAGGAGTAATCCCGACATAAAAATTTCTAAGCAGGATAGTAGTGGATTGCTTCTTGGTGGCTCTTTTTTGAGAATCATTAATTCTATACCAAGCATCTTTTAAACTTTCTCCACCTTTTTGTTTAAAGGTGAGAACCTCTGTCTCAACAAAGGCAAAAGGGCCAGACATAACGACAACTAGCAAGATAAATATTTTTTTTGAAAATTTTGATAAAATACACAAAGATAAAAACTGAAAGGTAAACTAACAAGACTAAAAAACAAAGGTAAAGGGTAGTGTGCAACTCCCCTATCTTAGCACTCGGAGTCCCCGGCAACGGCGCCAGAAATTCGCTTGATGGCTTCTCGCCCTTCGTTGGTGAGCCCCAAGTGGAAGGCGTGATGTAGCACAACAGCAAGTTTCCCTCGGTGAAGATACCAAGGTTTGTCTCCAGTAGGACTCCAGAGATGATAAGTAGGTGTCAGCGGCGCACCTGACGTGGACCTGCACACAGACACAGATAACTTTGTTCCCAACGAAGTTCAGAGAGGTTGTCAATCTCTCCGGTCTTGTTGTTCACAAAGGGTAAAATACAAGGGATAATGATAGCAATTGAAAGTAAAAGCAGAAAGGTAAAGATAGCGTGGAAACAGTAATAGGGATATGGACCGGGATACATGATGTTCGCTAGTGATGTCTCTCTCCCAAAAGACGATAAAAATGCTATGCGAGGTAAACAAATTAAAGAAGGGCAATTGACAGGATTATGAACGCACCGCAATTCTAACTATGCTACAAAAGAAAGGAAGAGGCTCAAAAGCACGGGCAGTACACCAAAATAAGTAGACCGTAATCCAACTCCATCTACTACTAATCATCCACCTTGAGATATGTAGGAAATTGCGCGATAGAAAACAAAAAAATTCTCTCACATGCGGAAGCAACATCCAAGATCCAATCTAGAAGATGCTAGTAACGGGGAGAGTAGGCCATCGTACCCTCGAAGAACACGCGCGTTGAACGTTTATTTCAACGCAGCTTGGTGAAGTTGTTGGTGAAGTTCGATCCGATCAGCACTTCAAACGAGCAGTACCTCCGGAGGCTTGCACACGTACAGCTTGATGACGTCTCCTTCTTCTTGATCCAGCAAGAAAGAGGGAGAAATAGATGGGATCAATTCCAGCAGCACAACGGCGTGGTGGTGGATATGGTGAAGAGTTTGCCGCGGGCAGGGGTTCGCCAAGCGATGCACGTGAGGGAGGAGGAGGTGTGGAAGGACTTGAGTATTCTTGGTGAGCCTCTCCCCTCTCTTATATAGGCAAGGAGGTTGTAGCCACTTCAATTCCAAGTGAAACCCCCCTCTCTCATTAAAAAGATGGTAACACCTTTCTTTTAAGAGTGGTAACCCTCCCATTGAAGGGCTTCCCATTTATTGGCATAATAAACCAAGGAGGGCTGGTCACATGGACTATTGGACCACCCTTGGTCGTCCAAAACAGGTGGGGCCCATAGTGGGACCCTCCGGAACCTTCTAGAACATTCCGACACTGCCGAAAAAATCCCGAACTTTTCCGGAACCCTGAAATCAACTTGCCTTATATAAATCTTTACCTCCGGACTCTTCCGGAGCTCCTCGTGATGTCTAGGATCTCATCCAAGACTCCGAACAATATTCGAACACCATTAATAAAATTATCCCAGAGCTATTCTAGCGTTACCGAGCGTTAAGTGTGTGACCCTACGGGTTCGAGAACGTGCAGACATGATCGAGACATCTCTCTGATCAATAACCATTAGAGGGACCAGGATATCCGTAATGACTCCCACACATTCAACGAAGATCTTTATCGATTGATCCACTATGTCGTGGACTACTATAATCCGTACACAATTTCCTTTGTCACACGATATTTTACTTACCCGTGATTCTATCGTCGGTATCGCTATACCTAGTTCAATCTCGTTACCGGTAAGTACTCTTTACTCGTTCTGTAATACAACATTCTCTGTGACTAACTCATTAGTCACGTGCTTGCAAGCGTTACCGAATGTCCATTACCGAGTGGGCCCAGAGTATATCTCACCGTCACACGGAGGGACGAAACCCAGTCTTGATTCATGTAATTCAACAAGTGCTTTCAGAGATACCCGTAAGACATCTTTATGATCACCCTGTCACGATGTGATGGTTGATGTCCCCAAAGTATTCTTCCGGTACCCGGGAATAACATAATCTCATGGTCTAAGAAACATGATACTTGACAATAAAAGGCATGACAGTATAACCTTAATGAAACGATCAATATTGTTATGCTTAGTTGGGTCTGTCCATCACATCATTCTTCTAATGACATGATCCCATTAATTAATAAACAACTCAGTTTCATGGTTAGGAAACCGTAACCATCATTAATTAACGAGATAGTATAGTAGAGGCTTACTAGGGACACGGTGTTGTTTATGCAACCACACATGCATTATGTTTCCGGTTAATACAATTATAGCATGGAAAATAAACATATATCATGAACACGGAAATATGATAATAACAATTTTATTATTGCCTCTAGGGCATATTTCCAACAGTCTCCCACTTGCACTAGAGTCAATAATCTAGTTTACATTGGCAGAAATCTAACACCCATGGCATTCTGGTGTTGATCATATTTTGTTTGTGGAAGAACTTTAGTCAATGGATCCGCGATATTCTGATCCGTATGTACTTTGCTAATGGTAATATCTCCTTCAATGACATGCTCACGAATTTGATGAAACCGGCGTTTGATATGCTTGGAGCTCTTGTGACATCTTGGTTTCTTGGCTAGAGCAATGGCACCAGTGTTGTCACAAAAGATCTCCATGGGATCGAGTGCACTCGGAACAACGCCGAGTTCAGTGACAAATTCCTTCAGCCATATCCCTTCTGTCGCTGCTTCAGAAGCGGCCATATACTCCGCCTCTAATGTAGATCTTGCAATGACGCTCTGCTTGCAACTCCTCCAGCTAACCGCAGCTCCGTTCAAAATAAAGACATACCCTGTTTGAGATTTTGAGTCATCTGGATCAGTATTGAAGCTAGCATCGACGTAACCTTTTACGAAGAGCTCTTCATCACCACCATAGACAAGAAACATGTCCTTAGTCCTCTTTAGGTACTTAAGGATATTTTTAACTGCTGTCCAGTGAGCCTCTCCAGGATCACTCTAATACCTGCTCGTCAAACTAAGAGCATGGGACACGTCTGGTCTAGTACACAACATGGCATACATAACAGAACCTATGGCCGAGGCATAGGGGATTTTATTCATCCTTTCCCTTTCTGTTGCCGTAGTTGGACACTGAGTCTTACTCAATGGCTTACCTTGTAACATGGGCAAAGAACCTTTCTTTGCATCCTGCATATTGAATTTCTTCACTATCTTCTCAAGGTATGTACTTTGACTAAGTGCTATTAAGCGTCTCGATCTATCTCTATAGATCTTAATGCCTAATATGTATGCAGCTTCACCAAGATCTTTCATTGAAAAACTATTATTCAAATAATCTTTCACACTGTTAAGCAGCTCCACGTCATTCCCAATTAGTAAGATGTCATCTACATATAAAATCAGAAATGCAACCGAGCTCCCATTCACTTTCTTGTAAACACAAGCTTCTATATAATTTTGGACAAATCCAAAACCTTTGATAACCTCATCAAATCGAAGATTCCAACTCCGGGATGCTTGCTTTAGTCCATAGATGGAACGCTGAAGCTTGCACACTTTACGAGCATCCTTAGGATTGACAAAACCTTGGGGTTGTACCATGTACAACACTTCTTCAATGTTTCCATTGAGGAATGCAGTTTTGACATCCATCTGCCAAATTTCATAATCGAAATAAGCAGCAATTGCTAGCAGAACCCTAACAGACTTAAGCATCGCTACGGGTGAGAAGGTCTCATCGTAGTCAACTCCTTGAATTTGTCGAAAACCTTTTGCGACAAGTCGAGCTTTATGTACAGTAACATTACCGTCAGCGTCTGTTTTCTTCTTGAAAATCCATTTACATTCAACAGCCTTGCGGCTATCAGGAAGGTCAACCAAAGTCCACACTTGGTTTTCTTTCATGGATTCCATTTCAGAGTTCATGGCGTCTTGCCATTTTCCAGAGTCTGGGCTCATCATCGCTTCCTCATAGTTCGTAGGTTCATCATTGTCTAACAATAAAACATTCATGACAGGATTACCGTACCACTCAGGAGTAGTACGTAACCTAGTCGACCTACGAACGGGAACTTCGACCGAAGCTTCATGATCATTATCATCAGCTTCTTCCTCTCTAGTTGGTGAAGGCGGCACCAAAAGATCCAAATCTTCTTGCGCTGCACTACTCTCCAATTCGGGAGAAGGTTCAATAACCTCGTCTAGTTCTATTTTCCTCCCACTCACTCATTTCGAAAGAAACTCCTTCTCAAGAAAGGATCTGTTCTTAGCAACAAAGACTTTGCCTTCGGATCTGTTATAGAAGGTATACCCTATAGTTTCCTTAGGGTATCCTATGAAGACACATTTTTGCGCTTTGGGTTCGAGCTTATCAGGTTGTAACCATTTGACATAAGCCTCACACCCCCAAATTTTAAGAAACGATAATTTAGGCTTCTTGCCAAACCACAACTCATATGGTGTCGTCTCAACGGATTTAGATGGTGCCCTATTTAAAGTGAATGCAGCTGTCTCTAATGCATAGCCCCAAAATGACATTGGTAGATCGGATTGAGACATCATAGAGCGCACCATATCTAATAAAGTACGATTACGACGCTCAGACACACCATTACGTTGTGGTGTTCCAGGTGGCGTGAGTTGGGAAACAATTCCACAGTTTTTCAAGTGAATGCCAAACTCGTAACTCAGATATTCCCCTCCGCGATCAGATCGTAGAAATTTGATCTTCTTGTTACGATGATTTTCTACTTCACTCTGAAATTCTTTGAACTTTTCAAATGTTTCAGACTTGTGTTTCATTAAGTAAATATACCCATATATACTTAAATCATTAGTGAAAGTTAGGAAGTAACGATATCCACCACGTGTCGAAATGCTCATTGGTCCACACACATCAGTATGTATGATTTCCAACAAGTCACTCGCCCGTTCCATCGTACCAGAAAACGGGGTCTTAGTCATCTTACCCATGAGGCATGGTTCACATGTGTCAAATGATTCAAAGTCAAGTGACTGGAAAAGTCCATCAGAATGGAGTTTCTTCATGAGTTTTACACCAATATGACCTAAACGGCAGTGCCACAAGTATGTGGAATTATCATTATTCATTTTGCATCTTTTAGCATCAATGTTATGGATGTGTGAAGTACTACTATCGAGATCCAACAAGAATAAACCATTTACGTCGGGTGCATGACCATAAAAGATATTACTCATAAACATAGAACAACCTTTATTCTGTGATTTAAACGAGTAACCGTCTCGCAATAAACAAGATCCAGATATAATGTTCATGCTTAACGCAGGCACCAAATAACAATTATTAAGGTTTAAAACTAATCCCGAAGGTAGATGAAGAGGTAACATCCCGACGGCGATGACATCGACCTTCGATCCATTCCCGACGCGCATCGTCACCTCATCTCGCCAGTCTCCGTTTATTCTGAAGCTCCTGTTTCGAATTGCAAATATGAGCAATCGAACCAGTATCAAATACCCAGGCACTACTACGAGAACTAGTAAGGTACACATCTATAACATGTATATCAAATATACCTTTGACATTGCCAGCCTTCTTATCCGCCAAGTACTTGGGGCAGTTGCGCTTCCAATGACCTTCTCCCTTGCAGTAGAAACACACAGTGTCCGGCTTAGGACCAGCCTTGGGCTTCATATGAGCGACAACAGGCTTGCCGCCCCGAGCGGCAGCTGACTTGCCACTCTTCTTGAAGTGTCCCTTTTTGGCTTTAGCCTTCTTGAAACTTGTGGTCTTATTGACCATCAACACTTGATGTTCTTTCTTGATGTCCACTTCCGCAGATTTCAGCATCGCGAAAAGCTCATTGAGAGTCTTATTCATGCCTTGCATGTTATAGTTCAGCACAAAGCCTTTGTAGCTCGGAGGGAGCGACTGCAGAACCCTGTCAGTGATTAACTCATCTGGGATCACACATCCCAGCTGAATTAGGCGTTGTATATAGCCTCCCATTGTTACAACATGTTCACTGACAGAGCTGTGCTCCTCCATCTTACATTTATAGAACTTATCAGAGATCTCATATCTCTCAGCACGGGTCTGAGTCTGAAACATGGTTTTCAGCTCTTCAACCATCTCATAGGCGCCGTGATGTTCAAAACGTTTCTGGAGATCAGTATCCAAAGATGTAAGGATGGCACAAGAAACTATAATGTGGTCATCTTTGCGTGTCTCAAAGACGTTATGTTCTGCTTCTGGAGCATCGTCTGCAGGTGGGTCACCTAGCGCAGCATCGAGCACATATTGCTTCTTACACCCAGTGAGGATAATCCTCAGGTTGCGGTGCCAGTCAGTGAAGTTTGAACCAGATGATTTTAGTTTTTCTTTCTCAAGGAATGCGCTGAAGTTGAACTGAGCTATGTGGGCCATGATCTACAACATTTTAGCAAAATAAAATTTTAGACTATGTTCATGATAATGAGTTCAGTTTAATCAAATTACTAACGAACTCCCACTTAAATCAACATCCCTCATAGTTGTCTAGTGGTACACGATCCAAATCCACTACACCAAGTCCGATCTTCACGAGAGAAGATGTAGTTTCAATGGTGAACATCAAAATGTTGATCATATCATTCATATGACTCGTGTTTAACCTTTCGGTTCGTTGCGTTCCGAGGCCATGTCTGTACATGCTAGGCTCGTCAAGTTAACCAGAGTATTTTTGCATGTGTAAAACTGGCTTACACCCGTCGTATGTGAACGTAGAGTTTGCCACATCTGATCATCACGAGATGCTTCAAAACGACGAACTTTTGCGACGGTGCATACTTAGGGAGAACACGTTTATCTTGATATTTAGTGTGAGGGATCATCTTATAATGCTACCGTTGTGCACACGCAAAATAAGATGCATAAAAGGATAAACATCACATGCATAAAATATGTTGACATGGTATAGCCCTTTTATTGCGCCTTGATCTCCATCTTGAACGCACCGACAAGATCTCCATTATGGCACCATCTTTGTCTCCACCTTATGGCATCTTGGTTGTCTACACCACGTTGCATCTACAACTATTGCTAACTCATAGCGATAAAGTAATGCAATTACATGGCGTTTGAAGTTGACATGCATGCCATACAATAAATAATTAAGACAACCATATGGCTCCTACCAGTTGCCGTACTCATCGACATGCAAGTCGTGAAACATTACAAAACATGATCATTTCATACATTACAAATATATCATATCAACAGTTTGGGCTATACCACATCACAAGCACCCCTGCAAAAACAAGTTAGACGCCTCTCCCTTATTATTTTTCAATTTTACGTGGCTTCTAGGGTTTTGCATAAGAACCGTTCTTACCCTCGAAAAAAAAACACAACGTTGATATAAAAAATTGCTTCTTAATCTCATAAGAGCCCTCCTTTGTAAATGTGGTTAATACTATGGTAAGAGCGACTGACACCCGCAGGCCGCATGTGCAATACAAGTTGCACGTCAAGTGCGGAACCGGTCTCAATCCAAAGATTGTAAAGTTGGTCCGGGCCTCTGCATCAAACCATACCGCAAAACCAAAATACACATGGAAGGGTACCAACAAGAAGATCAACGCCCACAACTCATTGTGTTCTAACCGTACAAAGCATCTACGCATAGAACTAGCTCTGATACCACTGTAGGAAATTGCGCGATAGAAAACAAAATTTTTCTCTCACATGCGGAAGCAACATCCAAGATCCAATCTAGAAGATGCTAGTAACGGGGAGAGTAGGTCATCATACCCTCGAAGAACACGCGCGTTGAACGTTTATTTCAACGCAGCTTGGTGAAGTTGTTGGTGAAGTTCGATCCGATCAGCACTGCAAACGAGCAGTACCTCCGGAGGCTTGCACACGTACAGCTCGATGACGTCTCCTTCTTCTTGATCCAGCAAGCAAGAGGGAGAAATAGATGGGATCAATTCCAGCAGCACAACGGCGTGGTGGTGGATATGGTGAAGAGTTTCCCGCGGTCAGGGCTTCGCCAAGCGATGCACGTGAGGGAGGAGGAGGTGTGGAAGGACTTGAGTATTCTTGGTGAGCCTCTCCCCTCTCTTATATAGGCAAGGAGGTTGTAGCCACTTCAATTCCCAAGTGAAACCTCCCTCTCTCATTAAAAAGATGGTAACACCTTTCTTTTAAGAGTGGTAACCCTCCCATTGAAGGGCTTCCCATTTATTGTCATAATAAACCAAGGAGGGCTGGTCACATGGACTATTGGACCACCCTTGGTCGTCCAAAACAGGTGGGGCCAATAGTGGGACCCTCCGGAACCTTCTAGAACATTCCGACACTGCCGAAAAAATCCTGAACTTTTCCGGAACCCTGAAATCAACTTGCCTTATATAAATCTTTACCTCCGGACTCTTCCGGAGCTCCTCGTGATGTCTAGGATCTCATCCAAGACTCCGAACAATATTCGAACACCATTAATAAAATTATCCCAGAGCTATTCTAGCGTTACCGAGCGTTAAGTGTGTGCCCCTACAGGATCGAGAACACGCAGACATGATCGAGACATCTCTCTGATCAATAACCATTAGAGGGACCAGGATATCCGTAATGACTCCCACACATTCAACGAAGATCTTTATCGATTGAACCACTATGTCGTGGACTACTATAATCCGTACACAATTTCCTTTGTCACACGATATTTTACTTACCCGTGATTCGATCGTCGGTATCGCTATACCTAGTTCAATCTCGTTACCGGTAAGTACTCTTTACTCGTTCTGTAATACAACATTCTCTGTGACTAACTCATTAGTCACGTGCTTGCAAGCGTTACCGAATGTCCATTACCGAGTGGGCCCAGAGTATATCTCACCGTCACACGGAGGGACAAAACCCAGTCTTGATTCATGTAATTCAACAAGTGCTTTCAGAGATACCCGTAAGACATCTTTATGATCACCCTGTCACGATGTGATGGTTGATGTCCCCAAAGTATTCTTCCGGTACCCGGGAATAACATAATCTCATGGTCTAAGAAACATGATACTTGACAATAAAAGGCATGACAGTATAAACTTAATGAAACGATCAATATTGTTATGCTTAGTTGGGTTTGTCCATCACGTCATTCTTCTAATGACATGATCCCATTAATTAATAAACAACTCAGTTTCATGGTTAGGAAACCATAACCATCATTAATTAACGAGATAGTATAGTAGAGGCTTACTAGGGACGCGGTGTTGTTTATGCAACCACACATGCATTATGTTTCCGGTTAATACAATTATAGCATGGAAAATAAACATATATCATGAACACGAAAATATGATAATAACAATTTTATTATTGCCTCTAGGGCATATTTCCAACAAGATACGTTTTGGACGTATCAATGGTCTCCCGGAGGGGGTTCCTCCTCCCGACAGGGTGCCGGGGCAGCTTCTCCACGCAACCCCGATCTAGAAACGGCGGCGGTACAGAGGCGAGGTCGCGAAAAAGAGATCTGTATTAGGGGTTTCCACCCCGAGGGCTAAATATAGGCGAAGGGGGGCACCAAGAGGGGCCACAGGGCAGCCAGGAGGCTCTCTGGCGCGGCCTAGGGTGGGGCCGCGCCAGGGACCCTTCTGGAGTCCCTGTGGTGGCCCCCCTTCCCTCCTTTGGTGTTTCCGGAAGCTTCCGGGTCGCTGATTTTTTATCTGATTTTTCCGGATTTTTTGGAGCACTTTTAATGAACGGAAAACCTGAAATACAAAAACTGAAGAAAACAACAACTGGCAGCTGGGTGCACTGGGTTAATAGATTAGTCCAAATATGCTCAAAAGTGTATGAAAGTTCAAGCAAATCATGGCAAAGTCACACAAAACATGCATGGAGCAGCAGAAATTATAGATACGTTTGGGACGTATCAACATCCCCAAGCTTAATTCCTGCTCGTCCTCGAGTAGGTAAATGATAACAAGCATAATTTCTGTGGTGACATGCCACACAACCATATAAGGACTTTATAAGTAAAGCAATCAAAGCATGCAATTCAATTCAAGTCTTAACAAGCAAGAGTCTATATTAGCATTGACACAAGCAATGAAAGAACAAAATGTGCAAGACCTCTCGCTGTCCGTGACTCGAATGTCTCCAGATGGTGTTTGCGTGCAAGCAAGGGACTGGGAAAAAGAGATAAAAAGGTTGTTGAGAACAACTATCTACTAAAGTTTCACACTTAGTCTCCTTTGGATTCTTATCTTGACTCATCCCCAGACCACTAGCCAGGTACAAGTCAAACTGATCCACTCCCTTTCGATATTTTGAGCACTCATGCAATGGATGAGCGTGAGCAAGAAAGTTGACACCTAAAAGGCGAAACAGAAAGAAAGTGGAGGAGGAAGAAAAAAATAGTGTGAAAGGCTCACATCAATGAGGACAATCATAGGCGAGAGAAGGCCATATGATAGATATGATGTGAGGAGTAGGGATTGCCATGCAAGGGATGCACATGTGAGCTAAAAGCTCTCCAAAGGAACTAGTGGGGGTGCATCTAACTTGCTTGCTCAAGAAGACCTAGAGCTCGTTTGAGGAGGCTCATCATTGGAATATACAAGCCAAGTTCTATAGTGTGAAGGTCCCCACATAGCTATATGCATGATGATGATCTCTATGGAGTACAAGGGATAGAGGATGAAGTACTAGTGTGGATCTCTCAAAAGGAATAGTAGTGTGCCCCTTATCTCTTTTTATTTTTCTTTTTCTCTTTTTTCTATTTTTTGTATTTTTCTGGTGGCCTCAATGGCTCTTTCTATTTAACTCTCATTTTTCCTCTTTGGGATCTTTTGATTTTGTCCTCTTTGGGATCTTTTCCTCACTTTAGGGGCAACACTTTATATTTTACAAGAATATAGGAGATCTTTCACACTTTACAAAGGTACTCACATAAAGAAGATATAACTATCATGATGCAAATGTATGCTTCTGCCAGGATAGCAGGATATGCAATGATACTAGCGCGTAATGTAGCAATGATTAGGGCAAGGCCCAACTAGCATGCGGCTCATAGATCAAGCAAGTAGCATGTATGACATGAAGATCAAGTCATGAGAAGGTGGATGTTGCATGGCAATTAATGTATCTCGGAAAGGCTATGGAAATGCCTTGTAGGTAGGTATGGTGGCTATTTTGAGGAAAGATATAAGGAGGCTTATGATGACAGAGCGTATCGTGCCAAAGGTTTGGATGCACCGGCGAAGTATGCGCCAACTCTCAAGGTGAGAAAGGGCAATGCACGGTACCGAAGAGGCTAGAAAAGGATAGGTGGGTGGAAGTGTCAACTTTCGAATACTCACATTAGTCCAAAGAACTCATGCACTTATTATCGGTAACTCTCAATCTAATAAGGAGGTTCACAAAGAGACAAGTACCCCGAGGAGGAGTGTATTGGGGTTTGGTTATCCTTGCGCATCCTCGACTCATGGTATGTGAGTGTACTCTAATATTCGAACCCTCCAGAGGTTAGTAATCCATTTAGTAGCTAGGGTTCTCAACAGGGGTTTTTGGTTTTCGAAAAACACACAGATTGCCCAAAATACGACATCTATCACTAATAGGCTCGAGCTCTTGACACCAAAAGTTCAAACATTACTCTAGTCAATACCTCAGAACTATTGCAAGTTACTACTACAAAGAGAATAGCAACTTCAACTACCTACTTCTAGTCAAGACACAAAACTCAGTGCAACAGGCAAACTCTCTAACAAGATAAAACATGCAACCTATAGAAAGTTCAACCTAAAACAAAAGAAAATCTCTAGAAAAACTAAAGTACTACAACTAAATAGAGCAGCATCTAAGAAAAGAAAAAGAACAGCTCACAGCTAAAGGAAATAAGCATGCAAATCCTATGAGGAGTTCTAGTTCAAGCGAAGCTTGTATCTATCCCACACAAAAGAGTAAGCTGGGGTCTAACTTGTTACTACAGAAAACAAAGCTAAAGAAAACTAAAAATAAAACCTAAGAGCGAGACGCTCCAAGCATAGCACATAACGCATGAAGTGATAAAAATATAGTGCAACGAGAGACGAACTGATAATTGTTTATGAAGAAGGGGATGCACGGGGGCATCCCCAAGCTTAGACGCTTGATTCTCCTTGAATATTTATTGAGGGTGCACATGGGCATCCCCAAGCTTGAGAGTTTGACACTCCAAGATCTTCTTTCATCATCTTCCATCGCGCACTTGAAAACTCCCTTCATACATAACTCATTGTAGACTGATTAGAGAGGTTAGTACCCTATTAAAATATTTTTTCCCTTACTGGAAATAAATATAAAATTGAAGAGATACTGTTTATCAAGATTTCCAAAAAGTTTTTGCAAAGAAAAAGCAAGCTTAAGGTTTGCAAAAGTAAAGAGAGACAAAACGTGGCAGAATCTGTGAAAAACAGAACAGCAGGTAGTAAAGAATTTTTTAGGGATACTTCTGCAACTCAAATAAAAAAACTCAGAAAATACGCAAGTTTCGTAATTGTATAGAGCACGCTGTGTAAAAAATTCAGCTCAAAAAGATGAACTGGGATTTTCCATGATTTTTCTAGTCACGAGGACAGAATCTGTTTTCTGGACAGCATGTCACAACTTTTACTTCCCTTTTCGTATGAGGCTATAAAAGGAACAAAGCTTGAAAAGTAAAGATACAATGATGTTGCTACAGTAGTAACAATCATCAAGACCACTAAGAACAGAAGAAAAGCAAAAAAGAAAAACCTAAATTCGTTGCGGGCTGCCTCCCGAAAGCGCTTCTTTAAAGCCATTAGCTAGGCTTAATGCAAATAGATCAAGTCTTTTCAAGAAAATAACTAGCCCGTGTGACGGACTCAGAAGGAACTTAATATTTTTCCTAGGGAAGTGTTCCATTACTTTCTTGAGAGGGAATTGTAATTTTATAATCCATTCTTTCATATCAATAACAGCACCAACTGTGCGAAGAAAAGGACGTCCCAAAATAATTGGACAAGAAGGTTCACATTCAATGTCCATAATAGTGAAATCAACGGGAACATAATTGTCATTAACAATGATAAGAAATCGTCGATCTTCCCCAAAGGTTTCTTTACGGAAGAATCAACAAGACGAACACCAAAAGAACAAGGATCAAAAGGTTTCAATTCAAGCATATCATACATTCTTTTGGACATAACAGAGGTACTTGCTCCAACATCACAAAGAGCATAACAAGAGAAGTTATTCAATTTGATTTTTATCATAGGATCCCAACCATCTTCTAGCTTCCTAGGTATGGAGGCTTCTAGTCTAAGCTTCTCCTCCCTAACTTTAATTAGAGCATTAGTGATGTGCTCTGTGAAGGCAAGATTAAGTGTGCTAGTGTGGGGGTCTCTAGACATCTTGTGTAGGAAACCAATAACTTTAGGTAAAGTGCAGTTGTCAAAGTCTAGGTCAATACTACCTATCAGGGAGGTAGTGATATCATTTAGGCTCACTTGTTTGAAAGCCTCTATGTTCATAGAGGTTTCTTCATCTATGGTTGAGGTGGTAGCATCACCATTGATAGGTCCAGTGGGACTAGGGGTGTGATGGGTGCTAACTGTTTGGACATCCTCAACTACTTGGATAGTAGCTACTGTGTGGTAGGTAGGAAGGCTCTTAACTCTCTCTTCTTCCTTGGGAATGACTTCTGGTTTGGCTGCCATCTGGTTTATCAAGGTAGATTGGGTGTGAGACATGTTTGAAACATAGGTCTCAATGGCAGTGAGTCTAGTTTGGAGGCTGGAAATGTCACTATTCAGGCTCTCAAGTAGTTTGCTAATGTTTTGCAGGATAGAGGAGTGCTCATCTAACGGTGTGGAAAAGGCCTTGTTTTGTTCAAACTGTGTGTGCATATAGCTTTTGGTGGCTTTTTCTATTTCTATAAGTTTCTCATAGCTGGGTAAGTCTCTTTCCCTATAATTGTGGCTGTAGGAGTTGCTATTACCGTTCCCATAGTTGTTGGATGGGAAAGGCCTAGGATTGTTGCTACCAAAATTACTCCTATAAGTATTGTTGTTGAAGTTGTTTCTAGCAATGAAGTTCACATCTACTTGTTCTTGAGCAATCAGAGAATTTAAAGAAACATTTTGAGGATCAATAGGAGCTTGCTTGGTAAGTAGAGACATGATAAGGTCAACCTCTTCATTTAGAGAGGAGATCTCCTCGACAGAATTTACCTTCTTACCAATTGGAGATCTTTCGGTGTGCCACTGAGAGTAGTTCAGCATCATCTCATCAAGTAGCTTTGTGGCAGCACCAAGTGTGGTTGACATAAAAGTTCCTCCCGCGGCCGAATCTAACAGGTTCCGCGAGGTAAAGTTCAAGCCTGCATAAAAAGTCTGGATAACCATCCAGGTAGTCAGTCCATGTGTGGGCAGTTCTTGACAAGAGATTTCATGCGTTCCCAAGCTTAGGCAACGTGTTCATTATCCAATTGTTTAAAATTCACAATAAAGCTCCTCAACTGGATAATCTTAGCAGGGGGTAGTACTTCCCGATAAAAGCATCCTTGCACTTATCCCAAGAATCTATGCTATTCTTAGGAAAGAATTGAAACCAGATTTTAGCTTCATCCCTCAAGGAGAAAGGAAAAAGCTTAAGCTTAACAATATCACCATCTACTTCTTTGTACTTTTGCATATCACAAAGCTCAATAAAATTATTTAAATGCAAAGCAACATCATTTCTAGCACCAGAGAATTGGTCTTTCATAACAAGGTTCAGCGAAGCAGGTTTAATCTCATAAGAAGGTGCTGAAGTAGCAGGTGTAGCAATAGAGTGCAGATAAAGTCACTGTTGTTGTGACTAGTGAAGTCACACAACTTGGTGTTCATTGGAACCCATAGTAGTAGCAGGTATTTTTGGTATTTTTGATAAGGGACAAAAAAGTAAAAACTGAAAGGTAAACTAACAAGACTAAAAAGCAAAGATAAAAGATAGTGTGCAACTCCCCTATCTTGTATACTGGAGTCCCCGGCAACGGCGCCAGAAAACTTGTTGGTGTTAATACTCTTAAAGCCTCGTTGGTTACCCCAAGTGCAGGGTGAGATATAGTGCAGCGGCAAGTTTTCCCTTGGCAAAGATACCAAGGTTTGTCTCCCGTAGGACTCCCAAGGGTACAAGAAGGTGGTAAAGTGAACAATGGCGCCGAGGTTGCTAGCTTCACCTGGACCTGCACACAGATACAAATAACTTTGCTCCCAACGAGTACAGAGGAGTTGTCAATTCCTCCGGCCTTGCTGTTTATTACAAAGGATAAACGCAAGAGATAAAAGTGGAACTGAAAGTAAAGACTGAAAGTAAGCTAAGGGTGTAACAATAATGTGAAGATGGACCGGGGTCCCGTGATTTTCACTAGTGATGTCTCTCTCCCAAAATACGATAAAAGTGCTAGCGAGGTAAACAAATCACAGCTGGGCAATTGACAAAATTATGAAGGCACCGCAATGCTAACTATGCTGCAAAGAAAGGAAGGGCTCAAAAGCAATGGGCAGTACTCCAAGGTAAGTAGACCGAAATCCATCTCTCTCCCAAGGGTAAGTAGACCTAAATCCAACTGCATCTACTACGAATCATCCACCTTGAGATATCTATACAGAACATCTCGCTGGTATTAAGTTGCGAATCCCACCCAAAGTGTAAATTCAAAGCAACAGACAACTGCATTAAAAGAACTTTGCGTAAAGTAAACAATCCTTGCACCCGCAAGTACAAGCACCGTTGTTTTATCCCTGGTGGCAACAACACATCCCCTAGTCTCATGTTTCCATCACTCAAGCTAGACATCAAGGGGCTGAACCCACAATCAAGCATAACGCTCCCTCTTGGAGTTGCAACAAATCACTTGGACAAAGTAAAATACGGCAACGGAGAACATGAAAGAATTTACTCAAGAACAAAATATAAAAGATAAGAACCAAATATATTACTCATCACAATCTGAACATAGTCTCATAATCCATCAGATCCGAGCAAACTCAACATAGCAACAGCAGAAAATTAAAAAGGTGCCTCGATCATGTGAGGCAGCTCACGAGGTCTCGAAAGTGGAAGCACAAAGAGGGGAGAGGAACATCACATATCTACTGGTCACGGACCCATGGTCCAAGGGGAACTACTCACGGTACATACGGGAGGCGTCCATGGCTATGGATGGTCTCCCGGAGGGGGTTCCTCCTCCCGGCAGGGTGCCGGGGCAGCTTCCCCAGGCAGCCCCAATCTAGAAACGGCGGCGGCGGTACAGAGGCGAGTTCGCGAAAAAGAGATCCGTATTAGGGGTTTTCACCCCGAGGGCTAAATATAGGCAAAGGGGGGCACCGAGAGGGGCCACAGGGCAGCCAGGAGGCTCCCTGGCGCGGCCTAGGGTGGGGCCCTTGGCCGCGCCAGGGAACCTTCTGGAGTCCCTATGGTGGCCCCCGTCCCTCCTTTGGTGTTTCCGGAAGTTTCTGGTTCCCTGATTTTTTATCTGATTTTTCCGGATTTTTTGGAGCACTTTTAATGGCCGGAAAAACTGAAATGCAAAACAGCAGAAAACAGCAACTGGCAGCTGGGTGCACTGGGTTAACAGATTAGTCCAAATATGCTCAAAAGTGTATGAAAGTTCAAGCAAATCATGGAAAAGTCACACAAAACATGCATGGAGCAAGCAGAAATTATAGATACGTTTGGGACGTATCAACAACCACCACAGATGTGGGGTGTTTCCCCATAAGCAACGATCCAATAGCTAGGTTGTCCATACGGACAAAGAACAGTAACAGCAAAATAAAAGCAACGATATAAAAATTCCTTACCGGCTTCACTTACCAATAGCGCTATGCTCCCCGGTAACAACGCCAGAAAACGTAGCTTGATGACCCTCAACGTAAAGGGATCTATTGTAGCGTTTTCGATAAGTAAGAGTGTCGAACCCAACGAGGAGCGAAAGGTATTGATAGGTGATAGTGGGCAAGGAATAACTGCAAACACTGAAAGGTAACTTTTTAGGGGTTTTCGATATAAGCAACGATAAGATAAAAGCAAGCAAAGTAAGTAGCACTGAGGAGCAGCAAGTGGCCCAATACTTTTGTGCAAAGGATAAGCCTGACAACTGAACTTATAAAGACTAAAGCGTTCTTGAGGACACATGGAAAGGTAGTCACGTGCTTTCGCCATACTCCGTGTCGAAAACAAGTGTTGTGCTGATAAGTGTTGAGTGGGTGGATCTATGCTAGCACACCTTCTAGACTAAGATAAGTGCACTCTTATGATTAAACATCTTGCAAGCATCCGCAAATACAAGATAGAAATTAAGGCAAAGCCTAACCACAGCAATAAGATCAAGGATCCATTACTCCCTTGTGCAAAAGTGTGCAAACTGGGGTTCAGGTTTCTGTCACTCCGGCAACCCACCGTAAGCATTCTTAATACACAATGTATTCCCCTAGGTGCTTAAGAAGGCGAAGTGTTGAGTGTTCGACTCACTCAACACCACTAGGAAAATAACAACACAACCTAAATATCAAACAACACAAATTACTTCAACATCATATGACTACTAGCAACTAGACTTCTCCCATGTCCTCAAGAACTAAAGTAACTACTCACAAGACATAAAAGAGATCATGATTAGATGTGATAAATATATGATAAACAATATGGACATAATGGTATTTCTCCAACAAAACTCAATAGCATTCACCACAAAGGAGTAATCAACACCAGTAGAGTAGAGAGGATAGATAGTACGGATTACAACACAAGATGACCTTGTGAGGTGAGATTGGATGGTGGTGGAGATGGTGCTGATGTTGGGGATGATGTTGATGATGATCTCGATGATGCCCGTGACGATGGTGATGACGATGGCGATGATCTCCCCTTCCTGGAGGTGATCTCCTCGGCGGAATCTGCCCGCCGGAGAGCCCTTTTCTTCTCTGTAGGTTTCCGCCATGGAGCGGCGGCGAAACTCCATGATGGCTTCTCTTTTTAGGGTTTTCGCGTAACGAGGAGTATATAGGCCAGAGGGGGAGCCGGGAGTGGCCCCAGGGCTCCAGGCGCCCTCCCGGCGCGGCCAGGGGTGGGGCCGCACCAGGTGGCCGCCTGGGGCTCCTGTGGTCCCCCTCTGGCCCCTCTTCGGCGAGTCTTCGTTATTCTTCTAGAAAATACCCCCCGTCGATTTTCAGGTAATTTGGAGGTATTCTTCTTCAGCAACTCAGCGTCCACTTTTTACCGCTAAATCCTGCGTCTGCTGCTTCGGCACCGGAAAGTTGCAAACTGTGTAAAATAAGCCAAAACAACATAAGAACATCATCGTAACATGAAATATATCAATGAATAAGGATGAATTACGATATAAAATAGTGATGCATTTTGGACGTATCAGCGTCACGTCCAACATCTCCATGAGACCCCTCCATTGCTTGCTCCCTCGCGCTCCGACTCTTCGAGGTCCTATTTGAAGGCGGCCTCCTCATCGTAGCCCGCCGGTACGTAGGGCGGCGGGAACGGGGCGTGCTCCCCGGCCTTCTCGGGGGTGGTGACCCCTGGATCTGGAGGTCTGGATGCCTTAGCAGTGGAGGACCCAATGTGGTCCTCGCCACGCTGGCGAGACTTCATCCCACTGAACTTTTGTTTCTGCGGGTCTAGATATCCACTAATAGGGAATAGCCTTTTAGTGGCGTCCTTTTTTTGCCTTTAGTGGCGCATTTCAAATGCGCCACTAAGGACAAGCCACTAATAAGGCCTTAATAGTGGCACACTTCAAATGCGCCACCCCTAAGAATCTTAGGCGTGGCGCATTTCTGAAATGCGCCACTAATAAGGCCTTAGGGGTGGCGCATTTCTGAAATGCACCACGCCTAAGATTCTTAGGGGTGGCGCATTTTGAAGATGCGCCACCATTAAAAAAATTTGAATTTTGAATCTGGATCTGGATTACGATTTTTTTGCTCATTTTTTTCTTGTTTTTTCTTTGAATGATTTGTCCCGTTCATCTAGCCACTTTGTTTGCTCATTTTTATTCTCTGTCCCATTCATCTAGCCAATTTTGAATCTTGGAGGATGGAGGAGATGAGAGGATAGGATGGAGGGCGCCATGGAGGAAGAGACGAGGAGGAGGAGGAGCCAAGAAAGGGGAGGAGGAACCATGAGGAGTAGGAGCCATGGAGGAGGGGAGGAGGCAGAAGAAAGGGGAGAAGGAACCTTGGAGGAGTAGTAGGAGGAGGAGGAACCATGGAGGAGGGGAGGACGAGGAGGAGCAGCAGCCTTGGAGCCATGGAGGAGGGGAGGAGGAGGAGCCATGGAGGAGGGGAGGAGGAGGGCGCCATGGAGAAGGTGGAGAGGAGGAGGAGATATGGTGGAGGAGAGGAGGATAAGAATGAAGAGGTAAGGAGAAGAAGAAAGTCGGTCGGGTTATGTATACCCTTATTAGTGGCGCATATAGCAAAATGTGCCACCCATAAGAACCTTAGGGGTGGCGCACCTAGCAAAATGCGCCACTAATAGGTTTTGAATTTTTTTTCAATTTTTTGGCCTTCAGACCTTCAAACGCCCGTAACTTTTTTTCTGTTAGGTTTTTGAGGATTCTAAAAATGTTCAACGAGGTTCCCCCAGTTGAATTTGGATATAACTTTTCGAGTAGATGATTTTTCATATAATTTTTTTTCATCGGAGTTCGTATGCAAAAGTTAAACCTATTTTACGGATTCTCGAGAGATTTTGCAAAAAAAGTCGAAATTCATGTTTCTAAATTTTACTAATAACTAGACCACATATTACATGGGAATCTTTTTTTTTTACATTTCTATTATTTTATTTTATTTTATTTTCAAACTGAAAAGGCGGTCCACAGGGGGGGGGTGTATTTGTGTATTGGGAATTTTCCCCTCACATTTTTAGGTTAGTAGTGGCGCATTTCCAGAATGCGCCACCCATATGCTCTTAGGGGTGGCGCATTTCCAAAATGCGACACCTATAAGGTTCTTAGGGGTTCCAAATGCGCCACGTATAAGAGGATTCAGGGCTGGCCCACTCTTAGGGTGACGCATTTATTAAATGTGCCACCTATAAGAGCTTATAGGTGGCGCATTTTTTACCAGTGCGCCACCCCTTAGAACATAGTGACGCATTACATATAAAATGCGTCACTAATAAGGTTTTCATGTATAGCTATTTCCCTAGTAGTGATCTGCTTATCAGCCCCGACTAACCCAAAAGCATTATGATTCCTAGAAGGCGCTTGATCAATTGTTTGATTTCATTCGGATTTACAGTAAAACAGGAGGGCGGGGGGCGTAGGCGGCTGTGACATGCGGTGGTGGCACTGGTATTCTTACCGGGCTGAGGTGCCAATCATGCGGGAGCTTGACGTCGTTGTGTGGTACCAGCATGCTATTTTGCTAGTACCACACGACCTTGTCGGTGAGGATCGAGATGCGGTTGGGACGCTTGTGAGGGAGGTGGCCTGCCGAACTTCCTGCCACCTTTGTTGTGCGACATGGCCGCAGACAATGCTGGGATTTATGGGGCGAGGGTGACAGTGACGAGTGGGGGTGGGGATTGGTGGGGGGCGTTTAATCCTATTAAATAAGCTAGTCAACGCTAAGTGGGGGAACCAACGGTCGCTGTGTGGCTGCCACGCGAGCCCCTGGGCGAACGCACGGACATGTGGGGCGGCTCGCACTTCTATCCGCAGGAACCCAAATACACATAAATTTTAACCGGTATCTGGAACGCGATGAAAAAAAAAGGAATCAAAACGGATCGTCATCCGTTTACATTGCCCCATTGAGCTTTTATTTTTGACCGTACAAACCCAAACGAAACAAAAGGGAACAAATGATCGTGTGCGCGGTAGATAGAGAGTCTAAGGCGTGGCTTGGGGTAGGCGCCGGCCGGCCGGCGTCGAGCTCGGACAACAAAACATGTCGCACTCGCAGCCAGTCACCGTCGCGGTCTCACGGTGCCTTGTTGCGGGCACGCTACAGGCTCCAATTCCATCCATCCAGGCGCAGGATGAACGTGGCCACTTACTTGGCCTTCTCCTCGTTTAGTAAGTGAGGTGTCGTTTGCATGAGCACGATGGATCCACAGATACCATTGGTCTCGTCGTTTTTTAGGAAGGAGGATTATATAGAAAAAAAAAGGACAAGTGGACGCGGGTAGCTGATGATGGTGGGATCGAAAGGATGAAGACAGTGAACGTGGACACGGCGAGGGAGCCAGGGGGAGGGCCGTGTACGTGGACGCGTTTCCGTCGTGTGGCGGCGCGTACTTGGTTTGGGACGCAGCTTCGATGCCTTAAATTACCGTGGGTCTGTGACAGGTGGGTCAGCCACCAATTAGATTCACATATCAGCCACCAATTAGATTCACATGTCAGTGACTGAAGCCACGACTTAAGTCACTGAAATAGATTCGTTTGGGGCACCGCGTCCTCCAAAGTATGGCACAGGTCATACTGTCGTAGCAATGCCTCTGTCGTTCGTTTTTGTGTACGAACAAGTAAACATTCACAAGAAGTGAAACAGTTTGCCTCGAGCGAGCCTGCATCTAACTCGCACAGTACTTGGTTCAGAGAGGGAAGGCCGCATGCAGCTCTAAGCCTCTAACTGAGAAACACACGTCTCCGTTTAACTGAGCCAGCATTCGGTAGAAGAAGAAAAAAGGCTCTAAGCTAACTGAACGTGTCAATCAGGTTGGTTTTTTTTTTTTTGCGAGGAAGGTTGGTTCTTCCTTGCTGTCGCCTATTTCTCCGAACTATAATATTGCATTGCATACGTAGTGATCCGGTTAATTATAGTACTAGTTGCGTGCGTGCATTGAGCAGTACAGCTCGACGTAACCAAGGCAGTACGTAGTGTCTAGTGCAGGTTGGTGTTTGCAAGCGGCCCATAGAGGCAAAAGCTGCAGATTCCCCTAGCTAGCGTGATGGCGAGAGGCCGTGCTTAATTAGTAGGGGAGGAGGACAGTGGGTTTCCCATGGAGGAAGGTGCATCGATCTACTCAGTACTACTCCCTCCGTCCCGGTTTTGGGCCCAAAGACCAAAACTATAGAACCAAGGCACACCGATTGTTTGCATCAAATTAAAGCCTAGAAATGATTTTACTTTCCTAATTAAATGTTGCTAGACATGCATGTTACGCATGCATTGGCTGCATGCTAAGAATATTTATGTGCTACTTGTCTCTTTCTTCTTAATTACTCATTGAATGTAGGAATAGGAGGAAGATTCAAGAGAAAAACTACATTTCCAATGCGGCTTAAATACAAATTTAATTATGAGGCCTAATAAAAAGGGACGTGCTTAGAGTGCTTAAGGGTCCAATAAATCGAGACGGAGGGAGTACCTGCTATTAGTAGTAGTGCTTACCGTATTTGTTAAGCAGTTGATCACCGTCGTCTCGTCCGGACACGCCATAGATAGTCAAGGCCGGCGTGGCTTGAACGAAACGCCGGCGTACGTACGTCCGGCTCGATCGAACAAAGAGCAAACAAGAAGATCAGAGTGACAGTCAAGCGGTGCAAGATCGGGACGCCTGGGTTGCGCTTGCGCACACGCTACAGGCTCCGGTTCCAGTGGGATGCCATTTTGCCCGATCGGCTAAGGAAGAATTAGTGGCCCGTTGATTTGGGAAGGGTGCTGGTGCTGCGGTTGTCGGCGCGAAGCTGCAGGAGGAAGAAACGAGCCATTGAGACCGGTGTGACATTGACGCTCAGCCGCAGCCTCAACCATAGCACATGCAGTCACAGGCATAACCATAAACAACAGACGCAATCATAAGTGTCGCCATAGATACAGATACAGATACAACCACATCTCTAGTCAGAAGTATAGCTGTAGTTTTCGCTCAGCCACAAACGTAGTCATAGATGCAGCTACATGTAAAACCACAGTCGCTCGCAAACACAGTTGATGCTTCAAGCGATACACGGACATCACGTGACACGTGATGGTTTCGAAGCACATCGAAGTGACCTCTATGGGGCATCCGAGCGGGTACCCTCCTAATAGTGATTCCCACATATTAGGAATAAGGTAGCCTCTCGCACACTTCCGTAGAAGTCACTTTCGGAGCGCTGCGCAGCTGCCATGTGTCGCGTTTTGACTCTGTTCGCACTGTGGCAGTGCGTGGACTATGGTTGTGGCTGGACCTATGGCTGCGCGTGTGATTGTGACTGCGGATGTGCGTCTGTAAGGCGCCACATATCGAACACGTAAGGGCTAAGAAAATTCTACAACGCAGCAGAATATGACATTTGGTACACCTCGAAGCGCGCACAAGTGCCCTCCGAGCGAGGTACCCTCAACTAGTGATTTGGCTCATCAAACGATAGCATGGTATTGACCAACACAAAAAAGTATGGTTCTGGACCTCGCACTCACTTTCTTTATGAACTTGCTTCCGATGCTATCGACATGTGCATACGATTTCTCAAAAAATAAAAATATATACGTACATACTGGTTTTGTGTATTTTAGCTTTCATTTGATCTATTAATTGCATTTTATTCTTTAAACTCCCCTCTCGCAAAATGTTTATAAAATAAATAGTTTATCACTATGCGGTTTATTACTTTATATTAACATAATAACTTTAGATTTATGATATACTGCGTACTTCCTCCGTTCAAGTGTGGTAAGCTTCCTAGCTTCCTAATTATATACACTCTAAGGTCCGCATGGTAATTTCCTTTATTTTTTCATTGGTTTACTTCGTTTTTACAGTTTTTTTAGTTTTCAAAATATTTTTAATTTTTCTTCATTTTATTCTTCCTGTACTTTAATGTTCTTTTTAAGTTTTTTCTGTTTAGTTCGTTTTATTTTGTACATGTTTCGTATAGACATGTAGCCTTTGTTTTATAGACATTTAGTATTTTCTAAATACATGACCAACCTTTTCTTTACATATATTTAATATTTTTTAAATACTTGATTAATATTTTTATCTGTTTAGCATTTTCTAATACAAATCTAGAATTTTTTATACACATTTGTATATTATTTATATATTATTGCATATATGATAACTAATTTTTATATACACATTTAACATCTTTATTTTGCATGCTTAACATTTTTTAAATGCTTGGTTAACATTCATTAAATACATTATCAACTTTTTTTCATATGATTTACATTTTTTATACATGAGAAACACTTTCTTTGTACGTATTAATATTTTTAAAATACTTGATTAAGATTTATTATATATTTCATTTAAATTGTTTTTTGCATATTATTTAAATTATTTGAAACATAAATGAAAATAAAATATAAAATAGAAATGAAAAACTAGGGCTGTAGGCTGGTGCACGCCTAGGCCGGTCCATCTTGCACGACTCGCTCAAAAAAGGAACAAATCAGGAAGGGAGGGCAGCTAGCTTCTCGGGCTGTTTGGAACCAACCCGTGCCTTGGCCCGCCCATCATTTGAAAAAATGTGTACTGGGCATTCATTATTGAGCCTTGAAACACTAGTAGTATACTAGTAAGGTTGCAAGTGCAATGCACGTCTATTATATAAATAATAAGTAGCAACATTTGTCTATTAAGACAGTGTTTATCGGTTTGATGCTGGGTGAAAGCACAAATGATGGATTTAGGAGTTCATGTTGCACGATGAGTTTGGTCTCTTGACTTTTTCTAGTATGGCCGTGCAAAATCACACGATATAAAGTTCACCATTGTGTTCATCACTTCCATAGTTTCTACTTCTCACCATATCATCACACAGTTCTGAGTCCATTAAAATGGAAAAAAAATTGTTCTGAAGTGTGTCCTATGCTCCTCCAAAATAGTAATCAAAACTACCTGGAAAATAGTAATCATAATTACGCATAGAAGAATAGTCTAATATGATTTTGCCAAGTATTAATCAGAATTAGTTGCCAAAGAACTACGGTGGGGATTCTGAGTGAAACATACATGTTAAAAATAGTCAAATGAAATATTCCTATTCAAAAGTTAACATCCGCAATTCCTAAGATAATTCACCCGCGTGATTGTAGAATTGAGATTAGAAATATAATTTGATCAAATGACAGATAAATAAACATGAAAAACATAAATATCTTAATCTTGTAAAGTAAATAGCAAACGCTAAAACACCAAAATTTCCATATCCAATCCCATTCAGGTTCCCTTCCTGCTCTGTTCCATCCCTAACGAGCTCGCTGCCATATATAGTCATCCTCTCGTGCCAGAAAATTGCTGAAGATATGAAATTTAATGTATTTTTTCTGATTTATCACTGAATGATACGGTTAGAGAGGAGGGCATGCTTTGGCTGCTCAGGGCGTAAATCTCAGGCATATTAACATCTTCGGTAGTCTATATACATTATACTAAACATAATGATGAATCAGAGTAGTAATGTTTTCCGCACAAGCTTTGCAATTGTTACTACCGAGAATCAAGCTGTACTGGAATGATATAATTTCCACCTTAAGTTGAATCGTTACCACCAATTTTGCACTGCTCTTTGCACAACAACCAAACAAATTAACACTTCGGCGTAGAAAACTCAGTAAATAAATCTCACATCCTCACTCAAAGTTTTAGCAGAGAACACAAACTCATTTGTCGCTCACCTCCCCTGGGCGCCAATGGGAAAACTTCATGTAGAACCTCTTGGCGTGCTACATGCGCGTGCATGCCATCACCGCCAAAAAACACCTCAACATGGTTGCTCCACCGGTGCCTCACCCTCATCAATTGACACGCCAAGGGGATCTCATCCTGTAGTGCATCAAGCACTGCAACGCCTCTGATTGTGCGTCGACACGTAGAGGGGACTAATGGAGGGTGTTGTTGGTGGGGGAACACATGCTTTCATACAAGTAATTAATAGGCACCATCAGTGGCGGCGTTAGGCCCCAGGCAGGCCGGGCAGCCGCCTGGGGTGTGACTGCAATGCTCTTTGTATACTGTAGCTGCTGTAGCTAATATTCTACACTGTAGCTACTGTAGATACATTGCTTGCCTGGGGTGTACACAAATACTAGCGCCGCTACTGGGCGCCATTATCAAGTAAACCAACTATTTTAGAAGCAACCTTCTCCATTATCAGGCAAGAAACAAACATGGTGTTGCTATGGAATAAGAACAAAGATGCATCTACTTTCCATTAAAATTCTTAGAAATGATGAGAAAATTATTAATTCAAAAAGAAGAAAGATAAAGAAGTGAGATAAACTTTGAAATACAGCTTGACATAATTAGTGTACACACCAAAACTTCATATCTTCCTACTTCTTGATGAAACAAGCTTCTTCTTCATGTGCATCATAGTCTTGCGTCCCAAAAATCAACAATTGAGAACACACTGCTATCACTTATGAATTTGGAAACAAGAATTAAATATGGTAGTTAAAGAATGAAGAGATGCGAAAATACACACTTGCAAGCAAAACACACTTACATAGGCCCTTTGATAGCATGCAAATGTTTCTTTATATCAATTCTTAAAAATTATATTTCAATTTCGCTTTCAAATTTGATGTGTCCAACATGCAGAAGGGAAATAGTAGATCATGACAAAGATTTAGATAAAAACAGATTATACTAATGAGGTAAGTAAAATTCAAAGGAACTAATTCCCAACAGCAAATTCAGGTTAAACAACACCCTTATATCTGACCTAAACAACCTTATATTTGAGTTAGACACCTGAAAGTGCTAGTAACAAAATTGATATGCCAAGCAAAGCTAAAACTACTCGAGCCTTGTTGTACCTAGGTGTTGTCAGCTTACACAAAACACAGGATGGATACATGGACATATCTACATGAGAATAAGATTGGCTGATCTAATCAAGTTTAAATAATGAAGTGACAACATGGTGACTTAAAAAAAGGAATACATAATGTTGGAGCTAAATACTACTGAATTGTGCATAACTTCATTCCATAAGGAATATTCAGTTTTAGTTTCTTGGCCAAGAAAAACACATAGTCCGCGGCATGCATGAATTAAGATCAGTGGCAACCCATTTGTCAACAAGGTGATTAAGAAAATGTAGCAAACATGTGCCCGCATCTACATAATTTCAAACAGTCAAAATCCCACTCAGTGCAAGCGATGGCCAAATGAACGTTTACACAAGTTCAATGTGGAATAGCATAAGCTATTAGAGGTTAAAATTACAGGGCATTATCTTTACTAACATATATGATAAATAAGACATGAGTCGTTAAGGTGACGCCCCGGTCATCTGAGTGCCTGCAAAATAAGGGGGAAATTTATAATATGAAAGCACAGAAATCGCGGTCTTTAGTGACGTTGAATTCATGCCAATAGATATAAGTGCCCACAAAAATGGCTAGTGAGGCATGAGATCGATCGCTACTAAGTCTGACCAGTGCAAAATTCATAATTCAGAAACAACCTCTCAGGTTGTAGATGGGATAACTCCCAGAGCTCGCGTAAGTGGAAGGAGGGCTTGCACAAACGTGGTGTAGAGGACGCTGAGCTCGCTAGTGCAGAGACGGTTCCGGCACCGGGCATCGCTAGTACACATGAGATTAGTAGAAAGATTGAATGTTGCATATATTGAACTTATAATAAAACTGAGTTCTAGAAACAGTTCCCTACATAGTCCCATTAGTAATTGCGCCAAAAATACATATGCTTCTACTGACCTGACTTGATTATGCCCTTCCTCTGCATCTGCCACTCAATTTGGGGATCCTGCAAGACCAAGAAGAGAAAACATTGTTGGCTGACCATGCATTATAGTGAAGGCGGATTGGGATGAGAAGCTAGAAATTTGCACTATAGATTTGGGATTAAAAATAGCTCCCAAGGGAAAGAGCAAACCAGAGCGTGACATGGATAGTCAGGCGGCGGAGGCCAGCAAGCCCGACCACATGCCCAGGGAGAGATGTGGAGGGGCTAGCGTCCACAGACAGCAGCAACTCTGGGTCGCGGTGTGGAGCGATATGTCAAGCCCTAGCTATCTATCAGATGGAGAATTGACAGAATCTATCAAGTATATGTAGTAGAAACTGGCTTGGGCCTTGTATTAGGAGTATAGAGGAGCCAGTTTAAGCCATGGCGGCTAGGGTTCTAATCTCAGCACGAATGGGGATGGATACTGACGCCACAACCCGGCGTATTATAAGCTACTAAATTTACGAGACAGTGAATAGTAAAGGAGACAACTGTTACAACGGTAACTTGTACTAACAACCCAGATTAACCGAAACGGTAAGTGACTCATCTCAGTCGTCCATTTACTTGTCGGATGGGGAACAGGGGAGGCCACATCCTGACATTGCCCCCCTCTAAAGACACGGCGTGTCCTCACGACGATTGTGCAGCTTTACGCCAATTCTCTGTTGTCGTCCTGAAGAACGCTGGAAAGGTGTGCTTGATGTAGTCAGCGTCCTCCCATGTAGCGTCAGTGTCTTGCAAATTAGCCCAAAGAATTTTCCACTGAACCACGGGCGCATTGTGACGAGGTACCTGACGCACCTCCAACACTTGAATAGGTTCAGTTTTGAGAGTTCCATCCACAGTCACCAGGGGAAGGTCAGGACTCAGTATGGAATTTTCCCCAGTGTGTTTTTTGAGTTGACTAACATGGAAAACTAGATGGATTTTCACATGATCAGGAAGTTGTAATTTATATGCAGCATTACCCACACGTTCAATGACTTGGAAAGGACCATAGAATTTGTATTGCATTTTGAGTGCGCCTCTGAATCCAAAGGCAGCCAGTCGATAAGGCTCCATCTTCAAATAAACTGGATCACCCACCTCAAATCTTCTTTCACTGCGTTTGAGATCAACATACCTTTTCATTCGGTTCCTTGCTTGGTGAAGATTATACTTCAATTTATCCAACATAACTTGCTTCGACGTGAGAAAGTCCTGAGCTTCCTCATTATCAGGTCCAGGGATAGGTATCTCAGTGATCAATGGTGGGGGAAAACCATACAGGGCTTGAAAGAGAGACACTTGCAGTGATGTATGATAAGTAGCATTATACCAAAACTCAGCCAAGGGCAACCAAGCAATCCACTTTTTGGGTTCAGAGTTAGCTATACATCGCAGATAAGTTTCTAGGCATTGATTGACCCTCTCAGTTTGCCCATCCGTTTGAGGGTGGTATGCACTGCTATACCTGAGCTCCACTCTCAATGCAGCAAATATATCCTTCCAAAGATTGCTTGTGAAAATTCGATCTCTGTCTGAAATGATCATCTTAGGTGGTCTATGCAATTTAATCACATTATCCACAAATGCTTGTGCCACAGATTGCACAGAATATGGATGTGATAGTGGAATGATATGTGCAGATTTGGTAAATCTATATACCACTACAAGAATTACCTCATTTCCTTGTGAATTAGGCAGTCCTTCAATGAAATCCATGGAAATATGCTGCCAAGTCATGTCTGCTACTGGTACATATTCTAACAGTCCTGGTTGTAAGCAATTTTCATTCTTTGCTCTCTGGCACACAAGACAAGCAGCAATGAAGTTCTCTACTGATTTCTTCAACCCATGCCAATAAAAGATATTTTTAACTCTCTGATAAGTGGCCCTTCTCCCAGAATTCCCTCCAATTGGTGAATCATGCAAGGCTTGTAAGAGTTTTTCTTGTAAAGCTGGAGGATTACCCACTAATATTTTCCCCTTAAATCTGGTTATGCCAGCTTTCAGAGTATATTCTTCGATAGACTCATTTGGGTGCAATAACAATTTTTCCAATTATTGTTTGCTCACTGGATCACTGGTATAACTCTCAATTAATTCTTGAGCCAACACAGGAGTAGCTACTGCTATGGAGAAACACTGCAGAGGAAGTCTAGAAAGAGAATGTGCAACTTTGTTTTCTACTCCCTTCTTGTACTGTATTTTGAAATTAAATTCCAGCAGTTTCATCATCAATTTGTGCTGCACTCCCTCAGTGATCTTCTGATCCGTGATAAATCTCAGAGATTGCTGGTCAGTTTTAATAACTAACTGATTTCCCACCAAGTATTGTCTCCACTTTTTAAGAGCTTCTAGAATAGCTAGTGCTTCTTTTTCATATGTAAAGAGTGTTGCGTTTTTAGGACATAAGGCCGAACTATAATAAGCAATTGGTCTCCCTTTTTGCATCAGAACTGCTCCAATTCCCTTCCCACAGGAATCTGTCTCCAGTACAAATTCTTGGGAAAAATCTGGTAATGCTAAAACAAGAGCACTGATCAAAGCATGTTGGAGAGTATGAAATGCTGTAGTATGAAGCTGAATCCAGTGAAATTTTCCTTTCTTGAGAAAATCATGGAGTGGTCTGCAAATGTGACCAAAAGATTTAATAAATCTTATGTAATATCCTGCTAGCCTCAAAAAACTTCTCAATTCTTTAACATTGGATGGAACTAGCCACTCAGCAATAGCCCGAATCTTTGCTGGGTCTGTAGATACTCCTTTGTCAGACACTACATGGCCTAGATATTCAATTTCCTTCACAGTAAATACACACTTAGATGGTTTTGCAAAGAGCTTGTGTGTTCTCAACAATTCCAACACAATTTTCAAGTGCTCCAAATGCTCTTGCATACTTTTGCTGTAGACTAGGATATCATCAAAGAAAACTAAGATGAAAATCCTTAAATATGGACCACACACCTCATTCATTACTGATTGAAAGGAAGTTAGGGATCTAGCTAAACCAAAAGGCATGACCAAGTATTCAAAATGCCCCAAAAAGGTGGTAAAATTTGTTTTTTCAATATCATCAGGATGCATTCTTATTTGGTAGTACCCTGATCTTAAATCCAGTTTGGAATTTTTTTTGGCTCCTCCCAGTTCATCCAATAAATCCTCAATAATAGGGATGGGGTATTTATTTTTTGATGGTAATTGCATTTAGCATCCTGAAATCAGTGCATAACCTCATTGTTCCATCTTTCTTCTTAACCAATATCACTGGAGCAGAATAAGGACTCTGGCTATGCCTAATGAAGTGGGATGCAAGCAATTTCTGAATCTGATTTGTCATTTCTTGCTTCTGGTGTTGAGGTACTCTGTAGGGTCTCATGTGGGTGGGAGCAGCTCCAGGTATCAATGGAATAGTGTGATCTTGAGCTCTATGAGGAGGTAACTCAGTAGGTTCTGCAAACACATCAGCATATTGCTCCAGCAATTGTTTTAGTTCAGAAGAAAGGATGTGATCACTAGGTGTTTTAACCATAAGATGGTGCACTTGGAGACTTATACTATCAATTCCTTTGTCCTGCATTTTGTACAGCTGCTCCACTATGATTTCTTTTATGTTGACAGGAGAATTGCTGATTTTTGCTTGTACTGCCTTTTTATCAGGATCAGTAAAATGAAACAGTCCTACAGGAACATCAAATGATATTGGGCTGACCAATGAAAACCAATCATATCCTAGTATAACATCATGGCTAGGAAGATTAAGAACTCTGAAATAGTATTGTAAATGCTGCTTTGCTAACACAAATGAGCATTCAGGAACTACATCACCAGATTGTATAGTACCTCCTCCAGCAACATGAATTTGTATTGCTTGAACTGGAAGTAATGTGCAATTTGATTTGACAGCAAACTGATCATTTATAAAGGAAGATGTGCTACCAGAATCCAAAAGAGCCACAACTCTCTTTCCATTGATGTGAATAATCACAGTTGGTGTAGGGGACAGTGGTTGCATGCCCATAGATACTGGAGAAATAAAAATAACTTCCTCTTTAACCATGGCAGTCTCTTCTTTTTGTTGATATTCAATTTCAACCATAACCTGCTCCAACTCTTCCTCTTGCATTTCCTGCTGTAACAGATGTACTTGAGGCAGTAATTTGCATTTGTGACTAGGATTCCAGTTTTTATCCCCACATCTCCAACATTCACCTGGCTTCCTGATTTTTTGATTTGCTACAGGAGCCTCTGCTTGCCTCACTAGAATATGAGCTGGTAGTGCATTATTTCCTTGCATTGGCCCAGAGGGAAGAGCTGCTATGATCTGCTGATTCTTGTTATAATAGTTTGTATAAGGAACAAGTGCTTTCTTATACACTGGAGGACACGGTTCAAGTTCTTTGGCCACACAGATAGCATCAGTCAATGTGGGTGGTTTGAGAGGTAGAATGTGATACTTGAGACCATCCCTCAATCCATTGACAAAACATTTAACAAACTACAACTCAATAATTTCTGGATTTTCCTCCTTCACATCTGCCATGAGATCTTCAAATATCTTGGTATAATCAGTCACTGACTTATTCCACTGCTTCATAGCATTGAATTTTTCAGTCAAATCATAAGAACCCTGTGCTGGCCATATCTTCACCAATTCTTTGCAAAACCGAGGCCAAGTGATATAATGCTCTAGAATGCCAGATCTTCTCAACCACTTATTAGCCTCTCCAGCAATGTACAGTTGGGCTAATGATACTTTATACTCTTCAGGTGTTGCTGACGTTTGGAAATATTTGTTGCATTGCCTAATCCAACCAACAGGATCTTCTCCATAGAACCTTGGAAAATCCATCTTTGGTCCTTGAGTGATTGATTTCAGAAATTGGGCTTGCATATCCTGCTCATAGGTGCGAAAATATCCTTGCCACACCTGTCTTTCTCTTTGCTGGTACTGGGGAAATTGGTGCAAATCGGGAGTCTGTCCTCTGTCTCTTTCGGTAACTAGAGTACCCAACTTACTCCCTCTTCCAGTTCCAGGTGCTTGATGAAATCCTGGTGGTTTTTATGGTCTGCCAGTTCTAGTAGGTGGTAAATTATGGAGTTGCAGTTCCTCAGCCTGTCTCGTTTTCTCTTTTTCTGCAACCAATTGTTTTTAAGCATTTCATTCCTGGACTGCTGCACTTGCACTTCACTTTGCTGAAGAGTTGGAGATTTCGTTTGATCCCTGTTACTAGGTCCTGGATCTAGATGACTTCGAGGAACAATTGTCTCCTAGAATAGCACTGATCGATGAGAGTTGCTTTCCCAACTCCACGACTACTCCTTCAACATTACCCACCTGGATAGCAATTTCCCCTTGTTTAGAACTGATGGCCTGGACATCTTCATGTAATTTAGACACATCCAAAGGCATGGATTTGTTATCTAGCTGAACTGATATGATATCATCTTTTAAGGACCGCACCTCCTGCATCTCAGTGGAATCAATAGAGCGTGCCTTTCCCATCTCCATAGATCAAACAATAGCAAAAGGAATTTTACCACCGAATCACGGCAACCTGATCACTACTGCTCAATCCTACCGCCGCCTCAGAAATTCACCTCCAAGACGCACAAATCAGCGATAGATCTGGGATTTTACCATGAGAAAATGTTTCCCAGCAACCAATCTTCACTACTGATCTGCGTCCGAACAATTCTACCGCCACAAAATCGCCACCAATACTCACACCGCCGCCACAAGCCGCAAGACAAACACTCAAGAAAAGGATTAGGGTGGTACCTCCAGATCGGAATTTTTTTTGCTCGAATTTTAGGCCCTTGGACGAGGATCAACAACTCTGAATACCATTTGTCAAGCCCTATCTATCTATCAGATGGAGAATTGACAGAATCTATCAAGTATATGTAGTAGAAACTAGCCTGGGCCTTGTATTAGGAGTATAGAGGAGCCAGTTTAAGCCATGGCGGCTAGGGTTCTAGTCTCAGCACGAATGGAGATGGATACTGACGCCAGAGCCCGACGTCTTACAAGCTACTGAATTTACCAGACAATGAATAGTATAGGAGACAACTGTTACAACGATAACTTGTACTAACAACCCAGATTAACCGAAACGGTAAGTGACTCATCTCATCCGTCCATTTACTTGTCGGATGGGGAACAGGGGAGGCCACATCCTGACACGATAGGAGGAGGCGGCGGCGTGCGACCTCGGCCGAGCGGTGAATCGGTGGGCCGCAAACGACGTGCTGCCTTGGCTGAGCAGCAAGCAGTGAACAACGACCCACGGGATCAGCGGAGAGGCGAATCGGCAGCGCCAATAGACGGGGGCCTCGTACGCCACAGGATATGCTAAGGCTGGGGCCGTGGCCGGAACCTGGGCAGCACTGGAAGGCATCCGCGACATGGGATGGCGGGGAGGGGGTGGTGCCGGCGGCGGCAAGGTCCGACGGGGAAGGGATTGGTGGGGCAGCCGGATGGGGTGGCGGGGAGGGGGTGGTGATGGGGCGGTGGGATGGGGTGGCGGGGAGGGGTGGTGATGGGGCGGCGGGGAGGGGTTTGGTGCTGGCGGTGGCAGGGACCGGCAGGGAGGGGGTGGTGCCGACGGGGAGGTGTCTTGGTGGGGCGGCGGTAGGCGGCGGCGGGGTCAGGGCGTGGACGGTGGGAGGATTAGACAACGACGGGACTAGTTATGAAAAATGTACGTTTTGCGGGAGCGGGATTGTGTTGTGCTTCCGCTAAACATGGATTAGCCCTCGTTTGTTGGATATAAGGCAATGGATAGATAAAATTGTTTGAATCAACACCTCTGTTACTTTTTATATTAGTAATAGATACAGAGTATGTTATTTCTGCCGTTTGGCCCGCTAAACACTTGGCCTTAAGCTCGGCCACTGAACATAACTATGCTATCCCTAAGAAAACATAACTATAATAAATATACATGAGACTTTAGACGCGCAGACCCTAAAAGTAAAACACTTTCAAACCCTAGCCCAATACGCATGGATAGATAGTAGATGAATTAAACAATGGTCTATATTACTGTCTGACTTATTCTAAAAAAAAATACTGTCTGACCTAAAACATAAGCAGGTCCACAAATCAACCAACAATGGTTAACATATTTTTATATTTTTACATATATGAAAAATATTTTTTATATACACATTTTTTAATGAATGGTTAATTTTTTTTCAAATTCTCGGTCAACATTCATTAAATACATTATCAACTTTTTTCATACGAATTTTATTTTTTGTATATCCGGTGGATAGATACTGGATGAACTAAACAATGCTCTATATTAATGGCTGAAGAAAAACATCAGCAGGGACACAAATCATGCAGCAATGCAGTGCACAGTATACGGTATACCCCCTTGGAAATTCCATTGAATATTGATTCGATTATGAAGACCGCAAAGTTCATTAGAACATGCAGCAAAAAGAAAAAAAATCAACCGATTTGGCATCAGCAGTGCCATATCACAACTACTTTTGCCAAAACCCTAGATCGCAATCGACGTGGCACGAGCAATGCCCTAAGCAATTTGCCAAAAAAAATGCCCTAAGCAAAAACCCTAACTTCGAGTGTATAACAGATACAGTACTAGCTAGATGAATTGCATCTCTAGGTCTAGTTGACGCCGACGAACTCCTTGATGGAGCCTTCGACGTGCTCCATGACGGCCGCCCATCCGGCCTGGGTTGGGTTCATGTCGTCCCAGTAGAAGTGGGTCTCCGGGCCGGGGCCATGGCCCGGCGTGGTGCAGACCGTGTAGAGTTCGCCGTTGGCGTCCGTGGCCCCGCAGAAGTTGCTGGGGTCGTCGTCGACGATGCAGCAGGGCGTGAGCTTGTGCTTGAACCGCCCCGTCGAGCCCTGGACGACGGCGTTGAACGCGGAGTTGAGGTCGACGAGGAGCACGTTCTCCTTGTCTCCCAGCAGCCGCGTGAGGATCTTGTTGTGGGTGTCGGCGCCGTTGTTGCCGGCCTCGTCGCAGGCGGCGTAGTTCCCGGCCTTGGTCTGCGACGGCGCGCAGCCGACCGGGGGCAGGTTGTTGACGAGCACCTTCTTCACGCCGGCCGCGAGGATGCGGTCGACGCCGTCGGAGATGCCGGCGGTCACGTTGCGGATGAAGGCGGTGACGTCGCCGAAGGCGCTGGGGAGCGCGACGCTCACGCGGTCGTAGTCGGTGCCGGAGACGGCCACAAGCCCGACGGACTTGGCGAGGCGCTCGGCCGGGATGGCGCCAGAGGCGACTTGCTTCTCGAAGGTCTGCACCTGGTCGCTCAGCGTCGGCACGCCGGCCGGCACGGAGTAGACGCCGGAGCCCCCCGTGGCGAACGTCATGCCGGTGAGGTCGCAGGCGTAGCCGATCTGCTGCTTGTACGCCGGCGGCGCCAGCTTCTGCGGCAGGCCAAGAATCGTCGCTGCATGCCATGCACCATACATACACACGTGAAATCAATTAGACATTGCCAAAGACTTTATGACAAATGATGCATGGAGGTCGCATATATGAAGATTAAAAAGGCTAGCTAGAAAGGTTGTTGAGAGAGAGAGAGAGAGAGGGGGATTACTATACGCACCGACGAAGTCAGATTGGACCTTGTAGTTGGAGAATCGTCCGGTGGCCTGCGGCTGCGAGGAGACGGAACCGTCGTCGTTGCCGTAGGAATTGCCGTAGGGAATGAACCAGGGGCGGATGAGCGAATAGCCGAGGTCATTGGTGGCGTTGTAAGGGAGGTTGCCGGTGTCGGCGAAGGAGTCGCCGAACACGAACATGCTGTAGCCGTCGTAGTTGTCCACCGGCGGCGGCGGCGGCGGAGGGTTAAGGGTAGGGTACTCAGGGTCAGGGCGACCATTACAAATAGGCGGCGGATTAGGAAGTTGGCAGACCGGCCACGACACCCCACGACCCTGACCCTCCACCCGAGCACCTGCGCGGTACGTCAGAAGAAGCAGGGACATAAGTAAAGCCAGCATGTTGGTTAAAAAATCCAATCTGAAAATGGCGTACCGCTGAGGGCGGCGAGGAGGAGCACCAGCGCGACGAGCTTCATTGCGCCGGCCGGGGTGTGTGATGGATGGGTAGATTAGATCGCGATGGGGGAGAAGGAGAAAGGGTTTTGCGGAGCGCCGAGGGGATGGGTGGGCTCTTCTGAATTTATAGCGCTCCGGCCAGCCTGATCGGCCAGCTGGCAACTAACTACCATACAAATATTTTCCTTTTCTTGTAACAACCGATAGAAGATCTCTCTTTTTTGTTAGTACTAGTATTTTTTTTGTGGCAGCACAAGCGTAGAAGATCATTTTTGTTTTGTTTTTGCGGGTAGTACGTAGTAGAAGACTAGCAAAAGGCTCCGTACGTTGCGATGAGATGATAAAATAACGCCTTCAAATCAAACTACATAAAATATATTGCCTATAATTATTATACAAATATACAGACATATTGGTATATAGTAATATTTAGTTTATTCAACAAATAAATTTTAGTTTTTATATCTTTAGCTTAACATCCAATCTTTGTTATGGAGAAAACGTGTGAAAACGTAAGGCTACATCATGCACTGCATGTACCTTTTATGTATGTTTTGTGACGCTTATATACCTTTTGGTCTGCAATCTTATCTGATGCGGTGTCTTGTGTAAAAATTATAAAAGATAATCATTGAGCTAGAAATTGCTTGTATGTTTGCTTTATGAAAATTATAGAACTTTTGAACGGTGCCGCCCAACGATCGGAGGCACACGCCAAGGTCTGAAAACTTACATATATATCAACTGCGTGTACTAATGATGAAATCCATATCATTCCTTAGAGTCGTGTTTACTAATGACGAATTTTGTATCATTTTTAGAGTATGTACCGTTATTACGAAATTTCTTAGGAGCCCGTGTGCTGCAATAGAAGATAAAATTTACTTGTATTCAAAGTTAATGGTAGATTCGCCCCATTTAACAAAAAATACTTTGCCCGCTACCCCAACTTCTTCGATTCAATTCTAACTAACATAAGAATTAGGTTATCTAGGTTTACATCGGGGCATTATAGTGGCATCCATTAAGATGTTGCCATGCCGAAAAGCGTGAAGTGATAACTAAAATTGAAATTTTCTTCGTCTCTAGCCGTGGCACAACATGGTCTCCCAAACTTCTAAAATGGCGGAGCTAGACCGAAGGAGCTCCATAAATCACGTGGAACAACTATGTCACATGAAGGTCAAGAGACATCACCATCAAATTTTGTGTTGAAACGGCATAGATGCCTTATCAATCGACATCATACTTTAAGTGTTACCTCCTCCTTTTGATCCTCATGTTAATGGATTTAATCCTTATTGTTGCCCTTCTAACACACCCATAACAACCAGCACACATTCCCTCCTTTAATCTTGACTAGCAAACATATCCGTGCGTTGCAATGGGAGAAAAAAACTACATGCTTCAATGATAATAAACTTGACTCAAGACCACTCTGCATGTTTACATTATACTGTATTTTAACATAGCACCTCTTTGCCTTATATGGTCATGGTCATGGTGTGCACCTAATAGTAATACGTTCGATGTGCTGAATATCAATGTGATAATCTCGACCACCTCACATACACCTGTCATTGAACCACACTAGTAGAAAACAGGGCTTTGGTCCAGGCCTCTCCAGCCCATTAGTCCCGGTTGTGCCACGAACCGGGACCCATGGGGGTCATACGTCCCGGTTCGTGCGCCCGGGGGGCCGGCCGGGCCTCGTGGGGCATTGGTCCCGGTTCGTCTGGGGGCATATGTCCCGGTTCCAGACAAGAACCGGGACCAATGGGCCTCGCTCCTGGCCCACAACCATTAATCCCGATTTGTTTCTCGACCCGGGACGAAAGGCTCGCCCACAAGCATTAGTCCAATTTCAGGGTCATTTAGCTCAAAATAAATCATTAAATGCATGAAAAAGAGCAAATGAAGTCAGAAAGGGTTGAAATATTATTATGTGGCTTTAAATGATGCATATTGAATGGACAAAAAGTCTTGAGTTCAAATAAGTTTAGAAAAATGAAATGCCTTTGTAACAGATGAGTTTTCGTCTGAAACACTCGTACTTCGAAAGAGATGGTCCAGTTTGTACACGAAGTGCATCCAGTTTTTGCCGTAACCCTCTCAACTTTTGCACACATGTTATGTGGGTCAAATGATGATACCATGACAAGTTTCAACCTTTTCTGAGTTCAGTTGTAGTGCTTTCCAATTTCAGGATCATTTAGCTCAAAATAAATCATTAAATGCATGAAAATAGCAAATGAATTCAAAATGTGTTGAAATTTTAGAATGTGGCTTTATTGGTGGCCCCGTATGTCGATGAACACATGAAAAATAGCAAATGAATTCAAAAAGCACACTACACAGTTCTACGGAACTCTACCTTGGTGGCCCCGTATGTCGATGAACACATGAAAAGTCTCCTCTCCACACACCCAGAGCAGTCTGACAACTCGATTACACGTGAACACATCAGGACTTTCGGAAGTTGGTTGGAATCACGTCTCAGAGGTGACAACACTATTTCTGATGAGCTGTACTCGTTGTCCAGGAAACCATCTTCGACTGTATTGACTTACAAAGGATACGAGATAAATGGGAATACATTTTACACGATTGACCAAGATCAAAAGAGCACAAACCAAAACAGCGGTGTCCGCTTTGATGAAGCAACCAAGAGCGGAAAGGACACATATTATGGTTACATAGTAGACATATGGGAACTTGACTACGGAGATGATTTTAAGGTCCCTTTGTTTAAGTGCAAATGGGTCAATATTTCAGGGGTACAGGTAGACCCACAGTACGGAATGACAACAGTGGATCTGAACAATCTTGGGTACCCAGACGAACCATTCGTCGTAGCCAATGATGTGGCGAATATTTTCTATATATGTGAAGGACAGAGAAAAAGAAAAGATAAGGAAGCGAATACGTCATACGATGAGCCAAAGCGCCACATAGTTCTTTCAGGAAAAAAAGACATCCTTGGATTGGAAGGCAAGACAGACAAGTCTGAAGATTATGAAAAGTTCCATGAAATTCCTTCCTTCAAAGTCAAGGCTGATCCAAGCATCTTGTTAAGAGATGAAGACTATCCATGGTTACGGCGCAATAAGCAAAGCACACAAGTGAAGAAAAAGTGAATGTTGCTTATTGAAAATTCATGTAATGGTGCATATTGAAATGTCTTTGTAACAGATGAGTTTTCGTCTAAAACCCATGTACTTTGAAAGAGATGGTCCAGTTTGTACACGAAGTGCATCCAGTTTTTGCCGTAATCCTCTCAACTTTTGCACACATGTTATGTGGGTCAAATGATGATACCATGCCAAGTTTCAACCTTTTCTGAGTTCAGTTGTAGTGCTTTCTAATTTCAAGGTCATTTAGCTCAAAATAAATCATTAAATGCATGAAAAATAGCAAATGAAGTCAGAAAGGGTTGAAATTTTAGTATGTGGCTTGGAATGGTGCATATTGAATGCAAAAAAGTCTTAGGTTGAAATAGGTATAGAAAAATGAAATGTCTTTGTAACAAATGAGTTTTCGTCTGAAACCCTTGTACTTTGAAAGAGATGGTCCAGTTTGTACATGAAGTGCATCCAGTTTTTGCCGTAATCCTCTCAACTTTTGCACACATGTTATGTGGGTCAAATGATGATACCATGCCAAGTTTCAACCTTTTCTGAGTTCAGTTGTAGTGCTTTCTAATTTCAAGGTCATTTAGCTCAAAATAAATCATTAAATACATGAAAAATAGCAAATGAAGTCAGAAAGGGTTGAAATTTTAGTATGTGGCTTTGAATGGTGCATATTGAATGCAAAAAAAAGTCTTGAGTTGAAATCAGTTTAGAAAAATGAAATTTCTTTGTAACATATGAGTTTTCGTTTGAAACCCTTGTACTTTGAAAGAGATGGTCCAGTTTGTACACGAAGTGCATTCAGTTTTTGTCGTAATCCTCTCAACTTTTGCACACATGTTATGTGGGTCAAATGATGATACCATGCCAAGTTTCAACCTTTTCTGAGTTCAGTTGTAGTGCTTTCTAATTTCAAGGTCATTTAGCTCAAAATAAATTATTAAATGCATGAAAAATAGCAAATGAAGTCAGAAAGGGTTGAAATTTTAGTATGTGGCTTTGAATGGTGCATATTGAATGAAAAAAAAATTCTTAAGTTGAAATAAGTTTAGAAAAATGAAATGTCTTTGTAACAGATGAGTTTTCGTCTGAAACCCTTGTACTTTGAAAGAGATGGTCCAGTTTGTACACGAATTGCATCCAGGTTTTTTCCGTAATCCTCTCAACTTTTGCACACATGTTATTGATGGCTTCTCGCCCCTCGTTGGTTACCCCAAGTGGAAGGTTTGAGATGCAGTGGAGCAACAAGTTTCCCTCGGTGAAGATACCAAGGTTATCGAACAAGTAGGACTCACGAGATACAAGTAGGTGGCAACGTCACCAGAAATTGCTTCCTGACTAGGGTGTTGTCGTGGACCTGCACACAGCAAAAAATTACTTTGCTCCCAACGAGTACAGAGGAGTTGTCAATTCCTCCGGCCTTGTCGTTTACAAAGGATCAACGCAAGAGATAAAAGGTGCAAAGGAAAGTAAAAGATGAAAGTAAATTGAGGGTGTGAACAATAATGTGAAGATGGACCAGGGTCCCGTGATTTTCACTAGTGATGTCTCTCTCCCAAAAGACGATAAAAGTGCTAGCGAGGTAAACAAATCACAGTTGGGAAATTGACAAGATTATGAAGGCACCGCAATGCTAACTATGCTGCAAAGAAAGGAAGGGCTCAAAAGCAATGGGCAGTACGCCAAGGTAAGTAGACTGAAATCCATCTGCATCTACTAAGAATCATCCACCTTGAGATATCTATCCAGAACATCTCGCTGGTATTAAGTTGCGAATCCCACCCAAAGTGTAAACTCAAAGCAAAAGACAACTGCATTAAAAGAACTTTGCGTAAAGTAAACAATCCTTGCACCCGGAGGTACAAGCACCGTTGTTTTATCCCTGGTGGCAACAACACATCCCCTAGTCTCATGTTTCTGTCACTCAAGCCAGACATCAAGGGGCTGAACCCACAATCGAGCATAACGCTCTCTCTTGGAGTTGCAAATAAAATACTTGGCCAAAGCAATTACCGCAACGGAGAACATGCAAGAATTTACTCAAGAACAAAATATAAAAGAGAAGAACCAAATATATTACTCATCACAATCTGAACATAGTCTCATAATCCATCAGATCCCAACAAACTCAGCATAGCAACAGCAGAAATTACATAGATGTCTCGATCATGTGAGGCAGCTCACGAGGACTCGAAAGTGGAAGCACAAAAGGGGGAGAGATAGATCACATAGCTACTGGTCATGGACCCATGGTCCAAGGGAAACTACTCACGGTACATACGTGAGGCGTCCATGGCTATGGAGGGTCTCTCGGAGGGGGTAGCTTCTCCCGGCAGGGTGCCGGAGCAGCTTCTCCAGGCAGCCCCGATCTAGAAACGGCAGCGGCGACGGAACAGAGGCGAGATCGCGAAAAAGGAGTCCGTATTAGGGGTTTCCACCCCGAGGGGTAAATATAGGCGAAGGGGGGCGTCGAGGGGACCCACGAGGCAGTCAGGAGGGTCCCTGGCGCGGCCCAGGGTGGGCCGCGCCACCTGCCCTCTTGGCTGCCTGGTGGTGGCCCCCTTCCCTCTCTTGGTGATTCCGGAAGCTTCTATTGCGCTGATTTTTTATATATTTTCCCGGAATTTTTGGAGCACTTTTAATGGCCTGAAAACCTGAAATACAAAAACAGCAGAAAACAGAAACTGGCAACTGGGTGCACTGAGTTAATAGGTTAGTCCAAATAGGTTCAAAAGTGTAGGAAAGTTCAAGCAAAACATGGCAAAGTCACACAAAACATGCATGGAGCAAGCAGAAATTATAGATACGTTTGGGACGTATCAACATCCCCAAGCTTAATTCCTGCTCGTCCTCGAGTAGGTAAATGATAAAAAGCATAATTTCTGTGGTGACATGCCACACAACCATAAAAGGACTTTTAAGTAAAGCAATCAAAACATGCAATTCAATTCAAGTCTTAACAAGCAAGAGTCTATATTAGCATTGACACAAGCAACAAAAGAACAAAAGGTGCAAGAGCTCTCGCTGTCCGTGACTCGAATGTCTCCAGATGGTGTTTGCGTGCAAGCAAGGGATAGGGAAATACGAGAGAAAAAATAAGATTGTTGAGAACAACTATCTACTAAAGTTTCACACTTGGTCTCCTTTGGATTCTTATCTGGACTCGTCCCCAGACCCCTAGCCAGGTACAAGTCAAACTGATCCACTCCCTTTCGATATTTTGAGCACTCATGCAATGGATGAGCGTGAGCAAGAAAGTTGACACCTAAAAGGCGAAACAGAAAGAAGGTGGAGGAGGAAGACAAAAAGGTGTGAAAGGCTCACATCAATGAGAACAATCATAGGCGAGAGAAGGCCATATGTTATATATGATGTGAGGAGTAGGGATTGCCATACAACGGATACACATGTGAGCTAAAAGCTCTCCAAGGGAACTAGTGGGGGTGCATATAACTTGCTTGCTTGAAGACCTAGAGCTCGTTTGAGGAGGCTCATCATTGGAATATACAAGCCAAGTTCTATAGTGTGAAGGGTCCCCACATAGCTATATGCATGATGATGATCTCTATGGAGTACAAGGGATAGGAGATGAAGTACTAGTGTGGATCTCTCAAAAGGAATACTAGTATGCCCCCTTCTCTCTTTTTTTCTCTTTTTTTTTGGTGGCCTCAATGGCTCTTTCCATTTAACTCTCATTTATCCTCTTTGGGATCTTTTGATTTTGTCCTCTTTGGGATCTTTTCCTCACTTTAGGGGCAATACTCTATATTTTACAAGAATATAGGAGATCTTTCACACTTTACAAAGGTACTCACATAAAGAAAATGTAACTATCATGATGCAAATGTATGCTTCTGCCAGGATAGCATGATATGCAATGATACTAGCGCGTCATGTAGCAATGATTAGGGCAAGGCCCAACTAGCATGCGGCTCATTGATCAAGCAAGTAGCATGTATGACATCAAGATCAAGAAATGAGAAGGTGGAAGTTGCATGGCAATGTATCTCGGAAAGGCTATGGAAATGCCTTGTAGGTAGGTATGGTGGCTGTTTTGAGGAAAGATATAAGAAGGCTTATGATGACAGAGCGTATCGTGCCAAGGGTTTGGATGCACCGGCGAAGTATGCGCCAACTCTCGAGGTGAGAAAGGGCAATGCACGGTACCGAAGAGGCTAGAAAAAGTATAGGTGGGTGGAAGTGTCAACTTTCGAATACTCCCATTAGTCCGAAGAACTCATGCACTTATTATCGGTAACTCTCAATCTAATCAGAAGGTTCACAAAGAGACAGGTACCCCGAGGAGGAGTGTATGGGGGTTTGGTTATCCTTGCGCATCCTCGACTCATGGTACGTGAGTGTACTCTAATATTCGAACCCTCTAGAGGTTAGTGATCCATCTAGTAGCTAGAGTTCTCAACATGGGTTTTTGGTTTTTGAGAAACACACGGATTGCCCAAAATACGACATCTATCACTAATAGGCAAGAGCTCTTGACACCATAAGTTCAAACATTACTCTAGTCAATACCTCAAAACTATTGCAAGTTACTACTACAAAGAGAACAACAACTTTAACTACCTACTTTCAGTCAAGACACAGAACTCAGTGCAACAGGAAAACTCTCTAACAAGATAAAACATGCAACCTATAGAAATTTCAACCTAAGGCAAAAAGAAAAGCTCTAGAAAAACTAAAGCACTACAAATAAACAGAACAACAACTAAGAAAAGAAAAAGAAGAGCTCACAGCTAAAAGAATAAGCATGCAAATCCTATGAGGAGTTCTAGTTCAAGCGGAGCGTGAATCTCTCCCACACATAAGAGTAAGTTGGGGTCTAACTTGTTACTACAGCAAACAAAGCAAAAGAAAACTAAAAACAAAACCTAAGAGCGAGACGCTCCAAGAATAGCACATAATGCATGAAGTGATAAAAATATAGTGTAACGAGAGACGAACTGATAATTGTTGATGAAGAAGGGGATGCACGGGGGCATCCCCAAGCTTAGACGCTTGAGTCTCCTTGAATAATTATTGGGGGTGCACATGGGCATCCCCAATCTTGAGCGTTTGACCCTCCTGAATCTTCTTTCATCATCATTCTCTATCGCGCACTTGAAAACTCCCTTCATACATAACTCATTGTAGGCTGATTAGAGAGGTTAGTACCCTAATAAAATATTTTTTCTCTTGTGAAAATAAAGATTTCCAGGAAGAGCTACTGTTTCCCAAGATTGCCAAAAGGTTTTTGCAAAGAAAAAGCAAGCTTAAGGTTTGCAAAAGTGAAGAGAGACAAAACGTGGCAGAATCTGTGAAAAACAGAACAGCAGAGAGAAACGAATTTTTTAGGTGTACTTCTACAACTCAAATAAAAAAACTCAGAATATACGGAAGTTTCATAATTGTATAGAGCACGCTGTGTAAAAAAATTAGCTCAAAAAGATGAACTGGGATTTTTCGCTGATTTTTCTAGACACGAGGACAGAATCTGTTTTCTGGACAGCATGTCACAACTTTTACTTCCCTTGCCGTATGAGGCTAAACTTGGCACAAAGCTTGAAAAGTAAAGATACAATGATGTTTCTACAGTAGTAAAAATTATCAAGACCACTAATAACAGAACAAAAGCAAAAAGAAATACCTAAATTCGTTGCGGGCTGCCTCCCGAAAGAGTTTCTTTAGAGCCATTAGCTAGGCTTAAAGCAGAAGATCAAGTCTTTTCAAGAGAATAACTAGCCCGTGTGACGGACTCAAAAGGTAACTTAATCTTTTTCCTAGGGAAATGTTCCATCCCTTTCTTGAGAGGGAATTGGAATTTGATAGTTCCCTCTTTCATGTCAATGATAACACCAACTGTGCGAAGAAAAGGACGTCCCAAAATAATTGGACAAGAGGGCTCACACTCAATGTCCATAATAGTGAAATCAACGGGAACATAATTGTCATTGACAATGATAAGAACATCGTCGATCTTTCCCAAAGGTTTCTTTACGGAAGAATCAACAAGACGAACACCAAAAGAACAAGGATCAAAAGGTTTCAATTCAAGCATATCATACATTCTTTTGGGCATAACAGAGGTACTTGCTCCAACATCACAAAGAGCATAACAAGAGAAGTTATTCAATTTAATTTTTATCATAGGATCCCAACCATATTCTAGCTTCCTAGGTATGGAGGCTTCTAGTCTAAGCTTCTCCTCCCTAACTTTGATTAGAGCATTGGTGATATGCTCTGTGAAGGCAAGATTGAGTGTGCTAGTGTGGGGGTCTCTAGACATCTTGTGTAGGAAACCAATAACTTCAGGTAGAGTGCAGTTGTCAAAGTCTAGGTCACTACTATCTATCAAGGAGGTAGTGATATCATTTAGGTTCACTTGTTTGAAAGCCTCTATGTTCATAGAGGTTTCTTCATCTATGGTTGAGGTGGTAGCATCACCATTGATAGGTCCAGTGGGACTAGGGGTGTGATGGGTGCTAACAGTTTGGACATCCTCAACTACTTGGATAGTAGCTACTGTGTGGTAGGTAGGAAGGCTCTTAATTCTCTCTTCTTCCTTGGGTACAACTTTGGGTTTAGCTGCCATTTGGTTTATCAAGGTAGATTGGGTATGAGACATGTTTGAAACATAAGTATCGATGGCAGTGAGTCTAGTTTGGAGACTGGAAATGTCACCGTTCAGGCTCTCAAGCTGTTTGCTAATGTTTTGCAGGATAGAGGAGTGCTCATCTAATTGTCTAGAAAAGGCCTTGTTTTGTTCAAACTGAGTGTGCATATAGTTTTTGGTGGCCTTTTCTATTTCTACAAGTTTTTCATAGCTGGGCAGGTCTTTTTTCCTATAGTTCTGGCTGGGGGGGTTGCTGGTGGTAGGATAAGTGTTGTTCCCATAGTTGTTGGATGGGAAAGGTCTAGGATTACTAGCAAAGTTACTCCTATAAGCATTATTGTTGAAGTTGTTTCTAGAGACAAAATTGACATCTACTTGCTCCTGAGAAACCAAAGAATTTAAAGGAACATCTTGAGGATCAATAGAGGGTTGCTTGGTAAGTAGAGACATGATAAGGTCAACCTTTTCATTTAAAGAGGAGATCTCCTCGACAGAGTTTACCTTCTTACTGGTTGGAGATCTCTCGGTGTGCCATTGCGAGTAGTTCAGCATCATCTCATCAAGTAGCTTTGTGGCAGCACCAAGCGTGGTTGACATAAAAGTTCCTCCCGCGGCCGAATCTAACAGGTTCCGCGAGGTGAAGTTCAAGCCTGCATAAAAAGTCTGGATAACCATCCAGGTAGTCAGTCCATGTGTGGGGCAGTTCTTGACAAGCGTCTTCATACGTTCCCAAGCCTGGGCAACGTGTTCATTATCCAATTGCCTGAAATTCATAATGTTACTCCGCAATTGAATAATTTTAGCAGGGGGATAGTACTTCCCTATAAAAGCGTCTTTGCATTTACTCCAAGAATCGATACTGTAACGACCCAATTCACACAGAATTGAAGTCTCTGTGCTCAAGTGCCAGTCCCTGGATCGAACTCGCTGCCACACACAGTATCATAGATGTATATCAAAGTACAAGTGCATCATTATTACAACGTATGATCCAGAGTAAATAAATAACAAGTTGTATAGTTCAAGGCTAGCTTACTCAATGTAAATATAGTGGAAGCAAAAGCAAATAACGGGGAGTCCATCAACAACCACATGCGAACATGCTGAGTGTAGACTCACAACCCCTAACGCACCTTACTGATCGTCTGAAAAACCTGCAACACCGAAGGTTACAGCCCGACAACGGGTCAGTACATCTGATTTGTATGGCAAGTGACACGGAAAAGTTTATATAAAGGACCTACAACTACATGCAAGGTAAGTCAAAGGAAAAGCTTATGGTTTAGTTTTGCAGAAAGCCAATTTTCTCCTAAACTAAACTAGTCAAAATTTTAAGTTGAAATCTACCTGAAACACACAACAACCCATGCTACTCTTGTCCCAACCAAATTATTATTAAGTGTTCATCTGTCAAGATCATTCATCAACAATACTGACTAGTTGCTCAATGTTCGTCCGTAACCGTGGACACGGCTAATCATGATCAGTTTATACACTCTGCAGAGGTTGTACATGTTCCCCACTGGACTCAACCCGAAGATTGAGACAAAGACTTTCTGAAGAGGTTGCCTCCACCCTTTGGTAGCCGGTACACCTAACCACATATATACATCAGCTAGCTACCAGGGCCAGGTTCCCCACAACGTACTCGTGCTAAGCCAGAGCCCATATAGCCAGTGGCTGTACACGGAAGCTACTAGTAATATTGCCTGTCTAATCTTTTTGAGCCTGGACGGTGCCCACTGCGTCGGAGGGTACTCGCCATGACGCACCCGTTCCAACACCAAAACAACCATTGGGTGCATTTAACCCCGGCACAGTCCTTAGACAAGGCACAACTACCGGGATGCAACCCGCCCGTCCAGAAGTGATTTCTATTATTTATTATAAAGTTTCTACACAGTTTATTAAATAGCTCACATGCACTCCATGAATTCTCACAACCCAACCACGTCTACAAAGCATAGCAATAAAGTAACACACGGCTAGGTTGATCTACGGTAGACAAGTCAAGACATGTGGCTATCCTAACTGGTCATGCAATAGGGTGATATTTCTTAACATAATGCATATAGAAAATATAGGTATGAGTATGGTCAAAGCATCACTTGCCTTATACATTCGATGAAGATCTTCGCTCTCACGTTCCCGTCAACTCTATTCGTCACACTCCGAGAATCTATCGCAACGAAGGAACTCAAATAAGCAATCACATCACAACGAGACAAACAAAAGATCAATAACACAAACACAAAGGTTTTAGCAACAAAACAAAAACCTTAAAGTGCAAAGGTGTGGATGTGCTCGAAGGTGATCGGTGGAACGGAAACTCGAGAGAGACAACGGATAAAGAGTTGTCGATACAAGAGTATGATCAAGGCATTATGAAATCAAGGTAAAGATCATAGAAATATGAATGGTATGTGGATATTGCCGATAAGATGTCTCATATGATCCAATATGCAAAAAGAATCGCGTGAAACGGAATACTACAACGCAGGTCATAGCAATTGCAACATTGAATTGAATTTGAATTTAAACAGATCAATAAACTTGTGAATTTTTGTGTACACATGACATAGATAGAAAGTACATGACACGAGTGATCCAACGCAAAAAGAATCACTCGATTTGGATCAACGGTATAAAAGATATGGCCTCCGGAATTTGAATTTGAATTTGAAATAAATTCAAATTCAAAAGTGTGCAAAGTGTGCAAAACTTTATACCATGCTAAATTACAGAGCAAAATGAAAGTATAGCAAAAATATTCACCGCGATCCGACTTACGGTGTAGAAGATATCGCGGGCGCGAGTTGAGGGGGTTTTCTGCCAAAAGGACTCGTTCGCGAATAAAATTTCTTCCAAAAAAGCAATCGGGTCCCCGGCGGCAGTTGACCAGATCTGGATTGGGTCAAACTCCGGCGAACTTCCTCCGGCTTGGCTCCGGCGAGGCGTGGTGGCTCCGGTGAGGTGGGAGGCAGGGGGGCGGCGTGGGGCGCGGTGGCCGGCAACGTGGGACGTCGGGGTGGCGCGCGGGGGCGCGGCTTGGCCGGCCGTGGTGCGGCGGCGTGGCCGCGGCGCGGGTGGCGGATCGCTCCGGCGAGCTCGGGCCGGGGGCAGGCGGCCGGGCGGCGCCGGCGCCGGTTAGGCAGGGGCGCAGGAGGCGCGGGGGTCGGCTGCGGGCCGAGGCGGCCGGCCGTGGAGGCGGCGCAGCGAGGTGCGGTGGCCCGCGCGACGGCGGCGGTGGCAGACGGGGCGGCGCGGCGTGATTCCGATCGGCGGCGGCGGCTTCCGACGAGCGGGGCCCGGTGGCGGCGGGTCCCGTGGCTAGGGTTAGATCTTTTTTAGAGGAAAAGGAAAAATAATAAAGAAAATCCTATTTCTATTTATAAGCTGAGAGGAAAAAAACAGAATCGGGTCAGAAAAGGACTTCACCGCGCTCGGGGCTAAAAGATGCTAATGGGCCGGCAACCCGGATTTTTCTCTTTTTATTTAAAACCGTAACTTCAAACAATAAAATAAAATCAACCGTAACTCCGAAAAATATGAAATAAAATTCTAAATTCTTCAAATAATCCAAAGAAAATTATGAAATGAATAAATTTTCGAAAAATGAAAATAAAATAAAAACATTTTCTAAATACTTTATTTTAAATATAAAATACTTTTCATAAATCAAATAAGATCCAATAAATTATTTAAAGTATTTTTATTTGGTCAAAAGCATTGACAAACCATTTCTAAATAATAAAATATAAATTTTAAAATTGCCACACCAATAAATAATTTGGTAAAAATAAAAATATCCCATTGAAATACTTTTTCAACTCTTTTTAAAAAATTTAATAAATCATTTTAATGAAATAAATATTCCCTTAGCATTATAAAATCCCTAAAATAAATTTTTAAAAACTTTAAAATAATATTCTAGATATTTTCCAACATTATTTAAAAGGGGATAAGTCATTTTATATCCTCTCAAATGAATTTCCTTGAGTTGAAAAATGTTTTGAATATTCAAAAGAACTCCAATAAAGATTTAAAACATTTTCCAAACTTTTAATATGTTGAAGGAGTCATATTACCTTCTCTCATTTTGTTTTGTTGGTTTTGTTTTAAAATAATAAATGCCAAAACACAAATTATGAATATTAGGGAAAGTCCTTTTATTCCCTCTCTTTTTAATATTCAATAAACTCCAAAAAGTTTTAATCCCAGAGAAAATCAAACACATCAAGCAAACAATTATCATCTATTTAATTTTATTAACATTCCAAAATTCGGAGAATTTTGGGATGTTACACACTACCACCCTTAAAAGGAATCTCGTCCTCGAGATTCGAGAAGGCTAGAAAGAAAGGTTAGGGTTCGGGTCTTCTTGGCAGTCCATCGATCCTCCGATGAGCTAGGGTGCTACCACCCTTAAAAGGAAAACGACTTAGTCTTCAAAAGCTTGCTCCCTCAGCGAACTCCTCACACATACTCTTCATACTCCGTTGGGGAATTGAATTCTTCATCACGAGTGTGGGCTTCCAGTATCTTAACCCATCGATGACATTCTTCGTAAAGATTTCTCCTTCGGTCTTCGAGGTTCACGAATCCTCGTTTGAGGTTTCCATTCCTTAGCAAGAGAGTGGTCTTCCAAGTATTGAGACTTCCTGGCTGACAGCTCAGACGCCACTACTAAACAACTATCGATTTCTCTCTTAGTGGTCATCCATAATATTATTACGGGGTACCTGCAGGAAATGGTCTTGGTATATACTCACCGTATAACACAACGGTAAACTTCTACTGGGGTCACACATCGTACCATTCTATGGTTTAGGCTTAACATCGTCGTGTCTCTGCTATAGGTAAGTCACTCAAGATTTACTATTCCACATAGCAAGAGCGAATAATAAGGGTAGTCGTCATGGGGGCTAATCCATTACGCACCCAAATCATTACCTCGTACGTGGTTTAGTGAATCTCGCAATCTAACACTCGGTCATCCTCACAAGCATTGCAGAAATTCCTCTTGATCATGAACTGGGTTCAGATAAATCCATGGTTCTGCAAGCCAACCAAAACATCTATCGTTTCCTCACAACTCTCAGGTTTACGTAGCCTGCGATAAAACGTGTACTGGTGGACTACCACTTCTTCGAGGGTTCTTCCTTTAGCAAGATTGTGCTTGCTTGTCGTAAGATCTTGGCACAAGAGGTTAAATTTTGAACTTGGCATTGGTTGCATCATCTTTATTCCAATCTTGACATTAGCAGCCATTTTAGTAGCTTCTTCAGTTTAGGGATGAGGATGAGGGAACAGACAATAGAGATATATCGATACCCATACAAACATCACACTAGTTTTGAAAAATATAAGTTTTGATGTGTAGCTGTCAGTAAAACAAGAAATGACAGCCCACATAATCGATCTAACGATAGAAACTTGAATCTTCCAGGTCTTCAAGGCTTCAGATCTTCAATGACGGCAGCTTCAGTTTTGCAATGTCGACACAATCTTCGCATCGTCTAGTCATTTGTCAAGTTATTCTCCTTGTTAATGTGTCTTGTTCAGTCTCGAAGCATACTAAATAGATGAGGGTCTAAGTTAACTTAACTTATTCTACTCGCATAGAAGAAACACAAAGGGCAACACATCACATCAATCAAATACATATCAAGGCCACAGGGTACAAGACAAAACATAACAAAACAATCACGACATAAAACATCTAGTCAATCCATAGCAAACATGCATCGATACACATCTCCAACTAACTTTGAAAAGGTACCACCATACACCCTCCAGAACAAGTGAGGATTCAAGCACCTTTGGGTCGGATACACCCTCCAGAACAAGTGAGGATGATCCCAGAAACAATCCCGTGTGATCTCAACATACAGCCGCAACGGCCCCAACATCATCTCCCACAGCAGCATCAACTTTAATTTTCACAGTTCCAGGAGCCGGGAGCACCCACCTGTTTCCTTGAGCATGCAATAATGGTACCTGTCTTCCAGAAGTAGTAGATTGCCGGATGCTCCTCCGGCTCACCTCTTTCTGCCTGACCGAATCTAGCTCGGCCAAGAAACTCTTGACAAACATATGAGTCCCCAGCGTACTTTGAAAAACTGATTCGTGAATTAGCTTCCTGCGCGCCGACCAAATCGCCCACATCGTGACAGTCATCTTCACAAAATCAGAGTGAGATAGCCTCTCCTGCAAATGGAATAGCCACTGGCGCGCACTAGGCTGCTGTGTCTCCATCATCGCCTCGACCAGATTTTCATCTGTCAAAGCCCACACACATCTCGACATGGAGCATTCCAGTAAAGAATGGACCCAGGAGTCGTTGTTACCACATAGGGGACAGAGATAATTTGTTGTCATGTTTCGATGGTGTCTCACATCCACTGTCGCCACAAGAAATTCTTTATCTTCCCCGGCACTTGGGTGTTCCACAAAGAAGACCAAGATTTCTTCTCTGTTGAAGGATCCGATATGGTTGGTCTTCCCTCACGAAGGGCGCTGATGTCATTGATAGTCCGTATCAAGAGACGGTAGCAAGACCTGACAGAGAACTGGCCATTTTTCTCAAACTACCAACCCCAAAAATCCTCCATAGGCATTGTGCTTATTGGTATATTCAAGATGATCTCCTGATCCGCCGGCAGAAAGAGCCGCTTTAATACGTCAGTGTTCCATGACGTCGAGGACCTATCTATTAGGTCGACTACCAGAGTCGGGGCCTCGCCAGACAGGCACACGATTGGTCTCATGTTCGAGTCCCTTGGTAGCCAGTTATCCTCCATTATCCGGGTCGAGTTACCATTGCCAATCCTTCGGATTAAACCTAGTTTGAGGGCTTCCTTTCCTTCATGTACCGCCCTCCACACTTGGGATGGGTGTGATCCAATTTCCGCATCCAGAAGATCAGCCGCTGGGTAGTATATAGCTTTCAACATCCTACTACACAGGGATTCAGGGTTCACAAGTATGCGCCAAGCCTGACGAGCTAATAGAGCAACATTAAAAGTCTCCATATCCAGAAATCCAAGACCTCCATCGCTTCTTGGTTGTGTCATCGCTTGCCATGACTGTTGGAAATATGCCCTAGAGGCAATAATAAAATGTTATTATATATATTTCCACGTTCGTAATTAATGTTTATATTTCTGTGCTATAATTGCAATGACCCTGACTATGAGATTCAGAAGAAAACTCACTTGCATGTGTGGAAATGTAAACACCAAGAGTTCCTGGTTTAGCCTCTAAGACCAGCTCATGTGCTAACTGATGATTGCGTTTTCTTAATCATGGACATTGTTCTTGTAACAAGGATGTCAGTAGCAATGGGAACATATTGTTAGTAGAACAATGATGTTGAACCGACCCCAGTATTGAATGATATACTTAGAGATCACATCGTAACAACGTTATAAGTCATATCATGAAATGTTATCATATACGTAATTCCTTAGACCATGAGAGTATCGAGTTGCTTCACACAGGAAGACATGCTTTGGTTCTTAGATGAATCCTCCCGTAAATGGGAAGTAGTAAAATAAGTTATGGGTATGTCAGATGGTGTGGCTAGTGACTATGATAGTTCAAGAATGGGATTTGCTCCTTCACAATGAAGAAGATATTCACTTCGGGCCCACTCATTATGACGGTATTCATTATAGTCTGGCCAGACGCATTGTGATTCAGTCACGGGGATACCGGAATACGATAACGAGAAAAGGGACAAACGAGCAAAGAGGATAACGATTGGCTTGTGTTCAAGAAGTTGTTACACATGGGTGCCAAACTTATCTCCTCTAACTTTGTCATATATCGCGAAGCAAAGGGAATGGTACATGAATAAACATAATGGTTCACTCGAAGTTTCTTCGTGTATGTGCGGGAGTCAACATGGGTGTCCATGGCTCCGCTGTTGATTATTGGCTATTGACAAAAGGCTGTTGACCTATGTCCGGAAGATGTTCTGAGTCATGTCCGCATTATACCGAACCTATTGGGTCACACACTTAAAGAGCAGTAGTCTGTTAGAATGCTGGAATGGTAGAAGGTTTAGTGGAAGCAAAGCAGAATAGTTCATACGGGTACCGGAAGTAGTTCCGGGGATTTATGGAATAGTTCATAAGGGCACCAGAAGTAGTTCTGGGTATTTAAGGATATGTCTGGATCACTCTGGAGTAGTCCCAGGTGGTTCCGGAACATATGAGAATGGTACTGGGGAAGTCCTGGATCAACCGGAATAGTTTCCGGATAATCGCTGGGCGTCCCGACAACCTTCGCGGTCATCGGGTGGCTTAAACTGTAACTCGGATGGTCTTGGAAACTATCTAGATGGTTCCGGAACGTCCGAGAACGGTCCCGGAAGGTCCTGGAAGTGCTCCAGAAGGTCCTGGAATGTCCCGAAACGATCTCGGAAGGTCCTGGAAGCTTCTGGAAGGTTCCGAAAGTTTCCGGGCAGTACCACTCACTACCCCACGCCCCTAGCCTTTGGGGGCAAGCCACCTAGGCTGCCCAAGTCGGCCATGGGGTGGGGGGGCGCCATAAGGGAGCAATCCTACTCCAAGTAGGATTGCAATCCACTTTGGAGTAGGATTCCCCGGTGGGAAGGACTCCCTTTGGGAGTAGGAGTCCCATAGGGACTCCACACCTCCCTTGGCCGGCCAAGGGGCCTCTTGGCCACCTATATAATGTGGGGGAGGGGTGGGGGGCGCAACACAACTTGTCCCCAAGGCCTATGCGCCACCCTCCCTCCTCTAAACCCCGTTGCTCCACAATTAGACCCCGGTTTAGACGCTGTTCTAGATCGGGATCCGTTAGGGTTTTCTCCCTCTAGTTTTCTCGGTGGCGTTCATCTCTGGACGGCGGAGTGCTGCTGGATGCTGCTACGGGATGTGTGAATACTAATAGAGGGATCATATCTTTGGTCCTTCTCCGAGGAACTTCTCCTTCCTCGGAGATCTTGTTCGAGGGACTTGATCGAGGGACTTGTGCGTGGGACGGATCGATGTGCTTCTACTTCCTCGGTGATCTTGATCGAGGGACTGTTTGTGGGACGATCCGCAATATCTACTTCAAGGAGCTACACCAACTCTACTTCCGCTACATCGGTTGGTGAGCCATGACCTAAAACCTTGTATGCAATCTTCTTGGATGATCTTGGGTTCTTGATTCGTAGGCACGGAATTTTTTTTGTTTTCTACTGTGTTTCCCAACAATGACACCCAATGGGGTTTGCGCCTTCCTTCTCTACTTCCCCAATAAAACTGTCTGATCATTTTGTTTCAGCTATTCGCAGAGACCTCTGGGTAATTTGAAGCAAGACATGGAATAGACTGGCACTGCCTGCGCAACAGACTTTATGAGGATATCTTTCCCGGCCGCCGAAATTGTTTGTCCAATCCATCCACTCACCTTGTTCCATAACCTATCTTTCAAATATTTGAATGCCTCTGCTTTGGACACGCCCACATCCGAAGGCATTCCCAGATACTTATCATTCAACGTCTCGATTTGCACATTTAGAATTCCTTTTATCTCATGTCTTGTTGATTCCTGGCACCCCTTACTGAAGTAAATGGAGGACTTGCTATTGTTAATTTTCTTACCAGACGCTGCACAATATAACTCAAGTAGGTTTGATACCTCAGCTGCCCCCACATTGCTAGCCTTGAAAAACAGCAGGCTGTCATCAGCGAAGAGCAAGTGATTTACCCGAGGCGCCGTAGGCGCTACTTGTACTCCACCCACATGCGATGACTGATCTAAAGATTTTCAGAGGCCTGAAAGGCCCTCTGCTGCTAACAAGAATAGGTAGGGGGAGATTGGATCTCCCTGCCTGATTCCTCTCGATGGCTTGAAGCTCTCCAACTTCTTCCCGTTGAACAAGACTGAGAACACTACTAGGGAATGCCCTTTTAGTGGCGTCCTTTTTTTTCTGTTTAGTGGCGCATCCTAAATGCGCCACTAATAAGGGCTTATAGGTGGCGCATTCTGGATGCGCCACCCCTAAGACCCTTAGGCGTGGCGCATCTCAGAATGCGCCACCTATAAGCTCTTAGGGGTGGCGCATTCTGAAAACAATTTTTTTATTTTTTATTTTTTCTTAATCTCAGGTTAGTATGCTTAATGCCCGGTCAAACTAACCTTCGTGGTCAAACTTCCCCGAGGGTCACCCATCCTAGCACTACTCTAGCCCCAGCACGCTTAACTTCTCGGTTCTATTCAACTCTCACTCCAGCTCACCTAGCAGGCACTTATTGATATATTTAACATATAAATCCTAGTAAACCATGTTGATGTCTAGGACCTTGTTAATGTTCATGGGTGTGCTAAAATTTTCAACATTTTTTTGAAACTTTCTCGATGGGACCATTAGCATATTTTTAACTTTTAAAAAAAATTGATTTTTTTAAAAAAAATTAAATTTTTAATTTTTTTTAATTTTTTTAATGTTACTATCTAAAATTTTCAACTTTTTTTAACTTCCGATTTGTCCTCTAGCCTATTTTGAATTTTAAAAAAATATTTTTTTTAAAAAAATATTCAATTTTTTTTCTGTTAATAGTGGCGCATTTCATACAAAATGCGCCACTACTAAGTTCAATTTTTTTTTCAATTTTTTCTCTTTTTTTGGGCCTTCAGATCTTCAAACGCCCGTAACTTTTTTTCTGTTAGGTTTTTGAGGATTCGAAAAATGTTCAACGGGTTATACCCGATTGAATTTGGATATAACTTTTCGAGTAGATGATTTTTCATATAAAAAACTTTTTCATCGGAGGTCGTATGCAAAAGTTAAGCCCATTTTACGAAATTCTCGGGAGATTTTGCAAAAAAAGTCGAAATTCATATTTGTAAATTTTCCTAACAACTAGACCACATATCATTTGGGAAACTTATTTTCTTTTATTTTTTTGACATTTATATCATTTTCTTTTATTTTTTTTCAAATTGAAAAGGCGGTCCACGGGGGTGGGGGGGTGTATTTGGGAATTTTCCCGCGCAGTTTTTTCTTATTAGTGGCGCATATGGAAAATGCGCCACCCCTAAGAGCTTATGGGTGGCGCATTCTGGATGCACCACTAATAATTCCTTAGGGGTGGCGCATTTCCAGAATGCGCCACCTCTAAGCTCTTAGGGGTGGCGCATTTCCAAAATGCGCCACCTGTAAGGTTCTTAGGGGTGGCGCATTTGGAGAAATGCGCCACGTATAAGGGGATCCAGGGCTGGCCCACTCTTAGGGGTGGCGCATTTTAAAAAGGCAGACTGTTTCCCCACCTATAAGGGCTTATAGGTGGCGCATTTCTTACCAGTGCGCCACCCCTTACAACATAGTGGCGCATTACATATAAAATGTGCCACTAATAAGCTTTCCATGTATAGCTATTTCCCTAGTAGTGGAAGGATACTGATCTCACCATGTTCATAATCCACTGCACCCACAAACCGGAGAAACCCAGCTTGAGCATAATAGCCTCCAAATATTCCCATTCAACCCTATCATACGCCTTCATCATATCGAGCTTTAGAGCACAATGGTGATGCTTCAACGCCTTATTTCGCTCCATAAAGTGCAAACCTTCATAAGAAGCAATAATATTATCGGTTATAATTCTTCCTGGAACAAAGGCAGACTGTTCCTCGAAGATAACTTCGGGTAAGACCACTTTCAACCTGTTGGCGACAACTTTGGAAGCAATTTTGTATATCACATTGCACAAGTTAATAGGACGGAATTGAGACAAAAGAGTTGAGCTTTTAACCTTGGGAATTAACATCAGAAACGTGTTATTGATGCTGTCCGCACTCTCTACACCCGTCACAACTCGCAGAACTGCTTTCGTCACCTCTTCAACACATATATCTCAATGCTGCTGAAAAAAATGCGTCGGGAATCTGTCCGGGCCAGGGGCCTTGGACGGGAACATCTGAAAAAGTGCCTTCTTTACTTCATCATTGGTGTATGGCTTGTTCATCTCTCCAGTCACCTTCCCCGGCACCTTGTCTAATACCTCATTCATATTTGAAACCCCCTCTGAAGTGTACAGGTCGGTATAGAACTTCGTAGTCATTTCCTCCAGCTCCCCGATGTCCTCAATCAGGTTGCCATTCGCCTACTACCTCCGTCACAGTTTACATGGCCTACGCGTATATCTAGGTCGCCAATTTAACCAACATAAAATAAAATATATGTGATAAAAATTATATCATCATAAACTTCAGATGTTCTACTTTCAAATGGTATAATTTTTATAACATATACCTTGTGTTATGTTGGTTAAATCAACGACCTAGGGATACGCAGGCGCCTGTAAACTGTGACGGAGGTAGTATTTGAAACCCTTGGTTCCTGTGCCCGCGGACTGCTGCCGCCCGAGTGATAGGGCCGCCGTCCGCGCTGGCTCTCACCCACCCACCACGCGCAAAAGAAGATGGGCCTGCCCATTGGCGAACAAACAAGTAAAAAAAAATTAAGTGATTGGAACATATGACGAGCATTGTGCTATAACACGCCCAGTTTGCCAAAAAAAAGAACACGCCCAGCCACCATACCAAAGAAGTTGTTTCTCAAAAAAAAGTTGTTTTGTTTTACAATTAGAGAACATTGCTTCCATGATTATAGTAAAAAATTACTCTAATTTATTTTTTCTGAAAATAAGTAAAAAGATAACCTGTCGGGTATGAATCCATGCAATCAGCTCTACCATAGTACAGGTCACCCTATAGGAATTAATCACGAGTTATAATCTGGCCCTGGATAGAGTAGGATTTCGTTACACTAGCTCTAGCTTCTTTTATAAATATATAAATGAGATATGCACCTTGTCCACCAAAATTATCATGTGTCCAGTGTATGCGAGCTTGTATTTTCTCAAGTCGCTAGCTTTGGCTATCTAGCAATGAGTTCACCATAGGTTAGCGATTACGAGGACGGTTGTGGCGGCGACGTCGAACTAAGGGTGGCCATGACCAATGAGAAGTTGTAGGAGGCGAGCTTGATGAGGCCGAAGCTTCTACTGGACGGGGCTTGGCAGGAGCTCAGTCGGGGCATGGAGGTGGTTGTCGAGGCATGGGTAGTTGGAGGTCAATAGAGGCGATGAACATGACACAGCGAAGGGGAGAACGTACCTATTGATCAGCATGAAGGTTGGTTCGATCCAATCTTGAGCTAGAAGAGTTGTTTTCAAATTCGTTCTTCATAGAGAAAGTGTCGCATCGATAACATTAGCATATAAATTGAGGATTTCATAGAAAGAGGGAGAGATGGAAGATACTTTTGCGTGGTATATTTATTAGGAAACGAATTCATGCTTGGGGCTGGTGTGATATGGTTGATTTGTGGATGTATACGAGCAAGCCAAAGCAACTATAATGGTATGATATAAACTTTTCTTTGGTTTTTTTCCGTTGCAACGCACAGATACATTTGCTAGTATATAATAAGATGTATATTTCGTGGTAGTACAATAAGTTTGTTACAGCACACTGTACGTAAAGATAAGTATGCAGTATGCACTAGCCTTATTTAATTACAAATGAGATATAGTCCACACCACAGTGCGTGCACCGCATAATAGTCATATATTGTGGCAGTCTGCCTTTTGGAAGGAGATTTGCTGGTTCTCCAGATCGTAGAGCACGTGCATATCCTGCTGCATGTAGGTGCCGATGACGGTGGTTTGGTTCATCGGCGGGGCCATCGACGACCCCGACTTGATCACCAGCATGCAGGACAGTTTTGTGTCTACCGGCGCCCAGTAGTTCTCCGGCGGCAGCACCAAATCCTCGCTCCCAAAATGAATAACCAGCGGCGGTACCTGCGAGCTGACGTCCACTTGCGAGACGCAGAACTCCAGCCAGTCCAAGGGCGACGGCACGAGGCTATCGCCTAGCTGCCGTGACACCTCCCGACTCAGCTCCTTGTAGGCGGCGTCAGCGAAGGCGGTGTAGGGGTAGCCGGCATCGATGACCACTCTGCTCAACGCCTCATGGGGGATCTTCAAGCCAGCTTTGCCAAGAGACAGGCCGGAGACGAGGAGGGAGTAGAAGGGGGATGAAGGACCGAGTTCTTCGTACTCAGCGGACGTTACCGGTGTGTCGCCGTTCAGCCCAGCCGACGGGCCGATGAAGAGGGTGCTCGAGCTGACGTACTCGGTGAAGAAGCTGGTGAGGCAGTAGGAAAACCGGGTGGCGCCGAGTTGGTTCACCAGCGACAGGTCGCTGTAACCAAGGCCGATGATGCCGGATGCGCCGTCGAGCGGCATTTGCTGGGTGCTTCTCGTTCCCGTGAGGCAGCCGAAGGTGATGCCGGCCTTGGTCGAGCCGAGGGTGAACTCCTCTCTGCGCAGCACCCAATCGTCGAACAGGTCGTCGTCGTAGGCCTGCCGGAGAGTACAAGTGCCGCCGTGGTCGCCGGCGCACCCCTGCTTCTCGTAATCGCTGTCGCCGACGCACAAGGAGCTGTTGCAGGGCACAGCCCTGCCGGTGCTCGAGATGGAGAAGTCGTAGTAGTCGAGGTTCTGGGAGAAGCAGTTGGGTCTGCACGTCATGCACTGAGTCCACACCAGGGCGTTGTTGATGTCGATTACGCCCTGCACGGCCTGCGGCGGCTCGCCCATGGAGTACTCGGCGATGTACTCCCCGTACCCCCAGGAGGTGACGGGCACGGCGGCCCCGCTCAGCAACTCAAGGCGCTGGTGGAGGCGCACGCCGGCGCGGCGCACGCGCTCAAACGCCGTGATGTTGGCGTCGGCGTCGACATGCTTGAGCTGGATGCGAACGCCGGTGCCCGTGGCCAAAGTTGTGGAGGCGCATAACAAGAGGAGGAAAGAAGATGATATCCTCATTTTGTGCTTAAATCTTACAGTATGTTCGTTCGTGTGTGTGTGTCTAATATAGGGCAACACCAGCAATCTGTTTTTTACAACAAGAGTACTCGTAACTCCACCATTCAACAACAATCTGTTTCAACTATAGATCTGTTCCAACAATAAGGTAATGCCATCTTTGTGTGAAGTAGGAATAGTTTGCGTCGGTGGGTTTCATCCCTCGAAGAATTGAGCTCGTAATTACCATTTCCCCTCTGCATTCTTCAAGAAATTGGGTCGGGCGGACAAAAAATGGATACTCGTCCATTTGCGGCGCCCCGTTGGGTCGCGCTTTTGGTCCGCACCGATCCATACGGACGCTGATGGACAAAATACGGGAAAATGGATCGCGCCGTTGGAGTTTCCCTAAGATGTGCATGAGCCTAGCTCAACGGGTGAAATCAAAACGAGGCAGGGATCTTCAATCACAATCACATGGAAGGATTTGATAATTAATTAATTGATTAATTAGTGGATATTGCTAATAGAGCTCGAGTTTCATAAATTTGTTTGTCCTTTCATGTAACATCTATTTGTGTACATTATTATACTCCATTATGAAATATAGAGACTTGTACTTAAAAGATTATTGCGTTAAGTGCATCATTTTCATTAAGAAATCTAATACACCATCATCTCTCATGGTAGGTGAGAACATTCCATTCATAAATCGTACATTCAACAAGCCACCATGTCTCGATATGTAAGAATTATTTTCTTGATTTGATAAATTCTAGAAAGAGAGGACCAACGGATGGTAAGGTGAGAGTGAGACGACCAACTATGAAATGATGAAACCGCTAGAACAAAGCGAATGGAGGTGAAGGATAGGGGAAGGGAGGAGAAGGAAGAAAGATGCCATTTAGTTTTAAAGGAGACACAATGACTACCAAAAAGGAAATAAACGTAATAGAGAAACAACTTTAGTCGTCATTTGAACGAAACACCATGCTATTTATTTTACACACCTTGTCAAACTACATTTGTTCATAAATCATCACTTTGTTATTTCATGGCAACGCACGAGCATTAGATTAGTCTTGATTAGAGGTTGATTGGGTTAAGTTAATCAGTCTAATCTAGCTTTAGATGGTGTTGTGCTATTGGAGTTGGATGTCCTAGCTAGTTAGCAGCAACCGCCCCCGTCCGCCTCCGCCGGAGGAATGAAATGTACATCGCGGAGCCGGAGTACCACATTGGCGAGCCGCCGCAGCTAGCGCAAGCGGTTGTGGATGTCAGCAGCGACCTCTTATGGACGCAGAGGCAGAGCTCGACGTGCATGCGGTCGCTTCTTCTACCAAGAGGTGCCGACCTACAACCCGGAGGTGTTGCACACCGCCCACGTGGTCACCTGAGACGACCAGAGCTTATGCGCCGGCGAGCACATCCTTCCCACTGGGTGCTCGGCTGGGTGCGGTGTCACGGCGAGGTACGGGCCCTCCGAAGACCTCGGTATTCGGCAAGTCATCGGTTACCTTGGCGTCCATACGTTCACGCTTGGATCACAGAACGCGGAGGTGGCGTTCGGTCGCATCTTGGAGGCGGAAGAGACCTGGCAGCAGGGGCGGTGCCGGCGTGTATTCCATGTATGCAAGTGAATATCCATGATTTGATCAAACCTTAATTTTTTTAATAAAATAATGAATTATTTAGCAAAAACAATGAGGATTTTGGCAAAATGAATACCCACGTTCAAATTGAATACACACCCCTTAAAACCTGACGACGTCACTGCCTGGCAGCCATGGCTCCTTGGAGGCGCCGACGGCATCTTGGGGCTCGGCAAGGGGAAGTTGTCCCTGGTCTCACAGCTTGGCGACACAAATTTCCATGTTCGCTGTTTTTCAGTTGCGTGATTTTATTTCATGTTTTAATCCATTTTCTAAGTTGATTGTGTTGCACCAGCTTTTCAGCTTGCAACCTAGTCTTCAGGATGTGCGCGTTAGAGTACTCCTTGTAGTGGAGTACTAATTTTTACTAGTTCATGCAAAGTATGGAACGGTGCAAGTGTTGTTTAAACTCCTTGTAGTCCATGAATTCTGAGAAAATAAATGTCCAAACCAAACTTTCAATTTCGAGAGGAAAACTAAATCGAATCCTAAACTTGTAACCCCAAAAATGAGCACACCAAACTCTTTGATCCCAGTCTATTTTAAACCCTGGGAGCATTTCCAAACAGGAAATGTTGACGTGGTGCTCAAATCCCTGGATTGTTGGCTCGGCTGGCCCACCTGTCATGAAGCGAGCGTTTCCTTTTTCGTAAGGCGTGACCTACAAATAGAGGATTTCGTAATGTGAATTTTTTGAAAAAATAACATTTTTACAACACACTTTCAAAAAATATTTGTTTTAAAAAATTCTTCATAAAATTAAAAAATGTTTGTGGATTTTTTTTAAATTGTTCAGAAGTTTAAAAACTTTATATTTTCTATTTTTGGTAACAAATAACAAACTATTCACTGTTTTGAAAAAGAGTTTGTAATTTTCAAATTATATTTGTTTTTTTTAATTGATTGCAATTTTAAAAACTTTTCATTTTTGTAACAAATGTTTTAGAAAAAAGTCATTTGCTCATATGAACATTTTATATGTTTTCAACAAAACATTTCAAAAAAAAGTTGTTAAAACAATTATTGCCATTATGAAAATATTTAAAAAATTAGGAAAATAAAAAAGGACATAAGAAATAAAATAAATAAAATCAGAGCAAAGGAACCGCGCAGGCGAGTGCGCTAATGGACCGGCCCGATTCGCCCTTATGTTCAGCAAGCCGATTAACGATCATAGGATTTGATTTGCCATGTGTATGAATACCAACATGAAAGGATCGAGATAGACCTAGAGGGGGGGTGAATAGGTCTTATTACAAAATTTAACACTACTTAACAATTTTAGGCAATAATGCGGAAGATAAAGGTGAGCCTAACAATTGCAAGGTTTAACAAGATGTGACAAGAAGAGCAATAAGCAAAATATACTAAAGCAAGTGAGGGGCAAATAATACGGTAGTACAAGTAATAAGGGGAAAGAGTAGGGATAACCGAAAGACGCGAAGACAACGATGTATCCCGATGTTCACTTACTTGGAGGGAAGCTACTCACCGTTCGGAGAGAGTGGGTGAAACCACGAAGGCACACCAAAGCCACGAAGGCTCACTCTATTCCCCTTGAGATATCACCACGAAGGCGATTCCCAACCACTACCGGTTGACCTTAAAGGTGGTCACCAAACCCTCACAAAATCAACGGGGGTAATCACAATGGTCGATTCCTCTCCGAAGAACACAAGATCAATGGGAAATGCTCAAGACTTACTCAAAACGCGATTTGCTTTGGTTGGAAGATGGTGAAGGGGCGGATCTATCACTGGGTGAAAGATCTGTCAAGAACTCTCAAGGAACTCTCCGAGATGTGAGGTTTGGTGAGGGAGGGAGTGAGAGGGAGCACTTGTGTTCTTGGGTGTTTGAAAATGAAGTGGTCAACCCTCACAAGTGGGGGTGAGGGGGTATTTATAGCCCAAGGGACGAAATGACCGTTGGGGAAATATGTTGTGTAAGTGTCGGACGTCCGAAAGTTCACATGTCGGACGTCCGAGCCAGGTCGGGCGTCCGAAGTGTCCAATATGAGTGCAGCAACCAACACCAGAAGAAAAAGGTCAGTAGCACATCGGACGTCCGACAGAGTTCGGACGTCCGAAACTCGTCGGACTTCCGGAGATTTTACAACCCTACTGACCTTTCCTACGAAAAACGGTATATGAAATGTCAGACATCTGATGGCTGTCGGACGTCCAAAACTTTGAAATATCGGACGTCCGAACCATGTCGGACGTCCGAAAGCAGTGAAAACATTCTTACATTTTAGCTCTGATTTTGTGTCGAGATGTTTTTGTTTTAATTAGCTTTGAGCAAGTCTTAAACACAAATCCACTGATCCCCTCTTAATAGTGCGGTGATCCCTATACTCAAGATAAACCGAAGAGCTTACGCTTCAACATGGATTGGATCCGTATCTTGAGCACTTTGATATGATTAGATGGTCCTTGATCCTCCACCACAACGAAACGAGGACTAAAACCTAAGATATACTTGGCAAACATAATTATTCCTCTATATGTACATTGTCATCAACATCAAAACAATATTAAGGGCAAGATTGCACTTTCAATCTCCCCATTTTTGGTAGTTGATGACAACATACATATAGCTCCCAAAATTATTCAGATTTTGATTTTGGTGGGAGCAAGTTTTACTATGAACTCCCGCTTAATGTGTGCATATAAGATTCTTTACTTTACACAAGATGCACACATTTGGCGCGAGTCACAATATATGATATCAAGGCAAGCAATCATTGATTATGGAGATGACATATTAGATTGCACCCAAACATAATAGACCCATAAGCCAAAAGCCAGCCAAACGCAAGAGCAACACCATGCATAACACAAAGTACACATAAAGATCATATAAACAGGTCTTAATACACCAGATAAACTAGTCTTAACACACCAGATCCCATAATCAAGTCTCGATCACCTAGACAACATAAGTAAAACACATATGACTCTCCCCCTTTGGCACCAAGTACCAAAAAGGGGCACACGCGCTGACGATACTAGTGAGTCCCACTGCCACTTGCGCCAGGGTCTCTAGGGAAGAAATCCGCCCACTCCGGGCCCGTAGGAAAACCGAAGCCTAGATCAGCGGGAGGAGCATCGGGAAGGCGCTCATCATCACTGACGTTGGCCTCTCCAGCTGCACGCAGACGGGCCTTCAGGGAGTTCTTGGACTGGATGATACTGGAGACCACCGTGTGGTTGGAGTGACAGTTGAACGAGATAGCGCGCATCATAGCCGCTTGGACCTTACCCAAGAACTGATCCATACGACGCATAGGAGCCTGCCCCACAGACTGACGGTGAAGGTTGCCACGAACAGTGGTGTGCATCGGTACAGGGCGCGTCAGGACAACCTCAGGAGCATCAAAGTACATGTGCTCCGGAATGGACCAAACAGCGTGAGGCTGAGTGATCTCCAATGGAGAGGAGACGACGTACTGAATGAGTGCCATGATGAAGGGTGCATGGGGATATTGGCGACGCTGCTGAAGGCTCGCCATCCAAATCTCGTGCCAAAGATAGTGGGCCACATCAAGACGCTTGAGAGGGGTGTCATGGATATGGCACATCAGGGTGATAGCAGAGCTGCTGCAATGAGTCTTATCACCAGACTTGGGATACAGAGTCCTGAGCACGCACTGGTACAAGAACCTATAGGGCTGCTTCCAAATGGATATGTCATTTGACTTCCTGTAGCCGTCATCACCACGAATCCCAGACTTAACAAATAACAGACAGTCATTGATCCCCTTGGGCTTCTCCTTGTTAGTTGCATGAATCCGGACACCAGAGGAGCGAATGTTCAGGGCATTCTGAAACTGAGCAAACGTGGTCGTGCACTACTGCTCATCAGTCATCCATGAGATCTCTCGGTGATTGGTGTGGAAGTAGCATGTGGCATAGAACTGGAGGATCGTAGCAGTGTTCCAGTCAAGCCGAAAGTTGAAGACTGGACCGAGCCCCACAGAATCAATAATATCCATCACACCGGGAAACTTGTCCAGATTTTCCTGGATGAAGTCAAGGGGGATGCAGGCATGAGAGTTTGAAAGTTCCTGACGAACTGCAACTGACGTGAAGATATCGGCCTGCACATTGGTCCGGAACCTTCCATCCAGACAATCCTGAGGAGCCTCAAACTGATTAACACGGCGAAGCTTGCGGTATGCATCCAAAGAAATATTCGAGTAGTCCGCCATCATACGGTCAGTAGCAACCACCGGCTCAGATGAGATATGTATCGGAGGCATAGGAGGAGCATCGACAGCATCCTCATCATCACGAGCACCGGACGCCGACGAGGAACCCTTAGTCGGGCGACGCACCCCAAGTTTGGAGGGGCGAGTCACCACTGGGGGATCATCTTCTTCAACCACAATCTCCTACTCATCCACAAATTCTGAGGCATAGGTGCTATCCTCCGCGCTAGGAGTGTGCTCACTGTCCGAGGAAGGCTCCATGTACGTCGGTAGCTTCATGCGGCGACGAAGACGGGACGGTTCATCCCCAGAACCACCTAGCCATACGGGAGGAATATGAGTAAGGAAACCCTAACCAACAAAACGGAGACACACGAAGGAGGGAAAGATAGGCATGAGCATACCACGGGAACCGGAGGCCTCACGATTCTTGCGACCGCAAGTTTTCGTCCTCACCATTGCGAATCCCTAGAGTAAGGAGATGCAAGAATGAGGCAAGAAACCGGGCAAAAATGGCAAAACCAATCGGATGAGCGGGTAGATCGGGACGAGAAGTACCGCGGGTGAGGAGATCCGGAGGAGAGGAGCACCGGGGAAGCCGGGGCGGCCGGCGACGGCGTCAGGCGGCGGCGCACGAGAGACTCCAGAGAGGAACGGCCGAGGGGAAAGAAAACTGCCCCCCTCGGCCCGACGCCTAGTATATATAGTGCAGCCAACTTCGGACGTCCGATGCGTTTCGGACGTCCGACAAAATCCAACGGATTTCCGAAGATGGCTGAGTCTGCGCAGGCTGATCAGGCTGGGCAATCAGGTGTGGGCAACAGGGAATGTCGGAAATCCGACGAGTTTCGGACGTCCGACGTGTCGGACGTCCGAAATCCAACGGATTTCCGACAGGCTACTGGGATTTGATGTATAAGCCCAAAAATGTGGAAAAATAGTTGACGCAATAATTTCAAACAACCTTGACAGGGGCCAAAAGTAGAGAAACACACAAAATCATAACCATGGAGGCACACATGAATGAGCAAATCAAACCTTTCACAAAGGAGAGGCGGTGGCCGAAGCCACCATGTTTGAGTGTATAGTGCTTTGACACCGCGAAGATGTACCCTGGGTCCAAAGACACTTACTCCATCGATAACCTCTACACGTGGATTCACCGTGGTGAGCACGCGGATTTTTGATGTGTGGATCCATTTATGCATCACGTAGAGAGTAGAGAACTCATGAATTGAGTGTCTCCCCCTACATATATGCCTACATCTAGACAAGATAGTTGCTATGTGCATGAATGAGAGCAAGATACCCCTAGGCCGAGAAGCTATAACGTTCCAAGATACCAAGTTCACCCCTTAGTTGGCAAAACCTTGCTTCATCCAATGGTTTCGTGAAAATATCGGCAAGTTGCTTGTCGGTGCCCACATGTGCAAGAACAATATCACCCTTTTGAATGTGATCCCGTATGAAGTGATGACGAATTTCAATATGCTTGGTGCGATGATGTTGACACGGGTTGTTGGCAATCTTGATAGCACTTTCATTGTCACATAAGATGGGTACCTTCTTATAGGTGAGGCCATAATCCTTCAAGGTTTGCCTCATCCATAGAACTTGAGTAGCACAACTTGCGGCGGCCACATACTCGGCTTCGGCAGTGGAGAGGGAGACACAATTTTGCTTCTTGGAATGCCAACTTACCAATGAGCGCCCAAGAAATTGGCATGAACCGGATGTTGACTTCCGATCCACCTTATCTCCGGCCCAATCCGCATCGGTGTACCCCAAGAGATCAAACTTGGCTTCCTTGGGATACCAAAGACCCAACAAAGGAGTATGAACAAGGTATCTAAGAATGCGCTTAACCGCCAAATGATGACTCTCCATAGGAGAGGCTTGATATCTTGCACACATTCCTACGCTAAGTATAATATCTGGTCTAGATGCACAAAGGTAAAGCAATGACCCAATCATAGAACAATAAAGAGTAGCATCAAATGGAATACTGAAAAGGTCTTGATCTAGATATCCCTTGGTTGGCATGGGTGTCTTGCATGGCTTGGCATCCTTCATACCAAACTTCACGAGCATGTCTTGAATGTACTTTGCTTGAGAGATGAAGGTTCCTTCGGCAAATTGCTCGATTTGAAATCCAAGGAAGTACTTCAAGCTCCCCATCATGGACATCTCAAAGTTCTTGGTCATAGTTTCCGAGAACCACTTGCACAAAGATGGATTAGGAGAACCAAATATTATGTCATCTACATAGATTTGGAATATGATCAATTCACCATTGGTTCTCTTGGTAAAAAGAGTGGCATCAATGACACCCCTCGCAAATCCTTCCTCGAGTAAAAACTTCCTAAGATGTTCATACCAAGCCCTAGGGCCTTGCTTAAGACCATATACTGCCTTATGAAGTTTGTACACGTGGTCCTTGTGATGAGGATCACAAAAGCCGGGTGGTTGTGCTACATATACATCCTCTTGTAGAGGACCATTAAGGAAAGCACTTTTTACATCCATTTGAAATAATGGAAATCCATTCAATGCGGCATAAGCAAGAAACATGCGTATAGATTCAAGACGAGTGATGGCTTCTCGCCCCTTCGTTGGTTACCCCAAGTGGAAGGTTGAGATGTAGTGCAGCAACAGTTTTCCCTCGGTGAAGATACCAAGGTTTCTCTCCAGCAGGACTTCAGAGATGATAAGTAGGTGTCAGCGGCGCAACTGACGCGGACCTGCACACAGACACAGATAACTTTGTTCCCAACGAAGTTCAGAGAGGTTGTCAATCTCTCCGGTCTTGTTGTTCACAAGGATAAAATGCAAAGGATAATGATAGCAAGAAAAAGTAGTAAAGTAAATATAGCGTGGAAACAATAATGAGGATATGGACCGGGATACGTGATGTTCGCTAGTGATGTCTCTCTCCCAAAAGACGATAAAATTGCTATGCGAGGTAAACAAATTACAGAAAGGCAATTGACAGGATTATGAACGCACCGCAATGCTAACTATGCTACAAAAGAAAGGACGAGGTTCAAAAGCACAGGCAGTACGCCAAGATAAGTAGACCGAAATCCATCTGCATCTACTACTAATCATCCACCTTGAGATATCTATCCAGAACATCTCGCTGGTATTAAGTTGCGAGCCCCACCCAAAGTGTAAACCCAAAGCAACAGACAACTGCATTAAAAAGAACTCTGCGTAAAGTAAACAATCCTTGTGACCGCGGTCACAAGCACCGTTATTTTCCCCCTTGTGGCAACAGCACATACCCTAGACTCATGTTTCTGTCACTCAAGCATGTCATCGGGGGGCATGAACCCACAATCTAGCACAACGTTCCCTCTTGAAGTCACTACCTACAACTTGGCCAAAGCAATAAACAGCAACGGAGAACATGCAAGAATTACTTAGGAACAAAAATATAAGAGATAAAAACCAAATATATTACTCTATCACAATCTGAACATAATCTCATAATCCATCAGATCCTATCAAACTCAACATAGCAATAGCAGAAATATTACAAAGGTGCCTCGATCATGTAGGGCAGCTCACGAGGTCTAAACAATGAAGATCAAAGAGGGGAGGAGAACATCACATAGCTACTGATCAGGGACCCATGGTCCAAGGAAAACTACTCACGAGACATCCGGGGAGCATCCATGGTGGAGAGGAGACTCCCGGAGGTCAATCCTCCCTCCGGCAGGGTGCCGGGAAGAGGTCTTCTGGTGCACCCGATCTTCGGAAGCGCGGCGGCGGCGGAACAGAGGCGAGTTCGCGGAATAGGGTTCCTCTTCTGGAGTTTTCCCGTGACGGAGAATAAATAGGCGAAGGGGGCAGCCAGAGGTGGACCAGGGGCCCCCCTGGCGCGGCCAGGGGTGGGGCCGCGTCGGGTGGCCGCCTGGGCCCCCCTGGCTCCCCTCTGGCCCCTCCCGGGCTCTTCGCGAAGCTTCCTCCAAGCTGATTTTTTATCTGAATTTTCCCGAATTTTTCTGGCACTTTTTATATGGGGGAAAACTGAAATAGAAAAACAGCAGAAAACAGGAACTGGCACTGGGGTGCACTGAGTTAATAGGTTAGTCCAAATATGATCAAAATTTTATGAAAGTGTCTCTAGAACATAGCAATATCACACAAAACATGCATGGAGCAAGCAGAAATTATAGATACGTTTTGGACGTATCAACATCCCCAAGCTTAATTCCGGCTCGTCCTCGAGTAGGTAAATGATACCAGCATAATTTTTGTGGTGAAATGCTAGCAACCATAAAAGAACTTTGAAAAGTAGAGCAATCAAGGTTAGAGATTCAATTCAAGTCATAACATGCAAGAGTCTATATTAGCATTGAAACAAGTAACAAAAGAACATTAAGTGCAAGAGCTCTCGCTGTCCGTGACTCGAATGTCTCCAAATGGTGTTTGCGTGCAAGAAGGGGGATAGGGAATACGAGAAAAAAGTATTTTTGTGTTGAGAACTCAATCTACTAAAGTTTCACACTTGGTCTTCTTTGGAATCTTATCTTGACTCGTCCCCAGACCACTAGCCAGGTACAAGTCAATTTCGAGCACTCATGCAATGGATGAGCGTAAGCACGAGAGTTGACACTTAGGATGGCAAAGAGAGAAATATGGTGGAGGAGGAAGACAAAAAGGAAGAGAAAGGCTCACATCAATGAGGACAATCATAGGCAAGAGATGCCAAATGATAGATATGATGTGAGGAGTAGGGATTTCCATGCAACGGATGCACATACGAGCTAAGAAGCTCTCCAATGGAACTAGTGGGGGTGCATCTAACTTGCTCACTCATGAAGACCTAGAGCTCATTTGAGGAGGCTCATCCTTGGAATATGCAAGCCAAGTTCTATAGTGTGAAGGTACCCACATAGCTATATGCATAATGATCATCTCTATGGAGTACAAGGATATAAAGGGAGTACTAGTGTGGATCTCTCAAAAGGATAGTAGTGTTGCCCCTTTCTCTCTTTTTATTTCTTTTTCTCTTTTTTCTATTTTTTTGTATTTTTTTGGTGGCCTCAATGGCTCTTTCTATTTAACTCTCATTTGTCCTCTTTGGGATATTTTATTGTGTCCACTTTGGGATCTTTTCCTCACTTAAAGGCAACACTCTATTTTACAAGAAGGTAAAGTAAATCTTTCACACTTTACAAGGTACTCAAAATCATAAAGAAGATGTAACTACATGATGTATGCAATGTATGTCGCTGCCAGTGTAGCAGGAACATGTATGACATGAAGATCAAGTCATGAAGAGGTGGTAGTTGCATGGCAATGTAACTCAGAAAGGCTATGGAAATGCCTTGATAGGTAGGTATGGTGGCTGTTTTGAGGAAAGATATAAGGAGGCTTATGACGACAGAGCGTATCATGCCGAGGGTTTTTATGTACCGGCGAAGGTGGACACCAACTCTCGGAGTGAGAAGAAGGCAATGCACGGCACAGGAGAGGCTAGCAAAATATGGGAAGGTGGAAGTGTCAACTTTCAATACTTACATTAGTCCGAAGAACTCATGCACTTATTATCAGTAACTCTCAATCTAATGAGGAGGTTCACAAAGAGACAAGTACCCCGAGGAGGAGTGTATGGGGGTTTGGTTATCCTTGCGCATCCTCGACTCATGGTACGTGAGTGTTCTCTAATATTCGACCCCTCAGAAGAGTAGTGATCCATCTAGTAGCTAGAGTTCTCAACTAGTTTTTGTAGGTTTTGAAAATACACACGGATTGCCCAAAATACGACACCTATCACTAATAGGCTAGAGCTCTTGACACCAAAAGTTCAAACATTACTCACATCAATACCTCAAAACTATTGCAAGCTACTACTAAAATTAAATACCAACCTCAATTACCTAATTTCAAGATAAGACACAACTCAGTGCAACAACCAACTCTCTTAACAAGATAAACATGAAAACTAAAAAGAGTTGCAGCAACAAACTAAACAAAATCCAAGGCTCTTGCTAAAGACAAACTAAGACTAAAACTAAACAAGGCAGTAGCTATGAAAAGATAAAGAACACACAACATCAAAAAGATAGGCAGGAAAAATCCTATGATGTGTTCTAAATTTTGAAAGTGGAGCGTGTTTCTCTCCCACACGAAGTAAGAAAGGATCTAAATTGTTATGAACAGCAAGCAAAGCTAAAGAAAAATAAAAACAAAACCTAAGAGCGAGACGCTCCAAGCATAGCACATAACGCATGAAGTGATAAAAATATAGTGAGACGAAGGACGAACTGATGATTGTTGATGGAGAAGGGGATGCACGGGGGCATGCCCAAGCTTAGACGCTTGAGTCTCCTTGAATATTTATTGGGGATGCATGGGGGCATCCCCAAGCTTGAGCGCTTGACACTCCTGGATCTTCTTTCATCATCTTCCATCGCACACTTGAAAACTCCCTTCATACATAACTCATCATAAGCTGATTAGAGAGGTTAGTACCCTTAATAAATAATTATTTTCCACTGGATATAAATATATTCTTGAAGAGCTACTGTTTATCAAGAGTGCCAAAAAGTTTTTGCAAAGAAAAATCAAGCTTAAGGTTTGCAAAAGTAAGGAGAGACAAAACGTGGCAGAATCTGTGAAAAACAGAACAGCAGATAGTAAAGAATTTTTTAGGGGCACTTCTGCAACTCAAATCAAAAAACTCAGAACATACGAAAGTTTCGTAATTGTATAGAGAATACTGTGTAAAAATTTCAGCTTAAAAAGATGAACTGGGATTTTTCTGGAATTTTTCTGGTCACGAGGACAGAATCTTTTTTCCGGACAGCATGTCACAACTTTTACTTCCCTTGCCGTAAGAGGCTATAACTTGGCACAAAGCTGAAAAATAAAGATAAAATGATGTTTCTACAGAAGTAACAATCATCAAGACACAACAAAAGCGAAAAGAAACACCTAAATTCGTTGCGGGCTGCCTCCCGAAAGTGCTTCTTTAAAGCCATTAGCTAGGCATAATGCAAAAAGAAGAATCAAGGGTATCCAAGATCAGAATCATAAAACCCTCAAATTGATTTTCAATAAGCTCATTCTTCTTCTTACTAGGAAATATATACTTACCTTTTGCCATACCGTGTAAGCGTATGTGCCTATTACCAATATTAATGAAGCCTTTCATAGCACGGAGGAAGTCTCTTCCGAGCACAATGTTACTTTGGTTTGGCTCCACGATGAAGAAATCCATTGGTGCAGTCCTATGAAGGAATGCAACTTGGACTTCTTTTACCTTTCATTTAATCTCTGAAATATCTCCATTAGAATGTTCATGATAAGATGATAATTTATCCATATCTAGCTTTAAAGAATCATAAACTATTTTTGGTATAGTAGAAACTGTGGATCCAATATCACAAAGAGCAAGGAAGCCTTGGTTAGAGATGCTAATCCTAACAAAGGGCTACCAATCATCATCTATCTCCAACATTTCTTTCTTATTGGACTTAAGTTCCTCTACTTTCCCCAAATCTAGAGCATCCAGTCTTTTTTCAACAGTGGCAAGTCTATCTATGACAGTATCAATACTTCGATCAAAAACAAAATAACTAGATAGACTATGCAAAATCTCAAGAGCCCTATCTTCATCACACTCTAGAAAATCTCCCTCAGCTATAATGTCAAGAGAGTGTTTACACCACTTAAAAAGACCATGGTAAAATTTTCTAAGCACAATTTTTATAGATATCCAAGGCATAACCCTTTTATGTGCTTCAGAAATTCTGTCCCATGCCTTCTTCATATTTTCTCCATCCCTTTGACGAAAATCGAGAACTTCCGATTCCCGCAAAGAACCTAGTCCTAACATGTTCATCTAAACAAGGAGGACTACTAACAACAAGATAAATAATTTTTTGGTAAATTTTGATAAAAGACACAAAGATAAAAACTGAAAGATAAACTAACAAGACTAAAAAACAAAGGTAAAGGGTAGTGTGCAACTCGCCTACCTTAGCACTTGGAGTCCCCGGCAACGGCGCCAGAAAACTTTGCTTGATGGCTTCTCGCCCCTTCGTTGGTTACCCCAAGTGGAACGTTGAGATGTAGTGCAGCAGCAGTTTTCCCTCGGTGAAGACACCAAGGTTTGTCTCCAGCAGGACTCCAGAGATGATAAGTAGGTGTCAGCGGCGCAACTGACGCGGACCTGCACACAGACACAGATAACTTTGTTCCCAACGAAGTTCAGAGAGGTTGTCAATCTCTCCGGTCTTGTTGTTCACAAAGATAAAATGCAAGGGATAATGATAGCAAGTAAAAGCAGTAAAGTAAATATAGCGTGGAAACAATAATGAGGATATGGACCGGGATACGTGATGTTCGCTAGTGATGTCTCTCTCCCAAAAGACGATAAAATTGCTATGCGAGGTAAACAAATTACAGAAAGGCAATTGACAGGATTATGAACGCACCGCAATGCTAACTATGCTACAAAAGAAAGGACGAGGTTCAAAAGCACAGGCAGTACGCCAAGATAAGTAGACCGAAATCCATCTGCATCTACTACTAATCATCCACCTTGAGATATCTATCCAGAACATCTCGCTGGTATTAAGTTGCGAGCCCCACCCAAAGTGTAAACCCAAAGCAACAGGCAACTGCATTAAAAAGAACTCTGCGTAAAGTAAACAATCCTTGTGACCGCGGTCACAAGCACCGTTGTTTTCCCCCTTGTGGCAACAGCACATCCCTTAGACTCATGTTTCTGTCACTCAAGCGTGTCATTGGGGGCATGAACCCACAATCTAGCACAACGTTCCCTCTTGAAGTCACTACCTACTACTTGGCCAAAGCAATAAACAGCAACGGAGAACATGCAAGAATTACTTAAGAACAAAAATATAAGAGATAAAAACCAAATATATTACTCTATCACAATCTGAACATAATCTCATAATCCATCAGATCCTATCAAACTCAACATAGCAATAGCAGAAATATTACAAAGGTGCCTCGATCCTGTAGGGCAGCTCACGAGGTCTAAACAATGAAGATCAAAGAGGGGAGGAGAACATCACATAGCTACTGATCACGGACCCATGGTCCAAGGAAAACTACTCACGAGACATCCGGGGAGCATCCATGGTGGAGAGGAGACTCCCGGAGGTCAATCCTCCCTCCGGTAGGGTGCCGGGAAGAGGTCTTCTGGTGCTCCTGATCTTCGGAAGCGCGGCAGCAGCGGAACAGAGGCGAGTTCGCGGAATAGGGTTCCTATTCTGGAGTTTTCCCGTGACGGAGAATAAATAGGCGAAGGGGGCAGCCAGAGGTGGACCAGGGGCCCCAGGCGCCCCCCTGGCGCGGCCAGGGGTGGGGCCGCGCCGGGTGGCCGCCTGGGCCCCCCTGTCTCCCTCTGGCCCCTCCCGGGCTCTTCGCGAAGCTTCCTCCACGCTGATTTTTTATCTGAATTTTCCCGAATTTTTCTGGCACTTTTTATATGGGGGAAAACTGAAATAGAAAAACGCAGAAAACAGGAACTGGCACTGGGGTGCATTGAGTTAATAGGTTAGTCCAAATATGATCAAAAGTTTATGAAAGTGTATCTAGAACATAGCAATATCACACAAAACATGAATGGAGCAAGCAGAAATTATAGATACGTTTTGGACGTATCAACGAGCAACGGGAGCAAAGGTCTTATCAAAATCCAAGCCTTCAACTTGGGAGTACCCTTGAGCCACTAGCCTTGCCTTGTTTCGAATGATATTACCATATTCATCTTGCTTGTTTTTGAAGATCCACTTGGTTCCAATGATGTTATGACCATGACCGGAAGGCCTCTCCACGAGAGACCAAACTTCATTCCGGGTGAAGCTAGTGAGCTCATCTTGCATTGCAATGAGCCAATCCGCATCCTCAAGTGCTTGTTCAATCCTAAGTGGTTCAATGCAAGACACAAACGAGAAGTGAGCGCAAAAGTTCATAAGTTGACGACGAGTAACTATACCTTACCCCAATCCCGTGAGGATCTTGTCAACCTCAACACGTCTAGCCACCAATGGTATGATGGAAGTTGGAGTTTCAATAGGCTCCACCCATTCGGGCTCATGAACAACATTTGGTTCATCATCAAGGGAGGAGCCATCATCAATTTCATCATTTTCTCCAAAGCAAATGCGGTCAAGTCGATCACGTGGATCAACCGCAACCTCAACTTGTGGTTGAGCAACAACATCGGATTGTGGAGGGTCTTGTTCTTGGATAGTGGGGTCATCATGAGCAATCGATCTTGAGTGGTAGGAGGAGGTGCTTGTGGTGGTGGAACACATGGCCCATCACAAACCTCATCATCTCTAGGGACTTGAGCAATGGGCACAAGATCTCCAATGCCCATAGCCAAGATGTATTGAGAAGAATCTTCATTATTTCCTACATCACTTAGATCAACTTGCTCCCCATGGGAGCCATTAAATTCATCAAACTCCACGTCACAAGTTTCCACAACACATCCGGTGGATTTGTTGTAGACCCTATAGGCGTGAGAGTTTGAAGCATACCCAACAAATATACCCTCAATTGTTTTGGATTGAAACTTAGCTAACCGGTCTTTCTTATTGAGAAAGAAACACTTACAGCCGAATACTCGGAAGTATTTGACGTTTGGCTTGTGACCGGTTAGAAGCTCATAGGGGGTCTTCATCAAGATCTTGCGAAGAAAGAGCCGGTTTGATGCATGACATGCGGTGTTGATGGCTTCGGCCCAAAAACTATATGGTGACTTGTACTCATCCAACATGGACCGGGCCATCTCCACAAGAGTACGGTTCTTCCTCTCTGCTACACCATTTTGTTGAGGGGTGTAAGGTGCGGAATATTGATGTTCTATCCCCTCATCACTCAAGAATTCTTCCAAAGGTGTAGTTCTTGAATCCGGAGCCATTGTCACTTCGTATTGCCAAGATAGTCATGTTGTATTTCATTTGTGCTTTCTTGGAAAAATCAATGAAGGTGGCCTTCGTCTCGTCCTTGGACTTGAGAAAGAACACCCATGTGTATCTTTAATAATCATCAACAATGACAAGACCATATTTCTTCCCACCAAGACTATCCCATGATGGAGGACCAAAGAGATCGACATGAAGGATCTCCAAAGGCCTTGAAGTTGACACGATATTCTTGGGGGTATGCTTTGCTTGATGTTGCTTCCCAGCTATGCATGCACTACACACACGATCTTTCTCAAAAGATACGTTTGTTAGTCCGAGGATGTGTTCACCCTTTAGGAGATCTTTTAGATTTCTCATATCGACATGGGCTAGCCGGCGATGCCATAGCCACCCCTTGTCGGCCTTGGCCATTAGACAAGTTGCATGGTAAGTACTCTCTTTCGAGAAATCAACCGTATAAAGGTTGCCATCCAACTCTCCAACAAAGGCCACTTCGAGAGTATCTCTCCTAAAGACTTTCACACTTGTTAGACCAAATAGTGTATCATAACCAACGGAAGCTAGTTGACGAACGGAAAGAAAATTGTATTGAAGGGATTGGACAAGCATGACATTTGCAAGAGACGTGTCATTAGTAATATCCACTTTGCCCAACCCAAGTACCTTTCCCTTGGAACCACCACCAAAGACAATACTCATGTATGGTTGAATTGCATCCATGAAGTCCTTGAGCAAACGGCTTTCTCCGGTCATATGATTGGTGCATCCACTATCAATCACCCATTTGACTCCACCGGAGATAGCATCCTACACATAGATTTAAGCTTTGGTTAGAGGTGCCCATTTTGCAATGGGACCTCTAAGGTTAGTAACAGGGGTCTTTGGAACCCAAATGGTATAGAAACGGAAAGCATTACGGGGCCCAATGAATTTTTCAAACACCTCTCCATCCTTTGCCTTACGGAGCACATAGGATGGAGGCATTTTCTCCTTCTTCTTGTTAGAAGTGGGCTTGCCCCAAATGGCCTTCCCATTCCCAACACCAACCTCATCAACAATTTTCTTACCTTTGTCCTTGTGCCCTTCACGAACAAAGATCACCTTTTGGGGAGTTGATTCCTTGCTAAGGGTGACATCCTTTATCACACTCGTACTTGGATCAAACCCAAGTCCTTCCTTAGCAAAGGATTCCTTGTGATGACTTAATACATCAGTTAGGTTTTTCTCGCCTTGGGCACAAGTCAACAGGCCCTTCTTTAGTTGAGCATGAAGAGCTATGTTCTCCTCAATGAGAGATGCTTGATCAATGGTAGAGTTAGTAGCACAAGCATCAATATGCACAATAGTGGGAGGAGACATCTTCGTAAGTGTTTTTATATGAGCAAGTTTGTGGGCCTAGAGATTTTTCTTAAGGGTGGCGAGTTCCTCATCTTTTGTCTTGAGGGACAAGGTGAGTACCTCAACATCGTTAGAAAGGGAGGTGTTTGGCTCCACAAGTTTGCTCATATCATTAGCTAGCTCTTTACATATTTCATTAGCCTTTTTCAAGGAGGCAACATGCTTGTCATTTAAGTCGTTTGATGCGTGAACAACTTTGCATAAGTTGTCATTTCGAGCTTCCTCAAAGTCAATTTTTCGCTTAAGGAGAGTATAGTTCTCCTTTTCCTCGGTGAGGGGGATTTCAAGATCCTTAATGGTTGTGGTGTGCTTACCCACCACATCCATAAGTAATTGAAACATTTTGAGCTTGTTGCCTTTGAGAGAGCTCATCATTTTGTTCACTTTGGCAAACAACAAATCTTCACATATAGCATGTGCATCATCACTTTCTGCATCATGAAATTCATCATGAGGTTCGGAAGAGAACATGAAGGACTCATCAATAGGAGTTACCTTGATCTTAACCGAGGAGGAGGGAGTGTCATCATCAACCAACTTGGCCATGAGACACTGGTGTGCATTGCCGGTGTAGTCACTCATATAGTTGTAGTTTACAACTTCACCTTCCTTGTTGAGGAGCTTCAAGGTCTTTTGTGTATCTTGAGAATCTCCGGCCACACCACCAACATCCTCGGGATCGGACCCTTCAAGTGCCAACAATGCTTTCTTCTTGAACTTGTTGTTGAGAGGGTTTGGGAGCTTCTTGGCAACATCCTTCCGAGGAAATCGAGGTTTGTCCTCTCTTTTCTCATATGGACAATCCTCCACAAAATGTCCCAGTCTCTCACAGTTATAGCAGTTTCTCATCTTCTTCTTTTGGAATCTTCCCTTGAAGTCCCCTTTGGTGAACTTCTTCACAAAGAGAGCTATATCATCATATGAGGGAGTATCATCGGAGTTATCATCATATTCATACTCATCTTCTTCCTCATCATCATCAAACTCCTCGAGCCTAGCCTTGAGAGCAAGGTTTGAGGAAGGACCACCATATGTGGCAAGTAGTCTCTTGGACTCCTTTAGGTGCTCTTCATATTGCAAGAAAGTTGCAATCACATCATCCGGTGTCATCTTGAAGAAGTCGGGCATACGCCTCAATTCCCACACCATTTGATGAGAATACACCATGAGATAATTCAACATCTTGTCCACAAGGTAACGGTTGGTGATTTGATATCCATCCAAAGATTTCTCACATGTGAAGGACTGGACATGAGCAGAGAGAACCTTGAGACGCATATGAAGTTGTTGGGGCGTCTCATCTTTCTTCATGTGAAGGTTGTGCAATGCATTCTTTGCGGTCTCATATCTTGTCATTTGAAATGACCCGGTGCCGGACTTGGCAATGAGAAGAGTATCCCACATTTCCTTGGCATTGGTGATATGAAGAAATGGTGCACGTGTCAACTCATCCATTCCTCTTTTCAAGAACCCAATAGCCGCAAGGTTGAGATGTCGATCAAACACTTCACTTGGAGTAAGGTTGTTTGGATCAATGGGATAATAGCCTTTCCCGGAGTCGATGAGCTTCCACATGGGTTCACACACAAACCTAAGATAATCTTCCATAAGACTTTTCCAATCCAAAAAGTTAGTGTTCTCGGTTAGTACCGGCGGATTGCCGTTAAAGTACTTAGGTTCCACAAGCTTAGGATAAGGATAGTCCCATTGGTAGGGACCACCTCTTTGCAAGGGAGCCTCGGAACCGGGGTGCACAAAGGTAGCTTGTGGGGACCTAGGGGCCGCACCACTTGACGTTTGTGACTCCGATGCTGAAGCCTTCAATCTTGCAAAGGAGGCTTCCATTTCCTTCCTTTGATTGTCTAAAGCCTTTTGCAAGGCTTTTTCCATATCTCCGGAGGTGAATAACTTGGGATCCTCAATCTCATAACTAACATGCCCCATGGAAGGAGGTAATGCAGCTTGTGCGGCGGCCCTTTGTTCGGCAACCAATCTCTTGGCTTCCGAACTCGCGGCATCCGCAGCAATTGCGACCTCCTCCGCATTGGCACCCGAACTTTCGGGGATGCCATTCTTGGTCATCTCGCTCTAGGGCGGTTAAGCCACAAGAATAGAGCATGAGGCTCTGATACCAATTGAAAGGATCGAGATAGACCTAGAGGGAGGGTGAATAGGTATTATTACAAATTTTAACACTACTTAACAATTTTAGGCAATAATGCGGAAGATAAAGGTGAGCCTAACAATTGCAAGGTTTAACAAGATGTGACAAGAAGAGCAATAAGCACAATATACTAAAGCAAGTGAGGGGCAAATAATACGGTAGTACAAGTAATAAGGGGAAAGAGTAGGGATAAACGAAAGACGCGAAGACAACGATGTATCCCGATGTTCACTTCCTTGGAGGGAAGCTACTCACCGTTCGGAGAGAGTGGGTGAAACCACGAAGGCACACCAAAGCCACGAAGGCTCACTCTATTCCCCTTGAGATATCACCACGAAGGCGATTCCCAACCACTACCGGTTGACCTTCAAGGTGGTCACCAAAACCTCACAAACTCAACGGGGGTAATCACAATGGTCGATTCCTCTCCGAAGAACTCCTACCCGCCTAGGAGTCTCCAACCTCCAAGAGTAACAAGATCAATGGGAAGTCCTCAATACTTTCTCAAAACGCGATTTGCTTTGGTTGGAAGATGGGGAAGGGGCGGATCTATCACTGGGTGAAAGATCCATCAAGAACTCTCAAGGAACTCTCCGAGACCTGAGATTTTGTGAGGGAGAGAGTGAGAGGGAGCACTTGTGTTCTTGGGTGTTTGCAAATGAAGTGGTCAACCCTCACAAGTGGGCGTGAGGGGGTATTTATAGCCCAAGGGACGAAATGGCCGTTGGGGCAATATGCTGTGTAAGTGTCGGACGTCTGAAAGTTCACATGTCGGACGTCCGAGCCAGGCCGGGCGTCCGAAGTGTCCAATATGACTGCAGCAACCAACACCAGAAGAAAAAGGTCAGTAGCACATCGGACGTCCGACAGAGTTCGGACGTCCGAGGGGTCGGACGTCCGAAACTCGTCGGACTTTCGGCGATTTTACAATCCTACCGACCTTTCCTACGAAAAACGGTATATGAAATGTCGGATGTCTGATGGCTGTCGGACGTTCGAAACTTTGAAATGTCGGACGTCTGAACCATGTCGGACGTCCGAAAGCAGTGAACAGATTCTTACATTTTAGCTCCGATTTTGTGTCGAGATGTTTTTGTTTTAATTAGCTTTGAGTAAATCTCAAACACAAACCCACTGATCCCCTCTTAATAGTGCGGGGATCCCTATACTCAAGATAAACCGAAAAGCTTACACTTCAACATGTATTGGATCCGTATCTTGAGCAGTTTGATATGATTAGATGGTCCTTTGATCCTCCACCACAACAAAACGAGGACTAAAACCTGAGATATACTTGGAAAACATAATTAGTCCTCTATATGTACATTGTCATCAACATCAAAACAATATTAAGGGCAAGATAGCACTTTCACAACAAAACGCCTCGAGGTTGAAATTACACATGGATCAGAGAGTTTGGTATGCTGATTTCTGGGATTGTAAATTTAGGGTTCGATTTAGGTTTTGGCTATAAGTCTAGGGTTTATTTTGGACTTTTTCCAATTCTAATCCATGCAAAGTATGGAGTATCTACTAGTACATATATAGTGTTATTTTATTTTATTTTTCTCCATAGCCATCTTTGTTGCTTTTCCTGTCATAGTGATAATACATATCGTGTTTTTTGTGTGCAATCTAAGAGCGTCTCCACTAACAGACTCGTTTTTAGCACGAAAAATGCCATGGAGAAAAATATAGGCAGCAAAAAATGTTTTTTGCATGAAAATTGGTGTCTACAACACCTATCCTAAATTTTTGTTTTAAGCACAGATGATGTAAACCACCAGCAGCCCAACAACAACAACACAACTGATGTCCAAAATCCCTATTTTCTGTTAATGAGATTTACGGATTTTTTAATATGATTTTAATAGGAATTCCACTAATATCGCACAAAACAGAAAATAATAATTCAGAAATAGCATGTCGTCGTCACAATTAGGTCCGAAACCATATAATTTGGCCCAGCTAAAGCCGAAAACATAGCTATCGGCCCAACTATAGCCGACATGCATGGCACAGGCCTTTCGGTCAAGCGGGTCAATTGCTTTCGGCTCTGCTAGCTAGGGCCAAAAGGTCCTTTCGGCTTTACTGGCAAATGGACCATGCCGTTGGAGTTTCCCTAAGATGTGCACGAGCCTAGCTCAACGGGTGAAATCAAAACGAGGCAGGGATCTTCAATCACAATCACATGGAAGGATTTGATAATTAATTAATTGATTAATTAGTGGATATTGCTAATAGAGCTCGAGTTTCATAAATTTGTTTGTCCTCTCATGTAACATCTATTTGTGTACATTATTATACTCCATTATGAAATATAGAGACTTGTACTTAAAAGATTATTGCGTTAAGTGCATCATTTTCATTAAGAAATCTAATACACCATCATCTCTCATGGTAGGTGAGAACATTCCATTCATAAATCGTACATTCAACAAGCCACCATGTCTCGGTATGTAAGAATTATTTTCTTGATCTGATAAATTCTAGAAAGAGAGGACCAACGGATGGTAAGGCGAGAGTGAGACGACCAACTATGAAATGATGAAACCGCTAGAACAAAGAGAATGGAGGTGAAGGATAGGGGAAGGGAGGAGAAGGAAGAAAGATGTCATTTAGTTTTAAAGGAGACACAATGACTACCAAGGAGGAAATAAACGTAATAGAGAAACAATTTTAGTCGTCATTTGAATGAAACAAGATGCTATTTATTTTACACACCTTGTCAAACTGAATTTCTTCATAAATCATCACTTTGTTATTTTATGGCAACGCGCGAGCATTATATTAGTCTTGATTAGAGGTTGATTGGATTAAGTTAATCAGTCTAATCTAGCTTTAGATGGCGTTGTGCTATTGGAGTTGGATGTCCTAGCTAGTTAGCAGCAACCACCCCCGTCCGCCTCCGCCGGAGGAGTAAAATGTACATCGCGGAGTACCACATCGGCGAGCCGCCGCAGCTAGCGCAAACGGTTTGATGTCAGCAGCGACCACGTATGGACGCAGAGGCAGAGATCGACGTGCGGTCGCTGCTTCTCCCAAGAGGTGCCGACCTACAACTCGGATGTGTCACACACCGCCCACGTCGTCACCTGAGACGACCAGAGCTTATGCGCCGGCGAGCACATCCTTCCCACTGGGTGCTCGGCTGGGTGCGGCGTCACGGCGAGGTACGACCCCTCCGAAGACCTTGGTATTCGGCAAGTCATTGGTTACCTTGGCGTCCATACGTTCACGCATGGATCACAGAACGTGGAGGTGGCGTTCGGTCGCATCTTGGAGGCGGAAGAGACCTGGCAGCCATGGCTCCTTGGAGGCGCAGGCGGCGTCTTGTGTCTCGGCAAGGGGAAGTTGTCCCTGGTCTCACAGCTTGGCGACACAAATTTCCATGTTCGCTGTTTTTCAACTGCGTGATTTTATTTCAGATTTTAATCCAGTTTCTAAGTTGATTGTGTTGCACCAGCTTTTCAGCTTGCGACCTAGTCTTCAAGATGTGCACATTAGAGTACTCCTTCTAGTGGAGTACTAATTTTTACAAGTTCATGCAAAGTATAGAACGGTGCAAGTGTTGTTTAAACTCCTTCTAGTCCATGAATACTAATAAAAAATATCCAAACCAAACTTTCAATTCATAGATGAAAACTAAATCGAATTCTAAACTTGTAATCCATACTTTGCATGAAAGTATCAGTTTCAATGATCACATTTCTATAGCCAAGATCATTTGCAACATGTACATCAACCTGAACTACAAGAGCTTCCATGTACATCTCTCTCAAAACTTATAGTACTCCTTGTAGTGGAGTACTAATTTTTACTAGTTCATGCAAAGTATGGAACGGTGCAAGTATTGTTTAAACTCCTTCTAGTCCATGAATTCTAATAAAAAATGTCCAAACAAAACTTTCAATATATAGACGAAAACTAAATCGAATTCTAAACTTGTAATCCATACTTTGCATGAAAGTATCAGTTTCAATAATCACATTTCTATAGCCAAGATCATTTGCAACCTGTACCCCAACTTGAACTACAAGAGCTTCCATGTACATCTCTCTCAAAATTTATAGTACTCCTTGTAGTGGAGTACTAATTTTTACTAGTTCATGCAAAGTATGGAGCGGTGCAAGTATTGTTTAAACTCCTTCTAGTCCATGAATTCTAATAAAAATGTCCAACCCAAACTTTCAATTTATAGACGAAAACTAAATCGAATTTTAAACTTGTAATCCATACTTTGCATGAAAGTATTAGTTTCAATGATCACATTTCTATAGCCAAGATCATTTGCAATCTGTACCCCAACTTGAACTACAAGAGCTTCCATGTACATCTCTCTCAAAACTTATAGTACTCCTTCTACTGGAGTACTAATTTTTACAAGTTCATGCAAAGTATAGAACGGTGCAAGTGTTGTTTAAATTCCTTCTAGTCCATGAATACTAATAAAAAAAATTCAAACCAAACTTTCAATTTATAGACGAAAACTAAATCGAATTCTAAACTTGTAATCCATACTTTGAATGAAAGTATCAGTTTCAATGATCACATTTCTATAGCCAAGATCATTTGCAACCTGTACACCAACTTGACCTACATGAGCTTCCATGTACATCTCTCTCAAAACTTATAGTACTCCTTGTAGTGGAGTACTAATTTTTACTAGTTCATGCAAAGTATGGAACGGTGCAAGTATTGTTTAAACTCCTTCTAGTCCATGAATTCTAATAAAAAATTGTCCAAACCAAACTTTCAATTTATAGACGAAAACTAAATCGAATTCTAAACTTGTAATCCATACTTTGCATGAAAGTATCAGTTTCAATGATCACATTTCTATAGCCAAGATCATTTGCAACCTGTACCCCAACTTGAACTACAAGAGCTTCCATGTACATCTCTCTCAAAACTTATAGTACTCCTTGTAGTGGAGTACTAATTTTTACTAATTCATTCACATCTGCTATAAACCAGAGCCTGAGTTATGATCCGATCTAAGAGCGGACAAGCATGGGGCACCTCTCCTAACTAACTATTGCCCCTTTCCCACTAAAGTAGAAAAGAAGAACTCTAAAGACAGGAAATATGTACTTGCACAGAAACAATGGGTCCCTTCTGGTTTCTTTTTCTCCCTCTAGCAAGTTTGTTTTGTGCAAGCTAAGAGCATCTCCACCAACAGTCTCGTTTTTTAGCACGAAAAATGTAATAGAGAAAATTATAGGGCAGCAAAAAGTGGTTTTTGGCATGAAAATTGTTGTCTACAACACTTGTCCTAAATTTTTGTTTAAGCACAGCCGGTGTAAACCAGCAACAACACAATAGATGAGTAAAATCCCTATTGTTTTCAATGTATGAGATTTGCGTATATTTTTAAATAATAATATTTTAATAGAAATTCCACTAATAGCGCACGAATTGGAAAAATTTCAAAAATAGTACGCAGTCATCACAACTAGGTCCGAAACCACACCATTCTTTGTCAGTTTTTTCTCAATTTTTTGTCAGTTCTATAAACTTTGCAAATATATTTGTGAATTTTCTACACACAAGCCCGATAAGAGTTGGTTGAAGAGTGGGACATATCTCCGTCGATGAACACTTACAGCTGGCTGTGTGCCGCTCTTTGTGGGATCAATGAACTGGAGTGGCACGTGAATGCTGGTGGTATATATAGGATGTACTAAGAAATTTTTTACGTTATACAGTGTTTGTGATCGTTGTGGCTCAACAACGTTCAACAAAGACACCACGAAAGGCTTCTGGTGGACCGATGCATCAGAACATCGTTTCAGTTCGGGTCCACCGCGAAATTCATGGCAGCATTTACCGATACATTTTATACGTGTTGTCCTGCCGTCCGTATACGCAGCAGTTGGATGGTGGTGGATGCCTCGCGTAAGGATTAGTAGGGACACGCAGCGTGCCCGGAGCAGGTGCCGCCTGTTTTAAACGATGAATTCCCGTGTTTGCTCGGATAAAAAACTAGTGGAGCATATCAAATACGCAGTGGATCGATTCCATTGAAAAGGAATAATCACACTGGATCGTAATCCGTGATTCTTTTATCGTATCGCTATTTTTTTTCTTAAGCATAGTACAACGCATATGTTTACATACACAATCATATACTCACCTTTATAAACACACACATACACTTTATCACTATGAGCATCTTCGTAATACTGAACCTCCACAGACTACCAAATAGCTACGTGCTCTTGCTTCTTGTCATTTATGTTCGTGGATTAATATTTCAAAATTCATGGGTCGCCTTTTAAAAGATTTGATATGTCGCTGAATAATTTGCAAGGCGGTGGTATTCCCAGTCCATCGAAAACTAAAACCTTAGGTTTAAGATTTTGATATCTCATAAAGATGAATATTCCAAGTGAAAGAAGCCATGTTTATGGACCGCGAAACGTTTGTGGTGATTTCGCTAGATCTTAAAATTCATCTAATCAATATCTTGAAAGTGCTTGTGAATATAAAATATACGTATACATCATCACATTAATGAACGTATAAGGTATGTTTTTATTGTCACTTCCAATGAATTCCCTAAATTAATGCAAAAGATTTAAACATTATTATTATTCAAAGTTATCAGAGAAAAGAGCAAGCATGTAAATTTGAAACCTCAAGGGTATCCTTCGACCTTTTTTAGTTCAATTAAATGAACTAACTTTTCTCATTAAGTTTTTAATAGTAGTGTAGATTAAGTTTTTTCTTTTAAACTATTTCTCATTAAGTTAATAGGTGTCAAAATAGGATAGCGGATTGTCTACCAAACTATAATCGCACAAAAGTTTGTACAGTACGAATGTACGATTGTTTGGTTTGGAATGTGAAAGATTTCCTACCAGTTGATTGTAACATGTTGCTTAAGAAAAAGGGGCGCGGGGAGGACGCTAGCGACAGGACGTGTTTGCTGGTGACCAAAGAACAAGCACCCTATATCTATATGGCTATCAGGGTCCACTAGATGCATGTCTCGGAGGGTAACCACCCAAAGCCTCCCCTCCCTACGTGTCGATGATCGGCTTCCACCAATGTCGGTATATAAGTGCGCCCAGTCCAGTCTATGGTGCTCGGCAGAACAGTGAGTAGTGAGCACCACCAACCAAGCTGCCACTTCGCCGGAAAGCCGAGCTTCAGCAAGCTCGTCGTCATGGTCATGGTCATGGACGCCGCCGGGTCCTCGTCCATGCCGCTGCGCATCGTGCTTTGCCCATTCCTCGCGTTCGGCCACATGCTCCCGTACCTGGAGCTCGCCGAGCGCCTGGCGCTGCGCGGCCACCTCGTGTCCTACGTCTCCACGCCGCGCAACATCGCGCGCCTCCCGCCGCTGCGCCCCGCCGCGGCCCCGCGCGTGGACCTCGTCGCGCTCCCGCTGCCGCGCGTCGACGGCCTTCCCGACGGCGCCGAGTCCACCAACGACGTCTCCGCCGCCCAACGCCAGCTCCATTGGAAGGCCTTCGACGGCCTCGCCGCGCCCTTCGCGGAGTTCCTCGCCGCCGCGTGCGCCGACGAGGCCACCAGGCCTCACTGGATCATTGCTGATTGCTTCCACCACTGGGCCGCCGCCGCCGCCCTCCAGCACAAGGTTCGACCCAATCCACCAAACACGGCTGATTTGCGCCGGTGTTTATTGCTACAGCATATATACAGTGCCATCATGCATGTCTCAAATCTAGCTAGCTCAATTGATGCCAGGTGCCATGCGCGGATCTTGTGCCGACCGCTGCGATGCTCGCCGCCGTGCCCCGCCCGCCATTGGAGAACCCCGAGGCCGACCCAGCCGCCGCTGCAGTTTTTGAAAAAGCAGCCGCGGCCCGGCGCGCTGCGCCCAGTTACGAGCGGAATGTGATGACGCAGTTTAATACCGGCCAAGGCGCGTCGTCGGGTATGTCCACCCTCCAACGCTGCATCTTGACAGAGCAGAGGAGCACGGTCATGGCCATTCGGAGCTGCGTCGAGTCGGAGCCCGAGACCTTCCCGCTGTTAGCAACGCTCCTCGGCAAGCCGGTGCTGCCCCTCGGCCTCCTGCCGCCATCGCCTGATGGAGGTCGCCGTGCCACCGGCACCTACGGAGCAGACCATGCCACCGTGCGGTGGCTGGACGCGCAGCCGCCCGGCTCAGTGGTGTACGTGGCGCTGGGGAGCGAGGTGCCGCTGCGCGAGGAGCAGGTGCGCGAGCTGGCCCTCGGCCTGGAGCTCGCCGGGACGCGCTTCCTCTGGGCTCTCCGGAAGCAAATCGGCGCCGACGACGACCCTCTCCCTCCCGGCTTCGAGGACCGCATCCACGACCGCGGGCTGGTGGCCACAGGGTGGGTGCCGCAGATGAGCATACTGGCGCACGCGGCCGTCGGCGGGTTCCTGACGCACTGTGGCCAGAACTCGTTGATCGAGAGCCTCCTGTTCGGGCACCCGCTCGTCATGCTGCCCATCTTCGGCGACCAAGGGCCCAACGCGCGGCAAATGGAGGCGAAGAAGGTAGGGTTGCAGGTGGCGAGGGACCAGGAGGACGGGTCGTTCGACCGCCATGGCGTCGCGAGCGCCGTCCGGGCCGTCATGGTTGAGGGAGAAGATAGGAGGCGGTTCGTAGAAGGCGCAGCGATGATGCAGGAGGTCGTGGCTGATAAGGAGCTCCAGGATAGGTACATCGACGAATTTGTTCAGCACCTGAGATCTTACACCACTGATGATACGGAGGAGCTGCAACCTGCAAGTGCAAACTGATAGTACTTTCACTACGGCTGGCGCACCAATTTCCATCTCCATCTCCAACTGAGACTTCATTAGTGAATGAAATTAAATAAGTACTCCTTAGTAAGGAAATACAGCATATAAATACATTTAGAGTATATGCTCTTATATTTCTTTACGCAAGGACTACATCAGATGTACTCTACTTCATATCTGATTTATTTACTGCATCTTTAGTTTTGTTATCTAGTATAGTACTTTTTTCGTTTCGAATTACTTGACATGAGTTTAGTTTAAGTTTAGTTTAAACTTAATTAAAGTCATATTAAATAATTTGAAATGAAGGAAGTAGTAAAGTGTGTGTTGATCGATCGATGCTAGTAGCATTGGTTACTAAGAATTCCACGTTTCTAAGTGGCATGGAGTTGGAACCGAGTGTACATCAACAAGGACCCGGCTTGGCTGGAGACTGGAGTACACTCTAGTGCCTCACACTATGATGTTAAACAAGTGAGAAAAGGAAATAATGAAAAGACGCAAAATACTAGCGTAAAAAAAAATCCCGGTGCATTGCTTGTGTGTATTAATTTTGGGAACCACTAGGCATTAGACTATGGACGCGGCTCGCTTGCCTGCGCGCTCCCTGGTCGAACCGAGCGGCCCTTCTTAATATGGAACGGACCACATCGTGTGTCTGTCTGGTAGCAGAAAAAAAAATTCTTTGTCCACGCTAGTCTGTACGTACATTTACTAGTTGTTTTAAAAAAATTAAAAAGCTATAACTTTTAAACTGGATATCGAAATTCAAATCTGTTTTCACCGTTGGGTTTCTCACGACGAGTCCTTCAAAACTAGATCTCATATGGATATGTTTTGATGAAGTTTTTTTTAGCAACTATGTGTGATATATAGGCAACTTTAGTGCTATCAGTAAGCAACTTTTCTTGTTTGTCTAGTATGACTTCCTATTATCTTAGCAATTGTTCTAACAAAACCAAGCAACTGTCCTAGTAAACCAATCAACTGTCCTAACAAAACTAAGCAACTATCTTAACAAAACCAAACAACTGTCCTGGCAAATTCATGCAACTATATTTATCAAAACGCACAATGCATAATGTCTTAGCAAACCAAACAACTGTCCTAACAAACTAAACTACTATCTTAACAAAGAACAAACAACTTCAATAACAAAACCAAATAACTATCCTAACAAAACAGAGCAACTGTACTAACAAACCAAACAACTGTCCTACCAAAACCAAGCAACTGTCCTAACAAAACCAGACAAATGTCCTAGTAAACCAAGCAACTGTCCTAGCAAATCCATGCAACTATATTATCAAAACACATAATGCATAATGTCTTAGCAAACCAAACAACTGTCTTAACAAAACCAAGCAACTATCATAACAAACCAAGCAACTATATTAACAAAAATTCAAACAACTTTCATAACAAAACTAAGCAACTATTCAAACAAACCAAGCAACTATCTTAACAAAAATTTAAACAACTTTCATAACAAAATTAAGCAACTATCCTAACAAAACTAAGCAACTATCCTAACAAACCAATCAACTGTCTTAAAAAAATCAAACAACTGTCATAACAAAATCAAGCAACTGTGCTCACAAAACTAAGCAACTATTCTAACAAAAATAAGCAACTATCCTAACAAACCAATCAACTGTCTTAAAAAATCAAACAATTGTCATAATAAAACAAAAACAACTACATTACGATATTTGATGGAGAAAATGTCTCTCGTGTATCAATCCTCCTTGCTCTCCAGAGAGTTTGTACGAATTTGTAGAAAAAAGAGTGCCATCAAATACGTTCTGATCACCAAAGAAGCCTACCAATGATGCTAAGTTGCCTATATATGGTGAAAATTGTTTGCCATGATTTCTAAGTGGTCTATGAGATACCTGATTGATTAATTCATTAGTACATGTATAATATATGATAGTTGCTTATATTTAACACTGAAGTTGCTTGTTTTAAAAAAATCATCAAAACATATTCATGTGTGATCTAGTTTTAAAGATCTCGTCGCGAGAAACCCAACAGTGAAAACGGATCTTCATTCTGGCGCTTTCTTTAAAAGTTATAGTTTTTTGAAAAATACAAAATGGAATAACCGAGTAGCACCAGCACATGCATGCGCGTGGAGACTTTCTTTATTCTCATGTGCGGGGCACGGTCCCTAACATTGACGTCATATATTGTTTTAACAGTACTAGTAAATAACTAAATAGACGCTAGTTTTAACAGTTGTAAGTTAAAATTCATCTGTACTTTATTACACGGATGTCAAACACTACCTTTCTGGAAAATGAGAGCATAAAAAAGTGATTTTTTATGTGCATCTTTTTAGTTGAAAGATTGAGATACCTTGACGCAAAACAATAAATCCTTTTTGGTTGCACACTTGTCGCTAAAGAATCGGCTGAGAGCTCGCTGCCTTTTTTATTTCACTTGATTTAAAATCCCTAGTTTTTTTGCTTGTATGCCGTGAGATTAAAGATTAATGAAAGAATCCTTTCTTGGTGTCATGATCTGATACACATAATTTTATTCAGAAAACACTCCATGTTTAATTGAGTTGATTAATGTTACATTTTTTTAGTATATACTGATCCTCACTAATTTATTAATGCACATTTTTAATGCATCCTTCTTTTGGGAGAACAATTGGTATTTTATTCATAATCTCTTAGGCTCTGTTTTGATTGTTGTTTTTCCTTTAGAGACCCCCGTAAAAAATACAAACGTTTCTAGCTGTAGTTTTGTTTCTAGCCAAAAATTGCTTGTGGCTGATAAGATACAGTTGTAAGTTAAATATATATGTATTTAATTACACAGATGCATGGTCGTTGGTCCCAATCAGGATCCCGACCTCCCAAGATCAAATTGTGTTTATACTACTAGTTGCATTTCATTTTCTGTTTTAGCTTAGTCATAATTGGACATTGCTTGTGTGGAATAACAAGAACAACAATTTATATATTTTTTGACTTTCATATTTTGCGTCTTCAACAATCTGGGGCTCTTTTTATTTTAATCGGTGTGCAAATTAACCTCTTAATGTGTGTTTGCTTTTTTTCGATGGATAACATGCTAGTTGTGAAGGGAAGGGTATAAAGAATTATTGAATTTAAGCTTTGTTCTGGTGGTCATGTTAGTGTTGGAAGACATATTTTTGGTTCAAGACAGAGGCATCACATGGAGCAAAAAAGTTGTCCACGGCAGGAGACATGGGACATGGAGGTGCGCATGACAATGAACATTGAACGCTGACTAGGAGGCTCATTCTGACGGCTCTAAATGCAAATCGCTTCATAAGCTTAATGAAGGTGTTAGGAGTTGATGATAGATTTGTTGTAATGGGACATGTTGTTTTACTTCGAATGTGAAATGCAAAATGGCAGACATGGTCGTGTGGCAATTTTTGTGGTATTGTGAATGCATTTCTTCCCAAGCGTTATGTTGCCGAAATTTCTAGCAAAAATTCTTGGGGACTTCTTAAAATTTTGTCCTTGTTTGTAAGAAAGAAAAAATCTTAGGGTGTTGAATGCAATTCCAGAGATATATCTTGAGGCAACATTTTCAATGGATTGACATTCAACAAGTCGCTAAATGGTCCATTCCTTATAACGGTCTGCTTCGCACCTACAAGTGAATGCCCAATACTTGCAAGACGTTTTGAAGCAAAACGCAACTTAAATCCACATAGGTCTTTGGGCACTTTCACTTTCCTACTGATTGTTGTAGCCATGCTGGTTCCTGTAGCAAAAAACATAACCATCATGATTGCTAGATTGACCAAACAAAAGAGCATGGATACATCATATTTTATGAAGAATCTGAAGCACATTGCAGCACAATTCACTTGCAGCTACTTCAAAATTGGTGTCTACAAAATTGGCATGAAAATTGCTCTCTACAACACGTGTCCTAAATTTTAGTTTTAAGCACAGCCGACATAAACCAGCAGCAGCACAACAGCCCAACAACAACAACACAAAAAAAGACTAAAATCCCTAATGTTTTCTATGTATAAGATTTGCGGATTTTTTTAAATAATATTATTTTAATAGGAATTCCACTAATAGCGCACAAATTGGAAATTATTCAAAAATGGCATGTCGTCGTCACAACTAGGTCCAAAACCATATCATTCGGCCTAGCTAAAGCCGAAACATAGCTATTGCCCAACTACAGTCGACATGCGCATCACAGGCCTTTCGGTCACGCAGCCCCACCGCTTTCGGCTCTGCTAGGGATGAAAGGTCCTTTCGGCTTTACTGAAGACGAACCCCACGCGGGCATAACGACGAGCGGCGGGCTTCCTCCTCGCTTGTTCTTCTTCCTTTGTTCACATCGAGCTCTCTCTCCATGGAGAAAAATATAGGGCAGCAAAATATGTTTTTTGCATGAAAATTGGTGTCTACAACACCTGTCCTAAATTTTTGTTTTAAGCACAGACGATGTAAACCAACAGCAGCCCAACAACAACAACACAACTGATGTCTAAAATCCCTATTTTTTCTGTGTATGGGATTTGCAGATTTTTTTTAAATAATATTATTTTAATAAGAATTCCACTAATAGCGCAAAAATCAGAAAATAATAATTCAAAAATAGCATGTCATCGTCACAATTAGGTCTGAAACCATATCATTTGGCCCAGCTAAAGTTGAAACATAGCTATCGGCCCAACTATAGCCGACATGCATGGCACAGGCCTCTCGGTCACGCGGGTCCACTGCTTTCGGCTCTCCTAGCTAGGGCCAAAAGGTCCTTTCGGCTTTACTGAAGCCGAACCCCACGGGGATAACGACGAGCGGCAGGCTTCCTCCTTGCTCGTTCTTCGTCCTTTGTTCGCAACGAGCTCTTTCTCCCTTCTCATTTTGTCACCGAATTGATTGGTCAATATAGCCAATAAAATTCAGTTTTTTTGCTGAAATCAAAAGAGAAGGCAAGGGGTAACAAGGAGGTCATGGGATAGTTTTTTGGTGTTGTTTTTTATGGCGTTTTTGAGTGGTGAGATGGAGCAACTTTTTGCAACAATGATGAGCAGTGGTGGTGTGTGGTGGTGTTGTGGGAGTAGGAGGAGCGATGCAGCAGTGGTGGTGGTGGTGCTACTTTGAAATGCGGTAGTGAAAAGACGGTGTTCGCAAGCATCAAAGGTAATCCCTAGTTTTTTTTGCTATTTTACGATCGTGTACACGCAAGTATAAAATACCTATATCACCTACATTCAATTCAATGTGAAACTCTGCCTATGATATGGTGCACGAAAGTTGGATGTGAGAGAGACCCCGTTGTGATCTTTGGGACTAGGGGTCGCGTCGTCATCTATGGATCATGTTGCTTGTTGTTTCACCTGCGTGCCTCTTTTTTTTAAGTAATTACCGTAGAACAATTGTTCTACGATGCATATATTAAAATAATATGCACAAAGTCATATAAAGTATTATTAAAATTAACCAATTCCTGCTATAGGAAAATTCATAGTAAAATAAATGAGGTTTTCTTCAATCCAACTAGAAAGTTGATCTCTGAATTTTGTCGTAATCCTACGATTGAGCAGTATCAAATCATTACTCAGAAGGAATCTCAAGGATCTGATAGACGGTGTCTGATTGTTAATTTTTATTGTTGTTTCTCTGCATCCAAATATGCCAGGAGCCCATGATTGTAATTTCCTCCATTTTTGTTGAAGTTGATTGAGTCCTAGCAGCTTAAAGCAAAAGGGCGGTCTCACATGAGGTGTAAGCTATTTCCTTTAACCTGATTATTGCATCGTGTGCCTCTTTATCTCGGCTGGTTGTCTTTGTATCGGTTTATTTCAAATGTGGTCGCACTTTGTTGTTCTTTGTACGTTGCTGGTGTAAAACTTTGCTTGGCATGTTCTGGTTTTGAAATAAAGCCGGTAGCATGCGATCGAGGAATCAAAGTGCTATACATAATGGAAAATACTTGTGTTCAACCGGGCAGATCCACGCGTTGCGTCCGCCGCCTCCTGTGCGTGACACGTGTACTAGTAAATTCATCGCTGAGTCAAAGATGCTTCGCAACGGAAGCCTTGTTGCAAAAGGACTTCGCAACAAAGGTCATGTTGCAAATGATTGTGATGACTATCGTGTCTTCAGCGTGTGACACGTGCACTAGGTAGGATCCGCCTCTCAGTCAAAGATGCTTTGCAACAAAGACCTTGTTGCAAAGGAACTTCACAACAAAGGTCTTGTTGCAAATAACTGTGTTGACCATCGTGACTCGAAAACATTTCTGCAACAAGAATTATGTTGTTCGTATTGTAAAAAAAAATTGCAACATCATTTGGGTTGCAAAAGGTTTCACAACATTGTTGGTGTTGCAATAAAAATAAAATTTACAATCTTATTTGTACTGCAAAAACGCTTCACAACACCATCTATGTTGCAAAGGGGTTTCGCAACATCATGTGTGTTACAAAGAGCTACGCCGACGTTAGCAGTTGGATTATATCTATCGAACGGCTCGCCACCCAGCGGATCTGGAAACGCGTAGCGCTCGCCATATATAATCGTACTGGTTGATTTGAATATGTTGAACGATGGAATAAAGGAAGCAACACGGCGGATATATATGACTTATGCACCAAAAATCCTTATATATACTTGTAAAATAAGATAGATTTCAAGGTAGTATAATGATTTTGTTACAACACGTACACTGTAAAGATAAGTATTACTCCTCCGTACTATGCACTCGCAGTACTAGGTAGCCTTATTCAATTACAGATGAGATATACGTAGTCCACACCACAGTGCACCGCATAATAATAATCATATAGTGTGGCAGTCTGCCTTTTGGAAGGAGATGTGGTGGGTGTCCAGATCGTAGAGCACGTGCATATCCTGCTGCATGTAGGTGCCGATGATGGTGGTTTGGTTCATGGGCGGGGTCATGGACGACCCCGAGTTGATGACCAGCATGCAGGACACTTCTCCGCCCACCGGCGCCCAGTAGTTGTCCGGCGGCAGCACCAAATCCCCGGTGCCAAAATGAATAACCAGCGGCGGCACCAGCGCGCTGACGTCCACTTGGGACACGCACAGCTCCATCCAGTCCACGGGCGGCGGCTGGAGCCTACCGCGCAGCTGCCGCGACAGCTCCCGGGTGAGCTCCTTGTAGGCGGCGTCGGCGAGTGACATGAACGGGAAGGTGCAATCCATGATCACTTTGCCTACCGCCTCAGAGGGGATCTTCAAGCCAGCTTCGCCGACGGACAGACCGGAGACGAGGAGGGAGTAGAAGGGAGACGAAGGAGTGGGTTTTGAGTACGGAGCGGAGGTTACCGGTGCGCCGCCGCTCAGGTTCAGCCCGGCGGACGGGCCGACGAAGAGGGCGCTGGAGTTGACGTGGTGGTCGGTGAAGAAGCCGGTGAGGCAGTAGGAGAACCGGGTGGCGCCGAGCTGATTCACCAGCGACAGGTCGCCGTAAGCAAGGCCGACGAGGCCGGATGCGCCGTCGAGCGGCATTTCCCGGCTCATGTTCGTCTCCGTGATGCAGCCGAAGGCGATGCTGGCCTTGGTGGAGCCGAAAGTGAACTGCTCCCTGCGCAGCACCCCGCCGGTGCTCACGGCGCCGTAGTCGTAGCTCGCCAGGACGGTGCAGGTGTCGCCGGCGCACCGCTGCTTCTCGTACTCGTTGTCGTCGACGCAGAGGGAGCTGTTGCAGGGCACAGCGCCGCCGGTGGTCGAAACGGAGAAGTCGTAGTAGTCGAGGTTCTGGGAGAAGCAGTTGGGCTTGCACGTCTTGCACTGAGTCCACACCAGGGCGTTGTTGGTGTCGATTATGCCCTGCACCGCCTGTGGCGGCTCGCCGATGGAATACTCGGCGATGTACTCCCCGTACCCCCAGGAGGTGACGGGCACGGCGGCCCCGCTCAGCAACTCAAGACGCCGGTGGAGGCGCACGCCGGCGAGGCTGGTCCAACTCCTATCCGTGGGAACGCAAAGGTGGGACTATTAAATGACGTGAGAACACCTGGTTCTAGCGTGGTCTCAAGAAGCTAGCTGATTTGGTTGGATGGAGCGTTCTGCACAGGAAAACTTCGTGGGTTCGATCGAGCGCAATATTTTTTTGTTAATTGACTTCGAGCTCACGAGAGAAGATCCATTAGCGTACGAAATTTGATCGATATGAAGTGTTTCTTAACGAAGAGTTTTTCTCACATATAGATGTCATTGGTGGTAATTTGTATCAACTTTAAGGGCAAATAAGATGATGGACGAAAAAAAAGGAGAAACACATCTCCTTTTATTATTTGAGAAAGATAGTTCATCATCATTAACCTATTTATTTTGACATACAATCTATCCACATCATCAAGTAGGTCCATCGTATAAAAACTTTTCCATTAACTCTTCATGCACATGCTCCCATTAACTTTGCATGTGCATGCATCATATCATAAATAAATAAAACTTTTATGCACTCAACCTCACAATTTATAAGCAACTTTTTTTATAGAAAATCAAATTATGAGGACGTCGCATTTTATTTTTCTATGTGACATTTTTTTATAAATACACATCCAAAATTGCTATCATTGTTTTAGATTTAGCCAAGGGTGGACATGTCTTCACCGTCTCTACTCGACGTTGTTCTTGTCTCATATCATCTCGCCGATATATTATCAAGTAACTAAATTAAAAAAAACAAAAATCAAACTCAGTTTTAAATTTTTCATCAAATTTTCTTAGACTTTTTTACCTTAGACAATATTTATTTTGAAAAAGAATTTATAATCAAATTATACTATGTTTCATAAAAAATTTACGTGTTTAAAAACATATTTTTCTTCTAAATAGTTCCCGCAGCAACGCGCGCGGAGTACATCTAGTCTCTACCCCTACGGTGGTGCTACCCTACCTGTCACGCATGCTCCTCTACACGGACGAGGACCCCTGCTGCCGCTTCTGCAAGTACTCCGCCGGCGAGCAAGTCCTGGTGTAGTTCCGCAAGATCGCGCTTGATTCCACACGATCTTAGGCGGCGACGACACCGCTAGCAGGAGTGTGAAGAGAGACCCGGGCGTGCTGTCTTCGACTCACCACTGCCTCGCGGACCTCAGCATCCGCCGTCCTCGAGATGACAACCCACCGCTGACCTCCCTTCCTCGACGCCGCCCTCGTGTACGACGGCGAGGAAAAGGCCAGCCTCTATTCCAGTGAGTGGCCTCCACCGCCCCTGGACTCTCTCCCTCTTCCTTGCTCTGTTGTGCCCGTAGCCCAGAATCTTTTTACTTCAACATTCGATTCATTGTTCTCTTGATCTGAAGCTAGCTGCTCGCTTTGTCAGCCACCATCATACATAATGGATTTGGCTTCCACTACCTTTCAAGTTATGATTCGAAGCACACAGTTGGACTTGGCTGTAATTGGTATATGTGTTGGTATACATAGGTTGAAGGGAAAACAAACGTCGAGTAAGTGGTTAAGAGAATGTAGTAACTAGAACTGTCATGTTGTGGGTATAGTGATGAAAACTGACTTACAGCCCTCCGTGATAGTGTTCTACTAGAAATCTACTAATGTCATGGCTGTTCGGTCACTATTTGCTCCACACTTTGTTTGGTAGTTCTGTGGTATTTGACTTTAAGGGATTTTCTTTTGTTTATACTTATGCTTAGTACCCACACAACCTTAATTCATGCATGTTTGTGCTAACAGGTGATGTGCATAACATGCTTCTCCACTGTATGGCAATGAGAAGTAAGCATGGGACATGGCCCATATATTGGTCCCTTTGATTAATGTTGTGAAATTTTATTTCTACCTATGTAGCTATGATGTCATTCAGGTTGGGTAGCTCTATCTATGTATATTGGGTTTGATTGCTAATTAGAAGTCTTGTATGGAACAAGATGTCCCACTCGTTATCATGTTTGTGGTATAATAAAAAAATGCACCACTGATGATGGTTATAGTGTGCAAGTCATGTTGCTTCCTTTTGTGCCATCTCTTAGTGTGGCTGCACTTATTTGGCTATACATCAATTTTAAATATGATTTAATTTCATTACCCCATGGCTGTGGCCGGGAACCGCAGTGGTTTCAGATCTCGGGCGGCTCTCTCTGTCACCTGTCGGCATGGCGCTTGGCAGGCCTGACTAACGAGCTGCGTCTCACGGCGATGGTTCCTGTCTGCACGGTGGAAGGCGGTTTTGGCCACGGCCGGCTCGAGACGGGGTGCGATGGATATGGTTGTTTGAATGGTGTGGCCGAAGGAGAGAGTATCCATGCCAGGCGAAAGCTTGTCACCGGCTTGGTCAGTGACGGCGGTGGTGGCGCTCATGGGCGTCGCTAACTTCTTGAACACGCTGCTGGGGTCATGGCTCTTGTTTCTTCGGCCCCTTCTTTGAGGGAAACCTCAGACCCGAGCTCTATCGGATCGGATGGTGGCGGAGTTTTGCGTCGTTCCCCTCTTGGGGGCATCATTTTTGAAGCAGGTATCAGCCGGAGGGATCAGTGGGTGTTTGGTGGCGGTGGTTGTGTGGTTGGTGGTGCGGCCTTTTTGGGGTCGATGGCGGTGTGTGTTGTGCTCGTGTGCTCGTTTGGTGAGTCTCTACTAGGCGGTGCCTTGCAGCTCCGTTGGTGGCACAAGAGGTGTTGTGACGACGTCTCGGCTTCGGGTAACCTTGCGACTGTGCCCCCGACACATGTGGTGTCGCGGCGTTGTGCAGTCTCAGTTGCGGGGGAGCCTTTCGATTGCGTCGACGATACAGTGCCGTCACTCTGTCTGCTTGGCGATGCCCTTCGACTAAGCTGTTGGCACCCAGGTGTCGGGGCGTCGTCTTGGCCTCGCGTGCCCCTTCGAGTGCTCCCCCGACACACGTGGTGTCGTGGCGTTGGGCAGTCTCGGATATGCGGAGCCTTTCGATAACATCGCCGGCTGCAGTGCCGTGCTTTGGTCTCGGCTGGCTGATGTCGTTCGTCTTTCCATGCGGTGCTCTTTGTAGTGTTGTATTGTGTTTTCCCTCCTTGATCCCCATGTTAAGTGTGTTGTGGAGGTTTTTTCTTTATTTCTTCTCTCTGTGCCCCCTGTACTTCTGGTTCACTTGAACCTATCTTGCAATAGGCTGCAAAGCCTTATAGGCAAAATGAATACAGTTCAGGTGGAGGGCGTTCCGCCCTCTCCCGGTGACAATTCAAACAAAAAAATTATCTGCCCTGTCCACCTGACTTCGTGGTCCTCAAGAAAGTCTCCTATACTCTTTTTTGGTCGGATGATATATTGGCTTAAAAGGTAGATGAAGTTACCTAGCTTGGGAATTTTGAATGGGACGAAGAAGGTGTGGCTTCCCTCGCAGATCTCACCCTCCATCGTTTTCTTTGTACTATTCCATGGATGGTTAAATTACAAATGTGTGTGTGGTTTCTGCCTTGTGTCTAATATTTTGGTGAAAAAAATCTGGCACCATCTCTAGGCCAAAGAAATAAACTTTTCATATGGCTTATACTTGCTCCATGTTGCTCTCTATGGTTTCACAAATTTAGGCTATATATTCTGTGTAATAATTAGTTATCTGTGTTCTCTATGGTTTCACAAAACTTTGGCAATTTTCAGTTGATTGAACATGGCGCGCGGTGTGCGTTATTTATGTGGCTGGCTAATGAGCTCAGCATCCAGTTTTCATTTGATGCTGATGCAGGTATGACGACTCGTCTGCCAAGAAGATCCTATGGCCTGGTTACTTCCTGTGGTCAGCGGCATCGTACGGCACCGGTAAGCGTTATCTGCGACCTTTATCCAAGGAAAAGAATAGCTCCTATGCATCTAGCGAGCATAGAAGTTGATATTTCTTTTCATCCATTCACGTGAAACGGGAAAGTTTATTGTCCACCATTTTAACTTGCTGGAACAATGAACCTTATGGATGGGCACAACCAGCCGGCTCTGTTGTACATTGTGCCTTTTACCTTGGATAATTCGAAGCAGATCTCTTACTGATAGTCAGGCAACATAGCTTGGCACCGTAGCTAATTAATCTATTTGGTTGATTTAGGGATGCTGATCTCGCTTGGGTAGAAGCGAGATGAGTTGCGAAACTTGTGGCTCAAGTGTGAGCCGAACCGGGTGTGCACCCATGATGGGTACATGCGGACGGGCAAGCCTCCTTCTCATGATCAGAATCATGGTGATGAGGCCAAGAACGTAGCGTCATCACCTGGGTGGTCTTCCTCTGACATAATTACGTAACTGTATCCACAGCGTCATCATCGGGTCTGCTTGTTCCATCCTGGTTAAAATGTATGTATGTAACGACATTTCTCTCCCATTTTTTTCCTTTTGTTCCACATAGAGAAATGTAATATGGACACATGAGAACTTCAGATTTTAAGAAGCTATATTTTTATTAGTATAGCTTGAATAAGGGATGAGTAGAAATTGCTATAGTACTCTAATAAAATTTCAATTAAACAGTGTTGTAGTTTTCACAACACTTATCGGATTTTCCCTCTTATTTTAATTAACAATTGATATCTGAGTATTATATACATAGTTGACTTTCCTGAACTTTTTTAAACAATATTTTTATGAAACAAGTATATTTGATATTATGTGATTGAAGTCTATGAAGTATATTTAATGATCTTCAGTTACATATCATTGTATAAATATTTGTTGTCCCGTGGCAACAAACACGCATTTACTTACGATCATGTATACTATCACATATTAAATCGATCACATATTATTTTACTATCCTTTGCATTCTGAAAAAATGATTTTTGATTAATGATTTAGAAATCTTTACTTATTTCGTTCCCATAAGTGGAAATCGTGGGTTTGTAATGAGGAGACGGAGATAATGGGTGAAAGAAGATCACAGATTTTTATATAACACTTGTTGGCCATGAGATCCTCATGGTATATGTTTCACACATTTTTTATAATCCACTTGTTGGGCATGAGATCCTCATGGTATCTCTACTCTAAAGGGGGAATTGGTATGTCGTTTCCTAAGAGATAATTACAATCACAATGCTATGTCATCTTGATCTACACCTAAGAGATAATTACAATCACAATGCTATGTCATCTTGATCTACATAAGTTTGGTTTTAAACTTTCAAATGTATAAAGATGAAATGTATAATTTATTGTCATGCAAATCTGTTAAATCTCTGCATGTTCATTAGTTTGTTTTTGGTGGTGGTGGTGTTTTCTGTCGAGTAAGGATGCCTTTGTCTAATATTTCTACATATGCCATGATTAGTTATGTATATACCACGATGGATACTTTTGATCTTCTTTCCAAGTTGCTTTCAGCCAAAGAAAACTCACTGGTTCTCTCTTTACTACGATGCTTCTAGGTTCTCCTCAACACACCTCAACCATGGGTTGCGTCTCCAGAGACCTGGTTCTCCCTTTAAGTTGCTTTCATCCGTGTCTCGTACTTGATCGATTGCCTCAATGGGTATGTTGGTGATGTCTTCCATGGCATCCAGATCCCCAACCCCTTACCACTGGTAAAATTGAGCTGCACTCCCCCATCAGTTTTTTTTCTCTCTCTTTGAGGTTTATTGTTCTGACTATGCTTCGCGGTGTGGTGGGTGCAGACCGGAGGACCCAGACTCGGATCTAAGGAGTTTATGGCAAGCGAGGAGGAGCTGGACGAGTCCGTGCTAGCCTGGTGCGGCAAGCGGGAGAGCCTCCCACGCGAGGTAATCCCTCTTCAACAACCCACGTCGTGCCTCACCGTTCTTCAACGACAACAAGTACTTGCTCATGCTCTACTCTGGGCTCTATGCCCAGAGCGTCCTCCACTCATAGAATGTGGTAGAGAAAAAACTTCTTCCTTTTTGTATTGTCCACTACAGCTGCACTTTCATTCACTGCAGTTTGGGACAATCCAAGTTGTTAACAGTACCCCCCCCCACACACACACACACATGTATAACTTTGTTGCTTGTGGCTATTTAAGTTAAAATATCCAGAACTATTTAGGAGTTTGGATCATTAGTATACTTCAGTTCTACTAGAGCATCATCTTATTTGTGTGCAAATGTTTGTTTGATATTATGGTACATAAATTAATATTTGATAGAAGACAATAGACTAGACTTGCTTTGTCTTTTAAAATTACGCTACCTTCGCGTGATATGTTTGTGTTCTTCTTGAGGAATATAGATTACTTGCATGGTTGCTTTGTTACTTTCATATTTATAACATGATGTGTCTTGTCATTACCTTTTCTTACCAAGAACTACTTCGTTTCATATTCATATTGAAACTTCTAACTTTACTTATCAAGAATATATATACTTTTGGAGTACTATTTTTTCCCAATATACTTCAGTTTGTTTTACTGTGGTACCAGATTTGACCTTAGTACTGAAATTTCATACGAAGATCTGGAGAAAGAATAACAAGGAGAAAAGAGCTAGCCCAAGAAGAAGTTAGACCATAATTCCTTTGAGATGTGACCTTCACTTAGCACACCAGGCACAAACATCCCATTATATAGTTGTATAAGTAGAATGTACCAGATGTTTATGTTGGCTTGCCTTTCTTGCTGCTTCCTGGCTAGGCTTCAACCTTTGTTTTTCGAATTGGTTTGGTTTGAATTATACATGATAAAATTACTTCTAAATATGGTCCTCGGTTTTTACAACAATTTCTTGCATTTGGAAGGCAGAGATAGTGGATGGAAACATATGAAAAGTGAATTAATAATGGTATACAAATCATTGTTCGTCTAATGTGTAGGTGTGCCTTAAAAATATATATTTGGCATACGAATTTGTGTTGAATCACAAGAATAAATATGCCTCCCTTGCAACGTACGGAAATCCAGATATTACTTCGAAAGTGTTGATTGACAAAGCTTTATGATGGATTGGATTGAAAACTCACCATGTTCTACACAATTAATCAAAAAAATATGTATACAAATAATTTTTTCTTTATATATATTTTGCACATGGTGTATGTTAATTTTTAGAGTATAGGAAAGATGAAGAAGGATCATGTCGATGCTTAAAAAACAATCAATCAACAACGGTGTCAAAACGATATCGAGTAAAAATTCATCGAGTTTTAGTCCATGATAATCATATAAATATGCAATCATAACAAAATTTAAAAGCCCGTAGCAACGCACGGGCATTCTACTAGTTTACATAGTATAGCGGTGGACCGGGAGTGGTGGCAGGCTGTGATGGCGTCTGGCGTCAAGCTCTGGTGCCTAAGGCAGCTGATGGATTGGGTTGCAGGTGGATGACTCCTTCTTGCTTCTGGGTAGGAGTAGCGGCGGCGTGGTCGCAGTGGTGGCTTGTGCGTGCCATTGTGGGTGCTAGCCATTTAGAGGTGCCCAATGCTTTCCATGGTGTCATGGGATTCGGGATGGCTTGGATTGCGGCCAGTGGCCTCTTCCATGCTCCTGGGGAGGGGTGGCTGCGGCGTGGTGGTGTTGGCGCTTGCCCGGTATCGTTGGGTGGTGACCGGGACTCCGCTTCTCCGTCGAGCGGATCGGTGACATAGATCTCGGACATGGCATCGTGCGAGCTTACACAGCGGCGACCGTAGGTAGCCACGGGGTCGTGTGTCCCCCTGTCCATCGGGATCGGCTGGAGACACGGGATTTGATGCCTCCTACGATGAAAGTGTCGACCCAGACACCGGGGCTAATGCCGGGCTAGGGGTGAAAGATTTGGATTTTTACTCCTCCTTTCCTGTTTGATGCAACGTGATGTGGGCGGGTGGCGCTGTCTTGGACATGGATGCCTGGGCGGCGACCCCGGATGGTGGTCCGCATGGTTGGCTCTCCGGTAGGCATCATGGTCGCGGTGTTGGCTCCCTTATTGGTCGTGTGGACGGCAAGAGGTGGAGCAATGGATGGCTCGGGCAAGCTCCCTCAATAGCTTCGTCCCGATCCGGATCTAGAGTTATGGATCCGTTACATGTGTCCTGACGACCTCTTGGTGGCACGAAAGAGATGTGCGGCCAAAGCTTAGCGCTTTATCGCCGACGATGGCGACACTCACGGATGTAACTCTCTTCTTGTAGACGTCGTTGTGCCTCTTCTTCTTGTGGCAGGGTTCCGGCTGAAAGCCTTTGTCCGTTGGATTCGGCAGTGGTATCGCTTAGCGTCATTCTCCGTCTTCGGGGCGTTGTCGTGGATTTTATGTGTATAGGCGTAGTGTAGCGGTGTTCTCAGTTCTTCTTTTGCCCTATCTCGATCGCGTAGCCGCGTGCGCTTTGCGTAATCTGTGTATCCTAGCCCAAAAATACACCCCTCCCTACCTCCCAGCCCAATGAACCGACAATTTGGACTCACGTTCGTCTCTACTTTCCCCCTCGCCTAAAAAAGTCTCTACTTTTTCTCCCAAATCAACATCGACACGCAGGAACCTTCTCTGCTCCTTTGCCCCCAACCATCGCATCTCTCCTCCCTGCACACCTCCAGGACGTTGCGTCGAGCGCCGATTTCCCGCTGCCCCTTCTTCTTATTCTTGGTGTCCGGCGTTGGTTGTTGTATTCAGAGATCAGGGCTGCACTGTTGGCTGCTGCCCTTTCTCCCTCTTGGTGTCAGTAGCAACTAGCAAGATTGCAAGAGCAAGTAAGATAGTTGAAGAATTTTGTGGCTAACTACCAGCCTAAGTATCCATGAATTTTGTACCTAATTACCCAAGTATCTCATACACGTAGCCAACGCACAATCACTAACACTAAATCCGATGTGTCTACTGTTTTGGCTATATGTAAAAATTGTTTCAGTTTATGTCGTGAGACTGAGAGACGCATATGTTTTTGTGCACATTTTGGTTTTAGTATTGAAGTTGACCCCCCTTGGTTGCTCGTCACGGTCCGCCCTTGAGCTCAAGGTAAGTAGCTACTACCTCGGCTATTCTCAAGCCACAATATTCGTAGTTTTCTGAAACTTGATAGTTACCTTGCTTGAATATAGTTCTCTCTTCACAACAGATAAGAAGGATTGTTCAACTATATTTTCCTTTATTAGAAAATGTTTGCTTGAATATGGTTAACTTAACCGTATGTGAGGAATCGAGGTGCTATATATTCTTATGCTTTACTTGAAGTCTTGCATGTTGTTGAACGCTATAATAAACTACCGAAGGCAAGGCACAAAACATGTTACACCCAACAGATCCTTCTATATGTGTGTGTGTGTAATGTTGCTATACCAATATCTCTAACATAAGAAAAATATTGTGTTCTCATATTACATCCAAGAATAATATTATGCAGTAGCCTTATTGAAGTCAAGTTCAGGTATTTATAGGCGTAGTAGATAATAGACAGGTAATCACATCGCTTTGCTTGAATCCACATTCTGGAAGGATATCTACTCGTGATCAAGATCGTATAGCGCACATGGATGTACTGCTGCATCTAATTGCCGATGGTCGCCCATGGGTAAGATTGTCAGCGTCGAACTGAGGGCCACCATGCAGTCCTCATTTCCATTGGCGCCGAGTACTTTACAGTCGGTAGCACCAAATCCTCTCCACTGTCACCGAAGTGAAGCATCAGGGGCAGCAGGTTGCTCATGCGCAGATGGCCACCTTGCATCCGTACGCGGGGTACTATACTCCTCCACTAGAAGGTAGGGTATGCGTTTCCAAATATCGTATCGGCAGCCGACCGCGGTGATCTTCATGGAAGGAGTGTCGAGCTCTCTAGAGTTTTTGTATTGAACTGGCTCAGCAACTTGACTAATCACATTACACTTGCAGAATGAGTATTTGGTTCTCTCCATTATCTCACTTCACCGACTATGCCAGGTGGATCACCCTCTTCTCATACATAGAGATACAAAGTTGATGGCACAACCAAGCTAGACAATCGTGTATATATGGGGAGAGATCGAGATGCCACGGATACACAACTTCTCAAAAGCTTCTTTTGTGTGATCAAACAGAAATGGAAGTAAAAAAAGGCATGCATGGCGGCATGCGATAGACATGGTAGGCAAATCTTCTTGTGAACGCCGATCAAGGTGACATGCGAATACGATCACCGGCCGATATCAGAGATGTTATGCACGATGGTGGTGCTCAAGGTTCATGGTCATTCCATTTGGCTTCTTCTATGGTAACATTGGCTTGCCTCCCCACTTTAATCTACCGCCAAATGTCTCAGCTCTCCATTCGATGCTATCCCCTCATCCACGCTCATGAGTACATTTCTCCAAAAAAAAAAAAAATTGAAACGGAGGCAAAATATTTGCCTCATCTATTGATTAAGAAGAAGAGAGTTGTCCGGTTCAAAATGACTTGATGTACCGTCCAGTCCAGATTTTTTTGAAAGAAAGGGGTCTCCCCCCTGGTTCCACCTTTTTATTGATGCAACCAACGGCAAGTCAGTCATCTTAGAAGTTTACAGATTCATAGCTTAACGCTACAGGGCCAGCACAGACATGTTAAGTTCAGCCCAAATTTTATTATTACAGACGCCAGGGAACTTAATCTACCAGAAATCCTTTCGACAGTAGGAATTGGCGACGGTCTTCCTCCGTGGCGTCCGTTGGTAGCATCATCGCCAGGCAATTCTCAACAGCTCCCCACGAAGTCGCTCGAGGATGCGGATACATCTCATCAGCAGCGTTGAGTGTTGCATGTCGCGCAACACCTTCCACCGGTTGAGCACCTTGATGAGGCCACCTAGAGTACAGCGAACAGATCTCCAAACTCTTCCCTGAAAACAGATGCCATTTCTGAGTAACCACAAACTCCAAATGGAGGCAGTAGACACCATATTGAAAACTGTCATATTTTTGTTTTTCCACTCAGCGCAAATCTGATCTAGAGAAGTGATCTCAATGACACCAAAGGCGTTAGACACACATGACCAAAGGAAACGAGCAACCACACAATCAAAAAATAAGTGTTGCCTAGATTCAAGTTCAGAGCAAAACAGGCAAGTCAGATCATCCACATGTCTTCTTTTAGCTAAATTGTCTCTAGTAAGTATTTTGTTATTAACTAGAAGCCAAAGGAATACATGAATTTTCGGGAGGGGGGGAGGGGGGCGGTCAGTAATTTCCAAATCACTTCAGAGTAAAAGGATTTAACAGTATAAATGCCACAAGGCTCAAGAGTCCAAATGGGACAATCTGGTTAGAAGTTAGAATCACAGATTTTATCATCTGGCTTAATTCTAACCAAATCTGATAGATAGAGGTATCAACACATCTTTTGAAACTAAGTTTAAGGGTAGTACCATCCCAAACTCTGGACACACAAGCATCTTGTTGATTGCAGATAAGAAAAAGGTCCCATAATCGAGTCTTAAGTGAACAATCACCTATCCACCAGTCATGCCAAAAGCTAATGTTGTCCCCGTTACCAATTTTCCATTTAAAGAACCACCTAGCAGATGATAGAGCCCAGGTTAACCCTTTCCAGAACCAGTGGAAGATCTAGCCCAGAGAATATTGGGCCTGGAAGTTTGATATTTATAATCAATCAATTGTTTCCAGTTTTTAGTGGAACCATCAAAATATCTTTTGGCCCAAGAGGCCAGCATCGCGAGGTTAAAGTCCCTTAAGTTAGGAATACCTAGCCCACCAAAGATTTTTTTCTGGACACAAGGCCCCAGTGAGCAAGGTGGTATTTATGAACATCCCCAAGGTTACCCCAAAAGAAGTGAGCCATTTGCGAATTAATAGCTTGAATGGCCCATCTGGGAAATTTAATAAGGGACATTAGGTAAGTAGGAATGCTAGCAATACAAGTACTGAGTAGGATAAGCTTAGCTCTGTAGGAAAGGCATTTACCCATCCAACCAGATATCTTTTTGATGATCCTATCAATAATGGGTTGGATATCGTCCCTCCTGAGTTTGGTAAAATGAAGAGGGACCCCTAGATATTTCATGGGGAAGGATCCCAACTTACAGCAAAAAACCTGAGCAAAATCTCTCAGTTCAAAGTCCTCCACATTGATTGCAAGCAAGTCAGTCTTATGGAAGTTAATTTTAAGACCAGATAGGGCCTCGAAACAGGCCAGAATCCATTTCAAATTCCTGAGCAAAATCAATATTTTTCTCCATAAAAACGATTGTGTCATCAAAATATTGCAAGCTGATGACACCACCAGGTATAATGTGCGGTATCAGCCCTCTAATAAGACCATGATGAGAAGCTTTACTAAGAATTTTAGTAAAAACATCCGCAACCAAGTTAAAAAGGATAGGGGACAAAGGGTCCCCTTGTTTTAGTCCTTTCCCATTGAGAAAATAAGGGCCATTAGTATCATTAATCCTAATGCAAGAAGAACTATGATGCAAAATCATTTTAATCCAGTGGATCCATTTTTCCCCAAAACCCCGAGAAGAGAGCATTTCCATCAGGAAATCCCAATTTACCCTATCATACGCTTTCTCATAATCCAACTTGAGAACCAGGGCACTTTCATGAGATGCATGTATCTCGTGGATAACTTCGTGGGTCATGACCACACTTTCCAGAATGAATCTCCCCCTAATAAAAGCAGTCTGATTAGGAGCAATAAGCCTATCACCAACAGCAGAGATCTTGTTAGTCATAGATTTAGAGATAATCTTCACACTGCAGTTGCTGAGTGTAATAGGTCTAAAAAAAATTCAAGTCAGAGGCATTAGGGACTTTAGGGATGAGTGTCACAATAGAGAAATTGAGTCTAGCAATATCCAAATTGCCAGCTTCAAAGCCCCTGACTAGAGCCATGAAATCTGCTTTAATCAGGTACCAAAACTTCTGATAAAAAAGGAAAGAAAGGCCATCGGGTCCTGGTGCACCATTAGCATAGGAGCCCATAATTGCCTCTTTAATTCCCTCCTCCGAAAACGGAGCCTGAAGCATATTATTCTCCTCAGGGGATACTAAGTCCTCGGGACTCCAAAAGTCAGCCCCCAGGTGAACTTCATCCTTATCTTCAGAGCCAAAAAGTTTTTTATAAAACGCAGTAGCAGTTTTGAGCATGTCATCAGTGCTACTAACAGGACCATCTTCACCATTCAACACAGCTAGATGATTTCTCCTATGGTGTTGGTTAGCAAGCCCATGAAAATAGGCATTGTTCCTATCCCCTTCAAGGATTTGTCTATCTCGCGATCGTTGCCACAAGGCAGTTTCATCTACTTCCCAAATCTTAGCAAGTTCCAGTCTAATGGCTTTCATTCTATCTCTATCGCCATTCGAGCATCTATCCTCTTCCTCAAAAACTTCTAAGATATCTACACTAGTAGAAAAAGGCCCATTTATCCCGGTTCTAGAGGCCCATTTGTCCCGGTTCCGGAACCGGGACTAAAGGGTCGTTACTAATGCCCAAAACCTTTAGTCTCGGTTTGCCCACGAACCGGGACAGACGGGCCTCCACGTGGCCGATGTGGCTTGCCCAGGCGGGAGGTCCTTTTGTCCCGGTTGGTGCCACCAACCGGGGCCAAAGGACATCCACGCGGCAGCATTTCAGTGGTTGGGTTTTTTTTAAAGGGGGCGGGGGTTTAGGGGGTTTTGCAGGGTTAATTTATGGGTTTCATATATTGTTTTAGCTAGCTAATAAAGAAAGGTGTGTACTCTCTTATCTTCGTGTTTGGTCCACGCTACGTACTATACGTATAGAGAGGACTCGACACGCTAGCTATTAAGCAAATGAAGAAACCATTAATATAAGTACAGAAGATCGATAATCGTCATGAACATATATATACAGAGAGAGAAGTGATCGACACTCCTTCCCCGAGAGATTGGTCGAACAATAAGTTTTCGGATATCTATCCCTAGCTAACATCTGAACTCAATTTTCACAACTAAAATTAAGTTCCGTATAGTATTCTCCTTTCTTATCGAGGACGTGCTCAAGAAAGAATCCCGCCAATTCCTCTTGAATTTCTTTTATGCGATCTTATGGTAGGAGTTGTTCCTGAAGCTCCCAAAGCTAATTTGAAGAAGGGGGTCAATACATGCATATTATATGAATGAAACTCAACACAAATTAAAATTGTGAATATAGTGTTGGTTACGCACATCAAAATCTTTTTTAGAGTGGCCGCCTTTCTTAGTCTTAGAGAACGTCTCGTTGTAGATGTACTCGCAAATGTAGTATCCACAAATATTAGTCCCTTCTGGTTGATACATCCACTTTACGAGAAACGACTAGCTAGAATCAATGGGAGATGCGCGGAACTAGCTATAGTAGTAATTACTTTCGGGTATGAAATTTTCAGTTCCTTCGGCACTACTCTCGGAATTGTTTGGGTGAACTGTTTCCAAACCCTGCCATACACAAAGAAAATAATTATTACCTGATATCAGGAAATGAACAAAGTTGCCGATCTATGATCGATTGAACTTACTTCGTGAGCATTTCAATGATCTCCGCATACTCATTGTGTTCTTTTCGTCTTGAGTCTAAGACGGTTACTACTCCGTTCTCAACATCAATCTCTCGGAGAACATAGTGGAACTTGTGCACACATGAATAACTCATCAATTACATTAATATAACCTCGAGTATTAAGGAAAACCGAATATGCACAAGACAGTATAACACTCACTTGAAGTTGTAAGGAAAGAGTATTTTATGTTTGTTTTGATGTTGAAGCAAAGATTTTAGCAAGTTGGACTCGGGTACTGCGGGTTCATTTTTAACCACGAATGGATCAAATATATTTAAGTTAATGAACCCAATATTGTTGATTCATTTTTTCTTGCATTCGACGATCTTCAATTTGCATGCATGATATAGAGGATAAATTATTTGTACATGATGAAAGAGCTGAGCTGTATATATATAGAGACTTAATTAAAGAAGTAGTAACTTACAGACAGTAGCAAGTGACGATTACTTTATCGATGACCATTGCATTGTAAAGCTGGAATAATTCCTCAAATTGAACAGACACCGGCTCAATTGCAACGAGGTCGTCCTGATTCTCTTTAACCATAACGAACAAATTATCCTGACCGCCAGACGACTTGCAGCGATCCAGGTACCAATTATGGAGTCTTTGCATCATAGTTGTTAGAGGAGTACCAGGTTTGACAAGAGGATGCCCGTACCGGTATTTGTATACTTCCTCCATTGATTCAAACTGTATATCAGCGGGCAGGTAATCACCAATTTTAGTACCGGGCACCATCCTCTCGACATGGACGATATCGTCGCTAAACACCTTCAACGGGGCTAACGATTGTTTCGCCTGTTCGCCGAGCTAGGGAACGTTTTTCACTTTTTTACTGATCTCCTTTTGTCAGTTATAGTGGTTCTATTCTTTCGCGCTTGTATCACTGTCTTTTTAAGAATGCAGACATTGTTGTCATCCAGCAGAGGCGGTGGTGGTCGCATCAGGTTATTCACAGTGCGCTTCACTATCTCCGGATCTAACATCGTCTTCTTCGAAGGTGCATTTTTTTTCTTATTCAAAAATGCATCTACTTCTCCTTTAACGATCTTCTCGTTTTCCTCCACGCTCCTATCGTATGGCCGCGGTTCAAGAGGCTTGATAGATGCTGGACCGTATTGGTGTTTCCTCCCGGCGGCGCTGGATGTACCGCTAGACGTCGGAGCAGCGGCGGTTGTCTTTCTTTGTTGCTTATTACGCGCCGGAGCAGCCGGAGCGGGGGGGCGGGGTGGCAGCTCTCTTCTGCCCTTGCTGACGCGCCGAAGGAGGCGAAGGAGGAGGCGGTGGAGGCGCGTTGATGGGTCGCGCCGGCGCAGGCGAAGGAGGTGGAGGAGGAGGCGGGTCGATGGGACGCGTCGGTGCAGGCGAAGAAGCAAGCGGACTGATGGGACGCGCTGGCGCAGACGAAGAAGGAGGCGAAGAAGGAGGCGGTACCTGATGATCACGCGCCGTCCAGTTCGGAAGCTTGATTAATTCCTTCCGCCATAGACATGTAGTCTTTAGAGCCTGACTCAGGCGACTGTCCCCATCACCGGTAGGGTAGTCAAGCTCGAGCTCCTCATATCCCTCAACTATTTCATCGACCATCACAACGGCATAGCCTTGTGGAATCGGACGAGAGTGAAAAGTTCCTCCGCGAGGAGGTAGAACATTGCCGATAGCCGCCTTGGGTGTGAGGTGCGCGAATTTCGCCAGAAGTTGGCAATCTTGAGTCTCCGTGATAGCATCCACGGGGTAGCTGGTGGGAGCCGTCAACTCAGGCTGCGCAACAACAAGCTCGGTGGAAGCCACGCTGCTTCTCCGCTGAGATGGCGGGGGTAGCTTCTTGGGTAGCTTCGTCAACTCGATGCCTCTCCTCTAGCGCTTTTACTCTTGCATTCAGTTGCTGCATTTCGTTGAGCTCCTTTTTCCTATTCCTTTCCCGGCTTTTATAACTGCTTGCGTCGGGAAATCCATACTTCCACGGAACGGAGCCTGCCGTGCCCCGTGTTCGTCCTGGGTGCTCCGGATTACCGAGGGAATATGTGAGCTCGTCGTTCTCTCTGTCGGGAACGAACGTCCCTTTCGCCAATTTGGCGAAATTTTCCCGAATCTTTTCTACCTTTGCGTCCAATTTTTTGTCCTTACAAGCGCACTTCCCTGTTTCGGGGTCCAATGATCCCCCATCCCCGAAGAACCAAGTCTTTCCACGCTGTGACCAGAACAATGTCTCTGGTGTGATCCCTCTTTCAATCAGTTCATGCACAGCCTTCTCCCACGATGGGATGGCTTTGAGGTAGCCACCTGACCCCGTGCGATGGTGAAACTCCTTCTTTGCAGCATTTAGCTTGTTTGTCTCTGACATCTTCTTACTCTTCTCCGATTTCTTGTGGGCCACAAATGCGTCCCAATGATCTTTTATCTTCTCATATTGACGGGTGAATATTGGAGTCTCATTTTTGTCGACAAACTTTGTTTTCAAGTCATTCTTCCACCTCCTGAATAGTTCTGCCATCTTCTTAAGAGCATGAGTCTTGATCAATTGCTCTATAACTGGATTTTCCTGATCCTCCTCTGGCGGTAGGATGAAATTTTCCTTCAGCGTGTTCCAAAGTTCGTCTTTCTGTCTATCGGTGACAAAAGACACTTCAGGGTCTTCACTCTTCGTCTTATTCCATTGGTGGATGTTGATCGGGATAAAGTCCCTAACGAGGACCCCACACTGAGCAGCAAATGCGTCCTTGGTCCGTCTGGGTTCAATCGGTTCGCCATCATTCCTGAACCCGGTGATCGTGAACTTTTCATCTGGGCCCAACCTTTTTTTCGGGCCTCGTCTCCTTACCGAACTTTGGCTCGATCCGGATACGGAGGGCTAGAAAAGAATAAAGAAGAGAATTAATATATATGTCTACATACCAAAACAATTAATGCATCAATTCAATTAGCTAGTATCATCAGCACAGGCTATATATACTAATATATATACCTCGCCATACTTTGCAACAGCTCCTTCCTCTGTTCGCTCATCGTAGTCGTCATCACGGTCTACTTCTTCATCCTCGGAGCCTGCTTCACTCTCTCCTTCCAGATCATCGGTGTCGTTCAGAAACGACAAGGTCACATCACCTTCATCGATGTCTTTGCCATCGACGGTCCCGGTCCTTCTTGGATGTCGTCGCCCACTGACGGTCCTTTTTCTCCTTCACAGATGATTTCACCCATAACGTCGTCTTCTTCTAAGTTTCTTCGACCATCGTCCATAGTTTCTGCAAAATATTACAACATATGACACTTAATATACAAACATGAGATAGCTAGCCATGGATTTGGATCGAAAACTTCGCACAATGCATTCTCTCTCGACCCGCCTCGGCGTTCCTCCACCCTCGACCCCTCGACGACCCTCGAAACCTCTCTCTGCGACCCCTCGAGGACTCGAGACCTTGATCTCTCGATGATCCTCTCGACCCCTCGACGACCCTCGAACCCTCTGCGACCCCTCGACGACTCGACCTACGACCTCTCTCGGTGATGACCCTGTCGACCCCTCGAACCCTCTGCGACCCCTCGACGACTCGACCCAGGACCTCTCTCGGTGATGACCCTGTCGACCCCTCGACGACTCGACCCACGACCTCTCTCGGTGACCCTCGATCGACCGTCTATGTACCGACGCGTATAGTTCCCGATCCTCGACCCGCACGGCGATCCTCGACACCCTCTCGTTCTCGATTTTCAAAAAAAGAGGCCTCTTATTTTATTTTTCTTCCTCATCTTCTTCTCCTTCGTTCCTCATCTTATTTTTCTTTTCCCCTCTCCTTCTTTTTCTTTTTCCTCCTCTTCCTCTTTTCTTATCCAACACTCGAATATTTTAACTTAGTAAAATTAAGACTAATTATAAAACAGAAAAAAATAAGATGACCAAAAAACGTATTTTTCATTTTCTTTTTCTCCTCTTTTTTGTCTTCCTCTATCCCTCTTCTTATCCTCTTCTTATTTTTCTTTTTCCCTCTCCTTTTTCTTTTTCCTTTTTCCTTCCATATTTTTTCTTTCTTCCCACCCAACACTAGAACATTTTAACTTAGTAAAATTGAGACTTATAAAACAAAAAAATCCCCCCCCCCACTGCTGCAGCCATCCATGGCACGCACGCCATGGCCGTGGCCATCGACGTCAGCCGGCGGCGAGGGCGGCGAGGGACAGACGACCGGAGCGGCGAGGGGCGGCCGACGGCGGCGCACAGGAGAAGCTCCCCTCTCGGCCATGGCGCGGCGCGGTGGCATGTTAATTAATTTGGGCGCAATGCAAGAGAGGAGAGGGGGGATGGCGAGACGCTCACAGCGGGGGTGGCGCCGGCGAGGTCGTCGACGTCGTCGGGGGCGGTGCGCGGCGGTGCGGCGCGACAGTTGGGCAGCCTGACGGCGTCGGTTTCAACTCCGCTGTCGTCGAGGGCAAATGGCAAGATGAGAACTGAAAAATCCTAAGTGCCAGTTATATACCAGGAACATTGGTTCCGGTTGATGGCGCAAACCGGTACCAATGCTAACCTTTGGTACCGGTTCGTGTCACCAACCGGTACGAAAGGTCTTTTTCAGCAGCCCAATTGGCGGGAAAGAGAGACCTTTGGTACCGGTTGGTGGCACGAACCGGAACCAAAGGAGACCTTTCGTACCGGTTGGTGGAACGAACCGGAACCAAAGGTAACCTTTCGTTCCGGTTCGTGCCACCAACCGGGACAAAACTTGCGCTACCGCGATGCGGTGGGATGTTTAGTCCCATCTCGCTAGTCGAGGGATAACCGAAGTGGTTTGTAAGCGCTGATGCGCGTATGACTTCGAGCTCCTCTCAACCGCAGGCTTTCGGGCCTACTCTGTTACTGCTTGCCTGTGGGCCTTCTGGGTGTGTTGCGGGCCTGGATCCTGGCCCATTAGTGGGTTTCTAGTCGTATCCAGGCCGTGTCAGCCCAGTAGGTGGCATTATTTTTCTCTGTAAAAGGATATTTAGTCCCGGTTGGTGCCTCCAACCGGTTCTAAAGGCTTCTCCCACCGTAATTAACCACTAACTAACCTTTCAGACGAAAACACATGTGTTTCAAAGACATTTCATTTTTCTAAACTTATTTCAACTCAAGACTTTTTTTGCATCCAACATGCAGCATTCAAAGCCACATACTAAAATTTCAACACTTTCTTACTTCATTTGCTATTTTTCATGCATTTAATGATTTATTTTGAGCTAAATGACCCTGTAATTGGAAAGCACTACAACTGAACTCAGAAAAGGTTGAAACTTGGCATGGTATCATCATTTGACCCACATAGCATGTGTGCAAAAGTTGAGAGGATTACGGCAAAAACTGGATGCACTTCGTGTACAAACAGGACAATCTCTTTCAAAGTACGAGGGTTTCATACGAAAACACATCTGTTTCAAAGGCATTTCATTTTTCTAAACTTATTTCAACTCAAGACTTTTTTTGCATCCAACATGCAGCAGTCAAAGCCACATACTAAAATTTCAACCCTTTCTGACTTCATTTGCTATTTTTCATGCATTTAATGATTTATTTTGAGCTAAATGACCCTGTAATTGGAAAGCACTACAACTGAACTCAGAAAAGGTTGAAACTTGGCATGGTATCGTCATTTGACTCACATAGCATGTGTGCAAAAGTTGAGAGGATTACGGCAAAAACTGGATGCACTTCGTGTACAAACTGGACCATCTCTTTCAAAGTACGAGGGTTTCAGACGAAAACACATGTGTTTCAAAGGAATTTCATTTTTCTAAACTTATTTAAACTCAAGACTTTTTTGCATCCAACATGCAGCATTCAAATCCACATACTAAAATTTCAACCCTTTCTGACTTCATTTGCTATTTTTCATGCATTTAATGATTTATTTTGAGCTAAATGACCCTGTAATTGGAAAGCACTACAACTGAACTCAGAAAAGGTTGAAACTTGGCATGGTATCATCATTTGACCCACATAGCATGTGTGCAAAAGTTGAGAGGATTACGGCAAAAACTGGATGCGGTTCGTGTACAAACTGGACCATCTCTTTCAAAGTACGAGAGTTTCATACGAAAACACATCTGTTTCAAAGGCATTTCATTTTTCTAAACTTATTTCAACTCAAGAATTTTTTTGCATCCAACATGCAACATTCAAAGCCATATACTAAAATTTCAACCCTTTCTGACTTCATTTGCTATTTTTCATGCATTTAATGATTTATTTTGAGCTAAAAGGACCTTTAATGTGGGTTTCTAGTCGTATCCAGACCGTATGGCCCAGTAGGTTATTTTTTTTCTCCTTTTGGAGGAAAAATGACCTTTAGTACCGGTTGGTGACACCAACCGGTACTAATAGTCTGCAATTTAGTCCCACCCCGCTAACCGAAGTGGAGTTACACTTGTTTATAAGCACGGCTCTGCGTGGACTTATCGTAGCATAGCAAGTTTAATAAAGGTTGTCCACGATTCATTCATCTATATCCTGTATACTGTAAAGGCAATTTCGGTTGAACCTTGATTGGTGGGCAGATTGCTAGATTTGCCAACCAATCGGGGCTTAACCTAAATTGTCCTTTATGGTGTACAGGGTGTGGAGTAATCTTCCGTTGACATCCTATAATGAAATTGCTATACTTTTTTTCCAATCAAACAAAACACAAGGTTTCCCCTGCATACAGCCCGACGGTGGCTCATGAGTGCAAGCATATCAAATGCACCGTCGGACGTATGCAGGGAATCCGAATGATTTGTATTTGGTCGATATGAAGTGAAAGATTTCTAGCTAGATATATGTAAGATCAACAAAACATACGATTTCGCCTGCATACATCCCGATGGTGGCTCATGAGTGCAAGCATATCAAATGCACCGTCAGACGTATGCAGGCGAATCCGAATGGTTTGTATTCGGCCGATGAACTGAGTGTCGAACATGTCCTAGAGGTGGGCTATATATATATATAGGCAACGACAAGCCTGCCAACGACTCACAAGCGCTTGAAAGAAACACGCAATCCGTGTGCTTCTTCCTGATTGGTTGGATCCAACGGCTCAGAAGCCCGATCCAACGACTCACAAGCGCTTGAAAGAAACACGCGATCCGTGTGCTTCTTCCTGATTGGTTGGATTCAAAATCGTGTACGGTTAAAAGTGCGTGGAAGAGGACTCCACGCAACGCCAGTCGCCACTAGTTCTTTTCTCGTGCACTCTTTCCCCTTCCGCGCCACCGCCACCATGCCGCCCCGCCGCCACCCACCAAGCTACCACGGCGCCCGCGAGCGCTCGGGTGGCACATTCATGGCAGTGATCACTTGCGCCAACAACGAGCGTGTGTGTCTCGGTAGGTTCTGGCATGCATATTTAGCCGCCCGCGCGTACGACGTTGCGGCGTGGAGGCTCGGCCGCGCGCCCGCGGAGATGAATAACCGCCACTGTCGCAGCTTGGAAGAGGCGGAGGACATGGCAGATCCGCCGCTCCTCCTCACTGAAGAGGACCACCGCCTCCATCGTCAACGAGCGGTGCTCGGCCTCACCTTGGAGCAGGATCAGCGTGCCGTGCAGGATTGGTACGTGAGCCATCCCCGTGAAGCCTCGGAGGAGGCGGAACACTGGACGAGGCTGGCGGCCGAGAGCGCGGAGCGGCGACAGGAGCGTCATGAATGGCGGGAGGAGCGGCGGGCGGCCAAGGCGATGGCGGAGGAGGAACTGGCGAGAGGCGCCGCCAACTGGCCCCTCGGTGACCCCCGCTGGATAGCGCTGGAGGATGACATCAGCTCCGACGCCGAAGACGATTTCTCCGACGACAAGGAGGAGTAGTTTTTTTATGTTCTAGGTTTGAGATGTTAAGTTGTTTAATGTTTTAAGTTTGCCGCGTCGCCGCCACCATTTGCTCTTTTTCATGCATTTAATGATTTATTTTGAGCTAAATGACCTTGAAATTGACTAATGCTTGTGGGCGTGCCTTTAGTCCCGGGTCGAGCCACAAACCGGGACTAATGCTTGTGGGCCAGGAGCGAGGTGCATTGGTCCCGGTTCTTGGCTGGAACCGGGACATATTCCCCCAGAAGAACCGGGACCAATGTCGCACGAGACCCGGCCGGCCCCCTGGGCGCACGAACCGGGACGTATGCCCCCATGGGTCTCGGTTCGTGGCACAACCGGTACTAATGGTCTGGAGAGGCCTGAACCAAAGCCCTGTTTTCTACTAGTGCTAACTCCAAAAGGAGCTCACGTTTTTTCTTTTTAATCTCAGATTCTCTGTTAATATTCCACCCTTTAATTTTTTTCCTCAGTAATCTCACTTTGTCCTGCCATACATCCAAAGGAGATGAGGCCGTTTGAGGAGTGTTCCACACTTGTTCCACTAGGGGGATAAAATCAGGTTGGGAAAACCACCATTTTCAAAGCGAAACAGACGTGGAGATGTTACTTTTCTACCTCCAGTGTCAATGATCAGGGGAGAGTGATCACTCCCTGCCCTAGGGTTAGCAGAGACAGAGGATAACGGGAATTTACTATCCCAGGAAGGAAAACAGAAAATCCTGTCAATTCTAGAAAGAACAGGATTATCCTGGTTATTGCTCCAGGTATACTTCTTGTTGGCAGGAGAGAGCTCCATAAGTCCCCATTTGTTAATCCAATCAGTAAAGAGGAAAGCAAGGTTTTGGTGAATGGCACCAGAGCTTTTATCCTCAGCAAACCTAATGAGATTAAAGTCTCCACCCATACAAATGGGATAGCTAGAGGCCAGAAGGATATCATGCAGCTCAGCAATGAAATCTATTTTGAACTCATGATATGCAGATCCATATACACAGACAAGTTGCCAAATAAAACCGTCAGATTTATTAACTAAAGTAGCAGTTAGGCTAAATCTCCTAGCCACTACTCCAATCACCTCATAGATATCTTGGTTAACACCCAAAAGGATGCCCCCAGCAGTACCAACAGCAGGAAGTGAACGCCAGACAAAGTTTTTGTTGGGTGGAAAGTTTACCAGGTAACCCTGTGGAAAACTTTCCTTTTTGGTTTCCACAAATCCTACAAAATCAGCATTACAAGATTTAAGCAAGTCAACAAGGCACTGTTTTTTTCCAGTTTGGTTTAAACCTCTAACATTCCAGAACACACCAATATATATAGGAATAGTAGATCTTGGAGCAGTGACCACATCGCGCTGCTGCAATCCACGTTCTGGAAGGATATATGCTTGAGAGAGACCGGAGCGCCTATTGATGTACTGCTGCATCTAGTTGCTGATGATCGTCTATAAGCGAGACCGCGAGCGCCGAACTGAGGGCCACCATGCAAGGTGTCGTCTAGTCCATCGGTGCGCAGTAATTCACCACCAGTAGCGCTAAATCCTTGCCGCCATCGCCGAACTCAAGCACCAGCGGCGGCAGCCTGCTCATGCGCAGATGGTCGCCTTGCATCCGTGCGCGGAGGTACTGCGCTCCTCCGCTAGACGGGAGGGGTGAGCCTTGCCCAAAAATGTATCGGCAGCCCACCGCGGTGATCTTCGTGGAAGGAGTGTCGGGCTCTCTAGAGTTTTTGTATTGAACTGGCTCAGTAGCTTGACTAATCGCATTACACTTGCAGAATGAGTGTTTGGTTCTCTCCATTATCTCACTTCACTGATTATGCAAGGTGAATCACTCTTCTCATACATAGATACAAATTTGATGGCACAACAAAACTAGACAACCGTGTAGATATATATAGCTAAGGAGAGATCGGAGATGCCACAAATACACAGCTTCTCCAAAGCTTGTTTTGTATGAGCAAACAGAAATGGAAGTAAAAAAGGCATGCATGGCGGCATGCCATAGACATGGCTGGCAAATCTTCTTGTGAACCCCGATCAAGGTGACAAGCGAATATGACCATCGGTCGATATCAAAGATGTCATGCACGATGGTGGTGCCCAAGGTGCATGGTCATGCCCTTTGGCTTCTCCTACGGTACATTTCTCGAATCAAGTACCTCAAATCGGCTCCATGAAACAACTATTCGGCTCGAGCACCTGGTATCTATCACTTCCGTGTCAATCTGATCAAGGATTTCCATGGCCGAGCGATCAGATCCCTCTTCTCCACACGATCGGACTAATGGGCATGGGTTCCTTGGTTCGGTGCTCACTACAGCGAGCAGCGCGGCAAGAATGGCTGTGGCACACCAGAAGGCCTCGCCACCGCCTCCCTCTGTCCTGGCTACATTGCCGATACAACAGTAATAGTCTTCGTGGGTCGCTCTCCCACTGCCTAAAGTGTCGCCTCCGTTGAGAAGGCTGGGAGTCGCCACGCTGGAGTTCAACATATGTGGACTGTTGCTGCTCCATCTCGTACCGGCACCGCCCGCTACCCACGGTGGCGATGGTCCCTTAGAACAATCCTAGCATGCATGTGCATAGTATAAGTTGTCATGCCAGAAGCTAGATCGGGAAGTCCACATAAGATGCTTTCTCTGTACAATGAGCAATTTGAGTATTACATCTTAACAAATTTATATACAATGATTTGCTGCCAACCATCACAAGCAAACAATAATATTTGTGGCTGCACTAATATTTAATAAGTCTACTGATTCAATTGTTTGGCTATTTGAGACATTTCTCACAGCAATATCCGGCAAGCATCCAAGAACAATTTTTCACTGATCAGCTATTCTCAAAAACGGATTGCACGCGAGCTATTCTCAAGCCACAATGTTTGTAGTTTTCTGAAACTTGACAGTTACCTGGGTGCACGGCGCGCAGATGCATCTTTCTTCAGCAAACTGCATAATGATGATGAAAAGCAATACTCATTCCGGAACACGTATTGGTTCATGTTTATGTTCAAAGAGATTTTTTAGAAGGTCATGCAACCTTAACGGCTATGATGATACCATTTTTAGTGCCCACAGCGAGCAACATCAGGTGACCCGTATGAGCATAACCACCATGGCAAACATGCAGGTCATCAGAAAGATGAGCAGCCACTGGAAGCAGGTTGTCTTGGAGGCAAGCGAGTAGACCTCGGAGGCTCGTGCCGTTGCACGGCTGGTGCTCGTCAAGCTATGATCAACAGCTCTTTCGGTGGAATCAAGGATCTGCATCAGCAGTACCCAGCAAGTGAGCTTTCTCAATAAACATCCACAAGAAAGGGAGCCGGGGAACTTCATCCACAAAAGAAACAAATACTGCCACAAGGCAACAGGAAAACTTACCTTGTCTGTATCTTGCACAGATTGGTTCACTACAAGGCTGCTTTCCTTCAGCTGGCATGCTAAGTCAACCATTTCATCTATCAGACCGTCTTGCAGGTCCCTGTGCAGTTAGAAGATCCAACCAACATAGTAAAAAGATAGCCTCCCAGTATATCCATTTGTTCATCTTGTACAACCCAGAAAGTTACATGCTTTGGTCTTAAAACATAACAAGAAAATGGAAATGATCAAACATAGCATTTATTATACCTACACTTTTCATCACAGCGAAATCAGTGTGATCAGTCAATGAACAAATCAGAAAATTGGTTGCTCGTGCATTAAGCCAGAGACTTGGGTTGACAAGAAACTTTGCCCAAAAAAAGGGGGAGGGGGGGTGGTAATGTGGTATACCTATGCTTCTCAATGTGAGCCTGATCTTTTGCATCCAATTTAATAGGTGCTTCAGCTTTTCTCTCATGAGTACTTGTGCTTGTACCAACTTCCACCTGAACCCTATTTATTTGCATCCACTAATTCATTAGTTGTAACTGTAATAAATGGAAACAGATAAAAAGGGGCAAAATTTTACTTACGTTGATCTCCTTCGCAATCCTGGTGATAAGGATACTGGAGCTTCTAGCTTTTCTATTTCATAAGAGCTTTCTTCTTTGATCTCGTCAATCGGGTCTTCATCTTCTGTCTGCATCCAGAAGATAGAAATGGAAGTGTATCTAGAAGCTAGACTATATGAGTAAAATGGTGGCATGTACTGAGCTGAGAAACCAGTTCAAACTAGAGTGTGGGGACAGCTAAATATGAATCAACATGATAAAAACATACCACTGGAGCAACAAGTGTGGCAGCTAGTCCTTCAATCTTTTCTGAATACTCGGTGAGCTTAGCTTTTGAAACCCTGAATGAAGAAAAAATTCATGAATAAACATGTTCTAATCATGGGAAAATATACATAAACAGCAAAAGGTAACTTGCTTTGCTCCAGACATTACTATGACCAGACATTCTCATCTTGAAAATGAAGAGCATCGAATGGAAGAGGGTCATAAAAATATACTATGAACCTCGTACAAGGTTTCTCTTGTCAAGTAAGAAGTGTATCCTTACATATCAATGCCCACATTTTCATGAATAGTTTGCTAATAAATTCAGAAGAAGAAGAGTATACATATTCCCATGCCTTCATTGAGTAGGGCCATGCATGGGTCCTTTTATAAGAGCACGTCAGCCAGTGTGCACTCAGAAAAACATCAAATATGTAAGGGAAAAACTATATTGGCGTTGAAATTAAGGAGTTCCTATCAAATATTTGTACAATATGGGTCCTCAACAAATGTTAGCTGGAACACAGATTGCAGGCTGTACCACAGTCAACATATTAATATTCTCAAAAGGCATACAAAATTATGTCATCTGAGAACAAAGAAACCCATCGAGTACCTTGATAGTCCTTCAGTTGTAATTTCTGCTCCAAGCTGCTCCAATAGCTCCCTGGCTGTGGATATGTACTGCAATTGGAGGCTGTCAGTGCCAGCACAGGACTTGCCAAAAATGGTAAACATTAAAGAGAGAATATTCATCAGCGACCATCCGTTAGAACTGAACAAAATCAGAACGAAGCAAAGGAAATTCCATCACCGAATTTTTCTTACAATCATTTTAACAAACATCACAAAGATTCACAAGGAGTCTGTATCTTCCTTCTCCATTTAAGTAAGTTAAAGAACAAATGTCTGCTCAAACATTGAACAGAAACGGAGCATGGTGCAAATCTAATGAGGTTACAGTAGCTAAACTTACATGGGCAAGCTTAGCCTGATTCTGCTGGCGAGGAGCCTCCTGAAGCAGCCTTCTCAGGTTCACCTCCACCTTGCTGAACACCATGATCAAGACGACGAATGCCTGATGAATCATTTAAAAAGGTCACACCATATTACAAAAAATACAGAGGGGGAGAAACATATTTTAGATTTAAGAAAAAATATTTGGGCTCCTAATAGTAATATGGACAATCAGAGAAGCACTACAGAAAAGTCAGACCAGCAAGGGTGAGGCTAGTAGATTGTGGGGAAAGGTAGTTCGGGCACCATTAAGGATCTTTCCAAGAAGATATGAACATACAAGATGTGAGCAATGATCAGGTCAACTGTAAGATGCAAGAAAAGAAAAACAGTTAGGAGTATTAAACTAGAACATTTGTATGAAACTTGATGCAAAGTGCTTCAGATATGCATCGGCAACAAATTTACAGCATCTTGAACCTCTGAATCCGACCACTGACATAACAGCACCTATGCATACAGAACTTGTCACCAACAATAGGTTTGGTGAAAATTAACAAACTAATTCAACCAGAGAATCACCAAAGCCTAACCTCTCACCAGCAAAATGGATTCAACGACGCGGTGGGACCTTGTCGTGTTCGGCGGATCAGAGATTAGAGATGCCCAAAGCACCGCCGCCACGGGACGACACCGAATCGGAGTTGCCCGTGTTCTCCCTAGGCTCTCGTCCGTCCTATAGTATCAGATTCAATTGGGGGCGGGCGGCGGTGGTTCGATCGGCGAACGATGTGGTGGGGAACGCGACGCGGATGAGGCCGGGTCCACGGGGGAGAGGCGCCGGTGAGCAGTTAGCGTGGCGGACTGTCAGGCCCCTGATGGCATGTCGATATCTTCAGACCTTGTACATTGGCAGGTGCTTAGGGAGGTGGTTGATAAAATAAATTACTGGAATACTACCTCTGTACGAAGGAGTACTTTTTATAGCATCTGTGTTTATTTCTATATAAGGGATACCTAATTAAGTATTTATCCTTTACAACTAAGCATCAATGCTTAAAAACTGGTTTATTTTTGTAAGCATCTTTTCTAAGCACCTTAAGTTATACAAGGCCTCAGTTACAAGCGCATCATCGCAGGATCCGATTTCAGTTATCGGATGGGCTAGCCCGCTCGTTAGAGCAACTCTACTAGATCCGACATATGTTGAGCCACCAAAATCAATATGCGATCATCGTAAATGAAAAAGGCAAATATCAAATCGCGTGGAACATAATAGATGTGCATATTTGAAACTTAGAACTTTTTTTGCGATACATAGTACACCGAAACATCATCGTTGATTAGAAACACAAAATAAAAAATTCCCTATTTGACCAGCTCGTTGCCGAGAGTCATCGGAGCATGCTACCTCACTTTTTGTATGTGAGGTAGTAGTTGAACGCGAAGATCATCATGACCTCCACGGGGACGTGCTCGTCCTTGGCCACCTCGAGGCACTCGGTCGCCCCTTCCTCACTGGCGGCCAACGTGTCACGGACGACGAGCAACCCTCGTTTCCCCATGCGGAGCCGATGCATGGAGGGCCGAATGAGATTGCCCAGCTCGTGGAAGCGCGCCACGCGCTCTTCCTACCGTTGCGGGAGAGGGTGTTGTGGCGGGTTTGCTCCAACCGCCACGCCTCCGCCAGGGGTGCGGGCCGCTGGAGCTGCCCGCCTCCACATCGTTGTGGATCCGCTTGCGCGGCGGCAACCCACGGCTTCCTCCACTTCTGGAGCTAGCGTCGTCGGTCATGGAGATTCTTCGCCGGAGCTAGGGATCGGGAGCGATGGAGGAGAAAAGTTACGATGGCAGATGTAACATCCCAGATTTCATAAAAATTAAAAAAAAAAATTCGGTGTGAATTGTTTGATTGTCTGATTTGTTTGCGGTGTTTGCATCCCCAATTTATCGATCGGCGATTATTTTCCCCCCTCTTATCTCGTATCGGACGGAGACCGACCCTTGCCACCCTGACACTCGACCTTTGCGACACCGGGTTTCACCCGATCATCGTCGCGAAAACCGCACGAGACCAGCCGCAACCAACGGAACGAAAAACCTCGTTTAATAATTAAACGGGTTATTTTTATAGCGCGCCGGAAAGTGTTTTCGGAACGGTTCCAGCGCGAGGTGAACGCCTCCGGCTCGACGCGTTGATCGCGTAGTTCGAAGTTTTACCCGAATCGGAGGTACTGCGGACCCCCGGCGGTCAGAAACGTGAGCACCGGACACGCGAGAGGGGTACCAAGGGCGTTTGCGTCAACTGGCCAGCCAACCTGCCTATATAATGACCCCACCTCCCCAAACCAGCCAATTAGGGTTTACCCTAATGGAAAATTGCAGCCACCCCCTGAAATTGCCCCAAAATTCTATCCCTAGCCTCCAGATCCCGAAACCCTAATCCCAAGCAAATTCAGGCCGTCAGATCCCCAGATCGACGTCCTAGGTGCCTCCACGTCGCCCCGAGCCTGTCCAGCTTCCTCCTCCCGCGTTCGGGCCCCGCAGGGCCCATGGAACCGCCGTCGTCCCGCCTGGACCCAACTGGGCGCCGCCGCACCCGAGCCAGCCGCCACAGCACGCATCGCCGCTTCCGGCCGCCGGTCCGTCGCCGCCGCATCCTCATCCGGTGAGCTCGCGCCGCGACCCCTCCTCCTCTCCCCTGCACTCTCATCCTCTCGTCTCTCTCTCTCTGTGCAAGGAACTCGCCGGCGCGCCATGAATGCCCGCGGGAAGAGCTCGCTGCCGCCCGAGCTCGAGGCTCCTCGCCGCCACCCCATGGAGCTCGCCGCCGGCCTCCTTAGCGGTGGATCCTGCCGCGCAGCGGCCGCCGAGCCCCCTGCAGTCCCGCGCCCCCTCACCGTCGCGTGCTGGCCGGAGCAGCCGCCGGCGTTGGCCGCCGCCGTGAGCCTGGACGCGATCCAGATCGGATCGGCTGGCCGGCCAACCGCCACGACCTCTTGGGCCCAGCCGCGGCCCAGCTCCCTGGCCCGGTCGGCCTCCCCTCCCGCGTAGCCTCTTGGGCCTGGCCCAACAGACAGCACCCCACCTTTTATTTTTTTTCTCTTTTCCTGTTGGGTCCAACAGCAGTAGTTTTGGCCCGTTAGACGTTTTTTTTTCTTTTATAGTTTATTAATTTGCAGATTGTATTAGGATTTTGCAGTGCCCGTATCTTTTTGCTCGTAGCTCGGATCGCGATGCGTAAAATATGAAACTTGCTTAGTTTTGTGTGTAGTTTAATAATTTGTGCTCTGTTGCCATGTTTGAGCTTGTTTACATGCTGTTTGACTGCTAATTACACTGCCTACCACTGTAAACTGTAACTGCAATAACGCAGAGGTTTGTAGGACAGCAGCAATTTCCTCCAAGTGGATGACCTAAGGTCTATCGAACTCAGGGAAGTAGAGGTTGAAGATGTTCTCTCTCAAGCAAGCCTAAAATTAAGATACAAGAAGTCTTTTGTGTGTCCAACACACCTAATACAACTAGGAGTTGTATAGTTGCACTAGTTCGGCGAAGAGATGGTAAAATATGGGTGATAGGTGTGGCAAAACAAAATAATATAAATCTGTAATAAAAAGTGCAGCAATCAAACAAGTGGTAAACGTGAGCACAAACGGTATTACAATGGTGAAAACAAGGCCTAGGCTTCATACTTTCACTAGTGGCAACTCCCAACAACATTAACATAGTCTAATCACATGATATTTCTCATAAAACATGCAATGGAGACGCACTCGGAGGTCAATCCTTTGTGGTCAAGAGAGGACGAGAATTATGTAGGGCTACAAAAGCACACCTCAGAGATCGTAGTTCTCAATCTATGGATTTCCCTATGTCACCGCGGCAATTCAAAGAGAGTACCACAATCACCACAACATATCTCAAGGATAGTCAAAGACAAGCACCAAGAGACTCTCAATCTTTAATCAACACACAAAAGAGAAATCACTCATGAAAATATTCTTCTAACCCATGTCCAATAGACCGTTGTCGCCTTGGTCTCGGGGATTATACTAGATAAGATCAATTGAGTACATCAATCCAATACATAGAGGAAGGGGAAATATCAGGTGATCACCCTAGATTAACATAGCATATGATCACAACGAAGATCACATCATGGGAGAGAGAGAAAAACACATGGCTACTGGTAGAAACCTCAGCCCCGAGGGAGAACTACTCCCGCTTCATGGAGGGAGGAAGCAACGTCGATGGAGATGAATCCGGGGGCACTTCCCGTCCCGGCAGGGTGCCAACACAGGAATTCTGGTTCCCCGAAGCTTGTCGGCGATGGCGGCGGAGATCGGAATCGCTTCTGAAAAAAGTACTTCGATATTAGGGGTTTCCACCCCGAGGGCTAAATATAGGCGGAGGGGGTACCGAGGGGACCCACCAGGCAGCCAGGAGGCCTCCTGGCGCGGCCTAGGGTGGGGCCGCGGCAGGGACCCTCCTGGTCTCCTGGTGGTGGCCCCCCTCCGCTACCTTGGTGATTCCGGAAGCTTCCGGATCGCAGATTTTTTATCTGATTTTTCCGGATTTTTTGGAGCACTTTTAATGACCGGAAAACCTGAAATACAAAAACAGCAGAAAACAGCAACTGGCAGCTGGGCGCACTGGGTTAATAGATTAGTCGAAATATGCTCAAAAGTGTATGAAAGTTCAAGCAAATAATGGCAAAGTCACACAAAACATGCATGGAGCAAGCAGAAATTATAGATACGTTTGGGACGTATCAGTCGCGTCAATCCGATGGTGGAAAATGGCTGTATGCCTGGTCTAGATAAGTTGCTAGCTGCCCTTTGCAAGAAGGACAAAGTGATGGAGGCACATAAGCTGGCCGATTTTTCGTTGGACCGGGACTTTGAAGTTAGCTTCTCAACCTATGACAGAGTCCTGGAAGCCCTGTACACCGAGGAGAAGACATTGCCTGCCTACTCCATGCTCTGCAAGATCAAGCACAAAGGAGGCATGGTAGACTAGAAGGGTTGTGATTCTTTGATGGATATCTTAAAAGCTGGAGGATACTCAAAGCAAGCTGGCATTTTATCTAGGATCTTGGTGGCGAATGGATCATCAACATCCAAGAGGGGCAAGAAGTCTGCCATGGGTGCATAGGGAGGTTTCTGGCTTCATGGAAAGATCGTATTTTCATTTTGAATCGAAGAAAGCTGCGATTTCTTTGTTTTATTAATGCTTGTTAGGCCATCTGCCAAAAGTGCGATTTTCATCCTAAGAGACAAGAAGGATAGGTAAATTTACCTTCCTCACAAAATCCCTGATTTAATCATGTGCCACTTTCTTAGAAAAGAAACATGTTCCATAATTGAGGCAGATGTACTTCTTATGACTTTAGTTGAGAAATTACATCTATAACATGTTGTTACATCATCGTTTATAAGTGGGTCATTTATGAATTTAGTTGACAAATTACATCTATGACATAGCACAAGACTCGCTGTTCTTGAATCAATCCTAGATAGTAATGTTGTATTAGTTAGCATTTGCTGTTCTCGAATCAATACTGGACAGCAATCTTGCCCCCCTTTAGGATTCAAATGGAGTGCTTGGTGCTCTCTCCCTTGGTCCGGCAGTAGCGGAGACGAGCGGTGCAGCGAGGTTGGCATGCGCACATGAATTTCGTGTAAGAGTAACATCGTGTGATACCTGCTCATGATTGTTTAGTATAACAATTAGTACTGCTTTTTTGCCTTTTTTTGTTGTTGAAGTGTGATTGTTCGAGTGAGTTTTATTGGTTTGTTAATCTGTTTAGCCACTAGTATTGTAGCTGAAATTTGAAGAGTCAGTTTTCTGTACCTCTGTCCTACAGATTTGTTTAGATACGGATGGTATCTAGACTTAAAACAAGTTTATATACGACTTAAAACTACGTAGTTTAGATACAAATTGTGTGCCACGGCTGCTCTCTTTAGTTCTCTGTTTGCTTCTCTTCCTAGTTTATCTACTGCACAATGCTCCTAGAGTCCGTCTTCACCGCTGCTCTTCTGCACCTTGGATTTGAAATATTTCTTCCACAATCAAAGGTGGCTCTTGATGCCCAAGAAGCACTTGCACATCATGTTGAAACATGTGGTGTCGAGCACACCGTTAGAATATATGTAATGAAACTGAAAGTTGTAGTAAAAACCTTCTTTTTACTACAACTTTTTTTATCGTTTCAACATGATGTGCAAGTGCTTCTTGGGCATCAAGAGCTAAAAAAAGTTGTAGTAAAGAAGGTTGTAGAGAAGATCATATGAAGGCATAGACATGCCTTGCAGCACGAATCTCATCGACAACACTTGTTCATGTCCATTCGGCTTCGGGAATGAATCTGGCGCTGGCGCCCGCTAGCACAACTTCCCTCACGAAGGAGATAAACCATAGATAGTTAATTTGCTCCATGTGGTTGTTCGTTATGGTTCAAGGCATCCATCCTCCCTCATTGGCGCTACCGATGATGTCACCTCTACTGACAACCTCACTTGGATGTACGGCGTCGTGCACCTATCTTTCATCCCATTGGTGGTTGTGATGGCTAAGGGCATGGCCAACGGGTAGCCTCATACTGCTGCTCCGCAGGTCCATGTAGATTCGGATATGGGTTCAAATTAAAAGGTATAGCCTCACAGGTGATAGTGTAGCCTGCAGAAGAGCTAACCTCTTCCTCTGAAAAAGGAGAATAAATGCAGGCAACGCTGGTCCATGCGAGGAGAGAGATAGAGAGAGAGAGGGAAAGAAAAATAGCATGTATGTGAAGAGAGAGGTGTTGCAAGTTGGGGCCCTCTAGAGTGATGCTTGCGTTGGAGATTTTTTTTACGAATGGTAGTCTCACTATTTTTTTGACTAAATTAAGAGCTGGAGCATCACCTTAGTACTGCCACTATTGTACATGCCCTAAGTATCTTGGGAACTAAAAGTTTGGATGAGAACAATGGGAATGAGCACGGTAAAGAAGATGAAGAAAAGTCGCATAAGAGCCAACTTTTCCAACAACACGGAGTTAGACAAAATCTGCCAACAATTAATTTTGCTGACCTATGAAACTTTAGAGAAGCAGCAGAAGAGGGAGGATAAATTAGGGTACGGGAAGAGGAGGTGATGTGGGCGTGGTGTCGTGTACCCGATGAAAACCAACCAACATTTGACATATAAACATGAGGGTTTCCTAAAAGAGAGTCGACTCACCGATGAACCAAGACCGACACAACATAGATCGATATTTCGTGTATTCATATGTGACCCCCTTTGCATCAAGTTGCCCTTATTACGCACAAGCTACCACCTAGCATGTGGGCTCTTTAAGCACTCACGAACACTATGGCGACTAGATCAAGTTACTGATCATCAACTTTTTTTCTATTTAGATTTCTAATGATTTTTTTTCATTTTCAAGTGGGTCAATTAAAAACACAAACACAAACACATTATCTGAATCGAACACTAAAAAAATATATACACATTATATATATTTTTAAAAGTGTTTATATTTTTTAGAAATGCAAACACTTATTTTTTTAAAGCAATCCATTTTGAAAATTTGAGATTGTTTGAATAAAATGGAATTATTAAAAATGATTATAAATAATTTAAAAACTTTACAAATTTCTTAGATCATTTAATAAAAAACATTGTTTATTTTAAAAAGGAAATATTGACCGAATATTTTAGTTTTTTGGATTTTTATAATCTTTTAGATTATTTCTTGAAAAAGGTGAACATTTACGAATTTTTTTATCATTTTGTTCGAACTTTTGTGAAAACTTTAGAAATTTTTAAATAAATTTTCGAAAATACAAACATTTTAAAAAGGTTTACAATGTTTTTTTGGAAAAAAGCATAAACAAGAACAATTTGGATATTCAAACAATTTTTGTAATTTTGAAAAAATTCAAAACATTTGAACATTATTAAGAAAATATTTTTGGGTACAAAACAACACATTTTTTACAGTTTTGAAAATATTCGAACTATGAAGAAAACAAACAGAAAAAAAGCTAGATTGGCTGAAATGGAAGTATCTAGATGTATTTGAGTATTAGATACATTCATTTTAGTGACAGTTATTATCGACCGAAGGGAATACCTCTTTATTCATTGATCCCACCACGTGAAATGAAACTTACAACAAGTGAGATAAATTCTCACATTTACTATGCAAGAGCGATCACATTCATATCTCCACAACCTGGCTCGTCGACCAAATGATGGCGATGGGGCTCGTCACCGAGTGCTCTCCGTCGCTCCACTCAATCGATCCGAACGTGTACTTCTCTGTGACGCTCCCGCCGATTTGCTGCGTGAAGGTGAGCACATACTCTTGTGTCTTCTGCGCAGCGGTGAACCGCAGCGTATCGGGGCTCACCGTGACGAGCACACCATTCGGGGTGGTGATCTTGGCCCGGTAAGTAGTTGTGGCGTCGCTGCCGACGTTGCGCACGACACGGCGCTGCGTGATGACCGCCTGCTTCTTCTTCGAGGTAAACACGACCGAGAATGCCGGGTAGTTGTGGTCGCCCACGGAGGAGGCCGAGCGCTTCGAGCAGCTGGTGGACGGGCCGAACACGGCAATCTGCTTGGCGGTGTAGCCAAGCGCGCACATGAAGGTGATGTAGTCCTCCGTGCCGGCGTCGTACACAAGGCCCGGGTCGACGGCGCTATTAGGGTCGATGTGTCCAGCCCCGCGCGCGAACGGCGTGGACGCGGCGCCGGTGGACATGTCACCGATCATGCCACCGGAGTTGTCCACGTTGTAGGCGGTGGTCATCAGCGCAGACTTGATCGCTGCGGGGCTCCACCCCGGCCTCGCTTGCCGGAGCAGCGCCGCGATGCCGCTCACGTGCGGGCATGACATGGACGTGCCGGATATGATGTTGTACTTGACTACCCTGGTGTCGAAGTCGAGCTCCGAGGGCGAGTTGGCGCCTGTCCAAGCGGCCAGTATTTCCACACCCGGCGCGGTGACGTCCGGCTTGAAGATCTCCGGCGCGCGGAGGTTCGGCCCGCGGCTCGAGAAGGACGCCATTCTAGGGGAAGGAGGTGTCGGCCCGACCACGGTGCCGCGGAACACGATCGTTGCTGTAGGGTTGGTTTGTGCGCGAATGTACTTCTTGATCTTGTCGGCGGCGGCGAATGGGACGTCCGTGGCGGGGTGGACATGAGCGTTGGTGATGACCTGCTCGCCGTCTTCTTTGGAGCCAGGGATGATTGCTCCGGCGCCGCCGGCTAGCTTGACGGCTTGTCCTTTGGCTGCTGGGGCAATTACGCCCAATTCACAGAAAACAATCTTGCCGGCTACCTTGGCGGGTTTGAGCTTCCCCTCTTCACAAGCTCTCGAGCCGACGTCCCCTCCGTAGACGAGGGGTAGCTTGGTCGGGCCGAGCGGCTCGCCGGCGTAAAGAGTACTGCCCGTGAAGGTCTCGCCGTTGCCGAGAACGACGTCTCCTGGGAATCGGCGGTTGAGTGTGGACGCGCCGACCGTCAAGAACCACGGCGCGACGTTGACGGCGGTGGAGGCTCCGGGGCCAGAGTTTCCCGCGGAGGCGGAGACGACGATGCCCTTGCTGACGGCGCGGAACGCCCCCACGGCGCTCGTGTCGGTATAAAAGTCCTCGGCCGTTTCCCCGCCGAGCGAGACGGAGATAACGTCGACGCCGTCCGTGATGGCATCATCAAATGCGGCGAGGATGTCAGAGCCCGCGCACCCTTCGTCCCAGCACGCCTTGTAGACGGCAATGCGCGCGCCCGGGGCCATGCCGACGGCTTTTCCTTTGGCGTAGTCGAAGAAGCCGGCGTCGGCGGCAGCGGAGCCGCCGGCGGTGGAGGACGTGTGGGTGCCATGGCCGTTGGTGTCGAGCGGCGAGATGATGTCCGCGGCGAGGGCACGGCCGCGCGCAGCCTCGAGCCCCTTGTGGTAGAACTTGGCGCCGACGAGTTTGTTGTTGCAGAGCGCGGAGGCGTTGAAGGACGGACCCGAGACGCACCCACCGCGGAACTTGCTGGGTACCGGCGGCAGCGACGGGTCGGCGGCGAAGGATTTGCGTCCTTCAGGGTAGACGCCGGTGTCGATGACCCCGATGACGACGTCCGTGGCGCCGTTGGACGCCCTGAGCAGCCCGGAGGAGGGCGAGAGGCCGAGGAAGGCTGGCGTCAGGGTGGTGTGAAGCTGCCGCATCGTGTCGGGCACGACGGCGAGTACGGAGCGAGAGGACGCGAGGTGCGCGGCCTGGCGCCCGGTGAGCTGCGCCGCGAAGCCGGTGGCGGCGTGCGCGTAGGAGTAGAGCACCCTCGGCGCCGGCCTGGACAGCTCGACGGGGAGTTGGTCGCGCAAGAAGGCGCCATACGCCCGCGTGGCCAGCAGGCCGCGGCGCGGCAGCCTTGGCGCGTGCGCCGCCGCGACGTGCACGATGTAGGAGGACTGGGCCTCCGCCGTCTCGCTCTCTACCACTGTGGCTGCGGAGGCTACCACGACGCAGCCAAGCAGGACGCACAGAGCCGCTAATGGTCTGAGGAGCTCCATTGAAGCTCGCTGCGAGAGATGTGCGGTGCGGTGGCAATAGGGACGGGGAGCACGAATAAGTAGGCAGAGCGGCCGGCGATGGCCACCGCGGCACCACGCGGAGAGGGAGTGGTTGCCGATCCAAACCATTGGCGGGATCCAAGTTTTGTTAGTGTTTCCATTATCTCTGACCGAACCCTAAAAAATGTAAGTCCACACACACATTTTTTTTAACGTTTTAAGGACTTAAAACGTAGCTATCTGAACCCTAATTTTCTTTCCGGTTTAAGGAGTTAAAACGTCGCTATCTGAACCCTCAAATAGTTAACTCCTTCCAACATTTAAATTTTAAGAGTTATCCTCAAAGTTTTTCCAACTCTCTCAATTGATCACGAGAGATCAAATTTTGAAACGCTTTATCCAGAGAGAGAAGTCGTGAACAGTGTTTTTGACTGAGATCTTAGTTTTTTTTTTCATTTCTGAAGGTGGTAGACTTTCTAGCCTCCCATATCTTCCAACTGATCGCCAGCACCACAGCAGGCCAGAAACTTGCATGAAGGCCATTTGTGCTTGGTGGAGTCCATAACATTAACAGCGTGAGGTTAGCTGAAGGAAGCAGGGAGAGCAATGACCAAATGTCTACCACGGTAGGGTAGTGAACATCCATGCGTTCCGCATCTTCAAATGGAGTGTCACATAGGTCACATGAGGCATTGGTTACTATAGTCTTACGTAGTAGATTGCCTTTTGTGTTCAACATGTCACAAACAAAGCAGCAAAGCAAAAATCTTCACCTTGATCGGTACCTTGGTGGACCAAATCCAGTTAGCATCACAGTCAATATTTGTGTTGTCCATGATCGTGTCATAGGCGTGCTTGATGAAGAATGGCCGTCCATGTAAAAGTTGGCATTTAGCCATAGATAGAGGTAGGTAGATCCTGCAAAAGAGACAAAACAAGAACCAAATCCATAGAAGCAACCAAGGTAAGACGGTTTCTGAGATTAGCTTGTAATCCATTTTGTTGTATAGTACTCACTAGAACCATATCTTTAGTTGAGTGGGAGAAAAGATTTGGAAAAACTTTATTTAAAGGTTCTTTGAGGATCCATGTGTCATGCCAAAAGAAGGTGGAGGAACCTTCATTTGAGGACTGTAGGTATATTAATGAGTTCGTTTAGTTGTTTGTTTACAGTTTTTCATAGAAAACACAGGTTTGAGGGACGGAGAGTGCTAGGTTATGGAGTACCTATGGTGGAACCAATGTACCCAAGGTAGGTCTGGATGTTGAAGAAACTTGAAAGTAATTTTCTTTAGCAAGCAAATATTTTAATAGTTAAGGTTTTTGAAGCCAAGACCAATATTTTCTTGGGTTTACAAACCTCCTTCCAAGCATTTAGGCAACTACCATCAGTGCATGTAGTTTCATTGATCAAAAAAAGATTCTGCGGAACTCCTCTTTAATCACATGTGATTACAGAACCGAGAGTAGTCACAGTCGTTGGATCTACAATGGGTGGCATCTAAGAGCAAAAATTGTCGAAAGAAAAATGAAGTATAGGTATCCAGCCACTATTTTAACTCCTTATTATGAGGAAATAAAGTTTTTTTTTTGAGAAATGAACTATAGGATAAGGCTTCGATTGGCAAGAGATACACATATTCTAGCACTGCATTATTGCGATAAGTCCTAGATTCTTCTTTTTTAAAATAAAATGTTGGTTGGCTCGTTCCCTGTACGAACGCACGATGCTGCTTTAAGTCCTGCATTCTTCCTTAAAAATGTTTGTTGTCTCGTTCCGAGTACGAACGCACGATATATGCTGCCAAAAATTGAAAACGATTGCATGATGCCTCCATTTCGATTCTTGGCAAGAAAAATATGGAGCATGCCGCCCTTAAGCTGATTGTAGCACTAGTTAACCTCGCACGTCAACCGATCGACGTCTAATGAATTAGTAGAGGTTAGTTGGATGCATCTGCCACATCCTTTGGCGTATGAGTGAAGGCATCAAATTTGTCAACTTGGCTATTCTGATCTGTCGGTGTGAGTCGAGGAGCCGTAGCATTGGATGGACAGGAATCAGATCACATCAACGGATCGGGTGAAACATGTGAGTGTTTGCATCGTTAAGATGCCATGAACATGAACAGATTGCATCTGGAACACCTAATTGATATAAAACATAGAGGTTTAAGGTGGTCATTATGATTCATGGAGGTGGACATGATCACATGCTCGTTGTGGGTGAGATGGATCGGGAGGGTAGTCATCGTAACCAATCTCATGCATGGATGTCCCGATCGCCTCAGATCGCCATTGGCTCTGGTCTGGCCCGGTAGCAACAAGGCAGGTCCTTCCATCGTTGCAACACTCCCACATACCTGGCAAAACCGATGTGTGCACGATGGTTGCCTACGGTCCTGGCAAAACCAGCAGGATCATCGTCGACGGCACTCTCTGATATCCGCAAGGCACATCGTCCACGACCACATCTTCGTCATGAACATCATCGTGCATTTTTTTCCGCCTCCAACCTTGTGCGGCTTCATCATCTTCGATGATTACATCATCGACCATGACTACCTCGACCACGGCTACTACATGATCGGCTACCTCTACATTGATATCAGGCTACGTCTACAGCTACTCATCGGCAACAACTCCAGTCAACACGTCCGTCTCATCACTTGCGTCCACAACACTCCCGCTGTGACTGCGGGAGGGAATAGAGGAGAAGAAAGGGAAGACACCAGAAGGGGACGCAGTCACCGCCTTAGGTGTCGACCCATCAGCCATTAGAGACGCAGTCGATGATGGCGCGACGGAGAAGACGATAGAAGCGCAAGACTTCAAATTCAGTCGTAATCGTCCGCTTCACTCCCGTTACGACTGGGGGGAATGTTAGAGTACAAATATTTAGGAGTTAGAGATAAATAGTATTAGAGATAGAATATGTTTAAGTAACCTCGCCTTGTACTTCAAGTGTGTGCCCTACCTTGTACTCCTATATATACCCTATATGAGGATCAAATCAATACATTGAAATACCACACAATATTCAGCCGACCACAAATTTTCACACTAGACACAAACAAATCAGATCAACCGTCCTTTATATGTAGAGTTGGCGATAAGGGATCCAAATCTGAAATGGTTTTGGGTAGCCCCGATCAGGGCACGTTACTTAGGACAAGAGGGCAAGCACGTTGGTTCTATGTATGTGACGATTATGCCATGTCATTCTTGCATATGACATGCTATGTTCTTATGCCATGTCATCCATTCTTTGCCATATGCCATGTTATGTTCATTGCCATGCCATGTATATGTTTTGCCTCCCATGTCATATTCCTGTGTTGCACTTCCTTTGCTTGCTTGTCTGTAGTGTAGTGTGACAACAATGTTCTTAATCTATCTTCTTTCTTTTGCACACTCTTTAACTTGTGCACAAACCCTTGTTATCGGTAGCGTCCTTCCATCTTTCTTTCATTGATTACAATAGAATGCCTTAGGTTCATCATACTATACCATGATCATGCATTAATACAACTATAACATAAGGATCCATCGGATCCATAATTCACCTACCTATGTGTATGAGGGTTGTGGGGAGCATTGCACCCTTGCATCCCCGAGCTTCATTTAAACTTTATTATCTTATGTTCATGCCATGATACTAAGATGACATGCATCCATACTTGATCTTTCTTGCTTGATATGCTCGGTAGTGATAGATGTATCCCCATTGTCTGCTTTTCGGTGTGTGTTGCTCATGTGCTTCTTCACGGATAGTCTCCAAGATGTTTCGAGTATGCGATCGACTACACTTTGGTACCTATCTTCTCAACAGGCAAACACTATGCTTTTTCATGCTATTGTAATTAGTGGCTTGCATGCTAGTTTAGGTTAGCTTCGTTGCTTGATCCTACCACATGTTTATAGCTTCTCATAAACCTGATACAACCATCGCCGGCACCGACCGAAGCCGAGCAGGACTTTCATCTGAAGTATCGCACACCTCCGTCCCCTCCGCTAGGAATTGGGCAATGCTGTCCAAGTTGGTTCACATCGCCGCCGCCGCCGCCGCAACACCTCATCGAAGAGGCCGGAACATACAGTCCACCAGCGACCCGCACGAACGAGAGCATGCAGTCCATCTTCCACCACCTGCACGCCAGATCTCGCGACTCCACCAGCAGCACAGCCAGAGCCCCTAGACCAAGATCCACCCGATGAGCGCTAGATCTGGTAGCCGGTCCAGATCCGGCGGCAGCCTCAAGCACCAGCATCAGGTCCGATGTTGCCCGCTCAACAGCCACCACGGGGCCCGACCGCGCCACGCACCTCTCCTGGCCCGGGCAATAGCGCCACCACCAGGGCCGAGCCACGCCGCACCAGCGAGATCCACGCCAGATCCACCCAGTCGCGTAGCGCACCTCTCCTAGCCCAGCTCGTAGGGCCACCACAAGGGATGAGTCGGCCGCCGCCGCCGTGAATCGCCCACGCCGGCGAGATCCGCCAGAACGCCATCACCATGGCTGGGTGGGGTCGCAGGGGAGCAAAGAGAGGGTGGGGGCTTGTGAGCTAGGGTTTTCACTTTCCGGATCCGCCCGCGCTAGCGGCTCACAAGGGGGGGGCGTCATTGTCTCACACAGTTAATTGCCACATCTTGCTAATTGATAATTGCATCTTTATTAGAAGAAAAACTCACCCAACCACGCGCGAGCTAAAACTTGCAACAAACGAGATGAACTCCCGCATGGTAGTACCCATCCGACTATCCATCATCGGGCGATCAAATTCACATCTCTGCAACTTTGCTCGTCGGCCAAGTGATGGCGATGGGGCTGGTCACTGAGTGCTCGCCGTCGCTCCATTCGATCGATCCGAACGTGTACTTCTTGGTGACAGTTCCGATGATTTGTTGCGCAAAGGTGACCACGTACTCCTGCGTTTTTTGTGTCGCGCTGAACCGCAGGGTCTCAGGGGTCACCGTGATGCGCACGCTATCCGGGGCGATGACCTTGGCCTTGTACGTAGCCGTGGCGTCGCCGCCGACGTTGCGCACGACGCGGCGCTGTGTGACCACCGCCAGTTTGTTCGAGGTGAACACCACCGAAAAGGCCGGATAGTTGTGGTCGCCCACGGAGGAGCCCGCGCGCTTGGAACAGCTGATGGACGAGCCGAAGACGGCGACCTGCTTGGCGGTGTAGCCGAGGGCGCACAGGAAGGTAATGTAGTCCTCCGTGCCAGCGTCGTACACAAGGCCCGGGTTCACGGCACTGTTGGGGTCGATGTGCCCGGCCCCTCGCCCGAACGGCGTGGACGCGTCGCCGGTGGACATGTCACCGATCACACCGCCGGAATTGTCGACATTGTAAGCGGTGGTCATTAGCGCGGACTTGATCGCTGCGGGGCTCCACTCCGGTCTCGCCTGCCGGAGCAGCGCAGCGATGCCGCTCACGTGCGGGCATGACATGGACGTGCCAGATATGATGTTATACTTCACTCGCCTCTTGTCGCTGTCGAGCTCCGTGGGCGAGTTGGCGCCTGTCCAAGCGGCGAGGATGTCCACGCCGGGCGCGGTGACGTCCGGCTTGAAAACCTCCGGCGCACGGGAGTTTGGCCCCCGGCTCGAGAAGGCTGCCATTCTAGGGGAAGGAGGTGTCGAGCCGACGACGGTGCCGCGGAAGACGATCGTCGCGCTAGGGGAGGTTTGCGTGCGTATGTACTTCTTGATCTTCTCGGCGGCGGCAAATGACACGGCCGTGGCGGGGTGGACATGGGGGCTGGTGATGGCCTGCTCGCCGAATGCTTGTGTGCTCGCGAGGATTGCTCCGGCGCCACCGGCGAGCTTCACAGCCAGTGGTTTCGCTGCTCGGGCATTTACGCCGGAATCGCACAAAACAATCTTCCCGGCGACTTTGGTGGCGTTCAGCTTCCCCTCCTCACAAACTTTGGAGCCCACGTCCCCTCCGTAGACCAGTGGTATTTTGGTCTTGCCGAGCGGCTCGCCGGCGTAGAGAGAAGTGCCGGTGAAGGTCTCGCCGTTTCCTAGAACGACGTCGCCAGGGAATTGGCGGTTGAGGGTGGACGCGCCGACCGTCAAGAACCATGGCGCTATGTTGCATGCGGTGGAATCTCCGGGGCCGGAGTTTCCCGCGGAGGCGGAGACGAGGATGCCTTTGCTGACGGCGCGGAACGCGCCCACGGCGGTCGTATCGCTATAAAAGTCCGGGGCCATGCCGACGGCGCCGAGGGAGACCGAGAGAACGTCGACATTGTCGGCGATGGCCTCGTCAAACGCGGCGAGGATGTCAGAGCTCGCGCAGCCTTCCCAGCACGCCTTGTAGACGGCAATGCGCGCGCCGGGGGCCATGCCGACGGCTTTTCCCCTGGCGTAGTCGAAGAAGCCGGCGTCCGCGACAGCAGACCCGCCGGCGGTGGAGGAGGTGTGGGTGCCATGGCCGTTGGTGTCGAGCGGCGACTTGGCGTCATCGCCGAGCGCACCGCGCGCAGCCTCCTGACCCTTTGAGAAGAACTTGGCGCCGACGAGCTTGTTGTTGCAGAGCGCGGAGCCGTTGAAGGACGGGCCCGAGAAGCACCTGCCACGGAACTTGTTCGGCGGGGGCGGCAGCGACGGGTCGGCGGCGAAGGACGGGCGGCCTTCCGGGTACACGCCGGTGTCGATGACGCCGATGACGACGTCCGTGGCGCCGTTGGACGCCTTGAGCAGCCCGGAGTACGGCGAGAGGCCGAGGAAGGACGGCGTGAGGGTGGTGTGCAGCTCCTGCATCACGTCGGGCACGACGGTGAGCACGGAGGCCGACGACGCGAGGCGCGCGGCCTGGCGCCCCGTGAGCCGCGCCGCGAAGCCCGTGGCGGCGTGCGCGTAGGAGTACATCACCCTCGGCGCCGGGCTGGACATCTCGACCGGAATGTGGGCGCGCAAGAAGGCACCGTACGCGCGCGTGGCCAGCAGTCCGCGGCGCGGCAGCCGGGGCGCGTGCGCGGACGCGACGTGCACGATGTAGGAGGACTGGGCCTCCACCTCCACCTCCACCTCCGCGGCGCCGGCGACGGCGGCGAGCAGGACGCACAATGCCGCGAGCGCGAGCGGTCTAAGGAGGTCCATTGTCTCCGCGGCTGCAAGTGTTGCTGTGGCAGCAGGGATAGGGGGCACGTATAAGTAGGCGGCGGTCACCGCGGCAGGGAGCTGTTGCCGCCTTGCCGATCCAAGCCATTTGCCATGCCAGATCGGAGCTTTTCTTAGCGGTAGCTCGTGGGCGGGGCGTGGTGATCAACCGATCATTGTGCCGATCATATTCTAGAGCTGCATTATTGCGAGGCTCGCGTGCTGTCTCAGTCATCCTCCTACTACGTTCTTCTTTCTTTATAAATTGCTGTTGGCTTATCGCAATAATGTGGTACGAAAGCACGATGGCTCCATTTTGTTTTTAGGCGGAGAAAAGAATGGCGCAACTTGTCCTTAAACTGAGTTTACAAGTACCAGCTAAACTCCCGCGTCAACTTATGAAATGCTATTGAATTTGAAGGTTGGTTGTATGCATGTGCCGCACATTGGCGTATGACTTGAAAACTGTTCCGTGGCACTGTACTGTAGGGGCATGGATAAGATCACGGTGGGTCACTGTCTAAGAAGAAGATGAAAGCTCCGTTGTAACCGTAAGGCCTTGGTTGCAAGGGAAAAACATTTCCAAGCTATGTGTAAGATGTGGACAACAGGAAGATGAATTTCATCTTTTCTTTCTATGTCCATTTGCTCGTGCTGTCTGGTTTTCTCCACCTTGGAACATTATGGTTCACACTTTAATTAATCCTGATCCGGATTCTACTTTCACTACGGTTTTTGTCTCTTTGCTTAACTCAGGTCACTCTCAGGCTACCATTCCAAACATCTTAAATCTTCTATGGTGCATATGGAAGGACAGGAATGACGCATTATTCCGGAAGAAGAAATCCCAACCGTATCAACTTAATATTGTTGTCAATGCTCTTTCTGATTTCGCTAAACTTGCTCTGTCCACTGATGTGTTGCACCCTACCTCCTCTGGCGACAATTCGAACACTCTCACCCTTGATGCAGGCATGCCACCTCCTGGCAACACAATTTCCTCTGACTTGCTAATCTCAGGGCCTAAAATACTCTCTGATGCTGCTCACTGTTGCTCAAAAATTCGTGGTCTTGCGCCTAACCAGCAGGCCACGGGTATTGGAATCTATATTTCCTTTGTGCAGGATCTCCAGGAAGTCTCCATCTATGTGCAAGCCCCCCCGGTCCTGTCGCCTCCTCTCCTTTGGAAGCTGAAGCACAAGCTCTTCTCTTGGCTGCTCAAGTTGTTGAATGTCTTCAAATTCAGAATCCCTCCTTTCTCACAGATTGCCTCTCCTTGGCAAAAATGGCAACCTCTAGGGACATCAGAAGCAGTCAGGTTTAGTGGAAGATTAGACCAGCTTTGGTTGGCTACATTCAAGCTACCTCTTCTTCTCAAAGTTCCGTCTTCCACATAAAAAGAGACCTCAATGGTGTGGCTCACAACATTGCACACCAGAGCCTTGTCCCTCAGTTTGTTTGCTATGCCTCTTCTCATAGCCATGGCTCATGCCACTATGTTTCTAAGCTACTCTCCCTTAACCTTACCGGTTATGTAATATCGACTGTTCACTGCTTTTAAATTCAATAAAGTTGCATTTACTTTAAAAAAAAAAGCAAGGGGAAAACATCCCAGGGCTTTAATCCCACTGAAGCTTTCTTTGGTTACCAAATGCGTTGGTTCACTATTACAAAGATGCCCATAAAGGTAGGGTATGTGTGCGTTTGCGTTCATAGGGTTGAGTGTATGCTCGTGTATATAAGCATCGGCGTTCTATTGTGTTTTAAAAAAAAAGAATAAATCCCCTCCCCCCTCCCTCGAAACTGATCCGCATGGATTGATTGATCCGATTTAATTTCTCTTGCTATTTCCGTCCCTTGGTGGTGGATTATTTCCACGCCTCATGGACGATTCTTTTTTACCCCGTGGATTAAGGTGAAATTTGGTGTATTGATTGGTGGATTTCCCACGCTCGAGCTAAACCAAACAAGCCGTTGGAGAATTTACATGGCCATCAAGGATCCGCTCCTTCCACCGTGAAGAGATCAACGCGTTAGTTTGGATGACATGGGAAAGGTGAGGATACCACGTCCAGAAGATCTTGATCGAAGGAAGAGAAAGACGGACAACGGGTCGCACCATGACCAGACATGACACATTTTCCCTTGGCTGCGGTGATCTTTGGTGGAGGGGTAGCGCTCGGGGTACTCACCAGAGTAGATCTCTAGCTCTTTGCTCCGTCGCCTTCTTGGTCATGCGAGAGAGCGCTAGTCGTGGGCTCGCGTATTTTCTCCCCGATCTATTTAGGCGTGGATCTCTCACCCAGGAAAAAAGGGAAAAGGAGCGGAAAATACTCAGTGAGGAAGCAACCAAATGTCGCGGTGCTTTTTGACGGGCCAATTTTCCTCGTGGGCTCTGCGCCATGGTTTGCGATGGGTTTTTCGGGCCACCAAACTATCCCTAAAGAATCGTCAGAGCAATTCTAGCAAAATAACCATCAATATGACATACCGAAGCAAAAAAAAAGGGCTATAACATATACCCTATATTTTCTCGACTCGTAAATTTTTTTTGCGTGGAGCGCTAAAAACCACCGCGCAGCCCGTATATCTGTCGTTTTGCTGAACTGGTTTGGAGTTTCCTCTATATCAGGAAAAAGGTTGCCCCCCATGAAACTTCCTTCGCGCCACGGTGATCACAACGGCTTGGCGAGGCGACGTGCGGCCACGACGAGTTGGACGCGGCTAGGTGCGAGGTGAGTGCAGATAGGGGCGCGGACAGGTGCAGCCCGACGCCCTCTCTTTCCTCGCCTTCCTTGAGTTTTCTTCGGTGAAGATGACTAGGGACCCAATTGTGATATAAATTTTATTTACAGGCATCTCGTTGTAAATTGTTGCCTATCTGTTCTATGCGAGCGATGATTGTACTGTAAAAATGCAGAAATAATGTTTATGAAGAATGATTTCTCAATTTTACAATACACGGAGTAGCACATAAGATAAGAGTTGCTCTCGGAGCACCAACGGGCCTGCATTGCAACAGTCGCAGAGAAAGAGATGGCGCAGTGGAGTATACGTTAAGACCGATGACTGTAACCTTGAGCCTAATGACGAAGCAATCCGGATCATGCATGTGCAAGCACAGATGTGAGAGGGGTTTGCAACGTGAGGTGGCACATGGGCAAGGGGATCGCGTCACCTACTTGCACGTCCTCCTCTCCTCTGCCTCTTCATTGCTTGTTGGCTCGTTCCGCCACCCGTGCACACGTACAGTACCACGACCCCATTCTCGTCTTTGAAAACACAAGAAAAGGACGGTGGATCGTAGCGTGCACTACTAGGCTCACATGACGACTACTGATAGCGAATCCTCGAATAAGTGGATGATAATTGGGAGTGTCTAGGCCAGTGGCGGAGAACGAATTTCTTTTTCTTTTTGAGGTAGGGTGAAGTTTAAAGCATTTTCTTTAGGCAAACGCAAGTTGTACAAAACACATATGGCGAGTGCTACGCGTTTCTGCCGGCGGATTTTTCTAAAGTATCCGCCGGGTCGCGAGCCGTCCGATGTAGATGATCTAGCAGCAGCTGACGTAATAGCTCTTTGCAACAGAGACGATGTTGCAAAGCTCTTTTGCAACATAAACGATGTTGCGAAAATTTTTACTGTACAAATGAAATTGTAAAGTTTATTTTTTTGCAACACAAGCGATGTTGTGAAGCCATTTGCAACACAAACGATGTTGCGAAACTTTTTGACAATACGAACAACTTGATTCTTGTTGCAGGCATAATTTTTATTCACGATAGTCAACATCATTATTTGCAACAGAACCTTTTGTGCGAAGCCCCTTTGCAACTGAACCTTTGTTGCAAAGCATCTTTGACTAAGAATGTGACACGCGTCACACGCGGAAGGCGGCGGGACGAACGCGCAGAGATCTGCCGGGTGTAGGGAATCTTTCATTTGTAAATGTTCGATCGCGCACACACGGGACACGACGAGCCTTGCAACAGAGACTTTGTTACGATCGGTCCATTGCAACAGAGCCTCTGTTGCAAAGGACTCTGAGCATTTTTTTTCCCATTTTTTCATCGACCACCGCTACGAGCTTTGCAATAGGGTCTTTGTTGTAAAGTTTTTCATCAAATGTCATATGCGCGCATTCGGAAAGCGAGCCTTTGGAACAGATGCTCTTTTGCAATAATTCGACCATAACATGAACCTTGTTCAATCTCTAAGCAATGTTTTTTTTATTTGAACTACTTGCCCTTCTTTTGCAACAAGTCTCGCGTTGCGCTCCATTTTTTGCAACACAAAGTTTGTTGCAATACCTTCAACAGTTTTTTATACGGATAAACAAACACGTAAAAGCTAACAAATCTAATATGTGTAACACAATCACGATCGGGTGATCGGACGGCCAAGCAAACGGCAGACGCTATATTATCAGCCGGTTGAATTGAAGCTTCTTCCTAATATATGAAGCTTAACACAAGTGGTTAGGGAGAGAGAGTAGTTTTGCTTCTTATAAAATCTTAATATCTACAATGAAGAGTGCTTAGAACGAGTGCTTAGTATTATTGATTACATGCAATGGATTCATGGCACCCGTTGCCCTTTTGAAGCACCGGGGCAAGCTAATGGTGCAAATAAAACCCGGTTTTTCTCTCCAAGCACCGATGTAGGCACCTGCATTGTACAGGGTGTGTCTGAGACGCGCTGCTTGTGCTTGAGAAAAAGGAGTTAAGTTTAGCCCATCACACAACCAAATGAGACACGCACAACTTAAATAACCGCAGAACCACACCCACGTCAGATCTCCGCTATTTCACTCTCCTGCGGCCAAGTGATGGCGATGGGGCTCGTCACCTTGTGCGTGCCGTCGCTCCACTCGATCGACCCGAATGTGTGCGCCTTCTTGACACTCCCCGCTGCTTGCACCGCGAAGGTGACCTCGTACTCCAGCGTCCTCTGCGTCCTGCTGAACCGCAACTTCCGCGGCTTCACGGTGGCTCGCACGCCACCGGGATTGGCGACTGTGGCCCGGTATGTGGCGTTTAGGTTTTCGCCGACATTGTGCACGACGCGGCGCTGCGTGACGATTTCGTTGAGCGAGGCGAACACCGACACGAAGGCCGGGTCGTTGTGTTCTCCCACAGAGGTGGAATTCGGGATCGTCGAACAGTTGGTGGACGAGCCGTCTCTCGTGAAGATAGCAACCTCGTCGGCGGTGTACCCGAGCGCACATAGGAAGCTGATGTAGTCCTCCGTGCCGGCGTCGTACACGAGGCCTGGGTCAAGGGCGCGGTTGGGGTTCACGTGGCCCGCCCCGCGCGCGAACGGCGTGGACGCCTTGCCGGTGGCCATGTCTTCGATGACGTGGCCGGCGCTGTCCACGTTGTACGCGGTGGTCATCAGCGCCGACTTGATTGCGGCCGGGCTCCACCCTGGCCTCGCCTGCCGGAGCATCGCGGCAATGCCGCTCACGTGTGGGCACGACATGGACGTGCCCGATAGGACATTGTAGGGCACTCGTCTCGTGTCGCTGTCGAGGCCCGACGGTGAGCCGGCGCCGGTCCAAGCGGCTAGGATCTCCACGCCGGGAGCAGTGACGTCCGGCTTGAGGATCTCTGCTGCATGGAGGTTCGGACCTCGGCTTGAAAAGGGCGCCATTCTAGGGGACGGAGGCGTCGGACCGATGACGGTGCCGTGGAACACGATGGTCGCCACCGGCGATGCCGTCGTGTTCATGTAGGTTTTAATCCTTTTCGCAGCGGCGAACGTGACGGATGTTGCGGGGAAGGTATGGGGGTTGCCGACGACCAGCTCGCCGAACTCTTTGGTGCTCGTCAGGATTGCTCCGACGCCACCGGCGAGTTTGACCGCCTCTCCTTGCGCAGCATGCAACACCGCAGGGCCGCACCAAACGATCTTCCCGGCGATCATGCTGGCGTTCAGCTTCCCAGCTTCGCAGGTTTTCGAGCCGACGGCCCGGCCGTGCACGAGCGGTATCTCGGTTGCGCCAAGCGGGGGGCCGACGTAGAGCGAAGCGCCTGGAACGGTGTCGCCGTTGCCGAGGACTACGTCCGCCGGGAAACGGCGGTTGACGGTGGACGCGCCGACGGTTAAGAACCATGGCGCGATGTTGTTGGCGGTGGACTCGTCAGGGCCGGAGTTCCCCACGGAGGCAGAGACGACGATGCCCTTGCGGACGGCGCTGAAGGCGCCCACGGCGGTGGAGTCCGTGTGAAACGGCTGCGCCCAGCCACCGGAGCCGAACGAAGCGGAGATGACGTCCACCCCGTCGGCGATGGCCTCGTCAAACGCCGCGAGGATGTCAGAGCTCGGGCACCCGTATTTCCAGCACACTTTATAGGAGGCAATGCGCGCGCCCGGGGCCATGCCGACGGCGTTCCCTCTGGCGTAACCGTAGAAAGCCGCGTCCGGTACGGCAGAGCCGGCGGCGGTGGAGGCGGTGTGCGTGCCATGGCCGAGGGTGTCGAGCGGCGACCTGGACTCCTCCGTCTCGTTCATCGGGCCTCCGAGGCCAGCCTCGTACCCCGCGTAGAAGGCCTTGGCGCCGACGAGCTTGCCGTTGCAGTACGCCGAGGCGTTGAACGACGGAGCCGAGACGCAGGCACCGCGGAACTTGCCAGGCGGCGGCGTCAGTGACGGCCCCGCCGCGAACGCCGCGCGGTCGACGGGGTACACGCCGGTGTCGAGGACGCCGATGACGACGTCCGAGGCGCCGTTGGACGCCGGCAGCAAGCCCGACGACGCAGAGAGGCCGAGGAAGGATGGCGTCAGCGTTGTATGCAGCTGCTGCATCGCGTCGGGCACGACGGCGAGCACGGAGCGCTGGGCGGCGAGGTGTGCGGCCTGGCGCCCCGTGAGACGCGCCGCGAAGCCCGTCGCGGCGTGGGAGTAGGAGTAGAGCACCCGCGGCGCCGGGAGGGACATGTCGGCCGTCATGTGGCGGCGCAGGAACGAGGCATACGCCCGGGTGGCGCGCAGGCCACGGCGCGGCAGCGGCGGCGCGTGCGCATGAGCGACATGCACGATGTAGGCGGACAGATCATCATCCTTTTCCCTCGCCGCGGACGCCGCGGCCGTGGAAACGACGACAGCGAGCAGGACGCACAGAAGCGCGAGTGGTCTGGCTGTGACCATCATCGTTGCACCGGGAGAGATGAGTTGGACGCGGCGGCGCCCGTGCTGTGCAGTAGGATGCATGGTGTGTACGGTGGTCGGAGACGCGAATAAGTAGGCGGCCATCTCTCTCTAATTTCATACTGTATCTGTCAGGAGTTATTTTGGATCGATCATCGCGGCGGAGGGGCCAACGATCATGTGAGATGTTCATGTAGCCAACGATCAATCAATCGCGGGGGATCAACTACAGCGAAATTGGTTGATTATTGTGGGGTTATCTTGATCATCCAGCATTCATTCATGTAGCCCCCTATCCCAGCTAGACGGGTAAATAGTAACAACACGTTTTGGATTGCTCACACATAAATTTGTGCTAGAAGCAAAGTAATGAAGGAGAAGAGAAACAAATAGATAAACATAATATGTTACAATTACATAATGTTTTCTAATGCTAAATTAGTCCACAAAGATAACAAATAAAATCTCCATGTTACCACACCTTTTATACTAGTCACTATGAAAGTATTAGCATAGACACATATTATAAGTCCGAGTTACTACCCGCTATAAACAATCTTATAGACGTATCTTGAAGATATCCGTTGTAACTTGCAATACTAAGAGCATCTCCAGCCGATTTCGCCCCCCCAAGGCGATTTTCGGCGCTATTTTAGCGCCGTTTGGGGGTGCTTGGGCGGCGAAAACGGCTTGGGGGGCCGGCTATCCAGCCGCGGCCCCAAGATGCCCCCCAATTTCGGTCAATTCTAAGTAAATTTGGGCCAAATCAAGTAAATTAGACCAACTTCGAGCGATTTCATTAAAATTCGGGCATATTTTACATAAACGACGAAAAAAAAGAAAACTAGTCTACGGCTGAAACAAGAAGGCGTAGAGGGCGTCCATGGACGTCTCCTGGGCGCCTCCTCCAGCAGTGCCGCCGGCGGCGCCGTCGTCGTCGTTGCCGCCATCCTTTGGCCCCGGCTTGATGCCGGCCTGCGCGCCACAGGTCCTGCCGCCGAGTGGCCCCCTTCTCATGCGCACCCGCAGCGGCACCTCCTCCTCTTCCTCCTCGTCTGTGGCGTCCAGCACAATGAATGACAGCGGTGGAGGCGCCCACTTGCTGCGGCTGCTGCTGCCCGCGCCGCGTGACGACTTCTTCTTCGCCGCCTCGGCGCGCTTCTTCGCCTCGGCGAGGTCCCACGCCTCCTGCTGGAGGCGCATCTGCTCGACGAGGTAATCATTCCTCGCCCACGCCATCTGGGCGTCGAGCTCCTCGTCGTCGTCGGCGGCCGTCGGTGGAGGCGGAGGCGGGGCGACTTCCTTGCCCTTCTTCTTCCCAAGAATGGAGCCCATGAAGCCACGGCGCTTTGGCTGCGCCGATGGGGAGCCGATGGTGACGCCGCGGCTTAGGCAACTGGAAGGCGTCGGGGTGGGCTCCTTCTTCACCTCCAGCTTCACCGGGGTGAAGAACTGCGTCGGCGAGAATGCCGGGCCCGATGAATGGGAGCCGGTGGAGCGCGAAGGTCGCCCGCCGGAGGAGCAAGAAGAGTCGCGGTCGTCGCGCGGCAGCGTCGCCCACAGCGGCGTGGCGCGGCTGTAGGAGCGGCGGGCCGTCACCGCGGCACCGTAGCCCAGCGGTGGGTACTCGAGACGCGGCGTGTTCCCGTTCTCGATGTACAGCATCACGCACTCGAGCGTGCGGCCCTGCGCGCTCCACCACCGGAGTCGCCCGTCGCGGTTGTTGTGCCCAACCACCGGCGTCAGGCCGTTGGTGGAGGCGACGGCCTGGGCTCGCCGGGCGGCGAAGTATGCCTCCCAGGCTGGCATGTTGTTGGGCGCGTTGTCGGGGTCGGCGCGCTCTGTCGCCGTCATCGTGGCGCGGACGGCGTCCACCTCCCGGCGAAACGCGCCGGAGCCCACCAGAGGCACTGGAGGCACCGGCACCCCGCCGGCGGACAACACCCACCCGTGGGGTGGCCTGGTGTCCGGCGGGCATGGGAAGCCGCCCTGCGCGAGGAGAAGCGCCTCCATCTACGACAGGTTGCGGCTCCTGAAGCCGTTGCGGGCGAGGTTGTCGTCGGCCATGGCGATCGAGAGGAGAGCTCGAGAAGAGAAGGCGATAAAGAGAGGAGAGCTCGAGAAGAGGATGCGCGGCTAGAGCGCCCCGACGAGCCCCTTTTTATAGCGGGGGAAGAACGCGAATAGACGGCGGGACACGCGGCGGCGCGGTCGACGGACCGTTGGGTATCTCGACGCGCCGCATTGATGCTCTTTGCGCCGATTGGACTCGTTACCGGCGCCGCATTGATGCTCTCTGCGACGACTGGACTCGTCACCGGCGCCGCATTGATTCGCTGCGACGGCGGCAGGTGCGGGGAAGCCGAAGCGAGAGGATGACGACGACGCATGTTCACACGCCGACAGGTGGGTTGCGGCGTGAGGCGCGCGCAAAATCGCGCGCGCTTTCCTTCCGTTCGCGCGCTTTCCTTTTATCCGGCGTCCCCAAGCGACCCCCAGCGCGACGGGTTTGGCTTGGGATCGCCGGACTCAATTTTGGCCCAATCCGGCGCTATTTGGGCTCTTGGGGGCGTGGCTGGGCGATTTTTCTCCATCCGGCGCAAATAGCGCTGTCTTGGGGGCCTCTTGGGGGCGCGGCTGGAGATGCTCTAAAGTCCATGTTCCCGTCAACTGCATCAAAATTTAAGGTACTTGTTTGGCCTCAATATCCATTTTCTTTTGTTCCATGATTTTTTATTGGAGGATCTTGCGTTTTTCAGATACATAACCACGGACAATGTTGTCCAAATGAATAGCAATGTGGCATGTGAGACCAACTTAGTTGACTGACAATAACCGAGCTTAAGACATGGTCCTTTCAACTACCATTGAATATAAGGGGATCTTCAACGCGGTATCCCAAAGCGTTCATAATGATCTAGATCAAGCATTTTGTGATTCAACACGGCTCCTGAACGTTCGTGAACCAATTTATACATCTATTTTTCTGTAAATTGAAAGAAAAATTGGAGAAACTTTGTGAAACTTTATACTCTAGGTTCCTTGATGCATATATATTTAAAAAACATGGTTGAATTATCGGTTCCTGTATCATGTTTGCAAACGTGTCTGAACGCGATCTATGAATAAATAGTTTGTCCATTTTAGGATAGAATGCACGGTGCCTTTGCTTTCTTACTTTGTTTAAAGCATCTTGAACAATCCTATTTTCTCTAATTATTTATTGATGACCACAAGAAAACATTCAACTCCTTTATGGAGGTGAGTTGTGTCTTCCCTGATACCTTCTCTAATAATATGGGGCATGTGACATCCTGGCTTAATGGAATGCAAGACTACTCATGTCAACAAGGCGCATCTTCTTTTCCGGGACCACAGATCCAAAGAACTTCAAAGTTAAGCGTGCTTGGTTTAGAGCAATTTGAGGATGGTGACCGACCGGGAAGTTGTTCCCGGGTGCGCACGAGTGAGGACAAAGTGCGTAGGGAAGACTAGTGTTGGTCTGCGGGGACAGTCTAGATCCCGCCAAGCGTAACGGTCGAGAACCGGTGTGTGACCGGGGCGTTACAAAATGGTATCAGATCCGACCCTCGCGGTTACATGGGCGTGTGTGGGTCAGTGCGCGAACATGGGTGAGCCATGTGTCGGCACTGGACGCACAGACGTGTGCCAAGAGGGAACGTTCCTGTGGGACGACGAGGACGTCGGTTCCTTTGAGTGGGTGTGTGTGACATTCTAGCTTAGTAGGAATGAAAGACTACTCATGTCAACAAGGTGCACCTTCTTTTCCGGAAGCCAAGATCCAAAGAACTCCAAAGTTAAGCGTGCTTGGCTTGGAGCAATTTCAGGATGGGTGACCGACCAGGAAGTTGTTTCCGGGTGCGCACGAGTGAGGACAAAGTGCGCAGGCAAGACTAGTGTTGGTCTGCGGGGACATTCTAGATCCCGCAAAGCATAACGGTCGAGAACCGATGTGTGACCGGAGTGTTACAGGGCACAAACCACGTCATCGAGCCAACATTTCGCCTATCGCACCATCATTGTGATTTGCATCATCATTGTCATTGCCGCCACCACAAGGGTCAGTCCCCCATCATCATCACGCCCACCTAAAAACCATAGAAAGATTTTTAGGAGAGCCGCGAGCAATGCTATGCCTCTGGTTATAGCTCTGGAGGCAGGAAAGACCTAACAATGGTGACCCATGCCTGATGCTCAAAGCCTACCAGCAATATGAGGTTCATCGCAACCTTGGTGCACGAGACAAAGACGCTACTGCGTATCTAGCCACTAGCATGCTCTGCTCGACTGTTAAAGGTGCCCAGAATGCTATGAAGTGAGTCGTGGGATACTTTTAAAGTGATCATTTTTGTCAAAGAAGATAAAATGTTAATTTCAAAAACTCTAATCTATATTTTGGTATAATTTATTTTTGCTATTTACTATGTCCTCACCCCAACATGATGGACATCATTTATGGTATTTAAAAACAACATCTTTTTTCTTCCGCTTCAACTGCAATCCTTTTCTCCTTGATCGTCCCACGCCTTTTGTTCTCCGCTTGCATCTTTCTATTTGCGGCCGCTTGATACGTCCAAAACGTATCTATAATTTCTGCTTGCTCATGCTTCTTTTGTGTGATATTGCTATGATATTGATGAAGTTCCATACACTTTTGATCATATTTGGACTAACCTATTAACTCAGTGCACCCCAGTGCCAGTTCATGTTTTCTGTTGTTTTTCTATTTCAGGTTTCCCCCTTATTAAAAGTACCAGAAAAATTCCGGGAAAAATATAGGAAAAATCAGCGTACCGGAAGCTTCGCGAAGAGCCCAGGAGGGGCCAGAGGGGAGCCAGGGGGGCCTAGGAGGCCAGAGGGCGCGGCCAGGCCCCTGGCCGCGCCAGGGGGGCGCCTGGAGCCCCTGGCCACCCTCTGGCTGCCCCCTTTCGCATATTTGTTCCCCGTGACGAGAAACCCTCGGGAACGGAACCATTTTCGCGATCTCTCCTCTGTTCCGCCGCCGTCACGCTTCCAAGATCGGGAGCACCAGAAGACCTCTTCCCGGCACCCTGCCGAAGGGAGGAATCACCTCCGGGAGCTTCTCCACCACCATGGATGCTTCTCGGATGAACCGTGAGTAGTCCACCTTGGACCACGGGTCCATGATCAGTAGCTATGTGATGTTCTCCTCCCCTCTTTGTTCTTCATGGATTAGACCTCGTGAGCTGCCCTACATGATCGAGGCACATATGTAATCTTTTTGATGTTGCTATGCTAAGTTTGTTGGGATCCGATGGATTATGAGATTATGTTCAGATTGTGATTGAGTTATATATTTGATTCTCTTCTTTTATATTTATGTTCTTGAGTAACTCTTGCATGTTCTCCTTTGCTGTTTATTGCTTTGGCCAAGTAGTAGGTAGTGACTCCAAGAGGGAGCATTATGCATGATTGTGGGTTCATGCCCCCCGATGAGTAGCTTGAGTGACAGAAACATGAGTCTAGGGGATGTGCTATTGCCACAAGGGGGAAAACAACGGTGCTTGTACTTGCGGGTGCAAGGATTGTTTACTTTACGCAAAATGCTTTAATGCAGTTGTCCGTTGCTTTGAGTTTACACTTTGGGTGGGATTCGCAACTTAATACCAGCGATATGTTCTGGATAGATATCTCAAGGTGGATAATTAGTGGGTAGATGCAGATGGATTTCGGTCTACTTGTCTTGGCGTACCGCCCGTGCTTTTGAGCCTCTTCCTTTCTGTTTTGCATAATTAGCATTGGTTTGCGCACATAATCCCGTCAATTGCCCAGCTGTAATTTGTTTACCTCGCATGGCTATTTTATCGTCTTTTGGGAGAGAGACATCACTAGTGAACATCATGGGACCCCGGTCCATATCACCAACACTATTTACACCTTCAATTTAATTTCAGTATTTACTTTTTCGTAGCTATCACTATCTATCATTATTATCCTGTGCGTTTTATCCTTTGTAAACAACAAGGCCGGAGGAATTGACAACTCCTCTGAACTCGTTGGGAGCAAAGCTATCTGTGTGTGTGTGCAGGTCCAGGAGAAGCAAGTGGTTATCTTCAAACGGCACCTCACTTGCCGAACCACCTACTTGTTGACCTTGGAGTCCTACGGGAGACAATCTTAAAACCTCGGTGTCTTAACCGAGGGAAACTTGCCGTTACGCTACATTTCACCTTCCACTTGGGGTAACCAACGAGGGCGAGAAGTTATCTCGTGTATCAAGCAAATTTCTGGCGCCGTTGCCGGGGACTCCACTCTTCAAAACAGGGGAGTTGCACACTATCTTTTATCTTTGCTTTTTAGTCTTGTTAGTTTACCTTTCAGTTTTTGCTTTAGTGTCTTTTATCAAAAATCAAAAAAATAGTTACCTTGCTAGTAGTTATCAGTATGTTTGGCCCTTTTGCCTTTGGTGAGTCAGAAGTGCTCACCTTTAAACAAAGAGGTGGTGAAAGTCTAAAAGATGCCTGGTATAGGATTAATGATTCTCAAAAGAGAGCCACCAACAAGCAAACCACTACTATCCTTCTTAGAAATTTTTATGTTGGTATTACTTCTTGGAATATGTGTATTCTAGATACTTCTATCAATGGGAATTTCATAGAAGGCCCAGTTTGGGATGCTCTTAGTGTTATGGAAAATCTTGTTGGAAATCTCCCTGTTGATAGTTTTCAAGAGAATATTACCCTAGCTCATATTATGAAAAAACTTGAAAAGATGGAGCTAGAGATGCCATGTATTAATAAGATAAGTGAGTTGGATCGTAAGGTTCAAGGTAATTTGAATAGATTAGATAGCTCCATGCATAAAATTCTCAAAACCTTGGAGACCATCAAATCCCATGACCTGGACCCTTCTAGGATTGATAAGATTAAGGAAATTATTGACACTCTAGGAACTACTTTCTCCTCAATTAAAACCAAAAAGGTGGAAACTCCGGCAAAGAAGGAACCTAGATTCGTTTACGTTCCAAAGGCTCCTCATTCCAAAAATAATTTATCTATTGCAAAAGGGGTTGAAACTGTGAAAACTTTGGAAGAGATACCTCTCCTCAATAAGATGAATGAGACTCCAATTGATTTTCCGCCTTTTGCTTTATTTCCTAGAAGTATATTTATTAGGAGTTTATCTAAAAGACCTCTTAAGAGTGGTTTTATTATTGAAGAGTTTTTTGATGATCTTGATGATGGTTCAATTGATACAACTTGATATTTTTGCATTAAGCCTAGCTAATGGCTTTAAAGAAGCGCTTTCGGGAGGCAGCCCGCAATGAATTTAGGATTTCCTTTTTGTTTTTCATCTGTATTTAGTGGTCTTGATGATTGTTACTACTGTAGAAACATCATTGTATCTTTACTTTTCAAGCTTTGTCTCTTTTATACCCTCATACGACAAGGGAAGTGAAAGTTGTGACATGCTGTCCAGAAAACAGATTCAATCCTCGTGACTAGAAAAATCAGAGGAAAATCCCAGTTCATCTTTTTGAGCTGAATTTTTTACTCAGAGTGATCTATACAATTACGAAACTTTCATATGTTCTCAGTTTTTTTATTTGAGTTGCAGAAGTATCCCTAAAAAATTCGTTTTTACCTTCTGGTCTGTTTTTCACAGATTCTGTCCTGTTTTGCCTTTTCTTCGTTTTGCAAACCTTAAGCTTGCTTTTTCTTTGCAAAAACCTTTTGGAACTCTTGAGAACCAGTAGCTATTCAAGGTTATATTTATTTTCAGTATAGAAAAAATTATTTTATTATGGGTACTAACCTCGCTAATCAGATTATGATGAGTTTGTATGAAGGGAGTTTTCAAGTGTGCGAGGGAATATGATGAAAGAAGATTAAGAAGTGTCAAGCGTTCAAGTTTGGGGATGCCCCCATCCCCAAGAAATATTCAAGGAGTCTCAAGCGTCTAAGCTTGGGGATGCTGATGTGCGAGGTGATGATAGTGATTTCTCGCCCTTCGTTGGTAAACCCCAAATGGAAGGTGTGATGTAGCACAGAAGCAAATTTCCCTCAGTAAAGATACCAAGGTTTGTCTCCAGTAGGACTCCGGAGATGATAAGTAGGTGTCAGTAGCGCAACTGAGGCGGACCTGCACACAGACACAAATAACTTTGTTCCCAACGAAGTTCAGAGAGGTTGTCAATCTCTCCGGTCTTGTTGTTCACAAAGGATCAAACACAAGGGATAATGATAGCAACTGAAAGTAAAAGCAGAAAAGTAAATGAGCGTGGAAACAGGGATGAGAATATGGACCGGGATACGTGATGTTCACTAGTTATGTCTCTCTCCCAAAAGACGATAAAACTGCTATGCGAGGTGAACAAATTACAGAAGGGCAATTGACAGGATTATGAACGCACCGCAATGCTAACTATGCTACAAAAGAAAGGAAGAGGCTCAAAAGCATGGGCAGAACGCCAAAATAAGTAGACCGAAATCCAACTGCATCTACTACTAATCATCCACCTTGAGATATCTATCCAGAACATCTTGCTGATATTAAGTTGCGAGCCCCACCCAAAGTGCAAACCCAAAGCAACAGAAAACTGCATTAAAAAGCACTTTGCGTAAAGTAAACAATCCTTGCAACCGCGGTTACAAGCACCGTTGTTTTCCCCCTTGTGGCAACAACACATCCCCTAGACTCATGTTTCTGTCACTCAAGCGTGTCATCAGGGGGCATGAACCCACAATCGAGCATAACGTTCCCTCTTGGGGTTACTACCTACTACTTGGCCAAAGCAATAAACAACAACGGAGAACATGCAAGAATTACTTAAGAACAAAAATATAAGAGATAAGAACCAAATATATTACTCAATCACAATCTGAACATAATCTCATAATCCATCAGATCCCATCAAACTCAGCATAGCAACAGCAGAAAGATTAAAAAAGTGCCTCGATCATGTAGGGCAGCTCACGAGGTCTAAACCATGAAGAACAAAGAGGGGAGGAGAACATCACATAGCTACTGATCACGGACCCATGGTCCAAAGGAAACTACTCACGAGACATCCGGGAAGCATCCATGGTGGAGAGGAGACTCCCGGAGGTCGGCCCTCCCTCCGGCAGGGTGCCGGGAAGAGGTCTGTTGGTGCTCCCGATCTCGAAAGCGCGGCGGCGGCGGAAACAGAGGCAAGATCTCGAAAAAAGGGTTCTGTCCTCGAGGGTTTCTCGCCACGGAGAATATATAGGCGAAGGGCGGCAGCCAGGGGGGCCACCAGGGGTCTAGGCGCCCCCCTGGCGCGGCCAACCCCTGGGGCGCGCCACCAGGGCGCCTAGGCCCCTGGTGGTGGCCCTCTGGCCACACTCAGATTCTTTCGGAAGGTTCCTCTGCGCTGATTTTTTATCTGATTTTTCCCGAATTTTTGGAGCACTTTTTATATGGGGGAAAACTGAAATAGAAAAACAACAGAAAACAGGAACTGGCACTGTGGTGCACTGAGTTAATAGGTTAGTCCAAATATGATCAAAAGTGTATGAAAGTGTATCTAGATCATAGCAATATCACACAAAACATGCATGGAGCAAGCAGAAATTATAGATACGTTTTGGACGTATCAACATCCCCAAGCTTAATTCCTGCTCGTCCTCGAGTAGGTAAATGATAATGGCATAATTTCTGTGGTGACATGCTAGCAACCATATAAGAACTTTGAAAAGTAAAGCAATCAAGGTTAGAGATTCAATTCAAGTCATAACATGCAAGAGTCTATATTAGCATTGAAACAAGTAACAAAATAACATTAGGTGCAAGAGCTCTCGCTGTCCGTGACTCGAATGTCTCCAAATGGTGTTTGCGTGCAAGAAGGGGGATAGGGAATACGAGAACAATATTTATTTGTTGAGAACTCAATCTACTAAAGTTTCACACTTGGTCTTTTTCTGGAATCTTATCTTGACTCGTCCCCAGACCACTAGCCAGGTACAAGTCAATTTGATCCACTCCTTTTTCAATATTTTGAGCACTCATGCAATGCATGAGCGTAAGCACGAGAGTTGACACCTAGGATGGCAAAGAGAGGAGTACGGAGGAGGAAGACAAAAAAGGATAATAAAGGCTCACATCAATGAGGACAATCATAGGCAAGAGATGCCAAATGATAGATATGATGTGAGGAGTAGGGATTGCCATGCAACGGATGCACATACGAGCTAAGAAGCTCTCCAATGGAACTAGTGGGGGTGCATCTAACTTGCTCGCTCATGAAGACCTAGAGCTCTTTTGAGGAGGCTCATCCTTGGAATATGCAAGCCAAGTTCTATAGTGTGAAGGTCCCCACATAGCTATATGCATAATGATCATCTCTATGGAGTACAAGGATATAAAGGGAGTACTAGTGTGGATCTCTCAAAAGGATAATAGTGTTGCCCCTTTCTCTCTTTTTATTTCTTTTTTCTCTTTTTTCTCTTTTTTTGTATTTTTTGTGGCCTCAATGGCTCTTTCTATTTAACTATCATTTGTCCTCTTTGGGATCTTTTATTATGTCCACTTTGGGATCTTTTCCTCACTTAAGGGCAACACTCTATTTTACAAGAAGGTAAAGGAGATCTTTCACACTTTACAAGGTACTCAAAATCATAAATAAGATGTAACTATCATGATGTATGCAATGTATGTCGCTGCCAGTGTAGCAGGAACATATATGACATGAAGATCAAGTCATGAAGAGGTGGATGTTGCATGGCAATATATCTTGGAAAGGCTATGGAAATGCTTGATAGGTAGGTATGGTGGCTGTTTTGAGGAAGGATATAAGGAGGTTTATGATGACAGAGCGTATCATGCCAAGGGTTTGGATGTACCGGCGAAGGTGGACACCGACTCTCGGAGTGAGAAGAAGGCAATGCACGGCACGGGAGAGGCTAGCAAAATATAGGAAGGTGGAAGTGTCAATTTTCAATACTTACATTAGTCCGAAGAACTCATGCGCTTATTATCGGTAACTCCCAATCTAATAAGGAGGTTCACAAAGAGACAAGTACCCCGAGGAGGAGTGTATGGGGGTTTGGTTATCCTTGCGCATCCTCGACTCATGGTACGTGAGTGTACTCTAATATTCGATCCCTCCAAAGATTAGTGATCTATCTAGTAGCTAGAGTTCTCAACTAGTTTTGTAGGTTTTGAAAATACACACGGATTGCCCAAAATACGACAGCTATCACTAATAGGCTAAAGCTCTTGACACCAAAAGTTCAGACATTACTCACATCAATACCTCAAAACTATTGCAAGTTACTACTAGAATTAAATAGCAACCTCAATTACCTACTTTCAAGACAAGACACAACTCAGTGCAACAACCAACTCTCTTTAACAAGATAAACATGAAAACTAAAAAGAGTTCCAGCAACAAACTAAACAAAAGCCAAGGCTCTTGCTAAAGACAAACTAAGACTAAAACTAAACATGGCAGCAGCTACGAAAAGATAAAGAACACACAACAGAGAAAGATGGGCATGAAAAATTCTATGATGTGTTCTAGATTTTGAAAGTGGAGCGTGTTTCTCTCCCACACAAAGTAAGATGGGGTCTAACTTGTTATGACCAGGAAGCAAAACTAAAGAAAAATAAAAAATAAAACTTAAGAGCGAGACGCTCCAAGCATAGCACATAACGCATGAAGTGATAAAAATATAGTGAGACGAAGGACGAACTGATGATTGTTGATGGAGAAGGGGATGCACTAGGCATCCCCAAGCTTAGACGCTTGAGTCTCCTTGAATATTTATTGGGGATGCATGGGGCATCCCCAAGCTTGAGCGCTTGACACTCCTGGATCTTCTTTCATCATCTTCCATCGCACACTTGAAAACTCCCTTCATACATAACTCATCATAAGCTGATTAGAGAGGTTAGTACCCTTAATAAAATAATTTTTCCCCACTGGATATAAAGATATTCTTGAAGAGCTACTGTTTCTCAAGAGTGCCAAAAAGTTTTTGCAAAGAAAACGCAAGCTTAAGGTTTGCAAAAGTGAAGAGAGGCAAAAAGTGGCAGAATCTGTGAAAAACAGAACAGCAGGTAGTAGAGAATTTGTTCGGGACACTTCTGCAACTCAAATCAAAAAAACTCAGAACATACGAAAGTTTCACAATTGTATAGATCACGCTGTCAAAAAAAATCAGATCAAAAAGATGATCTGGTGATTTTATTCGAATTTTTCTGTCAAGGGACAGAATCTGTTTTCTGGACATCATGTCACAACTTTTGCTTCCCTTATCATAAGAGGCTATAACTTGGCACAAAGATGAAAAATAAAGATACAATGATGTTGCTATAGTAGTAACAAACATCAAGACACAACAAAAGCAAAAATAAACCTAATTCGTTGCGGGCTGCCTCCCGAAAGCGCTTTCTTTTATGCCTTTAAGCTAGGCATGATGCAAAAGAAGAATCAAAGGTCTCCAAGATCAGAATCATAAAAACCTTCAAATTGATTTTCAATAAGCTCATTCTTCTTCTTCCTAGGAAAGAGGTACTTACCTTTTGCCATACCGCGTAAGCGTATGTGCCCGTTACCAATATCAATGAAGCCTTTCATAGCACGGAGGAAGTCTCTTCCGAGCACAATGTTACTTTGGTTTGGCTCCATGATGAAGAAATCCATTGGTGCAGTCCTATGAAGGAATGCAACTTGGACTTCTTTTACTTTTCCTTTAATCTCTGAAATATCTCCATTAGAATGTTCATGATAAGATGATAATTTATCCATATCTAGCTTCAAAGAGTCATAAACTATTTTTGGCATAGTAGAAACTGTGGATCCAATATCACAAAGAACAAGGAAGCCTTGGTTAGAGATGCTAATCCTAACAAAGGGCTCCCAATCATCATCTATCTCCAACATTTCTTTCTTGTTGGACTTAAGTTCCTCTACTTTCCTCAAGTCTAGAGCATCCAATCTTTTTTCAATAGTGGCAAGTCTATCTATGACAGTATCAATACTACGATCATAAACAAAATAACTAGATAGACTATGCAAAATATCAAGAGCCCTAACTTCATCACACTCTAGGAAATCTCCTTCAGCTATAATATCAAGAGAGTGTTTACACCACTTAAAAAGACCATGGTAAAAATTTCTAAGCACCATTTTTATAGGTATCCAAGGCATAATTATTTTATGTGCTTCAGAGATTCTGTCCCATGCCTTCTTCATATTTTCTCCATCTCTTTGACGGAAATCGAGAACTTCCGATTCCCGCAAAGCACCTAGCCCTAACATGTTCATCTAAACAAGGAGGACTACTAACAGCAAGATAAACAATATTTTTTTTGTGATTTTTTATATAAGACACAAAGATAAAAACTGAAAGGTAAAGGGTAGTGTGCAACTCCCCTATCTTAGCACTCGGAGTCCCCGGCAACGGCGCCTGAAATTTCGCTTGATGTGCGAGGTGATGATAGTGATTTCTCGCCCTTCGTTGGTAAACCCCAAGTGGAAGGTGTGATGTAGCACAGAAGCAAATTTCCCTCAGTAAAGATACCAATGTTTGTCTCAAGTAGAACTCCGGAGATGATAAGTAGGTGTCAGCGGCGCAACTGACGCGGACCTGCACACAGACACAAATAACTTTGTTCCCAACGAAGTTCAGAGAGGTTGTCAATCTCTCCGGTCTTGTTGTTCACAAAGGATCAAACACAAGGGATCATGATAGCAACTGAAAGTAAAATCAGAAAAGTAAATGAGCGTGGAAACAGTGATAAGGATATGGACCGGGATACGTGATGTTCACTAGTGATGTCTCTCTCCCAAAAGACGATAAAACTGCTATGCGAGGTGAACAAATTACAGAAGGGAAATTGACAGGATTATGAACGCACCGCAATGCTAACTATGCTACAAAAGAAAGGAAGAGGCTCAAAAGCATGGGCAGAACGCCAAAATAAGTAGACCGAAATCCAACTGCATCTACTACTAATCATCCACCTTGAGATATCTATCCAGAACATCTCGCTGGTATTAAGTTGCGAGCCCCACCCAAAGTGTAAACCCAAAGCAACAGACAACTGCATTAAAAACACTTTGCGTAAAGTAAACAATCCTTGCAACCGCGGTTACAAGCACCGCTGTTTTCCCCCTTGTGGCAGCAGCACATCCCCTAGACTCATGTTTCTGTCACTCAAGCGTGTCATCAGGGGGCATGAACCCACAATCGAGCATAACGTTCCCTCTTGGGGTTACTACCTACTACTTGGCCAAAGCAATAAACAGCAACGGAGAACATGCAAGAATTACTTAAGAACAAAAATATAAGAGATAAGAACCAAATATATTACTCAATCACAATCTGAACATAATCTCATAATCCATCAGATCCCATCAAACTCAGCATAGCAACAGCAGAAAGATTACAAAAGTGCCTCGATCATGTAGGGCAACTCATGAGGTCTAAACCATGAAGAACAAAGAGGGGAGGAGAACATCACATAGCTACTGATCACGGACCCATGGTCCAAAGGAAACTACTCACGAGACATCCGGGAAGCATCCATGGTGGAGAGGAGACTCCCGGAGGTCGGCCCTCCCTCCGGCAGGGTGCCGGGAAGAGGTCTGTTGGTGCTCCCGATCTCGGAAGCGCGGCAGCAGCGGAACAGAGGCGAGATTGCGAAAAAGGGGTTCTGTCCTCGAGGGTTTCTCGTCACGGAGAATATATAGGCGAAGGGGGGCAGCCAGGGGGGCCACCAAGGGTCTAGGCGCCCCCCTGGCGCGGCCAGCCCCTGGGGCGCGCCACCAGGGCGCCTGGGCCCCTGGTGGTGGCCCTCTGGCCCCACTCAGGTTCTTCCGGAAGGTTCCTCTGCGCTGATTTTTTATCTGATTTTTCCCGAATTTTTGGAGCACTTTTTATATGGGGGGAAACTGAAATAGAAAAACAGCAGAAAACAGGAACTGACACTGTGGTGCACTGAGTTAATAGGTTAGTCCAAATATGATCAAAAGTGTATGAAAGTGTATCTAGATCATAGCAATATCACACAAAACATGCATGGAGCAAGCAGAAATTATAGATACGTTTTGGACGTATCAGATGCCCCCGTGCATCCCCTTCTCCATCGAAAATTATCAGTTCGTCTCTCGTTTCACTATATTTTTATCGCTTCATGCGTTATGTGCTATTCTTGGAGCGTCTCGCTCTTAGGTTTTGTTTTTAGTTTTCTTTAGCTTTGCTTTCTATTCATAACAAGTTAGAACCCAGCTTTCTTTGTGTGGGAGAGAAACACGCTCCACTTCCAAAATTTTGAACACAACATAGGACTTTTTCCTGCTTATCTTAGTTGTGTTTGTTCTTTATCTTTCCGTAGCTGCTGTCATGCTTTGCTCTTAGCTTTCATGTTTATATTTTAAAAGATCTTTTGTTTAGTTTGTTGCTGGAACTCTCTTGATTTTCATGTTTATCTTGTTTAGAGAGTTTGCCTGTTGCACTGAGTTTTGTGTCTTGATTTGAAGTAGGTAATTGAGGTTGCTATTCTTTTTGTAGTAGTAACTTGCAAAAGTTTTGAGGTGTTGTCTTGAGTAATGTTTGGACTTTTGGTGTCAAGAGCTTTAGCCTACTAGTGATAGATGTCTTATTTTGGGCAATCCGTGTTTATTTTCAAAAACCCACAAATTAGTTGAGAACTTTAGCTACTAGTTGGATCAATACTATTCTGAGGGGTCGAATATTAGAGTACACTCACGTACCATGAGTCGAGGATGCGCAAGGATAACCAAACCCCCATACACTCCTCCTCGGGGTACTTGTCTGTTTGTGAACCTCCTTATTAGATTGAGAGTTTCCGATAATAAGTGCATGAGTTCTTCGGACTAATGTGAGTATTCGAAAGTTGACACTTTCACCTTCCCATATTTTTCTAGCCTCTCATGTGTCGTGCATTGCTTTCTTCTCACTCTGAGAGTTAGTGTCCACCTTCGCCGGTACATCCAAACCCTTGGCACGATACGCTCTGTCATCATAAGCCTCCTTATATCCTTCCTCAAAATAGCCACCATACCTACCTATCAAGGCATTTCCATGGCCTTTCCGAGATACATTGACATGCAACATCCATCTTCTCATGACTTGATCTTCATGTCATACATGCTACTTGCTTGATCGATGAGTCGCATGCTAGTTGGGCCTTGCCCTAATCATTGCTACATGACGCGCTAGTATCATTGCATATCCTGCTACACTGGCAGAGGCATACATTTGCATACATCATGATAGTTACATTTTCTTTATGATTTGAGTACTTTGTAAAGTGTGAAAGATATTCTATACTTTTTTAATATATAGAGTGTTGCCACTAAAGTGAGGAAAAGATCCCAAAGTGGACAAAATTAAAAGATCCCAAAGTGGACAAATTAAAAGATCCCAAAGAGGACAAATGAGAGTTAAATAGAAAGAGCCATTGAGGCCACCAAAAAATACAAAAAATATAAAAAAAAAGAAAAAAAAAGAAGAAGAAATAAAAAGAGAGAAGGGGGCACACTACTATTCTTTTTTTAGAAGATCCACACTCGTACTCCATCTTATATCTTGTACTCCATAGAGATTATCATTCATGCATATAACTATGTGGGGACCTTCACACTATAGAACTTGGTTTGTATATTCCAATGATGAGCCTCCTCAAATGAGCTCTAGGTATTCTTGAGCAAGCAAGTTGGATGCACCCCCACTAGTTCCATTGGAGAGCTTTTAGCTCATATGTGCATCCGTTGCATGGCAATCCCTACTCCTCACATCATATCTATCATTTGGATTTCTCTCGCCTATGATTGTCCTCATTGATGTGAGCCTTTCACACCTTTTTTGTATTCCTCCTTCACCTTATTCTCTCTTTGCCATCCTAAGTGTCAAATTTCTTGCTTACGCTCATCCATTGCATGAGTGCTCAAAATATCGAAAAGGGGTGGATCATTTTGACTTGTACCTGGCTAGTGTCTGGGGATGAGTTAAGATAAGATTCCAAAGAAGACCAAGTGTGACACTTTAGTAGATTGAGTTCTCAACAATAAAAATACTTTTTCTCGTATATCCCTATCCCCTTTTTTGCTCGCAAACACCATTTGGAGACATTCGAGTCACGGACAGCGAGAGCTCTTGCACCTTTATGTTCTTATGTTGCTTATTTCAATACTAGATATAGACTCTTGCCTGTTATGACTTGAATTGAATTGCATGCTTTGATTACTTTACTTACAAAGTTCTTATATGGTTGTTAGCATGTCACCGCAGAAATTATGCTTGTTATCATTTACCTACTCGAGGACGAGCAAGAATTAAGCTTGGAGATGTTGATACGTCCGAAACGTATCTATAATTTATGCTTGCTCCATGCCTCTTTTGTGTGATATTGCTATGATATTGATGAATTTCCATACACTTTTGATCGTATTTGGACTAACCTATTAACTCAGTGCACCCCAGTGCCAGTTCCTGTTTTCTGTTGTTTTTCTATTTCAGGTTTCCCCCTTATTAAAAGTACCAGAAAAATTCCGGGAAAAATATAGGAAAAATCAGCGTACCGGAAGCTTCGAGAAAAGCTCGAGAGGGGCCAGAGGGGATCTAGGGGGCCCAGGCGGCCAGAGGGTGCGGCCAGGCCCCTGGCCGCGCCAGGGGGGCGCCTGGAGCCCCTGGCCCACCTCTGGCTGCCCCTTTCGCCTATTTATTTCCCGTGACGAGAAACCCTCGGGGACAGAACCCTTTTTCGTGATCTCTCCTCTGTTCCGCCGCCGCCGCGCTTCCAAGTAGTAGGTAGTGACTCCAAGAGGGAGCGTTATGCATGATTGTGGGTTCATGCCCCCCGATGACAAGCTTGAGTGACAGAAACATGAGTCTAGGGGATGAGCTATTGCCACAAGGGGGAAAACAACGGTGCTTGTACTTGCGGGTGCAAGGATTGTTTACTTTACGCAAAGTTCTTTAATGCAGTTGTCCGTTGCTTTGAGTTTACACTTTGGGTGGGATTCGCAACTTAATACCAGCGAGATGTTCTGGATAGATATCTTAAGGTGGATAATTAGTGGGTAGATGCAGATGGATTACGGTCTACTTGTCTTGGCGTACCGCCCGTGCTTTTGAGCCTCTTCCTTTCTGTTTTTCATAATTAGCATTGGTTTGCGCACATAATCCTGTCAATTGCCCAACTGTAATTTGTTTACCTCGCATGGCTATTTTATCGTCTTTTGGGAGAGAGACATCACTAGTGAACATCATGGGACCCCGGTCCATATCACCAACACTATTTACACCTTCAATTTACTTTCAGTATTTACTTTTTCGTAGCTATCACTATCTATCATTATTATCCTGTGCGTTTTATCCTTTGTAAACAACAAGGCCGGAGGAATTGACAACTCCTCTGAACTCGTTGGGAGCAAAGCTATCTGTGTGTGTGCAGGTCCAGGAGAAGCAAGTGATTATCTTCAAACGACGCCTCACTTGCCGAACCACCTACTTGTTGACCTTGGAGTCCTACGGGAGACAATCTTAAAACCTCGGTGTCTTCACCGAGGTAAACTTGCCGTTACGCTACATCTCACCATCCACTTGGGGTAACCAACGAGGGCGAGAAGTTATCTCGTGTATCACTTTTTCATTCCACTTCTTCTCCTCTTTGTCCTTCATCTCATAGAAATCATTCATCTTCTCCTCCTTTTGTTAGGTCGCCAGTGCCCTCTTCACCTCCACCATTGCAATCAAATATTTTTATGCTCCAACACAAATGTTCTTCTTGGCTTGTTTTGCATACTTCCCATCACCTAGGAGAATCTGAGAAGTGTTGGAGCTCTCTACCAAGTCATCATCAACATTGGTGTTGAGTCTTTGCCTCTTTGTGTGGTTTGAAAATTTCTTCTTAACCACTTCTCATGTCCATAAAGCTTTGAGTAGCAATGATGCAAAGTAAATAGTTTGAAATCACTTCTCTTGTTCATATTAATGTAAAGAGCTTGCATGCATTTCGCATACTCATTGATTGGCACTCCAGTTGGCGATTGGAGGTTGATTTTCTTAACACAGCTGATCCACTGGTTAGATTGGTCTTGGATCAAACTAAAATGATAGTTGAGGGATCTGATTATGCAGTTAGAGGGAATGGTTACATTGTTAGTGTAGTATTCCTTGATCCTTTCCCAGAATATCCCCTTTGTTTGGTCAACATCGACCGTGGGGTCGAGAGAGATGTTGACCCAAGATTCACACAAAGTTTTGTCCTCCTCGGTCTTGTAGTTACCCGGCATACTTACTTCTTGATTAATTGACTCTTGTCTACCTCCTAGACCACCTCGGGTTCTCTCATTTGGGTATATGACATTGACATTGCAAGGTCATTGGTGTGGCTTTCATTCAGTTCATCCATGAAAGCGGAGACATCATCGTTCAATTGCTCAATGCAAAATTAAAGGAAGAACCTAGTGATCAATATAAAATCATGCATTACTTTGCGAAGAAATTTCAAACAAAAAACAAAATGGAAAGATTTTTGTTACCTTATGGGCATTTCCTTGAGCATGTCATTGTCACTCATGTGATCGGTTGGATCCACCTTGTTGATGGTCGTCAGAAGTGAAAGGGGTAGCAACACAGCTGCGGGAGTCCGTGTAGTACTTGTCGGCACTGCAACACGTCGAGGGGAGAGTGTCGAGGTGGCTGATACGTCCAAAACGTATCTATAATTTCTGCTTGCTCCATGCATGTTTTGTGTGATATTGCTATGATTTAGATACACTTTCATACACTTTTGATCATATTTGGACTAACCTATTAACTCAGTGCACCACAGTGTCAGTTCCCGTTTTCTGCTGTTTTTCTATTTCAGTTTTCCCCCATATAAAAAGTGCTCCAAAAATCGGGAAAAATCAGATAAAAAATCAGCGCAGAAGAACCTTCCGGAAGAACCTGAGTGGGGCCAGAGGGCCACCACCAGGGGCCCAGACGCCCTGGTGGAGCGCCCTAGGGGCTGGTCGCGCCAGGGGGGCGCCTGGACCCCTGGTGGCCCCCTGGCTGCCCCCTTCGCCTATATATTCTCCGTGACGAGAAACCCTCGGGGAGAGAACCCTTTTTCGCGATCTCCCTCTGTTTCTCCGCCGCCGCGCTTCCGAGATCGGGAGCACCAGCAGACCTCTTCCCGGCACCCTGCCGGAGGGAGAGCCGACCTCCGGGAGTCTCCTCTCCACCATGGATGCTTCCCAGATGTATCGTGAGTAGTTTCCTTTGGACCATGGGTCCGTGATCATTAGCTATGTGATGTTCTCCTCCCCTCTTTGTTCTTCATGGTTTAGACCTCGTGAGCTGCCCTACATGATCGAGGCACTTTTGTAATCTTTCTGTTGTTGCTATGCTGAGTTTGATGGGATCTGATGGATTATGAGATTATGTTCAGATTGTGATTGAGTAATATATTTGGTTCTTATCTCTTATATTTTTGTTCTTAAGTAATTCTTGCATGTTCTCCGTTGCTATTTATTGCTTTGGCCAACTAGTAGGTAGTAACCCAAAGAGGGAACGTTATGCTCGATTGTGGGTTCATGCCCCCTGATGACACGCTTGAGTGACAGAAACATGAGTCTAGGGGATGTGTTGTTGCCACAAGGGGGAAAACAACGGTGCTTGTAACCGCGGTTACAAGGATTGTTTACTTTTCGCAAAGTGCTTTTTAATGCAGTTGTCTGTTGCTTTGGGTTTACACTTTGGGTGGGGCTCGCAACTTAATACCAGCGAGATGTTCTGGATAGATATCTCAAGGTGGATGATTAGTAGTAGATGCAGTTGGATTTCGGTCTACTTATTTTGGCGTTCTGCCCATGCTTTTGAGCCTCTTACTTTCTTTTGTAGCATAGTTAGCATTGCGGTGCGTTCATAATCCTGTCAATTTCCCTTCTGTAATTTGTTCACCTCGCATAGCAGTTTTATCGTCTTTTGGGAGAGAGACATCACTAGTGAACATCACGTATCCCGGTCCATATCTTCATCACTGTTTCCACGCTCATTTACTTTTCTGCTTTTACTTTCAGTTGCTATCATTATTCCTTGTGTTTATTCCTTTGTGAACAACAAGACCGGAGAGATTGACAACCTCTCTGAACTTCATTGGGAACAAAGTTATTTGTGTCTGTGTGCAGGTCCGCGTCAGTTGCGCCGCTGACACCTACTTATCATCTCCGGAGTCCTACTGGAGACAAACCTTGGTATCTTTACTGAGGGAAATTTGCTGATGTGCTACATCACACCTTCCACTTGGGGTTTACCAACGAAGGGCGAGAAATCACTATCATCACCTCGCGCATCAGTGGCACAACATTCTTTCTGCGTTTTCGCCTCCATCGTGTTATTCTTCTCCTTGGCCGACATCCAACGGTCCCTTTTGTTGATCGACTTGGGCAAGGGAGATACACTCATTACGGAGGAGTGACATTCGATAGTCGTTGGTGATGATGTGCTGCCGATGATGTTCCTCCCTTTCCGACACCACTTATGTGGTAGCGTCATTGAATTCTTGTTTGGCGGCGATTTTATGAAGATGGCGATGGTGTCCAGTGGTGTAACGGGCGACGACCTTTTCATTTTTCCGATCATTAGGGGAGCGACGGTCGATGGCGGGGACAGGGCCAACGTCACTGGGATGGGAAGGAAGGCTATGGTCAAGCGGGAGGCAACGCGACTTTTCGCTCAGACCGCCCGCAGCTTAACTAAAATTGAACGATTGAGAGGGATTTTTTTTCATAAAGTCATATATAGGGGGGGGAATGTGATATAAGGGGTCTGGTAGCTTTCCCTTAATTCCTTCAACGAAACTTTTCACCTTAAATATAAGCCCAAGGAGATCTCCTACATATGGTATTCATAGCTTAGGTTTTTGGCCGCTCACCATCTTGGCTTCGGCAAGGGCGATAAAGATGTTTTAAAGCCTTCCTAACGCACATTCGTCTCCATGGTCGTTGATGGATCAGGGTGCTAATCTATTCATGCAAGGATGTGGTGTGACAGTTGCAACATTTTTGTGATGAACTTGTGTCCTCGAACTTCATCGCTACAATAATGTTCACTTTAGCATCAAAGCGGGGTGCAATAGGTTGTTCAGGAGCATGTGTTGACAATGATCCACATCGGTGGCAGTTGGAAGATGATGATTTTTTTTATTAAAAGTTTCCTTCTTCGACATCGTCACGCGAGGGCGCTAGATCTTAAGTGTTTGGGCGTGTCAAAGATGTTTCCCCGACCAACCAAATTCCTTAAACAACAATGCCTTTTTTTTAGGAGTTATTGCGAAGGTTCAAAAAGCTACTTGTAATTGACAAAATCGGATCGAGCTCAAACGAAAAGGTGATATGTCCTCATTTCCCTTGTGTGATTGTTGTGGTGCCGTTGAAGGTAGGTGACACGTGATACGTCCCAAACGTATCTATAATTTCTGCTTGCTCCATGCATGTTTTGTGTGACTTTGCCATGTTTTGCTTGAACTTTCATACAATTTTGATCATATTTGGACTAATTTATTAACCCAGTGCACCCAGCTGCAAGTTGTTGTTTTCTTCTGTTTTTGTATTTCAGGTTTTCCGGCCATTAAAAGTGCTCCAAAAAATCCGGAAAAATCAGATAAAAATCAGCCACCCGGAAGCTTCCGGAATCACCAAGGTAGCGGAGGGGGGCCACCACAGGGACTCCAAAAGGGTCCCTGGAGCGGCCCCACCCAAGGCCGCGCCAGGGGGCCTCCTGGCTCCCTGTGGGTCCCCTCGACACCCCCCTCTGCCTATATTTAGCCCTCGGGGTGGAAACCCCTAATATCGATCTCTTTTCCGCGAACTCGCCTCTGTACCGCTGCTGCCGTTTCTAGATGAGGGCTGCCTGGAGAAGCTACCCCGGCACCCTACCGGGAGGAGGAACCCCCTCCGGGAGACCATCCATAGCCATGGACGCCTCCCGGATGTACCGTGAGTAGTTCCCCTTGGGCCATGGGTCCGTGACCAGTAGCTATGTGAAGTACCTCTCCCCTCTTTATGCTTCCACTTTCGAGACCTCGTGAGCTGCCTCACATGATCGAGGCACTTCTGTAATTTCTGTTGTTGCAATGTTGAGTTTGCTGGGATCTGATGGATTATGAGACTATGTTCAGATTGTGATGAGTAATATATTTGGTTCTTCTCTTTTATATTTTGTTCTTGAGTAAATTCTTGCATGTTCTCCGTTGCTGTATTTTACTTTGGCCAAGTGATTTGTTACAACTCCAAGAGGGAGCGTTATGCTTGATTGTGGGTTCAGCCCCTTGATGTCCAACTTGAGTGACAAAAACATGAGACTAGGGGATGTGTTGTTGCCACCAGGGATAAAACAACGGTGCTTGTACCCGCGGGTGCAAGGATTGTTTACTTTACGCAAAGTTCTTTTAATGCAGTTGTCTGTTGCTTTGAGTTTACACTTTGGGTGGGATTCGCAACTTAATACCAGCGAGATGTTCTGGATAGATATCTCAAGGTGGATGATTCGTAGTAGATGCAGTTGGATTTCGGTCTACTTACCTTGGCGTACTGCCCATTGCTTTTGAGCCCTTCCTTTCTTTGCAGCATAGTTAGCATTGTGGTGCCTTCATAATTCTGTCAATTGCCCAGCTGTGATTTGTTTACCTCGCTAGCACTTTTATCGTCTTTTGGGAGAGAGACATCACTAGTGAAAATCACGGGACCCCGGTCCATCTTCACATCACTGTTTACACCCTTAGTTTACTTTCAGTCTTTACTTTCAGTTCCACTTTTATCTCTTGCGTTGATCATTGGTAAACGGCAAGGCCGGAGGAATTGACAACTCCTCTGTACTCGTTGGGAGCAAAGTTATTTGTATCTGTGTGCAGGTCCAGGTGAAGCTAGCAACCTCGGCGCCATTGTTCACTTTACCACCTTCTTGTATCCTTCGGAGTCCTACGGAAGACAAACCTTGGTATCTTTGCCAAGGGAAAACTTGCCGCTGCACTATATCTCACTCTGCACTTGGGGTAATGTAAGGCCCGATATGCGGTACTATTCCAGATCTATATGTTTCCATCCAGATCCGGGGACGAAGCACATATCGGTCCCACCACGACATATGACATCGCCATATGCCCTGGATTTCCAACATGATATCACAACATTACAGATACAAGGATACAACATCTCATACAATCGGCATACAACTACCTTAAATACAATACAACAGCGGAAGATACATGTCTGGGTACAGACTACAATCAAATGCCTACTGGCAAAGAGAAAAACATCGATCCCCATAACCACACGGGTCCAGGCCCTCCGCCGGGATCCGCCTAAATAGTCGTCGTCGAGTCTCCACGTGAAACGTCGATCACCATACCTGTTGTCGATCTAGAACCCTGAAAAGAGTTTGGGGGTAGTATCATGAGTACAGAGGTACTCAACATCCAACTGTAGTGGTCATCTGACTCAGCAAGGACTTCATCACTCGTCATTCTAGGACAACTAGTAGTTTACGGTAAGGAAGGGTAAGTGGTGAGGTTGCTGCCGCACTAGCATTTATGAAGTGGCTAACGATCTAGAGAGTAAGATAAGAAGCCAAGCATTCGATGAGGAATCGCCTCCAACAAGTCTTGCTATCAACTACTTACGCAAACATAACACCTATCCTATCCTTGTCCTCCTCTTCGCATCCCGACGAAGAAGAAGCAGTCAAGGCACACACACATTGATCAAGTTATTTAAGATTATCTCGGTTGTTGTTGTCTATGAACAGGACGTAGGTCTCAAGTCGTCCATAACCGCGAACACGGCTTCTCGAAAAGATTTAACCCTGCAGGGATGTACCAACTGCCCATTACGAGGCGTCGCATGCTCGCCCATCTCTCTCAGTTGCTACCCGTTAGAGGCAACCATTTTATGATTTAGTTCCGAGAGATCCGAAACGACAGGTCCCTCTATCTAACAACGCACAAATCCGGGTGGCCCCCGGGGAGTCGACACCCAATCCAAAAGCCGGCCACGCTCTCGGATCAGACTCTTCCGTACGGCTAAGGTCGGGAAATCACACCTGACATCAGGGGACCCCTAGCTCACCAAATGTGGACCAACAGAGGAACTCTGTCTCCGCTGGCCCGAGTTGTTTGAAAACTACTGGCAGCTGACCAACACACACACGGGTTTCAAATGGTAAATCAGCTTTGGCCACCTCTAGAAATGTTTGAAGCTAGGTACGTAAGAAGAGGGGACCCCATAAAATCCCACACGCGATTAGGCACGCTCAGTCTTAAAACCAATACCCGGAACTCGGGTCCTAGGTGACTCGAATGGAACAAAGCGTCGGGGCGGGATAGCCTAGACCTTCCATCCTTCGTCGAATATAGTCAACATTATAATAATCATATCATCAACAACAATATAATAATGTGATATCCCGAACCAAGGAGTAACTGGGTAACATCGTAGCATCCTAAGCATGCATACTAAGCAGGGGCTGAACAACGAGCAATAGTAACATAGCAGTACAAGGTTTGCTGGGAAGGGACATGGCAGTATCGGTTTGAAAGAGGTTGTAAACATGTGGTAGGATCAAACATCGAACCTATCCTAGACTAGCATGCAAACCGCTGGTTGAAATAGAATGGATCATAAGTAATGTATAGTCCTTGCCTGTTGATAAGTCGGGTTCTGAAGGTGTAGTGGATCGCAAGCTCGCATCGTCTCCGAAGGTACCCGCGGAAGCACACAAGACGATAAACACTGGAAAGCAATCAACGAGCAAGCATCTATTACTACGAGGCAAACACGAGCAAGCATCAACAAGAAGGCAACATGAGACATCGCACCTACCGTCGAGAGCGGTTACTAACAGGTTAAGTGGAGTACTCGTCACACACGACGATACCGCACATTTATAAGGGTTCAAGTTGTTTAGCTACAGGTGATCAACAAAGGTTGCTAACATGGAAACTCAAGAAAGCATGGCATAGCACACAAACATTGCAAGAGGTGAAGCATAAAGGAAACTATCTATGCTAGTCAATTTAAGTGAGGCACAACCTAAACATGGCATTCCACTAAGTACCCCACGACAATTAAAAGATTTGGTACTGTTCTGTCCTAAACCATATTTTAGGTTGGTTAACAACAGCAAACAATAGCATAAACACAAATTACACTAAAACTAATCAAGTTACATATAAGGCACACTCCAAACGGAGTTACGGTTAAAAAGATATAAGCAAAACAAGTTACGGACACAATCTGCCAACATCAGGAAGCACACTTTAAAGCAATGCATAAACAGGATAATCAATGCAAACATGCTCACAAATGATATGGAACTAAAGTAGACATGACAGGGAAGGCATGGCAAAAAGAATCATGCAAATAGGCATCATAGATCAAAAGATATTAAGCATGCAACATGGCATCGGAACGTTACAGACTTAGAGAAAAACAGAGATGGCTGTCAAAAACAGCGGGATAGCAACTTTGGAGCTCAATAACTATACGAACAACAAGAATATCATGAAAATTCAATACATATAATGGAAGTAGACATGATGCTTAACAATATGCAATTGGAATCACTCAATTCCGATAAACGGTCTGTCAGAACCCTCTTCTAGGTATGTGCTAGGATCAGAGGTACCTTGCATTCATGTCAAAATTCAAATTGCAAATCAAAATGGGGAAAAGAAAAGCCCTATTTGAATTAAATAAAAATGGCCAGAAATAAATCTTTTTTTCCAAAATTCTTTTGAATATGTTGAAAAGTCCTAAAAATGAGTGTGATCATTTTAAAAATGGTTTGGGAGCAAACCCATGCTCATGGATTTTTCAAAAATTCAAACAGAGGCTTGGAAATTAAATTTAAATGCTATTTGAATTGGATTCAAATAATTTGAATTCCAAAAATCTTCAAATCTTGGGTGTGGCTAGTACTATGTCACATATGTCCAAGATAAATATTTGAGGATTTTATAAAATGCCTCGGTAACTATTTTACCACAGCAAAACAAAAGTCAGAAGAATTAAACAGAAAAGATTTTTAGAAAAGGAAAGAGGCCCACCTACCTGGCCCAACTCACCCAAGCTGGCCCAGCCCACCCCAAAGCATTGTCTTCTTCCTCCCCGCCCCTCCAAGCACCTCGCTGGAGAGGCAGAGCAAGGACACGGCGCCACAACGACGACCGAGGCTTCTAGGCCTCCCCCTCCCTCTCTCTTGCACCACGCATCGCCGCAGAAGCCCCCCCCCCCCCCGCACCTCCCGCTCTCTCTCTGACCTTCGTTTTCCTCTCCGGCGACAAATCCCGCGCAACCCCGAAGCACAGCCGGAGCGCGGCGACGCCCCGACGTGGCCACCGGCAGCTAGAAGCTTTGCCGTCTTGTCCAACATCTCCAGCGTCGTCGGCTTCCTCCGTCCCCCTCGTCAATTGAAGGCCATCGCCACCGAGGACGACGCCAGCCCCAAGGATCCGCCGCCGGCTGCCGAGAAGGTTTTCTTCGATTGCGCCGCCGTCAAGCTTTTCGCGGCCCCGCCGTCAAGCTTTTTGCGGCCCCGCCGTCCACTCCATTAGCTTCACGGTGAGCAGCTCTCCCAGATGCCCCCTTTCCCACCTTCTCCCTTGCTCTGGAGTCCAAGTCCGGCGAGGTCGAGCCACGGGCCGCCGCCTCCGTCGTCGTAGCCATGGCCACAAGCCTCCCCGAGACCCCCCACTGGCACCACTCGATGCGGGAGAGAACGAGGCACACGCCTGTGACTTCCCCACGCGCTACCATGGCCGGACGGCCCCTCTCCAGTGGGCGCCGCCGCGTCCTGTAGCTGCCGCCGGTTAACCGCCAACCGGCTGGGTTAGTTAGGGGCTAAACCCCTGGTTAATTGGCCCCAAGCCAATGACAGGTGGGGCCCCAGCCCCTAATCCCTCTCTGTTAGTTTAATCTAACAGGGATTAACCCCACTGAGGCTGACAGTAGAGCCCCACTCGTTAGCCCCCCCCCCGATGTCACCATGACATCATGCTGACGCAGTAATGCTTTAAATTGATTAAATCATTTACATAAATTCCAGAAAATGCAATAAACTTTGGAAATTCATAACTAATTCATTTTAACTCCAAATTGGACAAATAATATGTCTAAAATTATCAGAAAAATACAAGGATTATGAATATGCAATTTGTTTTCATGTTTGACCATTTTAAAATGGGTGAACAGTAGCAAACATGCATATGGATCCTTTTCAAATTCAAATTTGGAGTGATTTTGCAACACCCTTAATTCCAATGGATTCATCCACACATCAGAGACATTACTTCAACTATACCACATCACTTCATGATCAACATTTTCAAATGAACTTTCATGCATTCAAATGCATTTGAAATTCATCGATAAATCAAATGGAGTTTGAATTTGCATTTCAAATGCAATATACTCCTTTTAAATGGAATGCTCAACACATCAGTACCTTGAACATCACCATTTCAATCTTATTCATGTGATTGTGCATTGTACATTATGTTGATCCTATGATTGTCATGTTGCTGATAGACGTGGAGCCGGAACCCGAGATCACCCCCTTCGTTGAAGACCCCGTGACTGAACCCCGTCAGCAAGGCAAGCAAACCCCCATTGATCATGTCGATAAAATCCCACTTCCCTCTCATGTCTCACTTATGCATTGTTTAGGATGATCACCATGATAACGTTTCTATCGCATAGTAGAACCCATATCCTTTGCATGACCTATCATCTTGTCACAGTAGTAAGCAAACCACAATCCTAGCAGATGTAGGAGTTGGTTGATATCATGTGACCCCTGCAACTGTTACTGCTTATTGCATGCTTAGTGGTACAATGAGGTTGCTTATGATGTGAGTCGGGATGATGATAAACATGGTGTTGATGAAAGTGAAATGTGTTGGTGAATCTACCCTAATACAAGGTGAACGATGAGAGGCTGTGTAGGAGTACACAGTTGGTTATCTCGTTGAACACCGCCTTAAGTCCGAGTTCTTGTGTGGTGATCCAAGAAGAAGAGTACAACCACACATTGGGCTCACTGACCCCTCTCATCCTAGTACCTCACCCCGTCCGAACCCCAAGAGTCGCAGTAGTTCGGAGTTCTGGTAGGGCTGTGGCACGGTCTGCGAAGTGGATGAACGGCTTTTCAAGACCGGCTTGGGACCCTGCACACATCGTTTGAGGCTGTACTGGAACCTCGGCCGGACTTCCATACTGATCCCCCTCAGATAGGCGACTCTCTGGACTAGAACGGAGCTGTGGGCGAAGTGTTGTGGTGGCATCCTCGCTGTCACCTCTTGAACGGTGACACGCAAAAGGCGGTAACTGATGACACGTGTGTGTAGCGGTACACCCCTGCAGGGTTAACAAAACTATTCGAATAGCCGCGTCCGCGGTTAAGGACTGCTTGGAAAGCTTAGCTTGATTATTAGATAACTTGAACTGGATACTTCTAAAACACACCAAGATAAGCGTGAGTGCTATGGTGTGCTTCTCGTGGGGAAGTCGAAGAAGTAACCATAGTGGTGTATTGGTTGAAGAGATGTAGTGGACTCGTGTTCGCTTCTTACCTCAAGTCTGGTATTCGTAGTTCAGGATTAGCCAAGTCAAAGCTGGCACTTCTGCAAGTGAACCCCACCTCCCTTTACCTTGATACATTTGCATGAGTAGTATAGCTCCTATGTAAGTCTTGCTGAGTACGATTTTGTACTCACGTTTGCTTAATCTATGTTTTAGATGAACCCATCGACCCCGATGGTGGCTTCTACCCGAAGCTCGAAGAATGAAGACTCAGACCAAGACCAAGCTAGTGTAGTCCCAGTCAGACGACTGTTCCCTCATGGAGGGTTTGTTTTTAGATAAGGCTTCTCTAAGCCATTTGTTAAACTTGTCTGTACTCAGACCTACTTTGCTTCCGCTTGTTTGTTGTAATGTTGGATCACATGCTTGTGATCTCTGTGTGCACTCTGTAAGAGTTATTAATAAAGATATATATACTTTGTAGAGAATTGTAATGATACCTGCTGTTCATACAAGGCATGTGTGCTGCGTGTATGTTTATAACATGCATGTCTTAGTATGGGTTTTCGAGACCTTAGTTGTGATCTGGCTGGCAGTCTTTTATACACCAAGTGGCCCTTAGATGTGCGCAGCTTGGGGCATCGCGATGCGATTGTTCGAGACTCTGTCTCGTGCACACTTTGATGTATGATCGAGCCCGCCCTAGACCCCGACTAAGTGATCGGGCTGGAGTAAGTCTATGTAAGGGTTATAATACAATCGATAGTATGGTTGAGGCGACTTGTCTATGAGTATGGGAGTTCACCACCCATATCATTTAGACTTGTGTGCGGACGATGAGGACCCATTTCAGTTAATCATCCGGCCTGGATGGCATGCCCCTCACGTTCGATGCTTTCCGAGAACGTTCTGTGCTTGGCCTTGTCTACTTAGACAAGTGGGTACGGTTCTCGGCTCTCCATATGATTGTGTTGTAGCGAGGCTTGCATACGCTAACCCCGGGTCCCGACACGGTCGCGACACACTCGTCGATCGAAGTTGCAACAAAATATAAACATCAGCACACTAACAACAGGTTAGCTACTTTGGAGCAAGATACAATCATGATGCAGCAAGCAATTATGGCATGTGAATGCATGAAACTGAAGTAGAAACAATGCTTAACGCAACGCAAGAGGAATCACTCCATTCCGACGTACGGTTGCGAAGCAACCGTCGCCCGAAGTTTCAATCAAGCAACAGTTTTCAGACAGTTTAACAGCAGCAGTTGCAATTAACGACCAGTGGCCCTGTTTGACCAGCAATTGCACAATCAAGATGACCTCAGATGCAAATGCTCACAAAATATGGATTGGAGTACACACAATTCTGAGCAATATTCGTTTTGGGGGCACGTTCATCGGAGCTACGGATCAACGGGAAATTACGTTGCAAACAGACATCAGCAGCAAAAATTACTCAGACTTAGCAAAATTGGAAAAGATTTGCAGGTAAGGAAAAAAAGGGGGCGCTGGGCCTCACCCTAAGGGTCAAAACCCAACAGGCGGCTTGGGAGGCTGGACTGGGCCGCTCGCCCCAGCTGGAGATGGGCCGCAGCTGCTAGGCCCACCTGGCCATTGGCTGGCCGGCTCGGCCTCGTCTCCAAATCGGGGACGACCGTGGCTGGCGGCTGCGGTTCCCGGCGGCAGCTTGCCGGCGCGGCAGCACGGCGGGGCGAGGAACGGGGCGCGAAGGCCGTGCGCTGCTGGCACGGGTCCGGTGAGGAGAGCTCGGGGTTGGGGCGACTGCTGCCATGGCGGGCGGCGGCGCCGTTCTCGGGCGCGCTCCGGCGGCTGTCCTAGCTGTGGCGGCACAGCTGGACGCCGGCGGCGACCTGCGATGGAGGGGAGGGGTGAGGGAGGAGGAGAGCAGAGGGGAGGCGCACGGGATGGACCTGCAGAGGGCGGCCGGCGGTTGCCCACGGGCGGCATATGCGTCCTCGCGTGCAGAGGAGAGAGGAGGGAGAAGGCTGGAGGTAGGTGGAGAGCTAGGAGAGATCTGGGCCGTTGGATCGGGCGATCCGACGGTCCAGATCGCAGGGGAGCAAATTTTTTGGGATTTTGGGATCAATTGGGCATATCTGAGCAAACTCGGGGGGGGGGGGTGGCTGCAATTTTGTGGCTAGGGAAACCCTATAAAGAGGTGGGGAAGTGATGGTCTTTATATAGCCCAGGTGGCTGGCAGTTTGCAAAAACATCCCCGGGTTTTGTCTCGCGCGCGCAGTGCTCACGTTTCTGACCGCCGGGGGTCCGCAGTACCTCTGATTCGGGTAAAACTTTGAACTGCGCGATCAGCGCGTTGAGCCGGCGGCGTTCACCTAGCGCTAGAACCGTTCCGAGAACACTTTCCGGCGCGCTATAAAAATAACCCGTTTATTTATTAAACGGGGTTTTTCGTTCCGTTGGCTGTGGCTAGTCTCGTGCGGTTTCCGCGACGGTGATCGGGTGAAACCCGGTGTCGCAAATGTCGAGTGTCAGGGTGGCAAGGGTCAGTCTCCGTCCGGTACGAGATAAGAGGGGGAAAATAATCGTCGGTCAATAAATCGGGGATGCAAACACCGCAAACAAATCAGACAATCAAACAATTCACACCGAAAACAAATTTTTTTTAATTTTTGTGAAAACTGGGCTGTTACAGGTAACCAACGAGGCTTGAAGAGTATTAACACTCTCTTGCCATCAACACGTCGGTATTAAGCTCATGGATTATTCATCTTTGATGTTTAAGAGGTTAGTGGTACTTTCCAACCCATCAAAAATCGAACCTTAAGTTTGATGCTTTGATGTCTCATAAAGACAAAAAGAAATTCAATGAAAGGAAACGTTTACATCAACAGCGAAATGTCTATGATGATTTCGTTAAATCTTAAAACTCAACAGATCAGTTTGATTGTATGTACTAATTTGTAAGCGTATTGTATTATTTTTCTCCAATAATAGTTATAATAATAAATACTTAAACAAATAAATGAAAGGCGTATTACCTTAAAAATAACAGTCAGGTAGTGTTAGACTGCCTAGTTGTTTTTTCTTTGGCCAAAAGGTACTTCAAACTTAGAATGAGCATGAAGAGATTAACGAGACTTCTTTCTTTTTGAGTTTTTCTGGCGGACCTGCCGCGCAACATCTTTGGTCTGGGCCCGATCAATTTGGACTCGAACTGTGCTTGCCAATTTGGTCCATCAAGCTTTGAGTAGCAATGATGCAAAGTAAATAGTTTGAAATCACTTCTCTTGTTCATATTAATGTAAAGAGATTGCATGCATTTCTCATACTCATTGATTGGCACTCCACTTGGCGATTGGAGGTTGACTTTCTTAACACAGTTGATCCACTGGTTAGATTGGTCTTGGATCAAACTACAATGCTAATTGAGGGATCTGATTATGCAGTTCGAGGGAATGGTTACATTGTTATTGTAGTATTCCTTGATCCTTTTCCAGAATATCCCCTTTATTTGGTCAACATCGACCATGGGTTCGAGAGAGATGTTGACCCAAGATTCACACAAAGTTTTTTCCTCCTCGGTCTTGTAGTTACCCGGCATACTTACTTCTTGATTAATTGACTCTTCTCTACCTCGTAGACCACCTCAGGTTCTCTCATTTGGGTATATGACATTGACATCGCAAGGTCATTGGTGTGGCTTGCATTCAGTTCATCCATGAAAGCGGAGACATCATCTTTCAATTGCTCAATGCAAAAGTAAAGAAGAACCTAGTGATTGATATAAAATCATGCATTACTTTGCGAAGAAATTTAAAAAAAATGGAAAGATTTTTGTTACCTTATGGGCATTTCCTTGAGCATGTCATTGTCACTCATGTGATCGGCTGGATCCACCTTGTTGACGGTCGTCAGAAGTGAAAGGGGTAGCAATGCGACTGCGGGAGTCCGTGTAGTACTTGTCGGCACTGCAACACGTCGAGGGGAGAGTGTCGGGGTGGCACAACATTCTTTCTACGTTTTCGCCTCCATCGTTTTATTCTTCGCCTTGGCCGACGTCCAACGGTCCCTTTTGCTGATCGACTTGGGCAAGGGAGATACACTCATTACGGCGGAGAGACATTCAATAGTCGTCGGTGATGATGTGTTGCCGATGACGTTCCTCCCTTGCCGACACCATTTATGTGGTAGCGTCATTGAATTCTTGTTTGGCGGCGAGTTTATGAAGATGGCGATGGTGTCCAGTGGTGCAACGGGCGACGACCTTTTCATTTTGCCGATCATTAGGGCAGCGACGATCGATGGCGAGGACAGGGCCACCGTCACTGGGATGGGAAGGAAGGCTATGGTCAAGCGGGAGGCAACGCGACTTTTCGCTCAGACCGCCCGCAGCTTAACTAAAAATGAACGATTGAGAGGGATTTTTTTATAAAGTCATATTTAGGGGGGGGGGATGTGATATAAGGGGTCTGGTAGCTTTCCCTTAATTCCTTCAACGAAACTTTTCACCTTAAATATAAGTCTAAGGAGATCTCCTACATATGGTATTCATAGCTTAGGTTTTTGGCCGCTCACTATCTTGGCTTCGGCAAGGGCTATAGAGATGTTTTAAAGCCTTCCCTAACGCACATTCGTCTCCATGGTCGTTGATGGATCAGGGTGCTAATCTATTCATGCAAGGATGTGGTGTGACAGATGCAACATTTTTGTGATGAACTTGTGTCCTCAAACTTCATCGCTACAATAATGTTCACTCTAGCATCAAAGCGGGGTGCAATAGGTTGTTCAGGAGCATGTGTTGACAATGATCCACATCGGTGGCAGTTGGAAGATGATGATTTTTATTATTAAAAGTTTCCTTCTTCGACATCGTCACGCGAGGGCGCTAGATCTCAAGTGTTTGGGCGTGTCAAAGATGTTTCCCCGACCAACCAAATTCCTTAAACAACAATGCCTTTGTTTTTTAGGAGTTATTGCTATGGTTCAAAAAGCTACTGGTAATTGACAAAGTCGGATCGAGCTCAAACGAAAAGGTGATATGTCCTCATTTCCCTTGTGTGATTGTTGTGGTGCCGTTGAAGGTAGGTGACACGTCGGTATTAAGCTCATGGATTATCCATCTTTGATGTTTAAGAGGTTAGTGGTACTTCCCAACCCATCAAAAACCAAACCTTAAGTTTGATGCTTTGATGTCTCATAAAGACAAAAAGAAATTCAATGAAAGAAAACGTTTACATCGACAGCGAAATGTCTATGATGATTTCGTTAAATCTTAAAACTCAACAGATCACTTTGATTGTATGTACTAATTTGTAAGCGTATTGTATTATTTTTCTCCAATAATAGTTATAATAATAAATACATAAACAAATAAATGAAAGGCGAATTACCTTAAAAATAACAGTCAGGTAGTGTTAGACTGCCTAGTTGTTTTTTCTTTGGTCAAAAGGTACTTTGAACTTAGAATGAGCATGAAGAGATTAACGAGACTTCTTTCTTTGTGAGTTTTTCTGGCGGACCTGCCTAATTTGGACTCGAACAGTGCTTGCCTCCCAAAGCGGCACGACGCCAGCAAACCACCTCCCGACTGCATGCCGCCGGCGTCCCGGCTTCCGGCGCTCCTCACTGGCCTCGCCAACCGCGCAACATCCCCAACGGCGGCAAGGCAGCTCCACGCACAGCTCCTCCTACGCGGCCTCCCGCTGCCCGCCCGCACCGCCGTCGCCCTCCTCACCGCATCGCCCACCTCCCCATGCTACGCACGCGCCATATTCGACAGCGTCCCCGCCGCCTCCGCCAACGTCTACCTCTGGACGGCGACCATCTCCTACTACGCGAAGCATGCCTCCTCCCCCGCGCTCGCCGCCGAGGCGCTTGCTCTGTTCCGGCTGATGCTCCGGTCGGGCCCTCCGCCCAACGCCTTCACCGTGAGCTCCGTGCTCAAGTCCCTGTCGACGCTCCGAGGGGTCCATGAGGTGCACCAGGTGCACGGGTTCTTGCTAAAGGCTGGCCTAGGCTCCTCCATGCACGTGGGCTCTGCGTTGCTCGATTCGTATGGGAATCTTGGCCGGGTGGGGGACGCAAGGAGGGTGTTCGACGGGATGCCCACAAGGAACGTGGTGGTTGGAAACGCCATGGTAGCATGTTATGCCAGAGCAGGGGATGTGGAGGCTGCTCGCGAGATGTTTGACAGTATGGTGGAGAGGGACATCATCTCATGGAACACGCTAATGTCGGGGTACCTGCGGCAAGGCGACACCAGTGTTGCGAGGGGCCTGTTTGATCAGATGCCGCAGAGAAATGTGAACAGCTGGAACATGATGATCGCGGCGTGCTCCGAGGCAGGGTTGTGGGCTGACTCGGTAGGAGTGTTCAATCAGATGCGACTGGTGGGTTTCCAGCCTGATGCTGCCACAATGGCCGTGTTGATGTCTGCGTGCGCTCAGCTAGGTTCCTTGTCAGTTGCAAGGCAAGTGCATGGATTTCTACACAAGGGCTGTATTCAGATGAACTGCCATGTGCGGAATTCTTTGATCGACATGTTTGCCAAGTGCGGTTGCATCAGCGAAGCTCATTTCTTGTTTGCCGAGACGCATGCCCGGGATGTGGTGTCTTACAATGTGATGGTCAGTGCTCTTGCACAACATGGACATGGCAAACACGCTCTGAAGCTTTTCAACGAGATGATTGAGGAAGGATTGCGGCCTGATGCAGTGACATTTCTTGGCGTGCTATCAGCTTGCGCCCATGCTGGGCTAGTGGACGATGGAAAGCACTATTTTGAGTCCATGGGAACAACATACGCAATTCAGAAATCTGCAGACCACTATGCTTGCATGGTGGATCTCTATGGCCGAGCTGGGCTTATTGAGGAAGCATATCACTTTGTGAAGATAATGCCAGTGAAACCACATGCAGGTGTATGGGGAGCATTGCTCAGTGCCTGCCGGAAGCATTGCAACATTGATGTAGGCGAGGTCGCCGCAAGAGAACTCATCAAGATCGAACCCATGAATGCTGGCAACTATGTTCTCCTTGCAAACACACTAGCTCGAAGCCAACGATGGGATGCTGTCGAGGATGTACGGCGACTGATGAGGGGAAATGTTATCGAAAAAAATATAGGGCTCAGCTGGGTTGAAGTGGAGACTGTTGTTCATGAGTTCTTGACGGGGGATTTCAGCCATCCCAGTTTTAATCAAATTTATAAAATCCTGCAGCATCTATATCTGCAACCGACCTAAGAATTATCACTTTTTACTGCTAAATTTCATCGCACGACGACTACCATGAAATATTGAAATGTATATACGCACTTTAACAAAAAGAGATGCCTCAGAGAAGCCGAAAGGGAGGAGCTTAGGGTAGTTCCAATTCACAATGCCTGAAGGATTAAGATCAAGGCTATCAAGTGTAATTTCCTGGAGGTATTGTCTCAATGATGGTTTAATTTCCCCATTCTTCAATAAATTATAGCAACTTGAACAAATGTGCAATTTCTGTAAAGTAGAAATAAAAATATCTCACCGTGAGGCTCTCTTATATATAGATACCTAAAAGGCTAAAACTAATGACAGAACAGATATGAGACTCTCATGTGTCAATATAAATTCCATACTGTACACTGAATCTAAACGAGCTGATGGTTTGAATTTGAATGCCATTACATTAACAATTTAACATGATGAAGAATCCCAGCAGTTGGCATGTGAGAGGAATATTTGTCTTTCTACCAAAATCTTGGAGAATATTAATGATTCCGTCAGAGTTCATAAATAACTGAATCTTCATTTGGTGTTTTTTACTGGTAAATATATGGATGATTTGGCCCTCTCTTTCTCATCATTCTTTTCTCCAGTCTGGCAGAAACTTGAAGAAGAGAACGTGAGTTTTTTTAAGGCATGTTATGTGAGGTTAATCCTTAAGAATCAAATAATGATGTTCAACAAGCTCCTTGAGGATCAGCATCATAAAAAAAGAACATCCTTCTGGAGTGCTTTCAGTTACCCCTACTGTTCCCAATGGCTCTGACTCAAGTACATGTAAGTTTTATTTTCAAGCAACTGTTATGTAGCTATGTTTCCTGACAGTCCACCAAAGGCATCTCCTAAAAGTTTCCAGTAGCAGTTCAGTTATGTTAATATGTAATTTGTTGCCAACACTGAGCCAATGTGAATTCACTCATCTCCAATGATAGTTTGATAAAGATTCTTTTTATTCATTCACTACAGAATACAGATCAAGTTTACTATTTTTGGTTTTTGCAAGTCTTGTTTCTTGATTTTGAATGTATTAGCTAGCTTATAATTTTAGCCAAGTCATAATCCCATTTTATTATGTTCTAACGCAGTCTGTTTTTTACCTTCTCAGTGAAGCGAAAATCCGAAATACGTGTATTTTACCAGACACTACTAGCACTGCAATTCCAGATAGCTTCCTATGCAATGGAAATTCTAGTGGTATAATAGATGGCCTCCTGCTACTGACAAATTTATCTATGGTGGTAAAGATTTCCATGGTCATCCTAGTGTCATGGATGGTTCAGTTAGTCTACTATCAGCACATAATTCAACCAGCGGACAGTTTAATGGAGACAATAGTACGACAATAAAGGCAGAGTATTGCTTCTTTCAGACAAAGGATAAACTATCCGGGGGAAAGTCTGCATATTAGAAGTTGTTGAGTGGAGCAAGATATACTGGTGCAGTCAAATGAACTGTAAATTCAGAGTCATATCAGCAACGTGACAGCAGAAGCAAAAAAACATGTCATACCCAAAGTTGCCTGCACAATGGAAGAACTGTAGTGGACGATCAACTTCTAAAGTCGATCTACTGGATCCTCCAATGCCCCTCTGGATGCAGTCTCCAAGAAAGATATCAACAACATAAACTCAACTCCGTATCCTGTTGGGAAAAGCAAAATTTGTTCAGATGCAATGCTAAGGAGAAGATAACAATCTGTGGCGGCAGCACAATGTCAATTACATTACCTCACCCCTCAGAAAAGAGAGGGATAATGTCCTCAGATTCAAAATCTTCAGAAACCAAACCCAACAAGTTATCCAAGTAGCGACTCTCACAATGCTACACGCATAACAGATCAGTATGCTCTAAGAACTGGGAAGAAGATTACATGGTGATGCGTACATGGGAAACGGCTTTTGCGTGCTCATCAAGAACCTTGGAATAGTATGATCTGCCCTGGAACTTTGCAATGTCTTCTTTCTGCTGGAAACACGTGAAGACAGCATGCATGAAGTTCTTGCTATTAGGGTCATCTATGAAGTTTCAACGAAAATACAGCGCCATGTTAATCTGAGTGTGAACATTTCACTTTAGTGGTTTCACAGTAAATTATTAGCTGTTTGAGACTTTTGAAGGCCCTACACGATGAATACAGCGTAACACACAATTTATCTTTTACTAATAAAAGAATGAAGTGTGTGCACCACCAAAAAAAAAGATGAAGCGTGTTATCGCATAGAATGGATGACTCCAAGGTATAATCTGTATTTCAAGTTCTATTCCAAGTCGATCTTTTCCTTGTTTCAGCTTGGGAAACTTGGTATGCGAAATAAAACATGCTAACTAGAGAAAGAACAGAGAGGGTCATCTCTGAATTTGTACCAGCTTCTTTTGCATTCCAGTATAGAAAATGTCTTCTATAACCTATTTATGTGAATCTTTCGTTCACTTTTTTAGTGAAATATGTAAAATGCGTTACTAAAGGAAATATGCTGTGAAAAATAGCAAATTAAATACCCTATGTGTCTACAGGTTAGCAGCAGAAGATCAGGTGACATTTTTACCTTCCTAAATAGGCTTTTCATAATCAACATCTTCCTTTAACCTTACTATCTTCACTATTTTCAGATGAAGTACTTGATACATCGTTGTAAGTTCAAGTAAAGGAGACAATATGAAGCGACATAACAAAAGAAGTCCCTTACTCTACCTAAGACACCAAACTCCAGTCTTAGGTAAGCCCGAGAGCTTCCTTGAAGAGTCCAGAACCAAGAACACTAAATGGATTAGGCCACATCATGAAGTAACCAACCCTCCAATATCATGCACTTGTGCGCTTTGCGTGAACTTAATAATGCATGACAAAATTCGAGCAGTTAAATGTTATGTCCAGTACAACGAAACAAAGAAAAGAGAAAGAGCATTAAGGCAGTGCAAGGTAAAAAAAAATTGGTCTAGAACTGAACAGAATTTGGATATATCAAGGCATTTTTTGATGAACCAGAAAGGAGGAAGTGAGTAAAACAACACTTACTCCCTTGCTGTACAAAAATAGAGTCCGAAAAAGTTGAAGGGACCCACAATAGTATTTTTCCACATACAGATGAACAGGGTCTAAATTAGTTCGCAACAATATATTATATAGCTAAACATTGATATCATTTCTCTCACAGAAGAACATCCACCAAGTCAACTGAATGTTTTAAACATAGATGAAGTTGCATTTCCTAGATATAAAGACTAAGTGATAAGATAGGCACTACAATGCTTAGACTACATCCTCGCCATAGCCGACTTGACGGCACCCAAGATTTTGACGAACTCGAAGAACATATAAGATTGCTCGCCCACCAAGCCATCATGGTGGTGCTGGTTGCTCCCAGTAAGACTGTTACATGAGCTGCCCCCAATCACTAAGTCTAAGCCGCCAAATCTTCCAACAAACGATGCAATTATATCAGGGGTGAGAGATTTCACATCAGCAATCTCAATCAATGTTCCTGTCTGGGTCTGATCCCACCAGCCCCTCAAAATCCTCCTACTAGCTTCACTTATCTCAACAGAAACCACTGCCCTCATATGAATCCCAAGCCTATGCAAGGCTACCTCTCCTCCTCCAACACCGGTGAATAAAGATAGCACACTAACACCATTGGGAAACATGTTCCTTAGCACTGAGAAGTGGTAAGCGACAGTATCAACATGAAATGAGCAGCCAAGAGATTCATATCTCTCTATCTTGCCGACTCCCCTTGTGTGATCTCTTGGAAAACCAAGTAGATATTCCACCTCATTAGGTTCCAATGGAGCAACCTTGTTTTCGCCAACCCAGACAAGATTCCATTTTCTGCACTCATTCATAACATATTTCTGAACACTTGGTGGTGGTGGATTGCCTGACTGTGCAAGAACAGACTGGATCTCCTCTATCGTCCATGAACTTGCCAGACTTGTTTCCAAGCAATTGAGTTGTCTTCTCTGGTCCCAAGAAGGCCACCACTTCTTGTAATGAGGGAATGCCTCAAATATGGTCTTTGGAGGCAGAGGAAGAAGAGGTGATCTGTTCTCAATTGGCAAATTATGGATGTAGCCTCTTTTCATTGAAGCTGCACACAAATGCATAGAATCTACAAACTCTGGTTCAATGTCATACAGAAATCTTGAAATGTTCTCCCATACACCTTTTGGAGCTAGGGCCACATTTTCATAGTAGAAAAAAGGTGGTCCGATAGCTTGCTGAGGAAGCATTCTCATCACTGATGGCCGCCTATAACCAGGCAGGTTAAATCCTACCATTGGATTTGGGAGAAGGATTGGTTCATCATGGCTACCATCCAGGGATCGATTGCCATCCTGCGCAAAGGTACAACAACAACCGAGATTAGAGAACACTTGTTATATCTCACTAACTTCTGAATGCCAACTAAGTGACTGCTGGTAAGGAAATAGAACTACATAGCGACATGTATAGGGCCAGAAAAAAGAAGGGGGCCTACAGCTAATCAATGATCAAGAAATGAATAGCACAGACAACCACGAATCAAGAGAGAAAAAACTGATCAAGAATTAAATCAATAAATAATTTAGTAACTCAACTTCTTATTCCCCGGCGCTGTTTGAAAATGACGTTAATACAAAAGGTACTGTATGCATGAACATAAAAGCTCATCATTTACAGTTGAGCAACTATGTACGCTAGCAAGTAGCAATATGATGTACTGGTGCTGCTGGACTGGAATAAACTGAAGGTACATGTACACCTTTGTCGTTCGTATAATGGCACTCTGTGATGGATGCGTATCAGTGGTGAAACACAGTCATCCGGTCTCTTCATGTAGCTTAAAGTTGAAGGTTGAAAACTGATGGATGATGAGATGTGTGTATCTTCAGAAAAACATGATGATATGCCTATTCCTCCCTATTTCTGGTTCATCACTTGCTAACAATCAAGATATTTTTTTCGCTGAGCAGGTGTAATACACATCAAACACTCCATACTGTTTCCCTACTTGTCGTTTTCATTCATATCTAGCCATGAATAGGATTGAACCATACAATGTTCTCTTCACTAATTTCATTTGCGTAACTTATATGAAAACCGGCTCTCACATCATATTTTTACATTCTGAGAATTCTAAATTAGTGACTTTGTCTATGCATTTCTAGCAGAACATTTATGGACAGAATTCACCATTTTTCTTGGTCTTAAGAGGGAAGTTTGATGCAACTAGTGTGGACATGTGATGTTCTTTTCCAGTATTATGGCCATTTTGTGTAACTGAAAGTCAAAAGACGAATATTGAACTATGCCATTTAATTCTTGAAGAGTTTGTTCGTAATACGAACTGAAGAGAAAATGGGTGGTGTCTAACAGAAATAAATTTTCTAATTCATCAAAATCACAAACAAGTAGGACAATAATACACTCAGTTCTACTCTTTTTCAGTTTGTTTGATTACTCCACAGAAGTTATTGTTCTAATGGTATTCAGCCTCACTTCTTGTATTACTCTTACATGATAAAACTTTAACATGATGATAATTCTATGTAAAAAAAATCAAGTGTTCAAACTTCATAGTACAATTCTATTGTGATGAAAGGCTACGAGCAAAAAAAACAAAGCTCAAACAATACGTAAAGGAGGTGCTCCAGGTATGCATGGCAAATATTTCATATATATATATATGGTTACAAAAATCCAGCTACAGAATTAAAGATAAGGAACCATCTACCTCATTACCAGAACTATCAGAGTTGTGCTCTCTACCACCAGTATCGTCGTCATCATCCCAGATATCAAAATCAAGATCATTATCATTGCCATCTTCAACACTTGGGCGGGCACAGCTAGAAGTAGAGCAATTACCCAATGCATCTTCATCACCTAGTGCCTGCATTTCATATCGCCTCATAACATGAGATCATTGCCACCAAGCAGCAAAAGTATCATAAGATAAACTCGATAATAAAGCATATTGACAAATACCTTATATGTGAGAAGTAGCTCTAGCAACGCATTTGCATCACAGTGCCCTGAAAGCAAAAGTCTGTTAAAACAGAAGACGCAAATACAAAGTAAACAAATGAGATGAAAACTTGGAAAGACAAATGAAATGAAATTGGTTACTTCAATATTACCAATATCCTTAATGCCCTTCACAACCATCTCTTCTGGGAAACCCATTCTCACATATTCCTGGACTAAAGAAGTAGACGGTGCTTCCCCGTTGGCCCACCCATTAGAATCCTTTAGACAATTGCACAAACAAATATGACCCTATGATCATAATGATAAAAGTCATGGAAGCTCTTATGTTGAAATACACAATCAGTTACTACCTGACGTACCAACGTGGATGGACCAGGAGCATCCAAGTTCCTCAAGACCGGAGCTGATGAGGGCGCAGCCTCACCATTTCTTTCCAACTCAAACTTATCACCATCATCGTTATCCCTAGTCCAGCCCTGTGACATGAGTTAAGCACACATAGATCAATGTTGAAATCTAACCAGGAGAAAAGCATTAATAGAGAATAAAATGATGCAATAGAATAATTTTATTGTGCCACGAGCCAACAACAACCATAATATATCGCAAGGAAATCTCCAGTGCGAAATCAGTACAGCGATTCAGCTCTAGAGTTCAGAACACATCAAAAAGGAAGAAGAAAAGACCATTTATTTTTATTTAACAAACTCCCTTTCACGACTGACAAAGCAAAACATCAAGCTCATGCCCAACAAATATCATTAGTAAAATTAGAAAAGTTTCATTTGCAGTTATGGGTATGCCTAATTAACTAAAGTATGATAGCTTTCAGATGTCAGGAAGAATAGTTCGCTTGGAAATAGGCCACGATATGCAAAACAGGGCTAAGCATATTTTATGGGAGGAAAGTGATCAGGTTGGTCAATCTAAAAGGGTCATCAGGTTGACCAGCTTTGCCCATTATCAGCTAGAATAAGATTAACCAAATGAACATCTCAAATGGATAAACAACGGTGGTTTGCAGTTCAAATGCATGAGTAGTAGAAGTACAGGTGGATCACTGAAACATAAACTAAAACCACAGAATTCCTTATTAAAGAGTATATGTTCAATGGCATGTCCGGTTAAAGGAGTGCCAATGTGTCATCAAGAACAACATACAGTCAACCAATTTGAGTTATGACAAATAATATCTTTTATGAAGGGTGACATCAGCAGACTTATCTCAGAAATGCACTCCCATAATTACTACAATTGCAAAATTTTAGAGGTATTTAATATCAAAATTGGTTTCAAGCTTGCACTGCAGAGACCATGTCAAATTCACTTTTTGTAACATGAGGAGGTGAAAAATACAACACAAATTGAACTTGTTGTAGGATTAAATGAATGAGCAAAAAAAATCAAGGCAGCATTTTGTGAAGTACAGTAAGCAAATGCATAGAAAACGTCCATCGACACAATTACAACCGCTGAATTTTCAGGTGCAGGGATGCCTAACTGATGCAGTGTTCTAGCTTTCACAGATCAGGAAGAAGAGCTATCTTAAGACATATGATTGTTATAGGTAAACGGATATAACAGAATTCTGTGGGAGGCACGTGACCAGGCTGAATGCATGAGTGGTATGCAGAAATCAGTGTAACCCATCGCTGATCGGTTTCCATGACGATACTGCCTTAGGAAGAACTGATCTCCTAGAGCCATCCAGCTTACAGCTATGTGCAATGTCGTGACACAACCCGTTGCAGCAGTATGAATTATCGATCTATAGCAGTAAAGCGAATAAACAAACGGTGGCGCTGGAATTAATAAACGTGAAACGAGACAAGATTTTCCTCGCAAAGACCAATTCGACAGTCAAAATACCAGAAGTGAAATCAACAGTCTCATTCAACTCTAGGGCCCCATAATGCACCAAAAAAGGAAAAAAAAACATATATTGGATCAAATGGACCAGGGTAGAAATGAATGCCTACGAAGAAGGTGTTCTGCTGATGCTGAATTCAACTATACATGTTACCTAGTATTTTTGACAAATGACTGCAGCATCTTATTTGGTGTAATCCTCTGATATATGACCAATGTGCGAAAATGCAGAAAAGGACAAACAAATTGAGGAGCTAAAAAAGCCAATGCAACATGGCGGTGAGGTTTGCCGGGGTGGACATTTAAGGTCTAACTTTGCTAAAGCCAAAATACAAGCCTACTCAACAAAATGGATGGTGGACAAAAGAGAGCAGTTTTTGCTTTCGATACTGAAATTAGTTAGGAGTACATTAACACAAGCTTTGACGAATTTCCTACAGCATCGAGTTTGGACTGATCATTCTACATTTCTAAATCCCAGTTTCGGTTAGTCGCAGGTTCTAATAACATGGAGCAGAGATACAATCACCCAAGTCCAAAAGGAAAAGGGGAGGAATTAGCATCCGTTGCTGGTGGTTGTTAGATGCGACACCGCCGCCGGAAGAGCTGGCTCTGCCTTGCAGCTGCGGTGCGCTAGGGATTGAGATTTGGGGATTTGACGAGTGCGGGGAATTTTATTTTCCACTTACTACCTAGCCCATTAGACCAGTCCACCAGGCACATAGTCCACCCTCTTCCTCTATCTAATCTTGTCCCTCCCCTACAAAAATCTAATCTTCTCCCGTACTACTACTGGTTCATCTGCGCATGGGAAAAAGCTTCGCTGCCTCCCATGGCGCTGCACGAAGGAGATGGAGCAGGCGTGCATCCGCAGTCGCCATCAAGTTAGTGGCCGCTTCAAGAAAATACATGTTCCCCCATCCAACAAAAACACAAGACCCCATATGGTCTGAATCACAGAGTCAAATGGAAAATTTGCTGACAGTGTGTGTGAGTGTGTGCGCAGGAGATACGTCCGATAGAAACCCTCGCACACTTCCAGGATCCGAAACTCGTACTAGCAAAAACCTTGGGTCAACGAGGCCGCAGATTGAAAGACGGATGAGAGAGGAAGGATAGAGAACCCACCGCCATTGTCGATGCCAGCCAGAACACACGCCCCCTCCCTCCATCTCCCTCCCGTGGAGACTAGGAGAAGGAAGAGGACGGCTCGAGGTGGAGGGCGGCGGTGGCGGGATTATCCGCTCCTCACTGGCCTGAAGACGGGGAACCGGGAGGGCATGATTTGTACGTACTGTAGTAGCAGAACCGACGCGCCGGAGTACTCACTCACTGAGCCATGGTGGTCTGTTTCGTTGTGATATGCGGCTGCACACAAAACTGGTCACATGGTTTTTTTCTTGGGAAAAACTAAGCACCTCCGCCGTATCACTAGTGTCCTTGTGTGGCGGCTGCCCATGTAAAGGCTGGGCATGCAAGATTAGTACCACATGCTGACATCATCGCATTAAATGCGTTTTGTGAATTTTTTAAATAATTTATTTTACAAAACAGTAATCCGATTTGCGTTCCGTTTTCACCGTTGGGTTTGTTTTCACGAGGGCTTCAAAACAAGATCCAATATTGATATGTTTTGATGGTATTTTTTCGTCACCGTCAGTTGCTAGATTATGTCACCCTAGTTGCCATTTTTAACGTGAACCGTTGTCACAAATGTTTGTACATAGTTGCCGGAAGAATAGTTCCGTATACTTAAGCTTATGATACAATTTGATAAAATAAAAAGGCAACTCAAACTAATAAAAATGGCAAAACAATAAACATCATGTGAATTAGATGTAAAGAATACGACAACTGAACATAAGTAACCGGTAATCAATTGTTCAAGTACAACAACTCATTATGACATTTATTGGTATAAATAACATGATAAGCATGAATCTTTTTTAGATGATTCTAAAGAGAAACACATACAAATACCATAAAATAAGTTTTTCATTTGTATATGTTAGTGTATAGTGTTTTAAAAATCAAGTTGGTATAATCTAACAATTAAATGAATAATTATCAGGTAAGTAGAACATCAATGTGGCAAGTACTGATGAAAACAAAGTTTTAACAACCAAGTTGGTATAATCTGGCAACTATATGAATATTTATCAGGTAAGTAATAGTAATGTGGCGTGAAAAAAAGTTTTTCAAAACATATTGACATGGGATCTAGTTTCGAAGATCTCGTCGCGAGAAAGCTAATGACGAAAACGGATCATCAATCGGATTAACGGTTTGAGAGATAAAACATTTCAAAAATACAAAAATACAAAAGCTAGCACATTTTGCTAGCACTAGTACGTACTAGTCAGCCGCCGCACATCAAAGGGCAAGATGCGGCGCCGCTACGGAGTCAGATCCTTTTTTCTTTGCCGCACATCCCAATAAAAAAATGAAAAACATAGTGATAAGAGCAACCCTATCGGAACCATATCCTGTGCCGATCCGTAAAATATTTGCGGTTTTACCGTCGGGCGACAAAAAACGGCCAGAACGAAACTCGTATACGTTGTGGACCTATAAACATTTTTTCAGTAGCACGCAAATCGAACCCTTCGGCCTCTACATTTTAGGTTTTGGTCGTGGATATGAACCCGAACCCTATCCTTCTGCCGCCGCAGCTCATGCAATTCCCTCTGCGATTTTTCTCTGCCGGCCGCTATAACCCAGCATTTTCTCATCGCCGACGCCAGATACGTCGCCGCCGACCCCCGATGTGGCGCGGGATGTGGTCCTTCAGCCGCGAAGCGTCCAGCAGTCGGGGCGACGACGACGAGGAGCGCAAACGCAGCGCTCGCTGGTGGACCAACCGCGGTCAATCGCCGCCGTCGTCCCTCCTCCGGCGCGAGATCGACGAGTACGACCGCTGCGGGTCGGGCGGCTCCTCCGGTGCGGGCTGCGCGGGCGGCTCGTCGGCATGACGCTCCTTCAGCGCGGGTGGCGCCTACAACGGCGTCGGCCGGTTTTTCGGCGAGGGTAGTTCCTCCCGCGCGGGCCGCGTTGTCAAGCTCGAGCCAGAGGAGAGGAGGAGCGCCCGCGCCGTGGGCGCCTCACCGCCGTCAAGATCGAGCCGGAGGAGGAGGAGGATCGCCTGCTGTGCGTCACCGGGACGGAGGACTTCCTCCTCCCCCCCCCCCCCCGACGAGGCGGACTGGTTCACGGCGGCCGTTGCTGCGCGCAGTGCCCGCGAGGAGGCGGAGGCGAAGGCGGAGGAGATCGATGTCGTGCTCTTCAAGCAGGGCCTCGCCGTCGCCCGTGACTTCGAGGTTATCCAGGCTGCGTGGCGCTGCGAAAAGGAGGAGCAGGCGAGGATCTACGTCGACCTCGGCTCCGACGACGACGAGTGAGCTCTGCCGCCGCCGCCGAACCTGTAGAGCTCCGATGAGCTCTATTTTGGCAAGTCTAGGGTTTGGCGGCGAGTTAATTAGTTTAAGCTATGTGGAATTCGACGATGATGAATAATGTGATGTAAATCTATCTACGCTACCCGTATTCCGTTCTTTATTTCTCACGCGAATCATCGTTTTTTAATTTTACGGGTTGATTATAAGGGTTTCGTTCTACCGCGGCCATTTTCGGTTTGTATCGCGCGTTTTTCTCGATCCGTATCGCGCGTTTTTCTCAACCCATATCGCGCGTTTAAGGGTCCGCGGGATACAGGTTCCTCTAGAGTTGCTCTAATAACAAGGTTAATCTAACATTCTTAAGAAGTTGCTCTCAATTCTCTCAACATGCAAGGTGTCCACCTCAATGTCCCACTAAGCAATGCAATTAAGTCATTCACACATGTCAACTCAGCTATCATGCAATATCAGTAAGCATGCAATTAAACTATAATTTCTTCCTCTCTATACAGACGTTGCATCCCCATTATCTATCTTTGACATGGAAGACAAAAACATGGCATCTCCATCTTCCATCCACTATCCCATAGGCCCTCCATCTCTCACATGGAATTCGCTACCATAAAGCACTACGTACTTAGCAAGAGATTATCTTTTTAGCTCTTTCTCTATTACTCGATATGTGCTCATGTATATCTATCTTTGACATGAAGACGAAAACATGGCATTTCCATCTTCTGTCCACTATCCCATATGCTCTTCATCTCTCACATGGGATTCGCTACCACAAAGCACTACGTACTTAGCAAGAGATTATCTTTTTAGCTCTTTCTCTATTACTCGATATGTGTTCATGTACTTATGTTACAATTCTCTAGAAATATAAACAAGTGTATCCGCAGCAACGCGCGGGGTATTATCTAGTTTATTACAGTTGTCTATCACATAATGCCAGACTAGGCATAGTTGTCAAGCATTGTTTAACAAATTGTTCATGTGGGTCAATATAAGATTTCTAACCTTGTCGCGATAAACAAAGTGTTGCTCTTGCTTTATCTCCTGAATTGGAGCCCTTTGAAATATAGGAAATGGACTATTCAAACATAACAATAGACAAAAGACCAAATTCTTGATTCTCGGCAATAATGTATAACAAATATTTTACTAGTGTTGGGATGTTGAACAAGTTTAGAAAAACAATAATTGCACTATTCAATCTAATTGCATCTCTTACATACATGGCAATTTTTAAAAAAAGGTGCACGCCATATTCTCTCTGTGCACCTTGTCACGGTGGGCCTACTCGCTCCATCGTTCCTCCTCTGCGTTGTCGACTTCCATGGGCCTCTTGCCTTGATACTGCTCCTCATGCGACCCCAAAGACACCACCTCCACGAAGGATCTCAACAATGGCGGAGGGGAGAAGTGGGAAGGATACGAAGGGCTGAGTGAGAAAGCCACTGCACCTTAGATCTAGAAGCGGGTAACACTAATGAGATGTTAGTCTCCCCCGTCGTAGCCAGACCACTTTATAGGCATGCTTGGGTGGCTGAGGCGGGGCCGACGAAGCTAACCACGTGGGTTGGGCTTGTTGAAGCGGTACAACCGGAGACCCACTCGCATGTGCGGGCCTCAAGGGAGAGCGAAACCGCAGTCGGCCCACCAGGCCTTAGAGGCAGAGTCCGCGCTACGCGCGGCACACTTCGAACCCGTTGAAACCCTATCCAGGTGAGTGGAGAGTGTTTGTCACCGCCATGCTCTGTGCCGGCGACTGTAGCACCGCTAAAGCCCCAGCCTCCCAGGCGTAGTGCGGAGGGCGCGCAACGCCACACTGCGCCCAGAAACATCACATGTAGACGACAAGCACACACCAGACCCCTGCCCCTGGCACGAAACTACATCGTCGTGGAGCGCGGCCATATGGATGACCAATTTGCTAGACCATGATTCGATGAGGAAGAATCTACTTTTACCGTGGAGGAAAAGATGATAGATTTGTAGTCGGTCCTATCTCGTTGACCGTATCGAATAGGGTTTGTGTAAACCACATTACCCACGTAGTATATAATTCAAGGGTTATATGAAAAACAAAATTCTCAATATAAAAAATACGGCTGTGTGAAATACAAAAAATTAAACCGCACTGTTTGGATCGTCTGTAGACGTTTGGGGGCTTAAAATAGTCACTTGGTTGTGGATGCTTTTGGACCTACGTATGTATCAATCTCGCACAAACATAAAAAGTCCATGCATAGATGAATTCTTTCAGGTACGTGCCAGTTCTTTTTTTTGCTGCTAATAGCGAATGCTATTTCAAAAACTTGTCATGTGTCAAGCCAGTGAAGAGCTGCTCCTTGCTCTGCTCGAAATTCATGAATGCTCCGTTTTTTTGTTGACCTGAATATACAAACTCTGCTGCTGCTCCGGCGTTGGCTCCGTTCCCGACACGCCAAAGACGTATTATGCTTTTTCCGTCTTCACCAGCCCTTTTGCGCTAACCTGCTCGATCCCGTCTTCCACGCTCCCGACGCTAGGGGAGGGCGATATGTCGTGGATGCAGTACGCGGCGACCCGGAGGCAGCGCGCCGCCACGGCGTGCCTCTTCCTCACCGGCGCCGCCCTCATCGCCGCCGCCGCGCGCCTCTCCTACGCCAACATCGAGCCCCAGCGCGCCAAGGCCGCCCAGCGCCGCAAGGTCCTCGAGGCCTTCATCGCCCGCAAGCGCGCAGCCGTGGCCGGAGAGGGAGCCGGAGCAGACTCCCACCCCCGGCCCCAGCCAGACTCCCCCGAATCCTAGCGCTTCGTCGGCGCCACCTCACCAATCGGATCCAAGATTCGAGCTTTTTTGGATCAAGATTCGAGATGCGTTCGTCCTAGCTGCAAAGTTTCTTCAGCGAAGGGGACGATTGTAATGGCCATCGACTACTTCTGTAGCACTGGAATTTCTTTACCCTCTCTGAATTGTGGTGCTGATTTGGTTAGCTGTAATTTTTCAACCGATTCCTGGTCGCGGTTTGGCGATTCTGCCCAGTGTTGTAACACGAATTGAATAATTTTCCTTAGTTAAAATGCACTGGGGTTGGTGACACTGTCGAACACTCGACACATTTCTCGCTCAATTGTGGCACATATCCTTCTTGAAATTGGAGAGCTAGTTAGAATTTTTTTATCTTTTGATGTTCAACATGTACGTAGAACAACCAACGTTTCTGCACATCTCTGTGCTAAGCGTGCTTGCATTTTGACTGTAACGGAAAGTTGGCTGGACGAAACACCTAGCTTCCTGGTGACCAGCCTATTGGCTGATTGTCCAGCGAATGTTTTTGTTTGAATAAAGGTCTTGAATTACCCTGCAAAAAAACAATACAAATACAATTTATTTATTTATTTCATATATTTTAATCAATATAATTATTTAATAACATATAAACAATTCATGGTATTTAGAAGAATCATGTATTATTTAAAAACATATTTATTCATCTACATTTTTATATTAATATTTTTTCAGTTCCTAATTTAATTATATTGATGTTTTAAAATTATACTTGATTATTTAATAATATTTCCTCCATCTCATATTAATTGTCGCTAAAATAGATTATCTAGATGTATTTCATTGCCAGATACATTTATTTCAACAACAGTTAGTATGAAATGGAGAGAGTATAATACATTATATTTATGATATTATGACACAATTTTAATTATCTAGCAACAAGGATTTAGAAAAAATAAAAGTGAAAAATGAATCGTACTAGTAGCAACTCATTCTGTCCATTTGAAATGGCAAAATGGACCGAGGCATCCTCCAAGAGAAGACTTGCGCGAGTGTCTGCGCGCTTAGCCTATCCACGTCGTCCTCTTTCTTTCGCCCGTTTGATTCAGTCGCTGTGGCCGGCTGCGGATGGTCGATGGCAGGGCTTTGAACGGCCCTCGAAAACCTCGCCAGGACCCGCAAAACTCGGTTGGGCCTGCTACTGATTCATCTCGCTCGCTCGCAGCCAGTCAACCCTGTGGAGCAATGCTGAGAGAGAGGAGCAGCGCCGCACTGTGGCTGCCGTCATGGACGACCACGCAGTGTGGGCAACGAAGAGAGAGGACAGGCCGGTCGTGTGTCGTGCAACTTTCTGCGCATGGTACATGGGTTGAACCACGAACACCTCACCACCTGTAACACCCTCAGATCCAACAGTAATCACTACGGTGATTCCACTGTTAGCGATCATTACTATTGACGATCAAGACATGATCACCTTTGATCATAGCTCTGTCAATTTTCAACCCGGATAAAATTTTCAAATTGGGTAAACTATAAAACTTTCCTCTAAGAATTGTGGATGCATGTCAATCCACTTGATCCTTGTTCAACCCAATCAACCTTACTCATTTGCAGAATCCCAGGTCAGTGTTAATTATAAAACCAATAATGATGGGTGAATAAATTGCCTTATAATATTAATATAAAAGCAATGTGGAATTTTGAAGTAAACCCTAGGTGTTGCAAGAACTTTCGTTATTTAATAGCAAATAATCATTAGGCCATGATTAAAATAACAATGGATATTCTATTAAAGTGTTTTAGAAGTATTATGAAATAAAAAAAATAGCTTGAAAATTATTAAATGGCCATGGTAAATTTAACAAACAAGTAGGAATTTTAAATGCACTAAAATTTGTGAAACCAAAAATATTGCAAACCATTTTATAAAATGTCCAAATATCATTAGGGTATAATAAAATACAAATGGTATTTTATTAAAATATTCAAATAATACAAACCAACAAAACAGTAGCTAAATAATAGCTTTTACTTCATATTAAATAATTTAAAGGTCTAAATGATTTTATTTTTGTACCAAACTTTTTGTGGCATCATTATAACTTGTAAAAATAATATTAGGGTTTATTTCATGTTTTACAAAAATCAAATGCCAGCCAAATAAATAAGAAAAGTAAAGGAAATGATTAACAGAAAAACAAAAAAAATGGAAATCCCTAATCTACGCCCAGGGCACCAGCCCACCCCTACCCCCCTTGTCTTCTTCCTCAACTGCTCCCTGCCCCTCACCTGCTCCCCCCCCCCGTGGCGCCACGGCCATGGCCGCACAGCCAGGCCGGTCCCCTCTCCCTCACCTGCTCCCTTGTCGCTAAGGGCACACCCCTGCAACCCATGGACACCCCCTCCCCCATTGCCCTCCCTCCTGGTATCTCTGTTCGCCACACCCGGGCCGCTCGCTGGTTTCCCGTCGTCGCCGCCTCAGCGCCCACGCGGCCAACGACCACCTCGTCGGCGGGGAGCATGTCCCGGAGGCCCTCCTTCGACTACTCGGTCTTTCCCATGCGCTAATTCGGCCGGAGCCGCACCAACATCGTCGCCCCCTTCTCCTACTTCCGCCACGACCATCGACAGTCGTCGCCGCGATTCGCCGGCTACGTTGCTCCCTTGAGCCTGCTGCCGTATCCTTCGAGCTCCGGGTGAGCTCACGAACCTCCTCGACCCCTTTCCTTCCTCCCCTGTGTCGCGTAGGTTCGTCGCCACTTGTTCGCGCTCCGACCGCCGCGGCAGGTCACAGTGGCCGTCGTGCCTCAGGTCCCGGCCGCGTCCAGCCCGCGCCTCGGTCGCGCTCTGCGCATAGCCGCATGGTCGCGCCACTCGTGGTTGTAAGCTGCGGCTGCTCTGTCGCCCACCGCCGTGCACTGCTACAGCCGCCACGCACCATGGCTGCTGCCACACGCTTGACCGTGCTCTGCCTCTTTGTGGCCTTCGGCACGCGTCCGTGTTCGCCGCCGCCCCGCAACGCCCCTCCTCGCCGCGCCCATGCCCCTCTTGCGCCCTGGCCGAGGCTCGCCGGAGGCCAGCCATGGCCGGCGTGCCCTCTGGCTCGGGGTTACGAACCCCCCTAACCCAACCCCCTGTTAGTAATGGGTTTGGATGACAAGTGGGGCCTAGCCCTTGTTTAAGTTAAACTGGCTAGCTTAATTTCCCCACTGAAAATGACATGTGGGTCCAGCACCCCCCTTAACCCTTAGTTAATTAAACAAATAGATTGGGTTATTAAAATATGACTCAATGACATGTGGGTCCCCTTGTGCTATTTATTTTAAATAAAATCAATTTGTTGCATGTGTCTATGACACATGGGGCCCACTGGTCAGTTGACCAGTCAAGCCACCTAGCCTATGACAGGTGGGTCCCCCTTGTCAGTTTGACCAGTCAAACTTCACTGTTCTGGATAATGTTAGATTAATAATAAATATAAATCTACAAATTCTTTTAAATGATTAAAACTTTAAAATTCAATATCTTTTAAACCGTAACTCAGATCGAAAAACTTTATACATGAAAATTGATCAGAAAAATATAAAGAATACGAATAAGCTATTCGTATGTCAACCACCCCCCTCTAACTTACCGAAAATTGACATTCCCCCCTTCGGGCCGTCTGTCGATAATTCCCGGTACCGATATACGTTGCCCGGATGTAAAACTTTTGTATACGAAAGTTGCTCAGAACGGATCACCGAGTTCGGATATGATACCCATACCCCCACCACACCCCTCTAACATGCCGAACATAGAACCGACCCCCTCCGGTACCGTCAGTCCGATTATTGCCCGACACCGTAAAACTCTCCGAATGAATTTATTTCGAACACGAAAGTTGTTCGGAATAGATCAACTAACCCGGATACACCCTCCGTATGTTTGTCCGATGTCCACGACACCTCAGACATGGAACCTTCCCCTCCGGATCATCTGTCCGGTAATCACCCGGTACTGATGAGTCGTCACCGGATAAATTCCCGCTCCGCCGAAAAATACTTAACACTGCGTTAGAGCTCCGTTGCTTTGTATCTGCTAGGTCTTGCATTTGTATTGCTATTATTGTTGTGTATTTATTGTTTCTCCCCCATTTATTCTCCGATAGACCCCGACGCTGCCGCCGACTACACCGTTGCCGAGTACGACTACTTCGTCGACGACCGTACCCCTACCGTCGAGCTTCCAGGCAAGCAGAGCCATTCTCTTCCCCAGATATCGCATATCTTTCCGTACATTTCTTGCACTAGGCATTGTTACTGCTGCTGCTACGATTACAATCCTATTCAATTGCATAGCCTGTCATTGTAGCCCCTTGATGTACCTTCCTTTAATCCTATGCTTCCTATTATTACTTATGCTTTATTCAGCAGTAAACCCTGCGCATTGTTAGCTAGGTTTAGAATAGAGGGTCGTGATCACTTTGGGAGTGATCGCGGGAACGATATATTACAACTGCAACAGGTACAGATCTATGCAGACGCCCTAGGGAACCTACAACGGTGAGACTCTGCCGAGTCGCTTCGAGTTTGGCTTACGAGTGTAATGGACTCGTATTTCACTCTCGTCGACTCAGTAGCGTAGCATCACCGGGATGATCTGAGGTTTACCTCTTTAGTTCATTCCGCTGATGTCTCTGTCAAACCTCTTTAAGTGTGCCATCGAGGGTGATGCCTCCTGGTTTTCACTTAATGGTAGGCACTCGAACCAACCGGTGTCCTTAAAGGTAAGAAGTCGGGTGACCCAACGGTGCCCGCGAGTGGTATTGCGACGGGACGACAGGGAGGGTACGACCAGTGTACCGGTGTGCTTGGCCCCTGATCGTTGGCCGCGAGAGTTGCCAAACTACGAAAGTCGAGCTCCTCCAGGAGCACACGCGAGACAAGGTAAGGAGACAGTTCACCTTGTTGGTAACCGCAGTGACTTGGTGGGACGACAGGGCAGGCACCGATGTACTGGTGGGCCTGGCTGCTGTCGTTGTTCGCGGGTCGGTTAAGTCGAGGCAACGATAACGGTTGTCACGCAGGTTAATTAAAATGCTAAATGGTTCAGTGAATGTCTTGAGTTGGCTATATGCCATGTACGCACTACCTACCCGTGGGAATTACGAGTTATGGGCTCCTCTGCTTCGTAGTGTCGTCCGAGGACTCTTCAGACGTCAGCAGTACTGCGGGCTGATTGCCGGGAAGTGGTGTTGTATTATTTGCTCGCGCGGTGGTGTCTTATTTGGATTTGCTTCTTACCCTTGCTCTGGATTTCTGTCTTTCAGTCCACTATATACAGCCTCTTATTTCCGTTGATACAATGCATAATGCTTAGTAGCGGACGTAAGACTCGCGGGTATGCTAGATACTCACCTTTGCTTTATTTCCCCTTTTTCGCTTTGCCTGATCGGCCGCTGCAGCCGACGTTGGAGCCCAGGAGCAGGAGTACCCCGGAGGCGCCTACTACGACGTCGAGTTCCCCGTTGACCAGGAGTAGTTCGGTGGATCCCAGGCAGGAGGCCTCGCCTTTTCGATCTGTATCTCTGATGTGATTTGTGCTAGCCTTCTTAAGGCAAAACTTGACTAATTATGTCTGTACTCAGATATTATGGCTTGTATGACTTATGTATTCGGGTCCGCGTGACCCCCCTTTATTATAACATATTTGTTTATCCCTTTGTGTTTAGTGTTGTGCTGTGATATTCTCACCGTGACACCTTAATCTCAGTCGTGTACCCTGCGTGTATGATTACTGTACACGGATTGATTTTGGGGGCGTCACACCACCCATGCACGAGATATGGTAAAATAACAATGGGATCAGCGGCAGCTACCTTGCTTGGCCAGGACCCAAGCGAAGCAATGCACCATATTATATGGATGCATGCACAGAGATAAGTCAGAGGCTATGGCTAGCCAGTAGCATGTACTACTTCCATTCAATGAGAGTGAGCCAAAGCAAGTATTGCTTCTATTTGTGTACCTTCTCACCTTCGTTCCATTTTACTGTTGGCTTTTTATCTAAGTTTTTAGATCATTAGATTTTGTAGGTACATCAAACAAATGAAAGGTGGATAATCGTTCAAACGGATGTATCTGGATGTATTTTAATGCTAGATACATCTATATAATAGTGTGATTGATGACGACGATACTACTTTTTGGCAGCTAGGAATCCATGTCTTCCGCTTTCTTTTGCGTTGTTGGATCTTCATCCGTATTATTTTAAACCGTTAGATTTGTAGGTACACCATACACCAAACGGATGAAACGTGGATAGTCATTCAAACGGATGTATCTAGATGTATTTTAATGCTAAATGCACACTCGGTAACGACGATACTACTTTTTTACTGCAACGGATAACAGAAAAAACTACTAACTTTTTCAACGTAGTTCATCCACTAATGTGATGGAGCGCCTTGCGCGTATTTGGAACTAGTAGAAAAGAGTATTAGACCGATGAATCGTCATATGACAAGAAAGAGCAGTAGTCCAATTAGTTGCGGGTGAAAAACCTAGTTAGGGTTGTGTTTGTGACCTACAGATCATGGGTAAAACATCCTCTCGTAGTGCAAAATGACCGTCAATATGGTATACTGACGCAAAAAAAAAAGAATAAGAACATATGCCCTACATCGCCTAGGCCCGCAATATTTTGCGGGGAACGCTAAAAATCACCCCACAGACGCAAAATTTATCGCTTTTCCTCCTCGTTTTCCACTCCCCATATCCCACAAAGAATGGCTTGCACCGGGGAAACTTCCTTCGTGCCACCGAAGCCTGCCGGCAAGATTCGGCTGGGAGCAGGTGGGGCTGGGCGGGCGGTGTTGCCAAGGCCGAGCAGGGCAAGGAGGGACAACTGAGGGCGGGGCTGGGGGCGGTGAGGCCATGGCCGGGCCAGGCGGGGCGGTTGGGGGCGGGGCCGTGGGCGGTCGGGGCGGGGAGGTTGTGGGCGGGAAGGCCGTGGGTGCAGGTTCAGCGAGGCAACCGGAGAGAGACATGAAGGGAATATTCTATGTCATATACCCTTTTGCGGTTCTAGTCTGTACCGACACTTTTTTCCCATAAATACGTTTGCAGCTCACCGCATAATGGTTTTGCAATACGATAATATAACACATAGAGCAACTCTAGAAGATGTGCATCCTGCCACCGGCCTGTATATATACGGATTTTTTGTTGTACGGGGGCGTTTCTGGTCCGAACAGAACCATCAAATCCTGGCTGAACCGTAAAAGTTATGCGGGCGGCCCGCAAAATCCTCTCTGAGCCGCTATATGTACAGGACGGGAGGGGGGATGCAACTCCGACGACACATCCCGATGACAAGAGGATGAGGAAGCAACCGTGGAGGGCGGAGCGGCTCCCCTCCGGTCAAGCGAACTCGAAACGACACCGAGGTGGGCTCCTCGCCCCTCCCCCCGTCCCGCCTCCTCCTGTCGACCCGGGGAGGTCGGAGCAAGCCCGAGTCCGCGGTACCCTCTCCCCCAACTGGAGGGCTACTAGAGTTGCTCTAAGACTACCAATTAATGTATTTACCTCTGCCTTAGGATAAGGCATCGACCATGTTTAGAAATGGAATTAATACTGGAGTACTAGGCGTTAGGATAAGCATCGACGGCAGACATTAATACCTCACCAAATAATTGTGCTAATATTTATATACTTCATGGATATGCTCAAACTCACCAGTTCCATTGACAGTCATTACCACATTACCATATCGACGGACATGGTCTAGTACATGAAGAACGCTGGTAAAGGAGTGCTGGGAAGCAACAAGGCACTCATATGCTTATGGATGGTGATGCTACTTATGTTGTCATCAGGTAAGGAAACCATCTCTCGATTCAAACTCATTCAAATCAGTAAAGTTATTCGCATAAAAGAAAGAGGTTAATTTAATGGCTAATTCGTGTTGTTTTAACGGATGGATACAGAAAGGTTGGGGTCGCATGGCTGTGAAAAACAGGAGGGCCGGAGTTGGTCCGGCGACGGGTGCTTCAGGCGTGGCACCTGCAACGTGCCTTGCAGGGCCGAGGGCTTCGATTGGGGCCACTCCACAGGCCTCGTCATATGCAACTGCTACAGGAACTGCACCCAGTTTTATCCGTCTCCGTCTAGACACGTAGATATGCCACTGTCCCTCGGTATGCATTCCGGCTGACATAAATAACAAGTTCTCTCCATGTCAATGGCTTCGATTGTGTGTATGCCACTTCAGAGAGAGGTTAATTGGATTATGTGTGGCATGATGATGATCAAGTTGGTTATGTATTTGTCGAATCATCGAATGATGTGCGCACATGACATGATGAAAGTTGCCTATGTTTTGCCGAAATGTCGATTTATTTCCGTTTCGACGAATTTCAGACAAACTCTATATGTCCTTTTTTAGGGAAGGTCATGCCGAATTTTTGTAAGAGAGTTTAATGCATATATATGCATGTTTATAAATGTTTTGATTTTGTATTAATTTACACCGTGCAGACAACACGAAGAAGAATTTAATGAACATGACAAGATTTTTGAAAGCCGCGGTGGACGACATGCATGAAAATAATCTCAAGTAGATAAAATGTCCATGTCAAAAATGCAAAGAACAAGTCTGGATGGACCTTTTTATAGGTGGCCATTTGAAGGAGCACCTGGTCATGCATGGTTTCATGAATGACTACACTCGATGGATAAGTGAAGATGATTTTGAGGATGCCGAACATGAAGATGATGCCGGACATGGAGAAGATTACGTACATGAAGAATATGCCGGACATGGAGAAGATGTCGTACATGAAGAAGATGCCGGGCATGGAGAAGATGTCGTAAATGAAGAACAAGATGGTGGACATGAAGACGCCGGAATGCAACAATCTATTTCGTTTGTACTAAGTTCATTCATGCAAGACCCTCATGTTCGAGAACTGCTTCGCAATAATACGACTAGCAAAAGAGATCCTTCTAGAGAGGAGGCCAAGATGGCACAACTGGAGTTCGACTCGAAGACTCCACTGTATGAAGGTTGCCGACCAGAGGACACCCGCTTGAGTTTCACGCTCGGTCTTCTAAAGACGAAGGAAAAAAATAAATGGAGTGACACAAGCCTCGATGAGCATTTGAATTTTCTACAAGAAACTTATCCCGAGGGGAACGTGTGTCCTACTAGTATCGAGGAAGCCAAGAAAATCGTGTGCCCTCTTGATTTGCCACACATTAGATACCATGCATGCATCAACGATTGCATCATTTATCGGAACGAGAACGCAGAAAAAACCATTTGTCCGAAGTGCAATGCTTCTCGATACAAGAAGGATGGAAAGACGAAAACTCCTCAGAAAGTTGTGTGGTACTTTCCGTTAACTCCCCGTCTGCAATGGTATTTCATTGATCGTAAGGAAGCAAAGCTAATGCGCTGGCGCAAGGATAGGGAGAAGCCGGATGATGGAGATGATCCAAAGTTGAGACACCCCGCAGATGCTAGCCAGCGGAGAGCACTAAAAGGTGAACATGCAGATTTCGTTGCTGATCCACGGAGCATCGTGCTTGGTGTGAGTACTGATGGCATGAATCCGTATGGTAAACAGAACACCAATCATAGCTCATGGCCCGTGTTTCTATATATGGATGTACAATATTCCTCTCTGGAAGTGCATGAAGACAAAGTACATACACATGAGTATGTTGATTCAAGGGCCGAAACAACCGGGAAACAACATAAATCTATATCTTGAGCTACTGAAAGAGGAGTTGGAGGTGCTATGGAACCCTGGGGCCAGGACATGGGACTCTTTCAAAGGAGAATATTTCATGATGAAAGCCGCGTTGCTTACGACGGTGCATGATTATCTCGGTTACGGATACGTCTCAGGCCAGGTGTGCCACGGACATTGCGGATGCACAAGGTGCATGGATGATACAACATCTTTGCAGCTACCGATACTCGGGTTCTCGAAAACCATGTACATGGGGCATCGAAGATGGCTAGAACCAGATGACCCATGGACAAAGCGTGGATATCTGTTCAATGGAGAGGTTGAGAAGAGAGGACCTCCACATAAGAGGAGCGGCACCAAAATCAAAATGTTGTTGGATAATTGGGAAGAGTGCCCCTCACCAGGAAAGAAGAAAAAAGCACCGGAGCCGCTCCTGAGGGTATGGAAAACGAAGTCTGTTTTTTGGGATTTGCCGTACTGGAAGATCCTCGACACTCCTTATAGCCTTGATCAAATGCATATCACGAAGAATGTTCTCGTGAGCTTGCTTGTCACACTTCTAAACATGCCGGAGAAGACTAAGGACAGGCCAAAGGCAAGAACTGACTTGAAAATCTTGGGTATAAGGGAAGGTCTTCACGGAGCACCCCCGGAGGAGATGGAGACGGAGATGAAGACAGAGACGAAGATGGAAATGGGAAAAAAATCCAAGAAGAATAAAGAACATTATTGCCCCCCTCTTCCTTCACCTTAAGTGAGAAGGAGATCGATCGATTTTTCAAGTGCCTTGTTGGAATCAAAATTAGTTCCGATTTATGTGGAAAGATAAGCAGATATCTAGACATTAAGAAGAAAATGTTTAGCGGGATGAAGTCTCATGGCTGTCATGTGATGATGACCCAAATACTCCCGGTTGAACTTAGAGGGATAATGAATAAGCACATCCGTGATACACTTATTGGCCTATGCAATTTTTTCGACACAATCTCTCGAAAGTCGATCAGTGTGAAGCAGCTCCAAAGGTTACAAGAAGAGATCGTTGTCATATTATGTGAGCTTGAGATGTATTTCCCACCTGCATTCTTTGACTTCATGGTGCATCTGTGTGTCCATATTGTCGACGACATCATCGACCTCGGCCTGACATTCCTGCACAGCACAATGCCATTCAAAAGGATGAATGTGTTCCTAAAAGGCTTCGTTCGCAACATGTCCCATCTGGATGCAAGCATCGTACATGGCTATCTCACCCATGAGTGCATTTCTTTCTGCGAGAGTTATCTAGGTGTCGAAAACCCTGTTGTTGCTTTTCTCGTCAAGAAGCACCTTGGCAGACTCGAAGGAGTAGGTCACATCACTGGCTCAAGGGAATTGCATGTGGACTATTCGGGCCGACGCACAGATTTTGACAGAGCAAACTTAGTAGTGCTACAACATCTACAACTGATATATCCTTTCTTGGCACTTCACAAAGACATCATTGAAAAGTACCACCTTGAACTGGGGATAACTAAGAAAAACGCAGAAGTTACTAGAGAGCACAACTCTTCTTTCTTGTGTTGGTTCAAAGAGCACGTTCTGGCTAATCCTCCGCAACAGGGTTGTACGGACGACAAAATTCTGATACACGCCTTAGCACATGGCCCCGCGGTCAACCTCGCCACTTATCAGGCATACGACATCAACGGTTACACATTCTACACCGAGGAGAAAGATAAAAAAGTGATTATCAGAACTCAGGGTGACGATGGAATCCATGAACGGCGATGGCGTACTTGAAAGATTCTACGGAAGGCTAGAAGAGATTTGGGAGCTTGAGTACTCTGGAAAGTACAACGTGGCGATGTTCCGTGTCCGATGGGCTAGGAGCGTCGAAAGAGAGAATCGTTATTTGACCACCATGTGTATACATGACGCCAAGAGCGTTACCGTGAATGTCACCGCAAAAAAGGAGCCATGGGTACATGCTAAGCATGTGACCCAATGCTTCTTCATAACCGACCCAAACAACCCCAGCCGTGTTGTCGTGAGGAGAGGCAAAAGGAACATCGTCGGAATTGATGGAGTTGCCAATGAGGAGGACTGTAACCAGTATGGTGAACCAATGAGGGAAGATGATGATGACGGTGAACCATATGTCAAGACAAGAAGCAAAACTACATTACCTAAGAAAGATCGTAATCCTTGGAAAAAAGGAAAATTCACGATGAGGTGTTAAATTATTCGGCACCGAACAAGAAAGGAAAGAAGATCACTGCGAAGAAACGTCGTCGACGCTGATCATATCGGGAGAAACTATCAATACCGGATTTTTTTTGTATAAGCACTTATTATATGATGTAATCATGTTGTATAATAAGCACTTAATTAATATTCTATATATTGTGCCATTGCTTAATATGGTGACCACCATTCAACCTAATCCTAATAACACTAACCTCCTAATCCAACCCCTAACCCTAATAACACTAAAACTTAACCATAACCTTAATTAAAAAACATAATAAATAAATAAAACATCATCTACAGCGCGGGCTACTCTAGGCCGCGCTTCAGATGGTGAACATCTACAGCGCGGTGTTTCTAGACCCGCGCTTCAGATGGGAAACATCTACAGCGCGGTGTTGCTACCCCGCGCTGTAAATAATGTTGTACCATTACAAACAGGGTCACCCTGCCCGTGGCCGCACTCACTCACTCACACCACCGTCGTCGTCGCCGTTGCCTCGTCGACGCTGCTCCTCCTCTCCGTCGCCCCCTCGACACCGCTCCTCCTCGCCATCGCCATCGCCCCCTCGACGCTGCTCGTCCTCACCCCCTCCCTCGACGCCGGTCGCCAGCAACCCTAGGGCGTCGCCGCTGCCGGCCACCACCCTCGTTGGGATCCACCTCGCCCCCGGCCCTACTCGCCCTGCCGCCCGAGGTAAGATCCGCTGCTCCCTCTCCTCCTCCCTTTCAAATTGGAGCAAAGTTTGTTCGTATAAAACCAAATTGTTAGTTATTATTAGAAAAATTGCAAATTGAAAAACAAATGGTTAGTTGTTAGCTATATAAAATGGGTGATTAGAAAAATTTAGTTTATTAAAATTTGTTGTTATTAGAATGTTTGAATTAACAGTTGTGATTTTTAGCATAGGTTTTTAATTAAGTTGCAAGTGAATATTTATTTTTATTTTTCTGTGGCCATTGTGCCTTTACAAAAATTATGTTTGCAGGGATCCGAGTGACCTATGTTTTTCCGGAATGTTGATTCATTTCCGTTTCGGCAAATTCCAGGCGCTCGATATGTCCATTTTTTAGCAAAGGTCATGCCAAACAAATTCGTGGATTTCGGCATGACTTGTGCTAGAAAAGTAGGACATATCGAGTGCCCGGGATTTTCCGCAATGGGAATTAAATGACCTTCCGGCAAAACATAGGCCATTTTGCAATTTTATTATTACTTTATCATTTTTTTCTACAATTAAACCGCCAAATTGAATCCTATAGGAAACATGGCTAATGACGAAGAAGCCGACCCTATTAAGCAACCCATCGAACAACCTCAAGATTTTTTCGACTATATAACTAGTCAGGACTCTGGGCCCCAGGATCAACAACCCCTTCACATCACAGAGCGTGCTGCTGACAGCAACAACACAGAGGGGGGCAACACCGACACAGATGGTGCCAACCATACCACGGATGGTGCCAACCAGACCACGGATGGTGCTAGCCATGGGTCTAGGACCAAGAGGAAGCATAAACCCCGCCCCCAAACAAGCTCCGCGTCGGAAGACTTGATGTCCCCGAGGTGCACCCTGGCACCTTCGACATCGTAAGTCCGCCGGACGTGTCGGCATGCTACGGCAACGACGTGGCATGCATCCTTCGCGAGACCGTCAATATCAACCAAACAAACATTAGAGAAGTACCCCGGAGGAGATTTGGAGAACCACCTCCTAGATAAGATTCATGCGAGATTCAAGTTCCCCGGCAGGAATGAAGAAGTCCTTCCGTGGAAAGATGATAATATACAGGGGATAATTGCAAAAGCCCTCAAGAAGTGTAGCAAAGCCTTGATCAACTGGAAACATATGGTGAAAGTAGAGATTGCTAAAGAAGGTTCATCGTACGAGACGATCAAGGGTCACTTTCTGTCTATAAAGGAAGAATACTATGAAAAATTCAAGGCTCATTGCGAAGACCCTGAAACCCATGCGAGGTCGCAATATTTCAAGGGTCTTCAGAAGAGGAACGTCAGTCCCACGCCTCGGAAGCCATGGTTACACCGGGAAGAGGCGAGTGTGGGATAAGGAGGACGCGGCACGTCCGGAAGGTCCGCGCGAGCCAGACCCCTGGGAGGAGTTCGAGGATCTGCTCGCACATGACTACTTTAGGGCCAGGTACACAAGAGACCCGATAACCGGGGAATGGACCATGGTCACCCCGACGAGGAATGTCATAAGAGAAATGGAATTTTTTTTATTTACCACCTTAATTAGCTTCTAGTGATCAAGTCGCTAACGGCTCACGTTGATCTTTTTGTAGAGGGAGCGTATACGGCTTGCATCAGAAAGCAAGTCATCGTCTCAGACGTTGAAGTACGCGTGGGACACCCATTTCAACCAGGCGTTGAACAAAGTGAAAGGAAATCCCTTGCACGACCCGCCGGAGTATGGACGTGTAGCCGACGCCGGAGTCGGGGCCACCTGGAACTACTACTACAAGGAGGATAATGAGACACATAAGCAGAGAAGAAGGCTCAACACAGTGACCCTTGACGATGTGCACAAGGCGGTCGAGGCAGCCACACGAAAGGCTAGAGAAGAGGTCCTGGCTGAGGCGGAACAAAACAAGGCTAACTTGGTCGCGACAGCCGTAGCTGCATCCAGAGAAGAGGTCAGGAAAGAGCTTAAATCTACATTTTTTTGCCTTGGTGCCGGCTATGTAGAAGTGGACGAAAGAAAATCCCAACGCGGATCATTATCCCCTTCCTAGTTTCATCGGGAGCAACTCGGCGAACACCGACTTCACACCCGCACATGCAACCGGGCACGAACTCGTTGCACCATCAACTGTCTCTCATAGCTGCCCCTCCTGCGGCTCTGGCATCCCCCACCGACCTTCCCCTTTAGCTGAGCTCAAAGCTATCAAGGTAACTATGCATCTCGCGCTCATCAATATATTCAATCTTCCATTTCTTTGAAATTCGATCTCTGATGCCGCACATGTATTCATAGGGCAACGATACTCCATGCACCCTCCTATTGAACATCGATGGCCAGGTAGTGGATGTTACGAAGGCTTAACTCATGAATCCATTGGACCGGGTATTCCACCACACTCCCATGCCCGACAACGTCTTAAAAGTTATGGGTGTCTCGTTTGCTGTCAAACGAATACTCTAAGTTGCCTCTTCCCTTTCCTGGTACGGGATAAGTATGATCGGAAGATCTTGGAGGATCCAAGGGTTGGGTGATATTGTGGCCGAAGATGCTTATCCGCGCGGAGCCTGCCAGTGCAACGCCGACCCAAGGTAATACCACTTTTAGTCCACCTATGCAGTTCCCATCCTTTGGCTTGGGCGATCATGGCAGCGAACGTGAAGGAGGTTCAACAGTCCCGGTGGCTCATCATGCCGCCCCCGTGGATCCATCACCTGATAACATGGAGGATGCGAACCCTGACCAATACCTCAACCTCAACCATACCTATGATGACGCTCAACCTGATGATGATTTTGAGCCCAACCTTGAGGATATGGATCTTGAAATGCCTGAAATGCCCGACGAAGCTCAAAAGGAACATGCTAGCCTTCAGTGCAAGAAGTCTTTGTTCGGAAAATGCTCCCTGGAGGACACGCCTCCTGATACCTACACCAGGGAAAAAGTAGCCGAGCAGCCACCAAATATACTAAGCCCGAACACAATACTAACGGGCATCCGTGCGGGTTTTGCTGAAACACAACGTGGACCTGGCACAAAGAAGAAGCCGAAACATAGGAAGAGAGGGAAGAAAGGTGGTAATGCTGCTTCCATGAGCCAGCCACCAAAGGTGACCCGGGTTCACGACAGTGTACCGGTTCGTGATGCGCCGGTGGTCCATATATCGGGTAGGCCGATGCTACCGGCGAATGCGCTCAAGGGCTTAACACCGTAGCTTAGGAGACTGCATGGCCAAGTCTTGTCTACGGAGCTAAGTCTTCTTCGAGCCCCTGTTGGCACAACAGGATACCCGCTTTACGCGGCTAAGGTGCCCCCAGGCTTAGACTTCATCCATATTTCGCCCGCTGACATGATCTTTCTTCGGTTTGAGTACATCTTCGAGATGTTACACATGACACATGTCGATTTTACCTTCGGCCGCCTTTATGCTCTACATCTGAACTACATGGTGAAGAAGGAGGAACTCTCACAAATCGCGGTAGCGGACCTATACTACATGTCTGAGAGCTTCTTGAATCTGGGGGACGAGGAACGCAAGGGAGCTGAGCGGTACATCACAAAATTCATGGTGGATAATAAGGACAAGGAGATTATTCTTCTTCCGTATCATCCCATGTAAGTGATTCGTAAGACACTTTATTAACACATCCAATTGTTACTTCGCACGTACGCATATGGATTTTAATTTGCTGTTAACTTATATTTACGCAGTGAGAATTGCATCCTTATCGTATTATTCCTGCAAGTATCCCACACACTCTATATGGACTCAACCAAGAACAAGGAGAAGAAAGACTATACCCACATCAAAAAAATTCTCGATAGAGCTCTCTTCACCTTCGGAAACACGGGTGGCTACATCAGAGTCCACAAAAATAAACAAGGCGTTGCATGTTTCACCCATACTACTAACTTGTGCTGCCTCTAGCAACTGATAACAAGTGAGAAGGATGAATTCTACGTCATCCATCATATGAATGAGTTCAAAAGGGATCAAGAACTTCTTAGAATTAAAACTAGATCCTATAGACATGTCATCGACTGGGCCAATAACCTAGCAAGAACGAAGGATGATGCTCTCAGACTTGAATTCTACCGCATCCAAAATTCGCTCGCGAACATCATCATGAAAGATGTCGTCGAGAAGGATGGCATGTTCTACGCGGGTCCACAGTCCCGTGAATCCCTCGACATTTGCCGATATTGGCAGGGTCAAGACCCAAAGCCTTTCAGAAAGATAGGTTCCGTCCTTCCGGATGTTCGAAAGTGATGATTGACGATGACGAGATTGTCTCTTTTGTGTAGAGCGAAACTTTTAATTTCTCGACGATGAACTTTGTGATGTAATCGGTTATTTTAAACATGTGTAGCGCTCTAGTTTGGATACGGTGAACTTCGTTATGTTTTACTATGTGGTTGCTTGTATTTGATAACATTTTAACTCTTTTCTTCATGTTGCTTTGTTATATTATATCATTGATATATTTTGAGTTTTTTTTCTGACATATAAATCGATGAAGAAGAAGTGGTATGCCGTGTACATTGGGAGGCGTCCGGGAGTATACGATGAGTGGTCAGAATGTCATGCCCAAGTCAACCGCTTTCGAGGTAGCAGCTACAAAGGTTTCCAAAGCAAACGCGAGGCCGAAGCTAGCTACTTGAGGTTTACGATACTAGATGTAGAGAGGAATAAAAACGGGCTCAAAAACTACCTCCTACTTGCTTTCTTTTTTTATCACGATGGCTCTTTTCTTGTATAGCAAAATATTGTAGTTTCGATCCATCGTGAAACATGCATGTATGAATTGTATTGGAGACTTGTATATTTCTTGATGATGTGTTGGTCACTATGCTGATAATTGTAATATGCTGAATCACAACCAATGTGTGTGATGCTACTTGTGTGATGTTACTTTATATGCTGGAAATATATATATAAACTGTATAAATACAAAGAAAAAAATCATGATAAAATAATTAAAAATATATGAAAATATCAGCAGCGCGGGTCCTGAGACTAGTAGCAGCGCAGGTACCCTGAGTTGAAAATTAGCACTTACAGCGCGAGACTGAAAGGCGCGCTTCAAATGGACGTACACACCCATAACGCGGGCACTGGTGGGTGCGCTGCTAACTACAAATTATCTACAACACAGGTACCCCGCGCTGTAGATGGAAGTTAGCTGCAGCGTGTTATCTGTAGCGCGGGGACCCCGTGTTGTTGATGGGCCTTTACCCCGCGCTGTTGGAGGCCATTATCCTAGTAGTGGCAGTACCCATCTGTTGCAGTTTTGTTGCCAACTTTTGCTTATGGTGGTAATTTAAATGCTGATACAAATTGTTTTGCCAGTTCTATAGGACTCTCGAGTTGTACAATCAAATCGCATAGATCTTGATGCCAGCTAAGGGCATATCCAATGTCTATCTTAGACCTCTCATAACCGTTTAATTCAGATTGCCCGGATTTATTTTGTTATTCAATGAAGATTTGTACCCGTTCATGGACCGATCCGTATGTTCCTTTTCAGGCAAATCTAACGTAACCACAGGGGAGCGGGTGAGCTTTGTGGGAATCCAAACCGTTGACATGTCCTCGATTGACAGTCAAACCCCTCTACGAAAGAAACATTCCCCACGCATGAAGCAATAATTGTGCATTCATGCTGGCTAGCCACTTCAAAGCATACACAACCTCTCACTTGAGACGGCGTTGATGCCAGCCTAGAACGATGCGTCCGTTCACTTGAGCCGGCGTTGATGCCAACCTAGAATGATGTGATCGCTCACCAAAGCCTAGTGACGTGCTGTTCGAGAGCTGCGGTCTTTGCACCCGTTCAATACCGGAGATACACGAGGGGACAATTATTTGTGTAATTCAAACTGACTAGTATTCTATTCTCCATCCAATATTGAACAACTGCGATGGCCAAGAAACCCACCTCAACGCCGCTCATTCAAGCCGACATTCAACCAACGTCCTCATCATTTGGGGCAACCTCTCGATGGAGAAAAAGCATAAGTTAGCCCGCCTGTACGGCAACTGGCAGACCCATCGTGAGCGACACATATAGGCAGGCTTGCCGCCGAGCTTGCCGGAGTTGAGCGAGGACAAGTCGACAATGGTAGAGGCGTCAAATTCCGACACTGAGCCCTTGCCTACGCCGGTCCATGCTGGCATCACCAAGGACCAGACGTGGGTCCACTTTGATGGCATCATTGTGGAGGAGGAACCGCATCTCCTACTGGTTTCATCTTTCCAGCATGCGGTGGAGCACCAAAGGTACACCTTGCACCTCCTCGAGAAACACCAACAAATAGAGAACCGGATGTCCGGATATATGGCAACAGTGTGATGACTTTAATGGCCCTTGCGGGGGAGACCCTGAAATTTAATGAGCAACAACGGGCGCTCTACAGAGTAGTACCCATCTGCTGCATATTTTTTTGCCAAATTTTTCTTATGATTATATAAATGATGATACATAATTGCCGTGAGATCTACAGGAATTTCGAGCGAACGCGCTTCTTGTTTAAAATCACATGGATCTTTGTGCTAGTTAAGGTCATCTTCAATACAGGTATGTATCCAGTCACGGATCGATTTCAATGTTTGATTTCACGTAAATCTAATGCAAACGCAAGACCCAGATCTCATCAAACCCCTTTGCGAACAAAAAACATTCTCCATGCATGAAGCGATGATTGCGCATTCTTGTCGATCAACCCTTCAGAGTGGATACGTGATACAGAGTGGCAACTCTCCGCGTTGGTTACCCTAAGTGGAAGGTGAGATGCAGTGTAGCAGCAAGTTTCCCTTAGTAAAGATGCTAAGGTTGAGTATCGAACCAGTAGGACTCCAACAGATACAAGTAGGTGTCACGGCGCTTGACGTGGACCTGCACACAGATACAAATAACTTTGCTCCCAACGAGCACAGAGGAGTTGTCAATTCCTCCGGCCTTGCTGTTTACAAAGGATCAACGCAAGAGATAAAAGTGGAACTGAAAGTAAATACTGAAAGTAAACTAAGGGTGTAAACAATAATGTGAAGATGGACCGGGGTCCCGTGATTTTCACTAGTGATGTATCTCTCCCAAAAGACGATAAAAGTGCTAGCGAGGTAAACAAATCACAGCTGGGCAATTGACAGGATTATGAAGACACCGCAATGCTAACTATGCTGCAAAGAAAGGAAGGGCTCAAAAGCAATGGGCAGTACGCCAAGGTAAGTAGACCGAAATCCAACTGCATCTACTACGAATCATCCACCTTGAGATATCTATCCAGAACATCTCGCTGGTATTAAGTTGCGAATCCCACCCAAAGTGTAAACTCAAAGCAACAGTCAACTGCATTAAAAGAACTTTGCGTAAAGTAAACAATCCTTGCACCCGTGGGTACAAGCACCGTTGTTTTATCCCTGGTGGCAACAACACATCCCCTAGTCTCATGTTTCTGTCACTCAAGCTAGACATCAGGGGGTTGAACCCACAATCAAGCATAACACTCCCTCTTGGAGTTGCAAGCAAACTACTTGGCCAAAGAAAAATACTGCAACGGAGAACATGCAAGAATTTACTCAAGAAAAAAATATAAAAGAGAAGAACCAAATATATTGCTCATCACAATCTGAACATAGTCTCATAATCCATCAGATCCAAGCAAACTCAGCATAGCAACAACAGAAATTACAAAAGCGCCTCGATCATGTGAGGCAGCTCACGAGGTCTCGAAAGTGGAAGCACAAAGAGGGGAGAGGTACATCACATAGCTACTGGTCACGGACCCTTGGTCCAAGGGGGACTACTCACGGCACATCCGGGAGGCGTCCATGGCTATGTATGGTCTCCCGGAGGGGGTTCCTCCTCCCGGCAGGGTGCCGGGGCAGCTTCTCCACGCAGCCCCGATCTTGAAACGGCGACGACGGCGGTACAGAGGCGATTTCGCGGAAAAGAAATCGATATTAGGGGTTTCCACCCCGAGGGCTAAATATAGGCGGAGGGGGGTGTCGAGGGGACCCACCAGGCAGCCAGGAGGCCTCCTGGTGCGGCCTAGGGTGGGGCCGCGCCAGGGACCCTCCTGGTCTCTTGGTGGTGGCCCCCCTCCTCTACCTTGGTGATTCCGGAAGCTTCCGGGTCGCTGATTTTTTATCTGATTTTTCTGGATTTTTTGGAGCACTTTTAATGGCCAGAAAACCTGAAATACAAAAATAGCAGAAACAACAACTGGCAGCTGGGTGCACTGGGTTAATAGATTAGTCTAAATATGCTCAAAAGTGTATGAAATTTCAAGCAAAACATGGCAAAGTCACACAAAACATGCATGGATCAAGCAGAAATTATAGATACGTTTGGGACGTATCAACATCCCCAAGCTTAATTCCTGCTCGTCCTCGAGTAGGTAAATGATAACAAGCATAATTTCTGTGGTGACATGCCACACAACCATATAAGGACTTTTAAGTAAAGCAATTAAAGCATGCAATTCAATTCAAGTCTTAACAAGCAAGAGTCTATATTAGCATTGACACAAGCAACAAAAGAACAAAAGGTGCAAGAGCTCTCGCTGTACGTGACTCGAATGTCTCCATATGATGTTTGTGTGCAAGCAGGGGACTGGGAAAAAGAGAGAAAAAAGGTTGTTGAGAACAACTATCTACTAAAGTTTCACACTTGGTCTCCTTTGGATTCTTATCTTGACTCGTCCCCAGACCACTAGCCAGGTACAAGTCAAACTGATCCACTCCCTTTCGATATTTTGAGGACACATGCAATGGATGAGCGTGAGCAAGAAAGTTTACACCTAAAAGGCGAAACAGAAAGAAGATGGAGGAGGAAGACAAAAAGGTGTGAAAGGCTCACATCAATGAGGACAATCATAGGCGAGAGAAGGCCATATGATAGATATGATGTGAGGAGTAGGGATTGCCATGCAACGGATGCACATGTGAGCAAAAAGCTCTCCAAGGAAACTAGTGGGGGTGCATCTAACTTGCTTGATCAAGAAGACCTAGAGCTCGTTTGAGGAGGCTCATCATTGGAATATACAAGCCAAGTTCTATAGTGTGAAGGTCCCCACATAGCTATATGCATGATGATGATCTCTATGGAGTACAAGGGATAGAGGATGAAGTACTAGTGTGGATCTCTCAAAAGGAACAGTAGTGTGCCCCCTTCTCTCTTTTTATTTTTATTTTTCTCCTTTTTCTATTTTTTTGTATTTTTTTGGTGGCCTCAATGGCTCTTTCTATTTAACTCTCATTTGTCCTCTTTGGGATCTTTTGATTTTGTCCTCTTTGGGATCTTTTTCTCACTTTAGGGTCAACACTCTATATTTTACAAGAATATAGGAGATCTTTCACACTTTACAAAGGTACTCACATAAAGAAGATATAACTATCATGATGCAAATGTATGCCTCTGCCAGGATAGCAGGATATGCAATGATACTAGCGCGTCATGTAGCAATGATTAGGGCAAGGCCCAACTAGCACGCGTCTCATCGATCAAGCAAGTAGCATGTATGACATGAAGATCAAGTCATGAGAAGGTGGATGTTGCATGGCAATGTATCTCGGAAAGGCTATGGAAATGCCTTGTAGGTAGGTATGGTGGCTGTTTTGAGGAAAGATATAAGGAGGCTTATGATTACAGAGCGTATCATGCCAAGGGTTTGGATGCACCGGTGAAGTATGCGCCAACTCTCAAGGTGAGAAAGGGCAATGCACGGTACCGAAGAGGCTAGAAAAAGTATAGGTGGGTGGAAGTGTCAACTTTCGAATACTCACATTAGTCCGAAGAACTCATGCACTTATTATCGGTAACTCTCAATCTAATCAGGAGGTTCACAAAGAGACAAGTACCTCGAGGAGGAGTGTATGGGGGTTTGGTTATCCTTGCGCATCCTCGACTCATGGTACGTGAGTGTACTCTAATATTCGAACCCTCCAGAGGTTAGTGATTCATCTAGTAGCTAGAGTTCTCAACAGGGGTTTTTGGTTTTCAAAAAACACATGGATTGCCCAAAATACGACATCTATCACTAATAGGCTCGAGCTCTTGACACCAAAAGTTCAAACATTACTCTAGTCAATGCCTCAAAACTATTGGAAGTTACTACTACAAAGAGAATAGCAACTTCAACTACCTACTTGTAGTGAAGACACAAAACTCAGTGCAAGAGGCAAACTCTCTAAGAAGATAAAACATGCAACCTATAGAAAGTTCAACCTAAAACAAAAGAAAATCTCTAGAAAAACTAAAGCACTACAACTAAACAGAGCAGCAGCTAAGAAAAGAAAAAGAACAATTTACATCTAAAAGAATAAGCATGCAAATCCTATGAGGAATTCTAGTTCAAGAGGAGCGTGTATCTCTCCCACACAAAATAGTAAGCTGGGGTCTAACTTGTTACTACAGCAAACAAAGCAAAAACAAACCTAGAAAAGTAAAGAGCCAGACACTCCAAGCATAGCACACAACACATGAAGTGATAAAAATATAGTGCAACGAGGGACGAACTGATAATTGTTGATGAAGAAGGGGATGCACAGGGGCATCCCCAAGCTTAGACGCTTGAGTCTCCTTGAATATTTATTGGGGGTGCACATGGGCATCCCCAAGCTTGAGCGTTTGACACTCCAAGATCTTCTTTCATCATCTTCCATCACGCACTTGAAAACTCCCTTCATACATAACTCATTGTAGACTGATTAGAGGGGTTAATGCCCTACTAAAATAATTTTCCTCTACTGCAAATAAAGATTTCTAGGAAGAGCCACTGTTTCTCTTGCCTGCTCAAAAGATTTTTCAAAGAAAAAGCAAGCTTAAGGATTGCAAAACTGCGAAAAGAAAAACCGGGGCAGAAGCTGAGAAAAACAGAACAACAAAGAGAAAAGAATTTTTTCGAGGTACTTCTGCAACTCAAATAAAAAACCTCTAAACAGACGTCTGAAAGGTAATTGTATGGAGCATGCTGTCAAAAAAATTCAGATCAAAAAGAAGATCTGGTGATTTATCCCGAATTTTTCCGTCAAGCAGACAGAATCTGTTTCTGGACAGCATGTACCAACTTTTGACCTTTCTTGCAATCTGAGGCTAAACTTGGCACAAAGCTTGAAAAGTAAAGATACAAAAATATTGCTACAGTAGTAACAATCATCAAGACCACTAAGAACAGAAGAAAAGAAAAAAGAAAAACCTAAATTCGTTGCGGGCTGCCTCCCGAAAGCGCTTCTTTAAAGGCATTAGCTAGGCAAAAAGATTATAGAAGATGCTCTCACAAGAATAAGAATTTTGAAGCAAAAGAGAGCATCAAGAAGAAAATATGAAACACATTTAAGCCTAACCCACTTCCTATGCATAGGCATCTTGTAAGAAAGTAAATCAAATAAGCACAAAGTGACATGCATAGGAAGGTGGAAAAAGAACAACTTCAAAACTTTCAACATGAAGAGAGGTGTTTTAGTAATATGGAAGTTTCTACAACCAAACTTCCCTCTCTCAAAATAATTTTAAGTAGTATCATGAACAACATCAAGAATATAACTATCACATAAATCATGTTGTTCATGACCTACAAGCACATGTGTATAATTTTCAACACGGTCTTTAGGATTATAAGATAAATGCAACCCATCACATTGAGCCTTGATAAGAGCACAATTCTCCGGAATATGAGTTGGAGATTTAAAAAGGATAATAGGACAATCAAGTGTGGGTGAAATAGCAAAAATTTCATGCTTAACGTAAGGAACTATAGCAAGTTCATCTTCGTAAGCGTCATCCATAGTGGCATCATGGCCAAAAGTATAGAAGGCATCAACTTCATCAAAAAGGGATATTTCAAAAGAATCCATAGGATCATAACATTCATATAAGGTAAGAACCAAAGAGTTACTCTCATTAGAAGGTAGACATGGATGGCTCCATTCTTCCTCCTTTTGTTCGTCACTCTCCTCCTCTTTTTTATCCAAGGGGCTTCCAGGTTCAGCAATTTCTTCTTCCATAGAGTCCTGCAAATCATTAGTCTCTTCCTTTGGGGGAGAGATTCTCTCAAGATGATCAGTAATATAATAATTTGCATCGCAATTTTCCAAACAATAGTTAAGTATAGAAAGTCTCTCAGATTTTTAAGGGGCATCATCAATATTTTTAATAAGAGAAGTTATTTCATAGGCACCCTTATAAGCAACAAATTCTTCTATTTGCTTTGCATCATCAAAGTCATAATTTTTCTTAGCATAAGAAGCTAAGGTTTCATCATCATTGTACTCACATTGGAAAGCAAGGTGTTTGTGCCTCATAAAGCAACAAGATTCATCCCTGCAGAAAGATATATTATATATTGAGCACAAGTTTCTAGCATAATCATACAACTGGTGTATTTGTTTCCATAAGTGTATCCCCTTTTGAGACAAGCGGTGTTCCTTGTACCACTTTTGTTGATCCTTGGTGAATCCTCCATGCAAATAAGATCTAATTTCAAAGAAGTTAGACATTGATTGGCAAGTAAGAAACTAGACATACTATTTTTTGGATTTTTGATAAAGGACACAAAGATAAAAAACTGAAAGATAAACTAACAAGACTAAAAAGTAAAGATAAAAGATAGTGTGCAACTCCCCTATCTTGTAGACTGGAGTCCCCGGCAACGGCGCCGGAAATTCGCTTGATACAGAGTGGCAACTCTCCTCGTTGGTTACCCCTAGTGGAAGGTGAGATGCAGTGTAGCAGCAAGTTTCCCTTAGCAAAGATGCTAAAGTTGAGTATCGAACCAGTAGGACTCCAAGAGATACAAGTAGGTGTCACGGCGCTTGACGTGGACCTGCACACAGATACAAATAACTTTGCTCCCAACGAGTACAGAGGAGTTGCCAATTCCTCCGGCCTTGCTGTTTACAAAGGATCACCGCAAGAGATAAAAGTGGAACTGAAAGTAAAGAATGAAAGTAAACTAAGGGTGTAAACAATAATGTGAAGATGGACCGGGGTCCCGTGATTTTCACTAGTGATGTCTCTCTCCCAAAAGACGATAAAAGTGCTAGCGAGGTAAACAAATCACAACTGGGCAATTGACATGATTATGAAGGCACCGCAGTGCTAACTATGCTGCAAAGAAAGGAAGGGCTCAAAAGCAATGGGCAGTACGCAAAGGTAAGTAGACCGAAATCCAATTGCATCTACTACGAATCATCCACCTTGAGATATCTATCCAGAACATCTCGCTGGTGTTAAGTTGCGAATGCCACCCAAAGTGTAAACTCAAAGCAACAGACAACTGCATTAAAAGAACTTTGCGTAAAGTAAACAATCCTTGCACCCGCGGGTACAAGCACCGTTGTTTTATCCCTGGTGGCAACAACACATCCCCTAGTCTCATGTTTCTGTCACTCAAACTAGACATCAGGGGGCTGAACCCACAATCAAGCATAACGCTCCCTCTTGGAGTTGCAAACAAACTACTTGGCCAAAGAAAAATACTGCAACGAAGAACATGCAAGAATTTACTCAAGAACAAAATATAAAAGAGAAGAACCAAATATATTACTCATCACAATCTGAACATAGTCTCATAATCCATCAGATCCAAGAAAACTCAGCATAGCAACAACAGAAATTACAAAAGTGCCTCGATCATGTGAGGCAGCTCACGAGGTCTCGAAAGTGGAAGAACAAAGAGGGGAGAGGTACATCACATAGCTACTGGTCACAGACCCATGGTCCAAGGGGGACTACTCACGGCACATCCGGGAGGCGTCCATGGCTATGGATGGTCTCCCGGAGGGGGTTCCTCCTCCCGACAGGGTGCCGGGACAGCTTCTCCAGGCAGCCCCGATCTTGAAACGGCGGCGGCGGTACAGAGGCGAGTTCGCGGAAAAGAGGCCGATATTAGGGGTTTCCACCCCGAGGGCTAAATATAGGCGGAGGGGGGGTGTCGAGGGGACCCACCAGGAAGCCAGGAGGCCTCCTGGCGCGACCTAGGGTGGGGCCACGCCAGGGACCCTCCTGGTCTCCTGGTGGTGGCCCCCCTCCGCTACCTTGGTGATTCCGGAAGCTTCCGGGTCGCTGATTTTTTATCTGATTTTTCCACATTTTTTAGAGCACTTTTAATGGCCGAAAAACCTGAAATACAAAAACAGCAGAAAACAGCAACTGGCAGCTGGGTGCACTGGGTTAATAGATTAGTCCAAATATGCTCAAAAGTGTATGAAACTTCAAGCAAAACATGGCAAAGTCACACAAAACATGCATGGAGCAAGCAGAAATTATAGATACGTTTGGGACGTATCAATACGACCGCTCACTGGAGCCGACATTGATGTCAGCTGATGGGTGCATATAACACTTCCTCGTTGGATACCATAAGGGGAAGGTTATGATGCAGATAGCGGTAATTTCCCTCACACATGAGAGCAGAGGGTTTGCCTCCAATAGGATTCCAAAGACAACAAGTAGGTGGCAATGATGTCAGAAATTTCTTGGGGACAAGTTGAAGGGTTGCCCTAGATCTGCACACAAGACACAAGTAGCTTTGATCCCAATGAGTACATAGGGGTTGTCAATCTCTTCGGCCTTGCTGTTTACAAAGTTTAAACGCAAAGGGTAATAGTAATGCAATAGAAAGGAAAATTAAAGCAGTAAATAAAAGCGGTGTGAAATATGATGAGAATATGGACCGGGCGTAGATGGCGAAAAGGAGTCCTCTCCGAGGGTTTTCGGAACAAGGTGTAAATATAGGTCAAATGGGGCACCAGGGGTGACCCACTTGGCCAGGTGGCACAGCGAGCCCCTGGCTGCATCGTGTGATCGCCTGGCCAGGGGGTGGACCCCCTATGGCTTCCCTTTGGGCTTCTGGGGTTTTCCGATAAGTTGGAATTTGTGGATTTTTTCTAAATTTTTCTGGCGATATTGATTTTTAGCTTTTTTGTGCAACGCATGAAAAAATAGACAAAAACTGACACTAGGTATTAGGTTAATTAATATGTTAGTTCCAAATATGTTGGAAATTCTATGAAAGTGCATCAAAATATGTAACAATGTCACCAAAAGAAGCATGGAACACGGAAAAAATATAGACATGTTAGGGACGTATTACCATCCTAGAACGACGTGACCGCTCACTTAGCCATGTCGACATGCCGATCGAGTGCTCTGGTCTCCCGCGCATGTTCAATGCCGAAGAGACGCGATAGTATGATTATCTATCGAATTCAACTCGATGGTCGTAGGGAATTACTCACACATGAAAGGAGAAGTCATGGAAGGGTGATGGAGTGGTGATTATGATGATGTCGATGATTCCCCCTCGCCGGAGGCGAAAATAGCCTCCATATTAGCTCTCCCGGAGAAGAACAGAGGGTGGCGGCGGCTCCGCGACAAGAATTGGCGAAATGACTTCTTATCTGGGAATTTCTCGTCGGGGGTAAAAATAGGAGCGAAGGTAGGGAACAAGAGGGGGTGGGACCCACCCAGGCACCCTGGTGGCGCGGCCAGGGGCCAGGCCGCGCCACCTGGCCGCCTGGGCTAGAGGAAGCCCCCCTATGGCCCCTCTTTTGAAAAACAGGTGGTTCCTCACGGTGCGTGGATTTTCTCTATTTTTTACTGGAATTTTCCGGGACACCTAAAAATCCATTTTCCTGCACACAAGAAAACCATACAGGCAACTTTGCTGAAAACAACGCCAGTCCGGGTTAGTTTCATTCAAATCATGCAATAATGAGGCCAAAACAATAGAAAAAGTGATTGGAAAAGTCGATACGTTTGAGACGTATCAACTCCCCCAAGCTTAGCATATTGCTTGTCCTCAAGCAAATTAAGTTCAACGAACTGGACGCGACAAAGAAAACTTTGACAAACTCCTTTTGCTTCATTAGATGTATATAAGCATGTATTACGAAAAAGAATAGCAAGTGTGGAACAATGCTACAAAGACAATGCATGAAGCAATCGTTCTTTCATGTGAAAAGTCTCAAACAACCAAGAATGAATAATATGCTACTGAAAATCAAAGAAGGATCACAATGCACATGACTTGAACATACTAGAGTGGTATCTCGCTAGCCTCCATGAGTGAAGCAAAAAAAAATGCAGAAGCTCCTTCAGAGTTTTAGAGGAGACTAGAAATAAATATTTCAGAATGAGTGATATCACAAACATGTAGAAGACAATGTGGTACTTTGGGACAATGCACATTACACTCAGAATGACAATTATGCTCTCAATAGTTGGTGCTTTGAAGAAAGAAGGGGAGACTCTCGAACCGTTGCTTTTGATGGCAAGGTTCAAAACTCATGGCTAGAAGCAAAGACTAAACAAGTACCAGAGCTCGTGGTTTTGAAAAACAGAGATAAAATGTTTTTGAGAGTGTAACTTTCCAGTCAACGGTAATGGTAAAGGTTCTCAATATCTTCCATACCAACCATATTAATGGCGGTTCCCATGCTTCTGTATTATGCCTACACTTGTGTTCCCTTTCCATCAATCATAAACGGTCCATGGCGAGCAATAATTGTGCGGTGCCTTTTATCCTGTCTCAAGTCTGGAAGAGAAGATTGTGAATCTCCCTCCACCTATCATTAGCAGTTGGTGGCCAAAAATTTTAGTTCCATTTCATTCCGTCATCAAGTATGGAGGGAAAGTGCAAGCTTTTATAAAAATGTAAAATAAGTGAGAACTGGGCATTCTCCAGACCGGCCTCTACCTCATAAATTTGACTAGAATAAACTTTGTCAAGGAGTAAAATATTTTTAGCATGGAAGATAATGATTCCCTCTAACGCCCCATAAGCTCGTACGGAGACAAAAAGAGAAGCGCATTTGAATAATTTTGAGATGGTACAGGAAAATCTTCGTTTGGATGGACAGTAAATACCATATATAGGAAGGTATGGTGGAATCATATGGCGCAACTGGTTTCAAGGATTTTGGATGCACAAGTGATACGTCCCAAACGTATCTATAATTTCTGCTTGCTCCATGCATGTTTTGTGTGATATTGCTATGATCTAGATACACTTTCATACACTTTTGATCATATTTGGACTAACTTATTAACTCAGTGCACCACAATGCCAGTTCCTGTTTTCTGTTGCTTTTCTATTTCAGGTTTCCCCCATATTAAAAGTGCTCCAAAAATTCGGGAAAAAACAGATAAAAAATCAGCGTAACGGAAGCTCCCGGATATCGCCTCTGTTCCGCCGCCGCCGCGCTTACAAGATCGGGAACGCCAACAGACCTCTTATCGGCACCCTGCCAAAGGGAGGATTGACCTCCGGGAGCTTCTCCTCCACCATGGACGCTTCCCGGATGATCCATGAGTAGTCTACCTTGGACCATGGGTCGGTGATCAGTAGCTATATGATGTTCTCCTCCCCTCTTTGTTCTTCATGGATTAGACCCCGTGAGGTGCCCTACATGATCGAGGCACATATGTAATTTTTTATGCTGTTGCTAGGCTGAGTTTGCTGGGATCTGATGGATTATGAGACTATGTTCAGTTTGTGATTGAGTAATATAATTGGTTCTTATGTTTTATATTTATGTTCTTGAGTAATTCTTGCATGTTCTCCGTTGCTGTTTATTGCTTTGTCCAAGTAGTAGGTAGTGACTCCAAGAGGGAACGTTATGCTCGATTGTGGGTTCATGCCCCCTGATGACTAGCTTGAGTGACAGAAACATGAGTCTAGGGGATGTGCTGTTGCCACAAGGGGGAAACAACGGTGCTTATAACCACAGTTGCAATGATTGTTTATTTTACGCAAAGTTCTTTTAATGCAATTGTTTGTTGCTTTGGGTTTACACTTTGGGTGGGGCTCGCAACGTAATACCAGCGAGATGTTGTGGATAGATATCTCAAGGTGGATGATTAGTAGTAGATGCAGTTGGATTTCGGTCTACTTATTTTTGCGTACCGCCCATGCTTTTGAGCCTCGTCCTTTCTTTGTAGCATAGTTAGCATTGCGGTGCGATTCTAATCCTGTCAATTGCCCAGATGTGATTTGTTTACCTCACATAGTAGTTTTATCGTCTTTTGGGAGAGAGACATCACTAGTGAACATCACGGGACCCTGGTCCAAAGTCTCATCACTGTTTACACGCTCATTTATTTTCTCCTTTTACTTTCTAGCTGCTATCACCATTATCTTTATCCCTTGCGTTTGATCCTTTGTAAACAACAAGGCCGGAGAGATTGACAACCTCGATGAACTTTGTTGGGAGAAAAGTTATTTGTATCATGTGCAGGTCCAGGTCAAGGAAGAAACTCTTGTCTAAAACGGTGCTATTGTTTCCTTGCCACCTACTTATCACTTTCGGAGTCCTACTGGTTCAATCTCAACCTTGGTATCTTTGTCAAGGGAAATTTGCTGCTATCCTACATCTCACCTTCCACTTGGGGTAACCAACGAAGGGCGAGAAGCCATTATCATCTCTCGCGCATCAAGCAAATTTCTGGCGCCGTTGCCGGGGACTCCGAGTGCCAAGATAGGGGAGTTGCACACTATCTTTTACCTTTGCTTTTTGTCTTGTTAGTTTACCTTTCAGTTTTTATCTTAGTGTCCTTTATAAAAAATCACAAAAAAATCTGCCACACTTGCTGCTGCTATGGGTTCCACTGAAAACACCAAGTTATGTGACTTCACTAGTCACAACAACAATGAATTTATCTGCACTCCTATTGCCACACCTGCCACTTCAGCTACCTCTTATGAAATTAAACCTGCCTTGCTAAACCTTGTTATGAGAGATCAATTCTCTAGTGTTGGATATGATGTTGCTTTACACTTGAATAATTTTGTTGAATTTTGTGATATGCAAAAGTATAAAGAAGTAGAAGGTGATGTTGTTAAGCTTAAGCTTTTTTCCTTTCTCTTTGAGGGGAGAAGCTAAAATCTGGTTTCAATCCTTGCCTAGGAATAGTATAGATTCTTGGGACAAGTGCAAAGATGCTTTTATTGGGAAGTACTACCCACCTGCTAAAATTATCCAATTGAGGACTAACATTATGAATTTTAAGCAATTGGATAATGAACACGTTGCCCAAGCTTGGGAACGAATGAAATATCTTGTTAAGAAATGCCCTACACATGGTTTGACTACTTGGATGGTTATCCAGACTTTTTATGCAGGCTTGAACTTTACCTCGCGGAACCTGTTAGATTCGGCCGCAGGAGGAACCTTTATGTCAACAACATTTGGTGCTGCCACAAAACTTCTAGATGAGATGATGACCAACTATTCCCAATGGCACACTGAACGCGCTCTAGCAGGTAGGAAGGTAAACTCTGTCGAGGAGATTGCCTCCCTAAATGAAAAAGTTGACTTAATTATGTCTCTACTTACCAAGCAACCCTCTATTGATCCTCATGATGTTCCTTTAAATTCTTTGGTTTCTTAGGAACAAGTAGATGTGAACTTTATTGCTATAAACAACTTCAACAACAATGCTTATAGGGGTAATTTTGCTAGCAATCCTAGACCATTTCCATCCAGCTATGGGAACAACAACCCTTATCCTAGCAACAAGAGACCCACTTATGAATTAGAAAGCATGCTTATAGACTTTATCACTACCCAAAAAGCCTTCAACAAGAGTGTAGAAGAGAAATTAGACAAATTAGATAACCTCTCTTTGAAGGTAGATAGCTTATCCCTTGATGTAGAGATGCTTAAAATTAGAACCTCTCCCCTTGAGGAGAGGAAGGCCACTCCTATTTATGCTATCCAATTTCAAATTAATGAAAATATTAGGATGATGGCTAAACTTAAGGAAAGATGGGCTAGAGAAAAAGAGGAAGAGGATAGAATTAAGAGCCTTCTACACACCACACTGTTTCTACTATCCAAATTGTTGAGGACACCAAAACTATTAGCACCCAACACACTCCTAGTCCCATTGGACCTATTAATGGTGATGCTAATACTTCAACCATAGAAGAAGAAACTCCTATGAACATAGAGGGTTTCAAACAAGCGAGCCTAGATGACACCACTACCACCTTTGATAGTTGACGGGGATCAGCCCGGGAAAATCCCATGGTCAGGGACCCTGGGTTAGTCATAGAGAAGGCACATGTTGGACGATAGTCGTCGGCTAACAGGAGAAGCACTTCCTGCTCGATAATATTGCGTGAGGGGGCGATTACAGTGGAGGCCAAGGCGAGTTCTCGCAAGGCTAGATGAGTAGATGTGTATTGGATTGTCTGAGACGGCGGACAAGCGACACATGGGGCACGATTTACCCAGCTTCAGGCCCCCAGAGGGAAAACCCTATATGCTGCTTGTCTGATCTTGTATTGATGATGATGTACAGAGGTGCCGCGAGGGCTTTGGTGGAGAGAGATCTGTCTAGTCCTATGCGTGGGGGAATCTGATGGGTTGTGTCCTGATCTGAGAGGTTCCCCTGCCCCGCTTTATATAGATAGCCAGGTAGGGGTTTACAAGAGTCCTAGTCGACTACAAGTAAGAGTCCTTGTCTTGCGCCTCAAGTCTCCGGCTTCACGTCTTATTCCATCATGTCGGTGTCCACGAGAGGGCCCCTGGTGGGCCGCCAGCCATGAAACGCACCAGGTACCCTCACGTAGAGGAGTCGTGGGGTCACCCCCTCGTCAGTAGCCCCCGAGTGCCTGGGGGACTCGAAGAGTCGCGCAGGGACTCAAATCTGCAGTAGCCGCCGTAGTGCATGTCGATCATTTGCTGATGAACGGTCGAAGATGTCGTGGGTATGCTCCCGATGGGAGTATTTGGATGAAGCATCGAAATTGCAGTCCGGTTCGTCTTCTTGTTTCATCGTCGGGTGGGGAGAAGTTGCCCAGTCGAGCGGTCGTCGGGTGCGCGTCAGCGCTCCCGATGGGAGTAGCCCCGAGGCTATGTGCGACTCGTAGAGTCGCGCATTGGTGGCAAGAGAGTGTTAATACTCTTCAACCCCTCGTTGATTACCCCAAGTGCAGGGTGAGATATAGTGCAGCGGCAAGTTTTCCCTTGGCAAAGATACCAAGGTTTGTCTTCCATAGGACTCCGAAGGATAAAAGAAGGTGGTAAAGTGAACAGTGGCGCCGAGGTTGCTAACTTCACCTGGACCTGCACACAGATAGAAATAACTTTGCTCCCAACGAGTACATAGGAGTTGTCAATTCCTCCCGCCTTGCCGTTTACAAAGGATCAACGCAAGAGATAATGATAGTGGCAACTGAAAGTAAAGACTGAAAGTAAATTGAGGGTGCCAACAATGATATGAGGATGGGCCAAGGTCACGTGATTTTCACTAGTGATGTCTCTCTCCCAAAAGACGATAAAAGTGCTAGCGAGGTAAACAAATCACAGTTGGGCAATTGACTGGATTATGAGGGCACCGCAATGCTAACTATGCTGCAAAGAAAGGAAGGGCTCAAAAGCAATGGGCAGTACGCCAAGGTAAGTAGACCGAAATCCATCTGCATCTACTACGAATCATCCACCTTGAGATATCTATCCAGAACATCTCGCTGGTATTAAGTTGCGAATCCCACCCAAAGTGTAAACTCAAAGCAACAGACAACTGCATTAAAAGAACTTTGCGTAAAGTATACAATCCTTGCACCCACAGATACAAGCATCGTTGTTTTATCCCTGGTGTCAATTACACATCCCCTAGTCTCATGTTTCTGTCACTCACGCTAGACATCAAGGGGTTGAACCCACAATCAAGCATAACGCTCCCTCTTGGAGTTGCAATAAATCACTTGGCCAAAGTAAAATACGACAACGGAGAACATGCAAGAATTTACTCAAGAACAAAATATAAAAGAGAAGAACCAAATATATTACTCATCACAATCTGAACATAGTCTCATAATCCATCAGATCCCAACAAACTCAGCATAGCAACATCAGAGAATTACAAAGGTGCCTCGATCATGTGAGGCAGCTCATGAGGTCTCGAAAGTGGAAACACAAAGAAGGGAGAGATAGATCACATAGCTACTGGTCACGGAACCATGGTCCAAGAGAAACTACTCACGGTACATACGGGAGGCGTCCATGGCTATGGATAGTCTCCCGGAGGGGGTAAATTCTCCCGGCAGGGTGCCGGAGCTGCTTCTCCAGGCAGCCCCGATCTTGAAACAGCGGCGGCGGCGGTACAAAGGAGAGATCGCGAAAGAGGAGTCCTCTTTTGGGGTTTCCATCACGGGGGGTAAATATAGGCCAAGGGGGGCACCGAGAGGGGCCACACGGCAACCAGGAGGCTCCCTGGCACGGCCTAGGGTGGGGCCGCGCCAGGGACCCTTCTGGAGTCCCTGTGGTGGCCCCCTTCCCTCCTTTGGTGTTTCCGGAAGATTCTGAGTCGCTGATTTTTTATCTATTTTTTCCGGATTTTTTTGGAGCACTTTTAATGGCCGGAAACAGCAGAAAACAACAAATGGCGCAGCTGGGTGCACTGGGTTAATAGATTAGTCCAAATATGGTCAAAAGTGTATGAAACTTCAAGCAAAACATGGCAAAGTCACACAAAACATGCATGGAGCAAGCAGAAATTATAGATACGTTTGGGACGTATCAACATCCCCAAGCTTAATTCCTGCTCGTCCTCGAGTAGGTAAATGATAACAAGCATAATTTTTGTGGTGACATGCCACACAACCATATAAGGACCTTTAAGTAAAGCAATCAAAGCATGCAATTCAATTCAAGTCTGAACAAGCAAGAGTCTATATTAGCATTGACACAAGCAACAAAAGAACAAAAGGTGCAAGAGCTCTCGCTGTCCGTGACTCGAATGTCTCCAGATGGTGTTTGCGTGCAAGCAGGGGACTGGGAAAAAGAGAGAAAAAAGGTTGTTGAGAACAGCTATCTACTAAAGTTTCACACTTAGTCTCCTTTGGATTCTTATCTTGACTCGTCCCCAGACCACTAGTCAGGTACAAGTCAAACTGATCCACTCCCTTTCGATATTTTGAGCACTCATGCAATGGATGAGCGTGAGCAAGAAAGTTGACACCTAAAAGGCGAAACAGAAAGAAGGTGGAGGAGGAAGACAAAAAGGTGTGAAAGGCTCACATCAATGAGGACAATCATAGGCGAGAGAAGGCCATATGATAGATATGATGTGAGGAGTAGGGATTGCCATTCAACGGATGCACATGTGAGCTAAAATCTCTCCGATGGAACTAGTGGGGGTGCATCTAACTTGCTTGCTCAAGAAGACCTAGAGCTCGTTTGAGAAGGCTCATCATTGGAATATACAAGCCAAGTTCTATAGTGTGAGGGTCCCCACATATCTATATGCATGATGATGATCTCTATGGAGTACAAGGGATAGAGGATGAAGTACTAGTGTGGATCTCTCAAAAGGAATAGTAGTGTGCCCCTTCTCTCTTTTTATTTCTTTTTCTCTTTTTTTCTTTTTTTCTATTTTTTTGATGGCCTCAATGGCTCTTTCTATTTAACTCTCATTTTTCCTCTTTGGGATCTTTTGATTTTGTCTCTTGGGGATCTTTTCCTCAATTTAGGGGCAACACTCTATATTTTACAAGAATATAGGAGATCTTTCACACTTTACAAAGGTACTCACATAAACAAGATGTAACTATCATGATGCAAATGTATGACATGAAGATCAAGTCATGAGAAGATGGATGTTGCATGGCAATGTATCTCGGAAAGGCTATGGAAATGCCTTGTAGGTAGTTATGGTGGATTTTTTAAGGAAAGATATAATGAGGTTTATGATGACAGAGCGTATCGTGCCAAGGGTTTGGATGCACCCGGGAAGTATGCGCCAACTCTCAAGGTGAGAAAGGGCAATGCACGGTACCGAAGAGGCTATAAAAAGTATAGGTGAGTGGAAGTGTCAACTTTCGAATACTCACATTAGTCTGAAGAACTCATGCACTTATTATCGGTAACTCTCAGAGACAAGTACCCCGAGGAGGAGTGTATGGGGGTTTGGTTATCCTTGCGCATCCTCGACTCATGGTACGTGAGTGTTCTCTAATATTCAAACCCTCCAGAGGTTAGTGATCCATCTAGTAGCTACAATTCTCAACAGGGGTTTTTGGTTTTCGAAAAACACACGGATTGCCCAAAATACGACATCTATCACTAATAGGCTCGACCTCTTGACACCAAAAGTTCAAACATTACTCTAGTCAATACCTCAAAACTATTGCACGTTACTACTACAAAGAGAATAGCAACTTCAACTACCTACTTCTAGTCAAGACACAAAACTCAGTGCAACAGGCAAACTCTCTAACAAGATAAAACATGCAACCTATAGAAAGTTCAACCTTAAACAAAAGAAAAGCAATAGAAAAACTAAAGCACTACAACTAAACAGAGCAGCAGCTAAGAAAAGAAAAAGAACAACTCACAGCTAAAAGAATAAGCATGCAAATCCTATGAGGAGTTCTAGTTCAAGCGGAGCGCGTTTCTCTCCCACACAAAAGAGTAATCTGGGGTCTAACTTGTTACGAACAGCAAGCAAAGCTAAAGAAAACTAAAAACAAAACCTAAGAGCGAGACGCTCCAAGCATAGCACATAACGCATGAAGTGATAAAAATATAGTGCAACGAGAGACGAACTGATAATTGTTGATGAAGAAGGGGATGCACAGGGCCATCCCCAAGCTTAGACGCTTGAGTCTCCTTGAATATTTATTGGGGGTGCACATGGGCATCCCCAAGCTTGAGCGTTTGACATTCCAAGATCTTCTTTCATCATCTTCCATCGCACACTTGAAAACTCCCTTCATACATAACTCATTGTAGACTGATTAGAGAGGTTAGTTCCCTATTAAAATAATTTTTCCCTTACTGGAAATAAATATAATCTTGAAGAGCTACTGTTTCCCAAAATCGCCAAAAAGTTTTTGCAAAGAAAAAGCAAGCTTAAGGTTTGCAAAAGTAAGGAGAGACAAAACGTGGCAGAATCTGTGAAAAACAGAACAGCAGAGAGAAAAGAATTTTTTAGGGATACTTCTGCAACTCAAATAAAAAAACTCAGAACATACATAAGTTTTGTAATTGTATATATCACTCTGTGTAAAAAATTCAGATAAAAAAGATGAACTGGGATTTTTCTCTGATTTTTCTAGTCACAAGGACAGAATCTGTTTTCTGGACAGCATGTCACAACTTCCACTTCCCTTGTCGTATGAGGCTATAAAAGGCACAAAGCTTGAAAAGTAAAGATACAATGATGTTGCTACAGTAGTAAAAATCATCAAGACCACTAAAAACAGAATAAACACAAAAATAAAAACCTAAATTCGTTGCAGACTGCCTCCCGAAAGCGCTTCTTTAAAGCCATTAGCTAGGCTTAAAGTAGAAGATCAAGTCTTTTCAAGAAAATAACTAGCCCGTGTGATGGACTCAAAAGGTAACTTAATATTTTTCCTAGGGAAATGTTCCATCCCTTTCTTGAGAGGGAATTGGAATTTGATATTCCCCTCTTTCATGTCAATAACAACACCAACTGTGCGAAGAAAAGGACGTCCCAAAATAATTGGACAAGAAGGTTCACATTCAATGTCCATAATAGTAAAATCAACGGGAACATAATTGTCATTGAAAATGATAAGAACATCGTCGATCTTCCCCAAAGGTTTCTTTACGGAAGAATCAACAAGACGAACACCAAAAGAACAAGGATCGAAAGGTTTTAATTCAAGCATATCATACATTCTTTTGGGCATAACAGAGGTACTTGCTCCAACATTACAAAGAGCATAACAAGAGAAGTCATTCAATTTGATTTTTATCATAGGATCCAAACCATCTTCTAGCTTCCTAGGTATGGAGGCTTGTAGTCTAAGCTTCTCCTCCCTAACTTTGATTAGAGCATTGATGATATGCTCTGTGAAGGCAAGATTAAGTGTGCTAGTGTGGGGGTCTCTAGACATCTTGTGTAGGAAACCAATAACTTCAGATAAAGTGCAGTTGTCAAAGTCTAAGTCACTACTATCTATCACGGAGGTAGTGATATCATTTAAGCTCACTTGTTTGAAAGCCTCTATGTTCATAGAGGTTTCTTCATCTATGGTTGAGGTGGTAGCATCACCATTGATAGGTCCAGTGGGACTAGGGGTGTGATGGGTGCTAACAGTTTGGACATCCTCAACTACTTGGATAGTAGCTACTGTGTGGTAGGTAGGAAGGCTCTTAATTATATCCTCTTCCTCTTTTTCTCTAGCCCATCTCTCTTTAAGTTTAGCCATCATCCTAATATTTTTATTGATTTGTAACTGGATAGCATTAATATGAGTGACCTTACTCTTCTTAAGGGGAGAGGTTCTAATTTTTAACATCTCAACATCAAGGGCTAAGTTGTCTACCTTCAAACAAAGATTATCTAATTTAGCTAGTTTTTCTTCCACATTCTTGTTGAAGGCCTTTTGGGTAGTGATAAAGTCTCTAAGCATAGTCTATAGTTCAGAGGTGGGGTTCTTGTTGCTAGGGTAGGTGTTGTTGTTCCCATAAGTGGATGGAAACGGTCTAGGATTACTAGCAAAGTTGCCCCTATAAGAATTATTGTTGAAGTTGTTTCTAGAGATAAAGTTCACATCTACTTGATCCTGAGCAATAAAAGAATTTAAAGGAACATTTTGAGGATCAATAGGAGACTGCTTGGTAAGTAGAGACATGATAAGGTCAACCTTTTCATTTAGAGAGGAGATCTCCTCGACAGAATTTACCTTCTTACCAGTTGGAGATCTTTCGGTGTGCCACTGAGAGTAGTTCAGCATCATCTCGTCAAGTAGCTTTGTGGCAGCACCAAGTGTGGTCGACATAAAGGTTCCGCGAGGTAAAGTTCAAGTCTGCATAAAAAGTCTGGATAACCATCCAGGTAGTTAGTCCATGTGTAGGGCAGTTCTTGACAAGCGTCTTCATACGTTCCCATGCCTGGGCAACGTGTTCATTATCCAATTGCTTGAAATTCATAATTTTACTCCTCAATTGAATAATTTTAGCAGGGGGATAGTACTTCCCGATAAAAGAATCCTTGCACTTATTCCAAGAATCTATGCTATTCTTAGGCAAGGATTGAAACCAGATTTTAGCTTCATCCCTCAAAGAGAAAGGAAAAAGCTTAAGCTTAACAATTCTACTTCTTTGTACTTTTGCATATCACAAAGCTCAATAAAATTATTTAAATGCAAAGCAGCAGCATCTCTAGCACCAGAGAATTGATCTTTCATAACAAGGTTTAGAAAAGCAGGTTTAATCTCATAAGAAGGTGCTGAAATAGCAGGTGTAGCAATAGGAGTGCAGATAAAGTCACTGTTGTTGTGACTACTGAAGTCACACAACTTAGTGTTTTCATTGGAACCCATAGTAGCAGCAGGTATTTTTGGTATTTTTTATAAGGGACACAAAGATAAAAACTGAAAGGTAAACTAACAAGACTAAAAAGCAAAGATAAAAGATAGTGTGCAACTCCTCTATCTTGTAGGCTGGAGTCCCCGAACAAAGGCGCCAGAAAACTTGCTGGTGGCAAGAGAGTGTTAATACTCATCAAGCCCTCGTTGATTACCCCAAGTGCAGGGTGAGATATAGTGCAGCGGCAAGTTTTCCCTTGGCAAAGATACCAAGGTTTGTCTCCCGTAGGACTCCGAAGGATACAAGAAGGTGGTAAAGTGAACAGTGGCGCCGAGGTTGCTAACTTCACCTGGACCTGCACACAGATACAAATAACTTTGCTCCCAACGAGTACAGATGAGTTGTCAATTCCTCCGGCCTTGCCGTTTACAAAGGATCAACGCAAGAGATAATGATAGTGGCAACTGAAAGTAAAGACTGAAAGTAAATTGAGGGTGTAAACAATGATATGAGGATGGACCATGTCACATGATTTTCACTAGTGGTGTCTCTCTCCCAAAAGACGATAAAAGTTCTAGCGAGGTAAACAAATCACAGTTGGGCAATTGACAGGATTATGAAGGCACCGCAATGCTAACTATGTTGCAAAGAAAGGAAGGGATCAAAAGCAATGGGCAGTACGCCAAGGTAAGTAGACCTAAATCCATCTGCATCTACTACGAATAATGGACCTTGAGATATCTATACAGAACTCTCGCCGGTATTAAGTTGTGAATCCCACCGAAAGTGTAAAATCAAAGCAACAGACAACTGCATTGAAAGAACTTTGCGTAAAGTAAACAATCCTTGCACCCGCGGATACAAGCACCGTTGTTTTATCCCTGGTGGCAACAGCACATCCTCTAGTCTCATGTTTCTGTCACTCAAGCTAGACATCAAGGGGCTGAACCCACAATCAAGCATAACGCTCCCTCTTGGAGTTGCAATAAATCACTTGGCCAAAGTAAAATACGGCAACGAAGAACATGCAATAATTTACTGAAGAACAAAATATAAAAGAGAAGAACCAAATATATTACTCATCACAATCTGAACATAGTCTCATAATCCATCTGATCCCAACAAACTCAGCATAGCAACAGCAGAGAATTACAAAGGTGCCTCGATCATGTGAGGCATCTCACGAGGTCTCGAAATTGGAAGAATAAAGAAGGGAGAGATAGATCACATAGCTACTGGTCACGGACCCATGGTCCAAGGGAAACTACTCACGGTACATACGGGAGGTGTCCATGGCTATGGATGGTCTCCCGGAGGGGGTAGCTTCTCCCGGCAGGGTGCCGGAGCAGCTTCTCCAGGCAGCCCCGATCTTGAAACGGCGGCGGCGGCGGTACAGAGGCGAGATCGCGAAAGAGGAGTCCTCTTTTGGGGTTTCCGTCACGGGGGGTAAATATAGGCGAAGGGGGGCACCGAGAGGGGCCACAGGACAGCCAGGAGGCTCCCTGGCGCGGCCTAGGGTGGGGCCGCGCCAGGGACCCTTCTGGAGTCCCTGTGGTGGCCCCCCCTTCCCTCCTTTGGTTTTTTCGGAAGCTTCCGAGTCGCTGATTTTTTATCTGATTTTTCCGGATTTTTTGGAGCACTTTTAATGGCCGGAAAACCTGAAATACAAAAACAGCAGAAAACAGCAACTGACATCTGGGTGCACTGGGTTAATAGATTAGTCCAAATATGCTCAAAAGTGTATGAACGTTCAAGCAAAACATGGCAAAGTCACACAAAACATGCATGAAGCAAGCAGAAATTATAGATACGTTTGGGACGTATCACGCATAGGCTCAAGTTGTTTTCAAGCTAACCCCGTCGTTCTTGTCAGCTGCGCGAGTAGTGCTCGTCGGGTGCGCGTCAGCGCTCCTGATGGGAGTAGCCCCCGATTCTATGTTCGACTGCTTGCAGTCGAGCATAGACTCAAGACTTCTTCATCGTCGAGTAATTGTCATCCGAGGAAGTGCTCAACTCGGGTCTTGTGCTGTAGGCGTGTCAGAACCCTAAATTAGGTTTGTGTTTAACCTAGCTTGAATTTTTGCATCTTAATAAAAAAGAAATTTCAAAAGAAAAGGAATTGGGGAAAATAAAAGCCCCAAAGCATTTTAATAAAAAGGCCAGAAATAAATCTTTTTCCAAAATTCTTTTGGATATGTTGAAAATCCTAAAAATGAGTGTGATCATTTTAAAAGTGATTTGGGATTAATCCCATGCTCATAGATTTTTCACAAATCCAAACAATGGGTTGGAAATTAAATCAATTGCCTATTTGAATTGAAATTCAAATAAATTGAATTTTAAAAATTCCCAAAACTTGGGGTTGACTAATACTAAGTCACCTAGAGTTTATAAAATTATTTGGGGGTTTCTATAAAATGCCCTAGTATTTTTTTAAAGGGCAAAACAAATAACAGAAAAAAAGAACAGAGGAAAAGGACTTACCCCTCGCCTAGGCCGAAGCCCACCTGGCCCAGCCCACTTACCTCTGGCGTCTTCCTCCTCTTGCCAGAAGGAGGGACAGACTAGCCGTGCGCTACGGCATGGCCGCCGCCTCCACCTCCTGCTTCGACGTGGCGAGGCCCCCGTCCTCATCTCCTTGCCCCCGTGGACGCCTGGCAGCCCCAGCTTCCCTTTCCCCCTCCTCTGGCCCTCTCCTTCGTCTCCCTCGCACAAACCCGTAGCCCTAGCTGAGAACCGCCGGAGCACCGACGAGGCTTAGCGCGGCCACCGTGCCCCGTTTGTTGCAGCAAGCTGTCTAGGAGGTTCCCCGACGACCACCAGTTCGAGCCGCCGCTTCAATTTGGGACGAGGAGCAGCAGGAGCGACGCTAGCCTCAAGAACCCGCCGCCGGCCGCGAGGAATCCCGTCGAGAAATCCGGCGCCCTCAGCTCCTCTCCGGCCTCCCCGAGTGCACCATCGACTTCAACGTGAGCTCCCGCCCATTTCCCCCCTCCTAGCTTTCCTCCCCGCTCCCCCTGTCACCGGTTGCCATGGACAGAAGCCACGGCCGCCGCCGGGCTTGGCTAGCCGTCGTTCCCGTGCTCCCCTTGGTGCCCTGATGGCACCAGTGGATGCGCGAGGATGCAGGGCACCTGCCCGTGCCCCCCTTTCCCTCTCCCGTGCCCGAATCCCTCTCTTCGGCGAAGCTCCGGCGAGCACAGAGCTCACCGGCGACGTCCTGGCCATTAAGGCCCTAATGACCTTGCTAACCCCCCCCCCCCCCACGTCACTGGCCGGTGGACCCGAGGCCCCCCTTAATTAACGAGGGGTTAATTAAACCGGGTTTTAACCCGAGTGACGCTGACAAAGGGACCCCACTGGTCAGCCCCCCTTGCGTCATGCTGACGTCGTAATGACGCAGTAAATCTTAAATCTTTTATTAAATCAGAAAATTCCAGAAAATGGCCTAAACTTTGAAATTGAATAACTTTTAAACTATAACTCCAAATGCAAAGTGTAATATATGAAAAATGATCAGGAGAAAATTCTCTATCCAAATAACCAACTTTCAACCATGTTTGAAATGTTTACAATAAGGGATCAGTAGCATTTTGCTATTTGGCTCTTTTGTATTAAATCAAATAAATTACAATACTCTTTTGAAATTCAACCAATGCAATGCAAAGGTGATCACTTACACTTCAGAAGCATTTCACAAACATGACCAATTGGTTTACCATGAACAAATTTTAGCAAAAGCAACTTGGGCCAATTGAATACATTTGGAGTTTGAATTTGAATTCACTTTTCAAATCAACTTCAATTAACATGTGGCAATTCAAACATAGGTCACATCAGCACATTGCCATGCTTTGTTTTACATATTGATTGTGCATTGTACTATCTTGATTGTGTTGTACTTCCAGTGCTTTGGTGATTTCTTCTTCTCGGTAGAGTTGATCTCGAAGACGAGTTCAACCTCACGTCAGAAGAGTGTTACATCGTGATCGTCAGCAAGGCAAGCACCCCCTCTTTGATCATGTCGATAAAATCCCAGTTCCCTCTCATTCTCGCAAATGCATGTTTAGGATGTCACCATGATACGTTCTACCGCTAGTTGAACCCATTCCTTTGCATGACCTATCATTTTGTCACAGTAGTAAGCAAACCACAATCCTAGCAGATGTAGGTGTTGGTTGTTATCTTGTGGCCCCTGCAACTGTTACAGCTTATTGCATGCTTAGAGTTGTTACCTGAGGCTACTCTGTGGTGAGTCGGGATGGTAGTGATGATGTGAATGATGGTGGTAACGTGTTGGTGAATCTACCCTAAACAAAGGTGAACGATGAGAGGCTGTGTAGGAGTACACAGTGGGTTGTCTCGTTGAACACTGCTTTAAGCCCGAGTTCTTGTGTTGTTATCCAAGACTAAGAGTACGACCAAACATTGGGCTCACTGACCCCTCTCGGCCTAGTACCTCACCCCGGACCAGTCAAGGAGTCGCAAGTAGTTCTCCCTTTAACGATCTCAAGCAGGTGGAACCAAGGTAAGTGGTTGGCGTAGGTTGTGGGCACGTTGAATCAAGTGATCATGATCGAGTTGAGCTTGATGGCGTTCACACAACGTTTGAGTCCGCATCGGAAAAATCGGTCGGATTCCGATTGTGATCCCAACTCAAATAGGCGACTCCCTAGGACTAGAGATGGTGCCGTGAGTGAAGTGTCGTGGCAGCATCCTCGCCGGTACTCACTTGAAGGGTCCATCCCCAGGCGGAAAATGATGAGGCGTGTGTGTAGCAGTACACCCCTGCAGGGTTAATGAACTATTCGAATAGCTGTGTCCGCGGTTATGGACTACTTGGAGACCTTTACTTGATCATAGACAACTTGAATGGTTACTCTTAAAACTTACCAAGATAAGTGTGAGTGCTATGGCGTGCCTTCTCGTGGGGAAGTCGAGAGGGGCACCATAGTGGAGTATTGATTGGAGACTGTTACTTGGACTCGTGTACGCTCCTTACCTCATTCTGGTATTCGTAGTACAGGATTAGCCAAGTCAAAGCTGGCACTTCTGCAAGTGAAACCCCACCTCCCTTTGCCTTGATACATGTGCATGAGTAGTATAGTTCCTATGTAAGTCTTGCTGAGTACGACTTTGTACTCACGTTTGCTTATTCTATGTTTTAGAGACGAGACCACTGACCCTGATGGTGGCCTCTACCTCGGGCTCGACGTGGACCAAGTCGTATAGTTCCAGACAGCAGCCTGTGCCCTTTGGAGGGTCGTTGTATTTTCTTTCAGGCTTCTTAAGCCATTTGTTAACCTTGTCTTTACTAAGACATAATTTGCTTCCGTTGAGTTCATGTTGTGATCTCTTCTTGTAATACAACTACTATGTCTGCTCTGTTTAGCAGAAGTTATAAAGACTATGAGTTTGTAGAGTTCATGTTGTGATTACCTGTTGTTTACACTGGACATGTATGCTGCGTGTATGATTATAACATGCATGTCTTAGTGTGGGGTTCGATAGCTTAGTTGTGTTCTTGCCGGCGGTCTTTTATACACCAAGTGGCCCTTAGATGTGCGCAGCTTGGGGCATCGCGATGCGATTGCTCGTGACTCCGTCACGTGGCACACTTTGTTGTATGATTGAGCCCGCCCGAGATTCCGACTAAGTGATCGGGCTGGAGTAAGTCTATGTAAGGGTTATGATTCAATCGATAACATGGTTGAGGCGAATTGTCTATGAGTATGAGATTCACCACCCATAAGCATTTAGACTTGTGAGAGGACGATGAGGACCCATCTCAGTTGATCATCCGGCCTGGATGGGATGCCCCTCACGTTCGATGCTTACCGAGAGTGATCTGTTCTTGGCCTTGTCTGCTTAGACAAGTGGGTACGGCTCTCGGCTCTCCATGTGATTGCATTATGACCGGAATTACATACGCTAACCCCGGGTCCCGATAGACTTGGTATCAGGGCAGAACTGCCTGTAGGATTATCAAACCATTGGCCGATGTCGAGTCTAGCATTCTATAGTTATATACCTACTTTGGGTATAAGGGAACAACGTAAGACTTCTTTTTCTCCTTATCCTCATCGATCTTAGTTCTGAGTCATCCTTATCTTATTCTACGGGAAGATAGGACTAGGCTCATCTATGTCTGTACTAGGACATCTCGTTGATTGCTTCTTTGTAGCTGTAGGAGTGTTGTGGTCTTTCTGAGCCATCATTCCATAATGTTTCTGTGGAAGTGATGTCCGTTATTCTGTAGGTTGTCTCAATTTCCATCCCGATACAGCCGTTATGCTGTCCGTTTGTGACTTCGGTGCTGTTGCATTATAGTCTTCTATCTTAGCATAGAATTGTGTCCTAAATTCTATTCTGATTGTTGATTCTTATCACACAGAATGTCAGGTGAAAATCAAGGTGTTGATCCCAGTTCCGGTAACATAGACGGTGAAGAACCTCCACCACCACCCTCAACGGCAGAAATCATGATGGAGGCTGAACAGAATCGTCGCAATCAGACACGTCTTCTCGAGCGTATTGAGCAGAACACTTCTCGTCAGCGTAATAGTGTTGTTACCATCCAGGACTTCATTCTCCTCAACCCGCCAGTATTCCGATGTTCTTCTGAGCCCCTTGATGCCGATGATTGGCTTCGTTCCCTCGAGCGTAAGCTTGAGACAGCCCATGTTGCTCCAAGTGATCGTGTGCTATTCGCGGCATACTTTCTGGAAGGTGCTGCTCTTCAATGGTGGGAGAACTTCGTAGCAATGCAACCACTAGGTCACGTGGTGACTTGGCAAGAGTTCTGTGATGACTTCCGAGGATATCATATTCCGGATCAACTGATGGAGCGCAAGAGAGAAGAATTTTGCAATCTGACCCAAGGAAAGATGACTGTTCATGAGTATCGGACTGAGTTCACTCGTCTAGCACGTTATGCAGAAGAAGAAGTATCCACCGATGCAAGGAAACAAGCAAGGTTCCGCAAGGGGCTTAGCCCCGTCCTTCGTCATGACCTGAATCTTCACGAGTTCGTCAACTTCAGGGACTTGGTCGAAAAATCCTTCAAGGCCGAGTATGGAAATGAGTTGTATGAAGAGTCTCGTAAGCGTGATCGTGAGTTTGCCCAATCTTCTGGCCCAGTTTCTCGGAAACGCTGTGTTTGGATTCCCTTCAATGACGTCAGTCATGCTGTAAGTGCTTCTAGACCACCAACCACCATATATCGTCCACCTCAACCCAATCTTCCTCCTTGGAATTTTGTTGGACAATCAAGTGCTCAAGTTCCTTTCATTCCACGTGGTGTTTGTTTCCAATGTGGACAATCAGGTCACAATGTTCGAGAGTGTCCCCAAAATCATGTAGCCACCACACCTAATCCCAAGCAAGCCTTTCGTCGTGGTAAGCCACCATCCAAGACTTCCAATTTCAAGCCTCCTGCATATGAATATGGTTATGTGAATCACGTATCCATTCTAGATTCCCAAAAATCAACCGATGTTGTACTCGGGACCCTTCCTGTCAATTCCACCCCAGCTTCGGTTCTGTTTAACCCAGGAGCCTCTCACTCATTCATATCCCAGGATTTTGCACTGTCACATGACATCTCCTTTTCGATGTTATCCACCCCCTTAGTTGTGCAAGCCCCTGGATCTAGATGGAACACCACCATGGTGAGTCATGAAAATGAAGTTTCTATTGAGGGTTTAGTATTCCTTGCCTCACTTATAGCCCTCAAGTCTTCAGACATTGATGTCATCCTAGGAATGGATTGGTTATCAAGACAGAATGTTGTCCTTGATTGTAAAGCCAAGTCAGTGAAACTAACCCATCCATCAGGCCAGACAATCAAGTACACCTCACCAAGCTCTAAAACCGAGGTGCATTCTTTGAATGTGCTTCCTCTTCCAGACCTTGAAGATATTCCGGTGGTTCGTGACTTCCCGGATGTCTTTCCAGAAGAGCTGCCTGGAATACCACCTGACAAATCTGTAGGGTTTTTGGTAGATCTTATCCCAGGAACCGCCCCAATATCCAGACGCCCATATAGAATGGCCCCACGTGAGTTAGCTGAGCTCAAAATCCAACTTGAAGCTTCGTTGGCAAAAGGCTTCATCCGCCCTAGCTCATCGCCATGGGGTTGCCCCGTTCTGTTCGTAACGAAGAAAGATGGAACAGAAAGGATGTGCGTAGACTATCGCCCGCTAAATCTAGCGACGATAAAGAACAAGTACCCATTTCCCAGGATCAATGATCTTTATGATCAACTTGCTGGATCCTCTGTCTTCTCCAAGATGGATTTGAGATTAGGTTATCATCAAATCAAAATCAGAAACGAGGACATTCCCAAAACGGCTTTCACTACTCGTTATGGTCTTTATGAGTACACCGTTATGTCCTTCGGTTTAACCAATGCCCCCGCCACATTCTCGCGTTTGATGAATTCGATCTTCATGGAGTATTTAGATAAATTTGTTGTAGTTTATCTTGATGACATTCTCATCTACTCGAAGAACGAAGAAGATCACGCAGAACATCTTAGGTTGGTATTGATGAAACTTAGAGAGCATCGCCTGTATGCTAAGTTCTCCAAGTGTGAATTTTGGCTACCAGAAGTGACCTATTTAGGCCACGTTATTTCTGCCAAAGGCATTGCTGTCAATCCCGAGAGAGTTCAGGCCGTCCTTGACTGGACTCCATCTGAATCGGTTAAGCAAGTTAGGAGTTTTCTTGGCTTAGCAAGCTATTGCCGCCGCTTCGTCGAGAACTTTTCTAAAGTTGCAAAGCCTCTAACTGAACTCCTCAAGAAAGAGAAGAAATTCCAATGGACTCCCAAGTGCGAGGAAAGCTTTCAAGAGCTAAAAAAAAGATTGACTTCTGCACCCGTACTTGCGCCTCCAGACACCAAAAAGGATTTCGAGATCTATTGTGATGCCTCACGGCAAGGGTTAGGATGCATACTTATGAAAGATAGACATGTGGTAGCTTATGCTTCACGCTAGTTGCGGCCACATGAACAGAACTATCCTACCCATGATCTTGAACTCGCTGCCGTAGTTCATGCCCTGACAACTTGGCGACATTACCTCCTTGGTAATCGTTGCGAGATCTATTCCGACCACCAAAGCCTCAAATACATTTTCACCCAGCCAGATCTTAATCTCAGGCAAAGACGCTGGATTGAGTTGATAAAAGATTATGACTTAGGAATTTCTTACACCCCAGGCAAAGCCAATGTCATGGCTGATGCACTAAGTCGTAAGTCGTATTGTAACAACCTCATGTTACAACAGTATCAACCACTTCTTCATGAGGAATTTCGAAGGCTTAACCTCGAGATTGTTCCTCGTGGATCTCTTTTCAACTTGGTGGCGAAACCAACCCTTGAGGATCAAATCATAGTTGCCCAAAGGCGTGCACGAGGTGTTCGCCGGATCAAGGAGAACATTGCTAGCGTAGTTGCTAAATGTTTCTCCACAGATAGTAAGGGAACGTTATTCTTTGAAAATCGTTTGGTAGTACCTAAGAATCGGGCACTAAGGCAACTCATCCTCAAAGAAGCCCATGACACACCCCTCTCGATTCATCCCGGTAGCACAAAAATGTACCGAGATCTACGCCAGAGATTTTGGTGGACTAGGATGAAGAGAGAAATTGCTCAGTTTATTGCTGAATGTGATGTTTGTCGTCGCGTTAAGGCAGAACATCAAAGACCTGTTGGTACTCTTAGACCTTTGCCTATCCCCGAGTGGAAATGGGACAAAGTCGGTATGGACTTCATCACCGGCTTTCCAAAAACCCAGAAAGGAAATAATGCCATTTTCGTTGTCATTGATCGACTTTCAAAAGTTTCTCACTTCCTTCCAGTTTGAGAGTTTATAACTGCTAGCCAGTTAGCAGACTTTTATGTCTCCCGAATCGTGTCACTTCACGGTGTTCTGTTGGAAATCAATTCAGACCGTGGTAGTCTTTTCACTTCTCGATTTTGGGAAAGTTTCCAGAATTCTATGGGAACCCACCTCTCCTTTAGCACCGCTTATCACCCACAGTCCAGTGGTCAAGTAGAAAGGGTCAATCAAATTCTCGAAGACATGCTCAGAGCTTGTGTTATCTCTTTCGGAAAGAAATGGGAGAATTCTCTTCCTTTTGCCGAATTTGCGTATAACAATAGTTTTAAATCTAGTTTGGGCATGGCTCCTTTTGAATTTCTCTATGGACGGAAATGTCGAACACCCCTAAACTGGTCAGAAACCGGTGAAAGACAATTCTTTGGACCGGATTTGATTCAGGATGCAGAAGAGCATGTTCGCATTGTTCGTGAGAAGTTGAAAACAGCCCAGTCTCGTCAGAAAAGCTATTATGATCGTCATCATAGGGAAGAAAGCTATAATCTGGATGAGAAGGCTTACCTTCGGGTTACTCCTCTGAAGGGTACCCATCGCTTCGGTATCAAAGGCAAGTTGTCCCCACGTTACATCGGTCCCTTTCGCATTCTCGCTAAACGTGGAGAAGTTGCCTACCAATTGGAACTACCCCCTCACCTCTCCCAGGTTCATGATGTCTTCCACGTCTCTCAACTCAGGCGTTGCTTCAAGGACCCCATCCGCGAAGTAGACCATGAAACGCTTGATCTCCAAGATAACCTTTCATATCGAGAGTACCCTGTACGTATTCTTGATGAAGCCGAGCGTAGCACCAGACGTCAGAAGATCAGATTCTTCAAAGTGCAGTGGTCGCATCATTCAGAGAAGGAAGCCACCTGGGAACGAGAGGATCGTCTACGAGCTGAGTACCCCACCTTCCTCCCGACGACTTCTGAATCTCGGGACGAGATTCTTTTGAGTGGGGGCGAGTTGTTAGAACCCTAAATTAAGTTTGTGTTTAACCTAGCTTGCATTTTTGCATCTTAAAAAAAGAAATTGCAAAAGAAAAGGAATTGGGGAAAAGAAAAGCCCCAAAGCATTTTAATAAAAAGGCCAGAAATAAATCTTTTTCCAAAATTCTTTTGGATATGTTGAAAAATCCTAAAAATGAGTGTGATCATTTTAAAAGTGATTTGGGATTAATCCCATGCTCATAGATTTTTCAAAAATCCAAACAATGGCTTGGAAATTAAATCAATTGCCTATTTGAATTGAAATTCAAATAAATTGAATTTCAAAAATTCCCAAAACTTGGGGTTGACTAATACTAAGTCACCTAGAGTTTATAAAATTATTTGGGGGTTTTTTATCAAATGCCCTAGTATTTTTTTAAAGGGCAAAACAAATAACAGAAAAAAAAGAACAGAGGAAAAGGACTTACCCCTCGCCTAGGCGGAAGCCCACCTGGCCCATCCCACTTACCTCTGTCGTCTTCCTCCTCTTGCCAGAAGTAGAGACAGACCAGCCGTGCGCTACGGCATGGCCGCCGCCTCCACCTCCTGCTTCGACGTGGCAAGGCCCCCGTCCTCATCTCCTTTCCCCCGTGGACGCCTGGAAGCCCCGGTTTCCCTTTCCCCCTCCTCTGGCCCTCTCCTTCGTCTCCCTCGCACGAACCCGTAGCCCTAGCTGAGAACCGCCGGAGCACCGACGAGGTTTAACGCGGACACCGTGCCCCGTTTGTTGCAGCAAGCTGTCTAGGAGGTTCCCCGGCGACCACCAGTTCGAGCCGCCGCTTCAATTTGGGACGAGGAGCAGCAGGAGCGACGCTAGCCTCAAGAACCCGCCGCCAGCCGCGAGGAACCCCGGCGAGAAATCCGACGCCCTCAGCTCCTCTCCGGCCTCCCCGAGTGCACCATCGACTTCAACGTGAGCTCCCGCCCGTTTTCCCCCTCCTAGCTTCCCTCCCCGCTCCCCTGTCATCAGTTGCCATGGACAGAAGCCACGGCCGCCGCCGGGCTTGGCCTAGCCGTCGTTCCCGTGCTCCCCTTGGTGCCCTGATGGCACCAGTGGATGCGCGAGGATGCAGGGCACCTGCCCGTGCCCCCCTTTCCCTCTCCCGTGCCCGAATCCCTCTCTCCGGCGAAGCTCTGGTGAGCTCTGTGACCTTTCCATTAAGGCCCTAATGACCTTGCTACCCCCCCCCCCCACGTCACTGACCGGTGGACCCGAGGCCCCCCTTAATTAACCAGGGGTTAATTAAACCGGGTTTTAACCCAAGTGACGCTGACAAAGGGACCCCACTGGTCAGCCCCCCCTTGCGTCATACTGACGTCGTAATGACGCAGTAAATCTTAAATCTTTTATTAAATCAGAAAATTCCAGAAAATGGCCTAAACTTTAAAATTGAATAACTTTTAAACTATAACTCCAAATGCAAAGTGTAATATATGAAAAATGATCAGGAGAAAATTCTCTATCCAAATAACCAACTTTAAACCATGTTTGAAATGTTTACAATAAGGGATCAGTAGCATTTTGCTATTTGGATCTTTTGTATTAAATCAAATAAATTACAATACTCTTTTGAAATTCAACCAATGCAATGCAAAGGTGATCACTTACACTTCAGAAGCATTTCACACACATGACCAATTGGTTTACCATGATTTTTTTTAGCAAATGCAACTTGGGTCAAATCAATACATTTGGAGTTTGAATTTGAATTCACTTTTCAAATCAACTTCAATTAACATGTGGCAATTCAAACATAGGTCACATCAGCACATTGCCATGCTTTGTTTTACATATTGATTGTGCATTGTACTATCTTGATTGTGCTTTACTTCCAGTGCTTCGGTGATTGCTTCTTCTCGGTAGAGTTGATCTCGGAGACGAGTTCAACCTCACGTCAGAAGAGTGTTACATCGTGATCGTCAGCAAGGCAAGCACCCCCTCTTTGATCATGTCGATAAAATCCCAGTTCCCTCTCATTCTCGCAAATGCATGTTTAGGATGTCACCATGATACGTTCTACCGCTAGTTGAACCCATTCCTTTGCATGACCTATCATTTTGTCACAGTAGTAAGCAAACCACAATCCTAGCAGATGTAGGAGTTGGTTGTTATCTTGTGGCCCCTGCAACTGTTACAGCTTATTGCATGCTTAGAGTTGTTACCTGAGGCTACTCTGTTGTGAGTCGGGATGGTAGTGATCATGTGAATGATGGTGGTAACGTGTTGGTGAATCTACCCTAAACAAAGGTGAACGATGAGAGGCTGTGTAGGAGTACACAGTGGGTTGTCTCGTTGAACACTGCCTTAAGCCCGAGTTCTTGTGTTGTTATCCAAGACTAAGAGTACGACCACACATTGGGCTCACTGACCCCTCTCGGCCTAGTACCTCACCCCGGACCAGTCAAGGAGTCGCAAGTAGTTCTCCCTTTAACGATCTCAAGCAGGTGGAACCAAGGTAAGTGGTTGGCGTAGGTTGTGGGCACGTTGAATCAAGTGATCATGATCGAGTTGAGCTTGATGGCGGTCACACAACGTTTGAGTCCGCATCGGAAAAATCGGTCGGATTCCGATTGTGATCCCAACTCAAATAGGCGACTCCCTAGGACTAGAGATGGTGCCGTGAGTGAAGTGTCGTGGCAGCATCCTCGCCGGTACTCACTTGAAGGGTCCATCCCCAGGCGGAAACTGATGAGGCGTGTGTGTAGCAGTACACCCCTGCAGGGTTAATGAACTATTCGAATAGCCGTGTCCGCGGTTATGGACTACTTGGAGACCTTTACTTGATCATAGACAACTTGAATGGTTACTCTTAAAACTTACCAAGATAAGTGTGAGTGCTATGGCGTGCCTTCTCATGGGGAAGTCGAGAGGGGCACCATAGTGGAGTATTGATTGGAGACTGTTACTTGGACTCGTGTACGCTCCTTACCTCATTCTGGTATTCGTAGTACAGGATTAGCCAAGTCAAAGCTGGCACTTCTGCAAGTGAAACCCCACCTCCCTTTGCCTTGATACATGTGCATGAGTAGTATAGTTCCTATGTAAGTCTTGCTGAGTACGACTTTGTACTCACGTTTGCTTATTCTATGTTTTAGAGACGAGACCACTGACCCTGATGGTGGCCTCTACCTCGGGCTCGACGTGGACCAAGTCGTATAGTTCCAGACAGCAGCCTGTGCCCTTTGGAGGGTCGTTGTATTTTCTGTCAGGCTTCTTAAGCCATTTGTTAACCTTGTCTTTACTAAGACATAATTTGCTTCCGTTGAGTTCATGTTGTGATCTCTGCTTGTAATACAACTACTATGTCTGCTCTGTTTAGCAGAAGTTATAAAGACTATGAGTTTGTAGAGTTCATGTTGTGATTACCTGTTGTTTACACTGGACATGTATGCTGCGTGTATGATTATAACATGCATGTCTTACTGTGGGGTTCGATAGCTTAGTTGTGTTCTTGCCGGCGGTCTTTTATACACCAAGTGGCCCTTAGATGTGCGCAGCTTGGGGCATCGCGACGCGATTGCTCGTGACTCCGTCACGTGGCACACTTTGTTGTATGATTGAGCCCGCCCGAGATTCCGACTAAGTGATCGGGCTGGAGTAAGTCTATGTAAGGGTTATGATTCAATCGATAACATGGTTGAGGCGACTTGTCTATGAGTATGGGATTCACCACCCATAAGCATTTAGACTTGTGAGCGGACGATGAGGACCCATCTCAGTTGATCATCCGGCCTGGATGGGATGCCCCTCACGTTCGATGCTTACCGAGAGTGATCTGTTCTTGGCCTTGTCTGCTCAGACAAGTGGGTACGGCTCTCGGCTCTCCATGTGATTGCATTATGACCGGAATTACATACGCTAACCCCGGGTCCCGACAAGGCGTGAGTTGTTGTAGGGACCAATCATGGACGAGTAGGTTGACGTCGCCGCGTCATGAGGGCGCCCAGCCCCCGAGCACCTGCTGAGAAGGACAAAAAGGTGTAACTGTATTAAGGTGTACTTGCGTGATATACAAAAGAATTGTAAGGTGCATGATTTGTAGATGTTGCACTTTTGTCGAGTGTATAATATAGCAGCATATAAAGTTTATGCATGTATTTTCATGAGTAGGCCCTCCAGTAGCATACTCTTGCCGGGTAACAGGGACGCTATGCCAGACTTGTTGAACCCGGAGACAAGAGCGGCCTTTTGGTACCCAGCCTCACTATTTTGACAAACGCGAATAAACAACATATAAAACTGAGCATGATCCAAAGAATTATTTTGTAGCCCTCAGATGATTCTGCACGATTGCGTAGTCGGCAGGATGATTTTGTAGCCCTCAGATGTTTCTGCACGACTGCGTAGTCGGCAGGATTATTTTTTAGCCCTCAGATATTTCTGCACGACCGCGTAGCCGGCAGGATGATTTTTTAGCCCTCAGATGTTTGTGTGCGACTCCTTAGTCGTCTTTGGCGACTGATCGAGAATGCATAAAGGTTTTGAAATCATAACATATAAGAGTCTAAAGAAACTTAGCTGTAGAATCGACGTGGCGGAGGATGTCGAAGATGAGTAGTCGAGTAGTCGAAGATGAGCAGTCGACGTGGCGAAACAGAGTCGATGTGATGGCGACTGCGGCGTTCAGCCCCCGAGTCCGTGAGCCCCCGAGTGTTGAGGCGGCGGAGTTGCGCAGTGAAATCATCATGATGAAGTTGTTCGACGAGCGATGAGAGGACTCGAAGTGGCGATTTCTGCGCGATGGAGCTCGGTATGGGAGAGCCCATACAAAGGAGCTCGACGCATGATGATTCGTGTGCTTGGAGTCGACGATGCGGCGAGTGACCGAGAAGGACTTGACGCGCCGGGCGGGATCCTTTGATTGTTCATTGTGTGATGTCGTTGTAGCGGCGCGAGTCGATGTAGAAATCTTGGCGAGTCATCCATGGTATGTCGAGTTGGAGTAGAAGCCTTGCGGGTCAAGATTGAACCCGAATTCGCGATTGGAAATTCGCGATCTTGCGTAGATCAAAAAACGCGTTGCAGTGCGAGAGTCGCTGACGGAGATCTAATCGTTGGAATTTTCTGAAATTTTCACAGATTTTCGAAAATTGAATTTCGCATCTTTCAACCGAAGGGATCCTCGAGATGAGCTCCGAGTCGCCGTCGCGAGTGCCTGCAACACAGACGTTTTTTTGTCCTGTGGGCTGCGCGTGGGCGCTTTTGTTGATGTCGATCTTCGAGTGGAGAGCTCAAAAATTTTCTTGTTTTCTCCGTGAGCTTGATGTAGATCTTGATGTAGTTGTTGAAAAATCCATTGAGTTGTGACTTGCTGGAGACGGGACTGTCGAGATCGTGATTTGAACCTGTGTAATTCTCACAGACGGCGCCAATGGATGGGGATCAGCCCCGGAAAATCCCATGGTGAGGGACCCTGGGTTAGTCATAGAGAAGGCACAGGTTGGACAATACTCGTCGGCTAACAGGAGAAGCACTTCCTGCTCGATATTATTGCATGAGGGGGCGATTACAGTGGAGGCCAAGGCGAGTTCTCACAAGGCTAGATGAGTAGATGTGTATTGGATTGTCTGAGACGACGGACAAGCGACACATGGGGCACGATTTACCCAGCTTCAGGCCCCCAGAGGGAAAACCCTACATGCTGCTTGTTTGATCTTGTATTGATGATGATGTACAGAGGTACCCCGAGGCCTTTGGTGGAGAGAGATCTGTCTAGTCCTATGCGTGGGGGAATCTGATGGGTTGTGTCCTGATCTGAGAGGTGCCCCTACCTCGCTTTATATAGATAGCCAGGTAGGGGTTTACAAGAGTCCTAGTCTACTACAAGTAAGAGTCCTTGTCTTGCGCCTCAAGTCTCCGGCTTCACGTCTTATTCCATCATGTCGGTGTCCACGAGTGGGCCCCTGGTGGGCCGCCAGCCATGACACGCACCAGGTACCCTCACGTAGAGGATTCGTGGGGTCACCCTTCGTCAGTAGCCCCCGAGTGCCTGGGGGACTCGAAGAGTCGCGCAGGGACTCAAATCTGCAGTAGTCGCCGTAGTGCGTGTTGATCATTTGCTGATGAACGGTCGAAGATGTCGTGAGTATGCTCCCGATGGGAGTATTTGGATGAAGCATCGAAATTGCAGTCCGGTTCGTCTTCTTGTTTCATCGTCGGGTGGGGAGAAGTTGCCCAATCGAGCGGTCGTCGGGTGCGCGTTAGCGCTCCCGATGGGAGTAGCCCCCGAGGCTATGTGCGACTCGTAGAGTCGCGCATAGGCTCAAGTTGTTTTTAAGCTAACCCCGTCGTTCTTGCCATCTGCGCGAGTAGTGCTCGTCGGGTGCGCGTCAGGGCTCCCGATGGGAGTAGCCCCCGAGGCTATGTTCTTCTGCTTGCAGTCGAGCATAGACTCAAGACTTCTTCGTCGTCGAGTAAGTTTCATCCGAGGAAGTGCTCAACTCGGGTCTTGCGCTGTAGGCGTGATTTGTTGTAGGGATCAGTCGTGAATGAGGAGGTTGACGTCGCCGCGTCATGAGGGCGCCCAGCCCCCAAGCACCTGGTGAGAAGGAGAAAAAGGTGAAAATGTAGTAAGGTGTACTTGTTGGGAAACGTAGTAGAAAACAAAACTTTTTGGCCTACGAATCAAGAACCAAAGATTATCCAAGAAGATTGCATACAAGGTTTTAGGTCATGGCTCACCAACCGATGTAGCGGAAGTAGAGTTGGTGAAGACCGTCGGTGCAGATCCCCGCAGCTAGGAATTTCAATGACCTCCCAACCGCGAGGATATCGATCCCTCGAACCGTCCCGCGATCTAGTCCCATGGACAAGTCCCACGAACAAGCTCCTCGAAGAAGGGTCGAAGGTACGACCCCTCCATTAGTATCCACACATACCGTAGCAGAAATCCAGCAGTGCTCCGTCGTCCAGAGATGAACGCCACCGAGAAAACTAGAGGGAGAAAACCCTAACGGATTCCGATCTAGAACAGCGTCTAAACCGGGGTCTAATTGTGGAGCAACGGGGTTTAGAGGAGGGAGGGTGGCGCATAGGCCTTGGGGACAAGTTGTGTGTCTCTCCCCCTGGCTCATCTTATATAGGTGGCCAGGAGGCCTAGGGCGCAGCCCAAGGAGGATTGGGAGTCCACACCTTCCCACCGGAAACCTGCCATAATGGGATTTGGTAATTCCACCTGGAGGAGGATTCCCCCTTCCTTGGTGCGCCCCCACCTCCTGGCCGGCCAGGGAAGCCTAGGTGGCTTGCCCCTCAAGGCCAGGGGCGCAGGGGAGTGGGTGGTACTGCCCGTAACCTTACGGAACCTTCCATGACCTTCTAGAAGCTTCCAGAACCTTCCGGGACATATCGGGACCGTTTCGGGACATTCCGGACACTTCTGGAGCACTTCCAGGACCTTCCGAGACCGTTCTCGGATGTTCCGGAGCCATCCGGATAGTTTCCAAGACCATATGAGTTACAGTTTAAGCCACCCGATGACCTCGAAGGTTGTCGGGACGCCCAGCGATTACCCGGAAACTATTCCGGTTGATCCAAGACTTCCCCAGTACCATTCTCATATGTTCCGGAACCACCAGGACTACTCCAGAGTGATCCAGACATATCCTTAAATACCCAAAACTACTTCTGGTGCCCTTATGAACTATTTCATAAATCCCTGGAACTACTTCCGGTACCCGTATGAACTATTCTGCTTTGCTTCCACTAAACCTTCTACCATTCCAGCATTCTAACAGACTACTGCTCGTTAAGTGTGTGACCCAATAGTTTCGGTATAATTCGGACATGACTCAGAACATCTTCCGGACATAGGTCAATAGCCTTTTGTCAATAGCCAATAATCAACAGCGGAGCCATGGACACCCATGTTGACTCCCGCACATACACGAAGAAACTTCGAGTGAACCATTATATTTATTCATGTACCATTCCCTTTGCTTCGTGATATATGACAAAGTTAGAGGAGATATGTTTGGCACCCATGTGTAACAACTTCTTGAACACAAGCCACTCGTTATCCTCTTTGCTCGTTTGTCTCTATTTCTCGTTATTGTATTCCGGTATCCCCGTGATTAAATCACAATGCGTCTGGCCAGACTAGAATGGATACTGTCATACCGAGTGGGCCCAAAGTCAATATCACTTCATCGTGAAGGAGCAAATCCCATTCTTGAACTATCACAGTCACTAGCCACACCATCTGACATACCCAGAACTTATTTTACTACTTCCCATTTACGGGAGGATTCATCTAAGAACCAAAGCATGTCTTCCCGTGTGAAGCAACTCGATACTCTCATGGTCTAAGGAATTACGTATATGATAACATTTCATGATATGACTTATAACGTAGTTACGATGTGATCTCTAAGTATATCATTCAATACTGGGGTCGGTTCAGCATCATTGTTCTGCTAACAATATGTTCCCGTTGCTACTGACATCCTTGTTACAAGAACAATGTCCATGATTAAGAAAACGTAATCATCAGTTAGCACATGAGCTGGTCTTAGAGGCTAAACCAGGAACTCTTGGTGTTTACATTTCCACACAATGAAGTGAGTTTTCTTTTGAATCTCATAGTCAGGGTCATTGCAATTATAGCATAGAAATATAAACATTAATTACGAACGTGGAAATATATATATAATAACGTTTTATTATTGCCTCTAGGGCATATTTCCAACAGTACTTGCGTGATATACAAAAGAATTGTAAGGTGCATGATTTGTAGATGTTGCACTTTTGTCGAGTGTATAATATAGCAGCATATAAAGTTTATGCATGTCTTTTCATGAGTAGGCCCTCCAGCATCATACTCTTATGATAAGGGAAGCAAAAGTTGTGACATGTTGTCCAGAAAACAGATTATGTCTGCTTGACGGAAAAAATCAAAACAAATCACCAGTTCATATTTTTGAGCTGAATTTCTTACACAAGATGATGTATACAATTTTGAAACTTTCATATGTTTTGAGTTTTTTTATTTGAGTTGCAGAAGTACCCCGAAAAAATTATTTACTACCTGTTGTTCTGTTTTTCACAGATTCTGCCATGTTTTGCCTTTCTTAACTTTTGCAAACCTTAAGCTTGATTTTTCTTGGCAAAAACTTTTTAGCAATCTTGAGAAATAGTAGATCTTCAAGAATATCTTTATTTTCAGTGGGGAAAATTATTTTATTAAGGTTACTAACCTCTCTAATCAGCTTATGATGAGTTATGTATGAAGGGAGTTTTCAAGTGTGCGAGGGAAGATGATGAAAGAAGATCCGGGAGTGTCAAGCGCTCAAGCTTGGGGATGCCCCCATGCATCTCCAATAAATATTCAAGGAGACTCAAGCGTCTAAGCTTGGGAATGCCCCCGTGCATCCCCTTCTCCATCAACAATCATCAGTTCGTCCCCCGTCTCACTATATTTTTATCACTTCATGCGTTATGTGCTATGCTTGGAGCGTCTCGCTCTTAGTTTTCCTTTTTAGTTTTATTTAGCTTTGCTTGCTTTTCATAACAAGTTAGACCCCAGATTACTTTGTGTGGGAGAGAAACACGCTCCCCTTCAAACTAGAACACATCATAGGATTTTCATGCTTATCTTTTCTCGGTTGTGTGTTCTTTATCTTTTCGTAGCTGCTGCCATGTTTAGCTCTTAGTTTTAATATTTATCTTTTTTCAAGAGCTTTCGCTTTAGTTTTAGGTTAGTTAGTTGTTGGAACTCTCTTTAGTTTTCATGTTTATCTTGTTAAGAGAGTTGGTTGTTGCACGGATTTGTGTCTTGTCTTGAAGTAGGTAATTGAGGTTGCTATTCAAGTGTAGTAGTAACTTGCAATAGTTTTGAGCTATTGTTGTGAGTAATGTTTGAACTTTTGGTGTCAAGAGCTCTAGCCTATTAGTGATAGGTGTCGTATTTTTGGCAATCCGTGTTTATTTTCAAAAACCTACAAAACTAGTTGAGAACTCTAGCTACTAGATGGATCACTAATCTTTTGAGGGATCGGATATTAGAGTACACTCACGTACCATGAGTCGAGGATGCGCAAGGATAACCAAACCCCCATACACTCCTCCTCGGGGTACTTGTCTCTTTGTGAACCTCCTCATTAGATTGAGAGTTACCGATAATAAGTGCATGATTTCTTCAGACTAATGTAAGTATTGAAAGTTGACACTTCCATCTCCTCATAATTGCTAGCCTCTTCGGTACCGTGCATTGCCCCCTTATCACTCCGAGAGTTGGCGTCCACCTCGCCGGTGCATCCAAACCATTGGCATGATACGCTCTATCATCATAAGCCTTCTTATATATTTCCTCAAAACATCCACCACACCTACCTAACAAGGCATTTACATATCCTTTCCGAGATATATTGCCATGCAATATCCACCTTCTCATGACTTGATGTAACAACCCAGATTTCACAAAAATTAAAATTTTTGCTTTCGGTGTGAATTGTTTGATTGTCTGATTTGTTTGCGGTGTTTGCATCCCTGATTTATCGATCGGCAATTATTGTTCCCCCTCTTATCTCGTATCGGACGGAGACCGACCCTTGCCACCCTGTCACTCGACCTTTGCGACACCGGGTTTCACCCGATCACGTCGCGAAAACCGCACGAGACCAGCCGCAACCAACGGAACGAAAACCCCCGTTTAATAATTAAATGGGTTATTTTTATAGAGCGCCGGAAAGTGTTCTCGGAACGGTTCCAGCGCGAGGTGAACGCCGCCGGCTCGACGCGTTGATCGCGCAGTTCGATGTTTTACCCGAATCGGAGGTACTGCGGACCCCCGGCGGTCAGAAACGTGAGCACCGCGCGCGCGAGAGAAAAACCGGGGATGTTATTGCAAACTGCCAGCCATCTGGGCTATATAAAGACCACCACACTCCCACTCATTTCTAGGGTTTCCCTAGCCACAAAATTGCAGCCATCAGCCCAGATCTGGCACAAAAACACCCCATTTTCGCAGTTTTATCCCCATTTTGCTCAAACCCTAGCCTCCCTGTGATCTGGACCATTGGATCGGACGATCCAACGGCCCAGGGAGCTCCCCAGCCTCCCACCTCTATATCTCCTCCAAGCAGCCGCCTCCACGTCCGGGCGCCGCCGCACCCGAGCCACCCGCGCCGCCGCACTCCGGCGAGTCGCGCCGCCGCGTCCCTCCTATCCCTCTCTCCCTCGCGGCACCCCTCTCCTCATCCCTACTCACCTCCCCTTATTCTTCGCGCAGGAACGGCGTTGCCGCCGCCATGGATGGGCGCCGCCTAGCTCAGCAGCCGAGCTCGCCGCGCCACCTCCTCCGACCAATTCCGGCGCCGCGCGCCCCAGGCCCCATCGCCCCCCGAGCCCGCACCTGACCTCTGCCGTCCTCGGCCTCCCCTCGCGTCCATGTGCCGCCGTCTGCCCTCGCCGGAGGAGCCACGGCCGGCTGCCGCGCCGCCGGCTCGATCCAGTGCGGGATCGAGCGAACGGCTGCTCGCCCGTGCGTGGAACGCCACCGTGGGCCGTTGGAGCCCCAGCGGCCTGCCACGCGCCCACCTCCGCGGCCCAAGGCGCCAGCCCAGCCGCCCCTCCCAGGCCACTTGGGCCGAGCCCGTTAGGGAGAGGCCCTCTTTTTTTTCTGTTATGTTTTTTTTCTTTTATCTGTTATTTGGCAGATTGTGTAGTTTTTTGGTGAGTGCTATAACTTTTTAACGGTAGCTCGGATCGCGACGCATAAAACATGAAACTTGCTTAGTTTTTTGTGTAGTTTAATAAAATGTTGCTTGTTGCCATATTTGACTTTGTTTACATGCTGTTTACCTGCTATTTACAACTGCTTGCCACTGTAAACTGTAATTGCAATAACTTTTTATCCGTTGCTCTGATTAAAATGTTCTTTATATGTAACTTGACTAGAATTGCAAGTAGATTGTGTTTATGATATTCTTGCTTGCTAAATAAAATAATAAAATATTTTTTAGGGGAAAACAGTACCAAACATATTTATTTTGCGGGGTAAATAGCGATATGCCATGTGTAGGAATTTTACCCGCTTAACTTGACTAGTATAGGTAGATTATTTATGCTTCACCTCTTGCCATGTTTGTGTGGCATGCCATGCTTGAGTGAGATGCCATGTTAATAACCTTTGCTCACCTGTCGCTAAACAACTTGAACCACCATAAATGTGCGGTATCGTCGTGTGTGACGAGTACTCCACTTAACCTGTTAGTAACCGCTCTCGACGGTAGGTGCGATGTCTCATGTTGCCTTATTGTTGATGCTTGCTCGTGTTTGCTTCGTAGTAATAGATGCTTGCTCGTTGATTTCTTTCCAGTGTTTACCGTCTTGTGTGCTTCCGCGGGTACCTCTCGGAGACGTTGTGAGCTTGCGATCAACTACACCTTCGGAACCCGACTTATCAACAGGCAAGGACTATACATTACTTATGATCCATTCTATTTCAACCAGCGGTTTGCATGCTAGTCTAGGTTAGGTTCGATGTTTGATCCTACCACATGTTTACAGCCTCTTTCAAACCGATACAGCCATGTCCCCTCCCAGCAAACCATGTACTGCTATGTTACTATTGCTCGTTGCTCAGCCCCTGCTTAGTAGGCATGCTTAGGATGCTACGATGTTACCCTTTTACTCCTTGGTTTGGGATATCACATTATTATATTGTTGTTGATGATATGATTATTATAATGTTTACTATATTCGACGAAGGATGGAAGGTCTAGGCTATCCCGCCCCGACGCTTTGTTCCATTCGAGTCACCTAGGACCCGAGTTCCGGGTATTGGTTTTAAGACTGAGCGTGCCTAACCGCGTGTGGGATTTTATGGGGTCCCCTTTTCTTACCTACCTAGCTTCAAAAATTTCTAGTGGTGGCCCAAGCTGATTTACCATTTGAAACCGTGTGTGTGCTAGTCGGCCGCCAGTAGTTTTCAAACCACCCTGGACCAGTGAGGACATAGTTCCCTTGCTGGCCCACCTTGTCCGGCGGAGGATCCGGTTTCCCATGTGTGATTAACCGGCTATCCAAACCTGCGACAGACGGTAGAGACCAGATCGAGAGCGCGGCCGGCTCCTGAGATGGATGTCGACTCACCGGGGGCCACCCGGATTTGTTCGTTGTTAGTTAGAGGGACTTGTCGTTTCGGATCTCTTGGAACTAAATCATAAAATGGTTGACTGTGATGGGTAGCAACTGAGAGAGATGGGCGTGCGTGCGGAGCCTCGTAATGGGCAGTTGGTACACCCCTGCAGGGTTAAATCTTTTCGAGAAGCCGTGTCCACGGTTATGGACGACTTGAGACCTACTCCTTGTTCATAGACAACAACAACTGAGATAATCTTAATATAACTTGATCAACGTGTGTGTGTGCCTTGACTGCTTCTTCTTCGTCGGGATGCGAAGAGGAGGACAAGGATAGGATAGGTGTTATGTTTGCATAAGTAGTTGATAGCAAGACTTGTTGGAGGCGATTCCTCATCGAGTGCTTGGCTTCTTACCTTACTCTCTAGATCGTTAGCCACTTCATCAATGCTAGTGCGGCAGAAACCTCACCACTTACCCCATCCTTACCGTAAACTACTAGTTGTCCGAGAATGACGAGTGATGAAGTCCTTGCTGGGTCAGATGACCACTACAGTTGGATGATGAGTACCTCTGTACTCATGATACTACCCCCAAACTCTTTTCAGGGTTCTTGATCGATAACAGTTATGGTGATCGACGTTTCACGTGGGGACTCGACGACGACTAGTTAGGCGGATCCCGGCGGAGGGCCTGGACCCGTGTGGTTATGGGGATCGATGTTTTTCTCTTTGCCAGTAGGCATTTGGTTGTAGTCTGTACCCAGCCATGTACCTTCCGCTGTTGTATTGTATTAAGGAAGTTGTATGCCGATTGTATGAGATGTTGTATCCTTGTATCTGTAATGTTGTGATATCATGTTGGAAATCCGGGGCATATGGCTATGTCATATGTCGCGGTGGGACCGATATGTGCTTCGTCCCCGGATCTGGGTGGAAACACCTAGATCTGGAACAGTACCGCATATTGGGCCTTGCACTTGATCTTCATGTCATACATGTTCCTGCTACACTGACAGAGGCATACATTTGCATACATCATGATAGCTACAGCTTCTTTATGTTGAGTACCTTGTAAAGTGTGAAGATCTTCTATACCTTCTTGTAAAATAGAGTGTTGCCCTTAAGTGAGGAAAAGACCCAAACTGGACAAATTTAAAAGATCCCAAAGAGGACAAATGAGAGTTAAATAGAAAGAGCCATTAGGCCACCAAAAAATACAAAAAATACAAAAAAGAGAAAAATAAATAAAAAGAGAGAAAGGGGAAACACTACTATTCTTTTGAAAGAGCCACACTCGTACTCCCTCTTATCCTTGTACTCCATAGAGATGATCATTTATGCATATAGCTATGTGGGGACCTTCACACTATAGAACTTGGCTTGCATATTCCAAGGATTAGCCTCCTCAAACGAGCTATAGGACTTCATGAGCGAGCAAGTTGGATGCACCCCCACTAGTTCCATTGGAGAGATTTTTCTTAGCTCATATGTGCGTCTGTTGCATGGCAATCCCTACTCCTCACATCATATCTATCATTTGGCTTCTCTTTCCTATGATTTTTCTCATTGATGTGAGCCTTTCTCACCCTTTTTGTCTTCCTCCTCCACCATATTTCTCTCTTTGCCATCCTAAGTGTCAACTCTCGTGCTTACGCTAATCCATTGCATGAGTGCTCAAAATATCAAAAGGGAGTGGATCAATTTGACTTGTACCTGGCTAGTGATCCGGGGACGAGTCAAGATAAGATTCCAAAGAAGACCAAGTGTGAAACTTTAGTAGATTGAGTTGTCAACAATTTTTTCTCTCGTATTCCCATCTCCCCCTTCTTGCACGCAAACACAATCTGGAGACATTCGAGTCACGGACAGGGAGAGTTCTTGCACCTTTATGTTCTTTGTCAGAACCCCAACTAGGGTAAGTGCTAGGGTTTGAGTGCCCTTTGCATCATGTGAAAAATTCAAAAAGAAATTCAAAAATGGTGAAAAGAAAAGCCCTGAAGAATTTAAATAAATGGCCAGACAAAAATTTATTCCAAAAATTCCTCTGGTATTTTTGAAAAGTCTTATAAATAAGCATGATCACATATAAAGTGAAGTGGGTTCCACTGCATGCTCCAAGATTTGTCAAAAATTCAGAAAGGGCTTGGAAATTAAATAATACCCCTATTTAAATTGAAATTCAATTAGTTTGAATTTCAAAAATCTTCAAATTTTTGGAGTGGCTAACTATAGGCCATGTAAGTCCATATAAATGATTTGGGGATTTTATAAAATGTTTTGATATTTTTTTTATCAAAACAGAACAAATGTGAGAAGAAATAAAAATAAAAACAGAAAGAAAAGAAAGAAGGCTTACCAGGCATTCGGCCCAACTTAAGCCCCCACAGCCCAGGCCCACCCCCTCCTCTTGTCGCCTTCCTCCCCGCCGAGCCAAGCAGCACGGTGGCGTGCATGCCGTGGCCGCCGACGCCGGCGAGGCCACGCAGCTGCTCCCCTGGCCATCTCCTCGCGCCTGGAGAAGCCCCTCGAAGCCCCGTGTCCATTACCCCTCCTCTGTCTCTCTCTCGTGCTCTCTCTCGCTCTATTTTGCCACCGTCCGAAAGCCGCCGTAGAGCGCCGCCGTGGATACTCGCGGCCGACGAGCACCCGAGCCCCTACAACCTTGTCCAGGAGATCCACCGCCATCGTCTACGTCGCCATGCAACGGATTGGGAACCTCCTCGACCTGAAGCCACCGGAATCGCCGTCGCCATCTCGTCGGAGCCGCGGGAGCTCGCCGTTGAATACATCACCACCGCGCCTTCCCCAGCCACGCTGTCCTCACCAGCAAGTTCGGGGTGAGCATACGCTTCTTTCCCCTCTCTCCGCGCGCGATTTGGTGCCCGAAATCGCCATCGCCGTCGTGCTCCGTCTCCGGCCGCCGCGCCCGTCGTCGTAGCCGTGGCCCTGAAGCTCCTCATGACCCCATGTTGGCACCCCGCAATGCGGACTACGACGAGACACACGCCCGTGCCCTCCTTTACCCTCCCCGTGCCCGAAACCGCATTCCGGCGAAGTACCGGCGAGGCGTCGCCGTCCCAGAGCTCACCGGCGACAACCCCGGCCAATTAGGGATAAACCCACCCCTAATAACCCCCCTAACCCCACTGACAGTGGGCCCAGGCCTTAATTAAACCAAGTTTAATTTTAAACAGAAGTTAAACTAACCCCTAGCCACTGACCAGTGGGACCCCCCTGTCAGGGAGGCCCACACGTCATGCTGACGTAGGCATGACGCCATAATTCCCTTTTCTATTTAAAATAAAATCCAAAAACTATAGAAAATTGTTTAAACTTCAATAATTCATAGAATATTCATTTTAACTCCAAATTTAACAAATAATATATGAAAAATTATCAGAAAAATGCAAGGATTAAGAATATGCAATTTGTTTTCATGTTTGACCATTTTAAAATGGGGCAACAGTAGCAAGTTTGCATATGGCTTAATTTGAATTCAAATTTGAAGTTTGAATTTGTAATTCTTTTGCAATACACTTCAATTAAATGGAATTGTCAACACATCAGTACCATGTACATCATGTTCTACAACTTGATCATGTGATTGTGCATTGTACATTATATTGATTGCAATGTTTGTGATGTTTGCTCGATAGAAGTGGAGCCGGAACCGGAGGCCACCCCCTTCGTTGAAGACACCGTAACGAACCTCGTCAGCAAGGCAAGCAAACCCCCATTGATCATATCTATAAAATCCCACTTCCCTCTCAGTCTCGCTTATGCATGTTTAGGAGATCACCGAGGCACGTTCTTTCGCATAGTTGAACCCATTCCGATGCATGACCTATCATTTTGTCACTGTATTAAGCAAACCACAATCCTAGCAGATATAGGAGTTGAATGATGAGCATGTGGCCCCTGCAACTGTTAAAGCTTATTGCATGCTTAGAGGTTACATTAAGGTTACAATGATCTGTGAGTCGGGATGGTTATGATCATGTTACTGATGAAGGCGAAACTGTGTTGGTGAATCCACCCTAATACAAGGTGAACGATGAGAGGCTGTGTAGGAGTACACAGTGGGTTGTCTCGTTGAACACCGCCTTAAGCACCGAGTTCTTGTATGGTAATCCAAGACAAAGAGTACAACCACACATTGGGATCACTGACCCCTCTCGGCCTAGTACCTTGATCAGTGTTGACGCCCAGGAGTCACATTAGTTCGGGATTTCCTTTTGACATGTGCATAGAAAAAGAATGAAGGAATGGTTGCATCATATAGATATGTGGGTGCACCTGTGAGGCAAGAAAACCATCTGCCGAAGGTGGCGTCTCGGTCACTTGCATTGTTTGAGTCCGTTTCGTTGATCCGGCCGGGCTCTCGAGCGGAGGCAACTCAGATAGTCGACTCCTGGAATAGACCGGTTGTGAGCAAAGTGTCATGGTGAACATCCTCGCTGTCACCTCTTGAACGGTGGCCAGCAAAAGGCGGTAACCGACGGTCATGTGTGTGTAGTTTACACCCTTGCAAGGTTAACAAAACTATTCGAATAGCCGCGTCCGCGGTCATGGACTACTTGGAACCTGTACCTGATTATTAGACAACTTGAATGGATACTTCTAAAACTCGCAAGATAAGCGTGAGTGATATGGTGTGCTCCTCGTGGGGAAGTCGAGGAAGTAACCATAGTGGTGTATTGTTTGGAGACTTGGTAGTGGACTCGTGTACGCTTCTTACCTCAATTCTGGTACTCGTAGTACAGGACTAGCCAAGTCAAAGCTGGCACTTCTGCATGTTGAACCCCACCTCCTTTACCTTGAAACTTGAGCATTAGTAGTATAGATATGATGTAAGTCTTGCTGAGTACGACTTTGTACTCACGTTTGCTTATTCTATGTTTTAGATGAGAACCAGTCCCCGATGGAGTCACCTTCCTGAAGCTCGACGTTGACTAAGCTAGTATAGTTCCAGACAGCAGTCTGGTCCCTCGTGGAAGGGCATGTATGTTTACAAGGCTTCTCTAAGCCATTTGTTAAACTTGTCTGTACTCAGACCTAATTTGCTTCCATTGTATGATGTAATGTTGATCACAGACATGTGATCTTTGTATGCTCTATGTGTAAGTCAATAAAGATACACTTTGTAGAGTTATGTGATGATACCTGCTGTTCATACTAGGCATGTGTGTTGCGTGTATGTTTATAACATGCATGTCTTAGTATGGGTTTTCGAGATCTTAGTTGTGATCTGGCTGGCGGTCTTTTATACACCAAGTGGCCCTTAGATGTGTGCAACTTGGGGCATCGCGATGCGATTGCTCGTGACTCTGTCACGTGCACACTTTGTTGTATGATCGAGCCCGCCCTAGACCCCGACTAAGTGATCGGGCTGGAGTAAGTCTATGTAAGAGTTAGGATTCAATCGATAATATGGTTGAGGCGACTTGTCTATGAGTATGGGATTCACCACCCATAAGCATTTAGACTTGTGAGCGAATGATGAGGACCCATCTCAGTTGATCATCCGGCCTGGATGGGATGCCCCTCACGTTCGATTCTTTCCGAGAGTGTTCTGTGCTTGGCCTTGTCTGCTTAGACAAGTGGGTACGGCTCTCGGCTCTCCATGTGATTGCATCGTGACTGGAATTACATACGCCTATTCCGGGTCCCCACATTCTTATGTTGCTTGTTTCAATGCTAATATAGACTCTTGCCTGTTATGACTTGAATTGAATTACATACCTTGATTTCTTTACTTTCAAAGTTCTTATATGGTTATTAGCATGTCACCACAAAATTATGCTTGTTATCATTTACCTACTCGAGGACGAGCAGGAATTAAGCTTGGGGATGTTGATACGTCCCAAACGTATCTATAATTTCTGCTTGCTCCATGCATGTTTCGTGTGATATTACTATGATCTAGATATACATTCATACACTTTTGATCATATTTGGAATAACTTATTAACTCAGTGCACCACAGTGCCAGTTCCTGTTTTCTGCTGTTTTTCTATTTCAGGTTTCCCCCATATTAAAAGTGCTCCAAAAATTCGGGAAAAATCAGATACAAAATCAGCGTAACGGAAGCTTCCGGAGTCCCGAAGGAGGGATAGAGGGGCCCCACCTGGTGTCCAGGCGGCCAGGTGGCGCGGCCTAGGGTGGGGCCGCGCCCGGAGGCCGCCGCTGCCCTCCCTTCGCCTATTTATTCTCCGTGACGGGATTCTTCCGAAAACAGAACCCTTTTCGCGATCTCGCCTCTGTTACGCCCCCGCCGCGCTTCCAAGATCGGGAGCGCCAGCAGACCTCTTCCCGGCACCCTGCCGAAGGGAGGATTGACCTTCGGGAGCCTATACTCCACCATGGACGCTTCCCGGATGATCCATGAGTAGTCTACCTTGGACCATGGGTCCGTGATCAGTAGTTTTGTGAAGTTCTCCTCCCCTCTTTGTTCTTCATGGATTAGACCTCGTGAGCTGCCCTACATGATCGAGGCACATATGTAATTTTCTGTTGTTGCTATGCTGAGTTTGCTGGGATCTGATGGATTATGAGTCGATGTTCAGTTTGTGATTGAGTAATATATTTGTTTCTTATCTTTTCTATTTATGTTCTTGAGTAATTCTTGCATGTTCTCCGTTGTTGTTTATTGCTTTGGCCAAGTAGTAGGTAGTGACTCCAAGAGGGTACATTATGCTCGATTGTGGGTTCATGCCCCCTAATGACTAGCTTGAGTGACAGAAACATGAGTCTAAGGGATGCGTTGTTGCCACAAGGGGGAAAACAACGGTGCTTGTAACCGCGGTTGCAAGGATTGTTTAATTTACGCAAAGTTCTTTTAATGCAGTTGTCTGTTGATTTGGGTTTACAGTTTGGGTGGGGCTGTCGCAACTTAATACCATCGAGATATTCTGGATAGATATCTCAAAGTGGATTGTTAGTAGTAGATGCAGTTGGATTTCGGTCTACTTATTTTTGTGTACCGCCCATGCTTTTGAGCCTCGTCCTTTCTTTGTAGCATAGTTAGCATTGCGGTGCGTTTTTAATCCTGTCAATTGCCCAGCTGTGATTTGTTTACCTCGCATAGCAGTTTTATCGTCTTTTGGGAGAGAGACATCACTAGTGAACATCACGGGACCCCGGTCCATATTCTCATCATTGTTTACACGCTCATTTATTTTCTGCTTTTACTTTCTAGCTGCTATCACCATTATCATTATCCCTTGGGTTTGATCCTTTGTAAACAACAAGGCCGGAGAGATTGACAACCTCTCTGAAATTTGTTGGGAGCAAAGTTATTTGTGTCGTGTGCAGGTCCCGGTCAAGGAAGCAACTTTTGTCTAAAACGATGCCATTGTTTCCTTGCCACCTACTTATCACTTTCGGAGTCCTAATGTTTCGATCTCAACCTTGGTATATTTTCCAAGGGAAATTTGTTGATATCCTACATCTCACCTTCCACTTGGGGTAACCAACGAAGGGCGAGAATCCATTATCAGCTCTCGCGCATCAACAAGCGTAATTCCGCTTAGTACGGCGAAGGCTAGCAAAAGACGGGAAGCGACCAACTAGAGAGCAATAACGGTCATAATCATGCCGAGCAACAAAGCAACATTGAATTGGGCATGAAAGTGATATAACTATTCTGAAATAAAAAGATCATCAAGGTTTGATAGACTTTCAGTCATAAACATGTGTGAGCATATGCCAAGTCAATCCAAAAAATTCTTCGAAGGGAAAATACCACTTCAATATGCCAAATCATGAACAACGCAATGCATGCAAATTATTTCAATAACACATTATGCACTCCAACTAGTTGAGACTAGTCACAAGAAAGCATGAACTACTGGGAAAGCAATGCAAACATAGCACTATGTCGCTACAAGCTGGTCTCTAGATCATAAGTACATGCAGATGTACAAAAGTAGAAACAAAAGGAGTTCATATCGGCTTTCCTTGTTGCATCCCTTTCGTCGATCTTCGTCATTATTGCCTTGTCACTTGCACAATCGAACGTGGAAGAATATAATCAAGTGAAATTTCAACCACGGACATGATCTGAACTCTGCAAACAAAGCGAACAAAAGAGAGAAAGGAAATATTTTTGGGTTTTTCAAAGGTTAATCGAAAACAAGAGAAAAAAGAAATCTTTTTGTTGTTTTTGAAAATTAAGGGAGAAGAAAGAAGAATACGCAAAAACTTCGAAAATATGAAAAAAAACACAATGGATAATACAATGAAAGGGGAGAGGGTACGTACTTCCCCAAGCTTAGGCTTTTGGCCTAAGTCGAGCTCGGTTACTGCGGGCCCCGGGAGCTTCCTCCGGCTCCGGGATAGTACCGGTACGTCCATCTGTCATATGAGGTCTCGAGTGCGTAGACGAACGTCCTGCTGTCATCCCAAGAGGAAGGCTCCCCACCCCAAGAAGAAGGTCCTTTGCCCCACTGGGCAACAGGCTCCTTCTGGGGGTGTGGAATCTCCTCCTCCTCCTCCTCCTCGCGAGCAACCCCCTCCATGGGGTTGTGGAACTGCTGCTGGACAACGAACTCGTCCATCTCGACTACGGTGAAATACCATCCGTTCCTTCCAGTATAATCAAACAAAAGTGGTGCAGGTAGAAGGATCTCGCAAGTAAAAGTCTCGCCAAATTTCACAACATAAACAAGGTTACCAAACTCAGAAGTTCTAGTAACAAACTCATGCCTCTTCATAGTAGCAAGATCAAAGCTCAAGAAAGGAAAAGGCGCATCATCAACACGTGCACTGAGCTCAAGTTTCTCAAGGATAAGCATGGCATAGATGCCACCAAAGTGAGGTCCTTTGCCGCTGTTATCGACAAGGCGGCAAGCAATCAAATCACCAATTTATACTTGTTGTCTCCTGAGAGGGCGGCTGCAAAGATAGCAATATCTGGGCCCGAAATGTTGCTCGTGTTTTCACGAACTAAAAGCCCTCGAGAAATATAGTATGCGAAATACCTGATGTGGGGAAACAAAATGCTGAAAATCTTCCCCCGATGAATGTCCTTCGGATTCTTGCTGCAAAGATAAGAAAACAGGGCCTTCAACTCGTAGGGATGAGTAGATATCTTGGTCTTTCCAACATTCTGCACACCTAAAATATCACAAAATTCTTCCAACGGCATGGTGATAACTTTCTCATATATTCTAAATTCAACTATGGAAGTTGTATCATTATATCAAAACCATTTGACAAAATAATAAGCGAGTTTTGGATACTGGGGCACACGGTGTGTCAAAAGGTGTGTCAAACCTGCAGCTGCACAAAGTTTACCAAATTCATCCTTAATACCTACCACCGTAAGAAAATCCGAACACGGGTACGTCATGGCACGCGCCGTGTCCGTCTCGTAGAGCAACTTCGGTGGCACGATATCATCACTATAACTCATCCTCACAGAAGAGGATGAAGTTGCAGCTCTAGTTACTCTATCGGTCGGCTCAGGCCTCTTCTTCCCAAGCCATTCCTTAGCTTTTCCATAAAAACTCATCTCTGATTTTTTTTGACAAGGTACAAAAACAAAGATTTAAGCAAAATGAGTTGAGGCAAACTACTCTACTTACTTCCCTAAGGCATAAACTTGCATCACAACTTGAAAGATAAATTTCTAAACATGCATGCAAGCTCATATGAACAACACCAAGAACTCTTAAATACTCACAAACAAGACCACCAATCAAAATTCTAATTGGAGTGGTGGAGGAGTCACATACCAGGGAGCAAATGCTCAAAATCTCAACCCAAATGATGGGCTGAAGAGAGAGATCAAAATTCTTCTCCAAGAACAGCAAGAACACGGGTTCCAGCAGCAAAACTCGTGTTTTTGGGAGAGAGGAAGAAGACATACCGGAAAAGGGGGCCTAGTGGGCCCAGTCGCCCTGGTGGCGCGGCCAGGGGCCAGGCTGCGCCACCTGGCCTCCTGGACCAGGGGTGGACCCCTCTGGTCAGCCCCAGGTGCCCCTGTGCTCCTTTTTTGTGAATTTTTTTAATATAATTTTTCTGACAACTTCATTTTTTAAAAATTTCCGAGGTAGCGAAAGCTGCAAAAACTTCCGGAAGGCTTGAAACAGTGGTTAAACATATGAAGTTTCAAAAACATGAACTTTGGTACAATAGGATGGATGAAAGCTACATGAAATATAAATATAACAAGCTCCCCTTTTTACTCATATAAAACTTGTTTATTAGCAAGGTTGATCAAGTCTTACTACTAAACAAGTGATATAATAAGCAAAAAGTCTCACTTCTTATAAGGCATTCATGGTACCTTTATTTTGAGGCAGACTGTCCCCACCATGATTGTTTTATATTTGTAATGCACATGTAGAGGAAAATCCCAATCACCAATCTTTACGGTCTCAATATTCTCAATACAGTTAAGACCATGCCTTTTATCAATCTTCTTCGGAAAATATACCATGTGTTCTTTATCATTGACATTGAAAGTGACCTTTTCCTTATTGCAATCAATAGTAGCACCTGCGGTGTTAAGAAAAGTTCTACCAAGAATAATAGACATGCTCCCATCTTCGGGCATGTCAAGCACAACGAAATTGGTAAGGATCAAGCAATTAGCAACTTCAACAGGAACATACTCAAAAATACCAATGGTAACGGTTGTTGACTTATCAGCCATTTGAAGAGAGATATCTGTAGGGATTAGTTTATCTAAGCAGAGTCTTTTGTAAAGAGAGAAAGACATAACACTCACTCCTGCACCAAGATCACATAAAGCAGTTCTAACATAATTATTCTTTATGGTGCAAGGAATGGTGGGTATACCTAGATCACCGAGCTTCTCAGGAATTTTACCACTGAAATAATAATTAGCAAGCATAATAGATATTGCTTCATTAGGAACTTTTCTTTTATTAGTCACAATATCTTTCATGTACCTCGAATACGAAGGCAACTTAATAGCATCAGTCAAAGAAATTTGAAGAAAAAGAGGCTTCATCCATTCACAAAATTTATTGTAATGCTCTTCTTATTTAGTTTTGAGAGACTTACCTGGGAAGGGCATTGGCTTTTGTACCCATGGTTCTCATTCCTTCCCATGCTTCCTTGCAATGAAGTCTTCTCTAGTATATCTCTTGCGTTTATCGGGTGCTTCTTCTTCTCGTGCTTCAGGAGGATCATTCTTCTCTTTATCTTTATCAGGTTCAGCACCATCTTCAGTTTCAGCATCATAAGTGGATATACTATTAGGATCAACAATAGGTTCTTCATCACTATGTGGATTATTTGAAATGTCTGCATCCTTATGTTTCTTCTTCTTCTTCTTAGGGGAGTTGACAATGTCTTCTTCCTGCAATTGAGAATCTTGCTCGATTCTCTTGAGGTAACTCTTCGGGGCTAGTCGGTCGTGGAAGCGTGGAGTTGTGCAGCGCTACGGATGAAAATCATGTTCGGTCTTGATCGGACCGGCGTCGATGGCACCCGAGGGTGTCATTCCCCTTCCTTGAGGCGTCGCCGTGTGTGCCGCCATCTTCCTCACTCCCCGGTGTTGGTAGCTTTCTCCAGGGCGAAAGCCCTGATTCGTTGGATCGGCATGATGGCGACATCTTTGGCGTTGCTCCTCTATTGAGAGCATTGTGCTGGGAGACTAGAGGCCCTTGTTGCGCTCCTTCGACGTTCACCGCTGCTCGGATCGTTCTTCTCCGGCGCTATGTACGGCCGTTGCCGGATATTCCAAAGGAAGCTGGAGCTGCTGTTCTTCGGAGGTCCCCGGTGTCGGTTGAGACACGGTGTAGTGCTCAGTTTTGGGTAGGCTTTTTGCGTCGTTGTTGTGTTTTCATGTGTGGCAGTGGTGGAGTTGTACTACTCTCGTTGTTCACAGCGAGTGGTAGATGTGGTTGTATATGGTATTTCTCTCCTTCTATAAAGCTTGGTGCGCAATTTGCGTACCCTCTAAAAAACAACTAAAGATGTCATCCTCGTGTCACTAAAGTTGCCGTAAATAAACGTTTGGAGTTACCATGTGCTCGTACCTGATGTGTGGCACTTATCAAGGTCAGGAAAATATTTATAATATAAATAAAAAATTCAATATATATTAAAAACATACATTGTATATCAAAAAAATCAAGATATTTAACAAAAGAGTTCAATGTCTATTTTTAAAAAGTCCAATATTTATTTTTAAAGAGGTTCAACGTGTTTTAAAAAGGTAAATCTTAAATTATAAAAGAAATGAAAAATAAAATAAAATAAAATAAAAAAACAGCAATCGAAGTGGGTCGGTCCAACTAGGGCGACGAGTGTCTTGTTCTTCCGTGAAGGCTCGACATCCCGACGCCCACGAGTGTCAAATATATTTTTCTCGTTGGAACCTGGGTTCGCCCTGGTGGATCGACTTCCTGACAATCATTCCACATCTTGAGACATCAACACTATCATACCATGAACCGAATTCAAATATACATTTTTCTATGCGACGGTTCGCTCCGTGATAGTAGGATCGCATAGGCGATCAAGAAGGCGAACGAGGGTTCCTTTGCATGCCGCCGACGGCGCCGGTGGTTCCCTCTCTCTCCGTCGGCCGCTCCGGCAACGGGAGGGAGGGGGAACCTCGGGTCTGTCCTCTTGGTGGGTGCGTAGTAAGGTTAGGGTTCAGGGAGACGCTGCCATGCGAGGCCGTTGCGGTGGTGTCGTGTCGAAATAAATCTCTCTGGGCTCCGTTCGTGGTCATGCGAGGCTTTGCCCTTCGTCTAGGATCCAACGGGGTGGTGGATCCCTGGATCTCGTCGAGGTTGCGGGCTATGGTGTCTAGAGGTCCATCGGCTCTGGCCGGTTGGGTCCTCAGATGGGCGATGGATGCATGGAGACGAAGACCCTTCTTCTTCCGTGTCGGTATGATTTGCTGCTGCTGTTCTTCTCCTTCCTCTGCGCTGATGCTGGAGGGGGATCCTGCTTTTCCCGGGCGGATGGCCCGGCCGCGACCGATCGGATGACTCGGGTTCTCTTCCTTCCGGGAGGGACATTTTTTGCGGTACTCAAAGCCAAAGATGGCGACGGCTGTTGCAGCTGTGTTGGATTGGTATCCATGCCCTCTTAGCGATGGTGTCAAGGAAAGAGGAAGCAGTGTGGCGGCAATTGCACTGTGGTTGAAGATGATGACCTGCTTGTGTCTGGTTGCAGATATTTCTGTTGCAGGGGTCTTCTCTCAAGTTTCTGGGATGATAACACTGGGCTCCGGAGATCTTTATGTGTTATGGCTGTTTTAGGGCGTTCTAGGTGTTCATGGTCCTCTGTGATTGTGTTTCTGTGTGCTTGTAGGGGTCAACAACTTTGTATTTTTTTCATGATTTGAATACAGAAAATCTAAGAGAAAACACTATCATATCATCCCTACTATTTCAATTATCATGTGATGCCCAATGTACGATCAATATGTGTCTTCTCCCTCGACCGACCGCAATTCCGTAACAAACCAGTGTTGCATAAAAACTTCACAACATCTTAGTGTTTAGATTGCCGCCGCGCAAAACATTATGCTCCACAACATAGAAAATGTATATCCGCAGTCAAGTACATCTAAAAATTAACTACGTCTACAATTATATCCCTATGCAGCGGCGCCTCTTCCTCTCTTTCCTTGCAAGAAAAAAAGATTGACATAGGCAATCAAGTACGTCTAAAATTAGGTGTTTGGATACGGCATCAACCATATTTAAAAGTTGAATTATAACTAGTTATAACTAGAAAAAACGTTAGGATATGCATTGATTCCAGATCGATATTAATATTTCACTAAATAATCGTATCAACATTAATTGACACATTTCACTATAAATAAGGCATGGGGATACTGATACATTTAGTAATTCAGAAACAATACCATTGTTACCTCATCGATATGGCCTCGTACACCAAGAACGCCGGTAAAGTATCATTGGGAACCAAGAGTGGTTTTATATGCTTGTGGCTGGTGATGCTACTTGTCCTGTCATCTGGTATGAAGACCTCAAAACCGATCGAATTTACTTTAGTTGATGGTTAATTCAGTTTGTTATTCATATTGTTTTGTGGATGGATGCAGAGGAGATGGGGTCGCATGGCTGTGAAAAACAGAAGAGTGCGTCGTGGGACGGAACATCGTGCGTCAGTCGAGGCACCTGCAACAAGCCCTGCAGGGCCGAGGGCTTCGACAGCGGAACTTGCAAGGACCTCTTTGATTGCACCTGCTACAAGAACTGCACCGAAGGCTGTGAAAAACAGAAGAGTGCGTCGTGGGACAGAACACCGTGCGTCAGTCGAGGCACCTGCAACAAGCCCTGCAGGGCCGAGGGCTTCGACAGCGGCCGTTGCGAAAACCTCTTTGATTGCATCTGCTACAAGAACTGCAGCGAATGATCCATCTGACAACCATATATATGCCACCGCATGCATAATTGATCAGCATGCATTCTGGCTGAATTAGATTAAGAAATTCTTCATGATACTATGATAAAGAAAGAACGCTTGATGGGGCAGTACCCATCTGCTTTAATCTTTTGCTCACTTTTGCTTATGACTAACATTGCTCATCTAGTAACCTCGTAAGGCTTATGATTGACGTTTCTTCCGATCCTCGCTTCTTGCTCGACGATGCGGCGGCGGTTTGCTTGCATCTCGTGCTCCAATTAAATGGAATTGAGAATCACTTTTTTTTGTGATGGGATTCGCCTCGACGGATGCCTATTCTGCATCTTTCGGGCATCGGCATAGTTTTTGACTAGGTTAAAGTTCATTTTTATGAAAATTGTTCGCTTTTTGCATGAAATGCTCCTGGTTTATGTAAAGTATATGTGAATCTGAATGAATTCTTCCTGAGTTTATGCGAATTTGCCGGATTTTGGTTAAACTGCTAGCGGAATTTTGCGGCTACGATTGAATCTCCAGCTCCCACATCATTATCCGTGGACTGGTCCCCCCGATCCGCATATGACTGTAGTGTCTGTTTTAGGGATCCACGTTAGAGATGCCCTAATTTTTCATGTCAAGGAAATCTTACGTTCGCTAGATTTATTCATGTGTGAACATTTTTTTTTTGCCAGTGAAAATTATCAATTCCCCCGACTCAATGACCACTTGTTACGTGCTTCCTCCCCTTCATGATATCGATCCATCTCTACTCGCCTAGAAGCCATGGCGGTGATGTCGATTCCCCGATCTCCCTTTCCCCTCTCCACCATCCTCCTTTGCTACCCTCTTTCCCCCCCCCCCCCCCCCCCTCATCCCCTTCCCCTAGTAGTCTCAAGTCCACCACCAAACCAGCCCCAACCATCACAACCACCGAGAGAATGATTCGTGGGCGGCCGCAAAGGGCGACAGAAAGCGCGGAAAGACGGTCTTGGTGCAGTCGCGTGTGGGAGATATGCCTCGATTGTTGTTTCTACTATAGTCAGTTTCCTTACTAGCCCCGGCTCGGCCTTACTTGGCAACAACCAAGAGGAGTTGTTCATAGAGACATACTAAAAAGGAGGAGATTGAAAGTGCAATTATGCGCTTAATCCAATTTTTATACAATATACATATAGGGGATAAATAATGTTTTTCAAATATGTCGTATGTATTAGTTTTGCTGAAATAAATTGTGTGTGGATCACAGACCTATTGATGTGGAGCATCCCACGGACATTACCATGGATCATACTCTTTCGCATTTACATTTGACAAGAGCACAAGCATGGACTAAAGCCAAGCTGAATTCAATCCTCTTTGAGATTCCTTACTTCACGTGCAGGACATGGCTACTACCTCAAATGAATACCTTGTGTAGACTCAAGTACCAGAAGGAAACCGACGAACCAAGGACAGGCCATGCGAGAAGGAGAAGGCCAAGAAGGAGAGAAGAAGATGGAAGTTCTAGGAACCGAACATCTGGAAGGTATCGAACGTCCAACATCTGGACACACATTCTAGAGGCAACAACAAGATTCCAGCAAGAAGAAGCCCAGGCACCAGACATTCGTACGCCATCGAACATCTGGCACCCCGAAGACATAGAGAATCACACGACCCCGGATGCTGGGTTCGCACCATACAATCGGACAACTGCGACCCGCCGGATGTCCGAACACCACCATACTACCGGAGAGTTGCAAGGACTCTCGTGATCCCCCGGTTGTCCGACCTCCACAGAACGTCCGACCGCTGCGACACACCAGATGTTCGAACACCCCCGAATGTCCACAACTGCCTGCGCGTAGGAACCTCCTCCTCCATTTAGGGTTAGTTAAGTTGGTACTAAAGCCTTGAGAGAGCTTACACTAGTGCAAAGAGGTGCTAACATGACACTCTTTTTCTAAACCATTAGTGAAAACTGTTTGGGATGCGTGTGCGCAACTACATAACAAACGGTTAAAAAAAGTATGAAATGTCATAATAAGCGTGTGGGATGTCATAATATCACACATAAATTAAAAAAAAAAGTAACTGTGTGTGATGTCGTTCACACGTTTTTTACAAAATATATGTGTGTGATGTAGTTTATCATCTCACACCGTTTATGAATACAATTGTATGTGATGTCAAACACATGTTTTTTATAAAATATGTGTGTATGATGCAGTTTGTCATTCCACACCATTTCATGAATACAATTGTGTGTAATGTCGTGTACACATTTTTTATAAAAGATATGTGTGCGATGTAGTTTATTATCTCACACTGTTTTATGAATACAATTGTGTATGATATGTCGTGCACACATTTTTATAAAAGCTGTGTGTGTGATGATTTGTCTAGGTTTTTTTTATAATTTTAAACAATGTAGTGTTTGATTGGTCGAAAGGAGCATCCCACGGATCGCGCATGACCATCGTTGATCTTCATAAGATCCAACGGTCACCACAAATGCACATATAAAAAAATATATGTGATGTACGTTTGTCATTCCACACGATTTTTGAAACGCAACCGTGTGTGCTCTCAAGCACATATTTTTTATTAAAAGGTCAATCATTCGAGAGGAAACACATCAAGTTTGAGAAAAAACAACATTTCTTCATCATTTGTTCTTGGTTTTTTTTCTACACTCAACATACTCCTTAAAATCATTCATGCTAAAATTTGACATTTTTATACCTCGTTTGATATATTTAAATCACTTAGTGCATTTCTAGGCATTTAATGAGTATAATTCAAATTTAAACTATGAGTATATGGAATGGTGCACAAAAGTAGTTTGGAAAATCACATATAAGATACAGAGTATATGTAAATAACTTCTACATGAATTGAAAAGAAATTTCAAACATTTATGTGGCAAAAGTCAACCACAAACATGGACTTTATTGATTATTTAATTCTAGAAAATTTAAACAAAGACTGAAAAAGATGAAATTTGGTGTGGTGTCATGATATGACCTTAGTATATTGTAATAAAATTTTGAGAAGGTTTAACAATAGTTTTGACGTACACTCTTTAGAAATCGAATCTTTTTCGAGCAAGAATCATGGTTTCTAGAAAGAATGCACTAAATTTGAAGAAGAATCGATATTTCATTCATCCTTTGACCTTGATTTTTTTTGTATAACCAACATACACCAAAAAATCATCCATGTTAAGATTTTGGAATTTTTCAGAGCTCGTTTCCTATTATTAAGTCATTTAGTGCATTTATAGGAATTTAATGAACATAATTAAAATTTGAACTACGAGTGTATGGAATAGTGCACAAAAGTGGTTTGAAAAATCATACACAAGATATTGAGTGTGTGTAAATGACTTATACAAGAATTGAAAAGAATTTTCAAACATTTATGTGGCAAAAGTCAACCATAAACATATATTTATTGGTTATTTAATTGTAAAAAAAGTAAATGAAGTCTGAAAAATATGAAATTTGGCATGGTGTCATGATATGACCTCAATATATTGGGATAAAAATTTGTGCAGGTTACAAAACTTTTTTGATATATACTCCTTGGAATCAAACCATCTCTGAACAAGAATCATGATTTTGAGAGGGAAAGCACCAAGTTTGAAACAATTCAACATTTTCTTCATTGTTTGACGTTGATTTTTGTGTACACTCAACGTACACCACTAAATTCTCCATATTAATATTTAATACTTTTCAAATATTGTTTGCTATATTTAAATCATTTAGTGCAATTCTAGGCATTTTATGACATTAGTAGGAAACATGGCTTCTGTCCCGATTCCAGAGGGCCTTTAGTCCCGGTTCTCCAACCGGGACAACTCAATCGGGACTAAAGGTCCCGACTATTAGTCCCGGTTGGATTACGAACCGGGACAAAAGTGGATCCACGTGGCTGCTGTGGGGAGGCCGGGCACGAGGTCCTTTAGTCCCGGTTTGTAACATCGACCGAGACTAAAAACTTAGCTACGCGTCAGCTTCTGCAGCTACTGTTTTTTTTAATGGAGGGGTTTAGGGGTTTCATATTGTGCCACTGCTAGGAAACAAGCTTTTAGTGGCATTATGGGTGCCCATTAATTCATAACAAAGGACAATACATAGCAAAAAGGTTTATTCTAATTTAACTTCGATAATATCCAACACAAAGGTCGACTTTTCCTAGTTTAACTTCACTAATATCCAACACAAGTACGACTCCTCCAACAACCTACTCCTCGTCACTAGCACAAGGTGAAATGAGAAAAAACCAATAGACACCCCATATTCCATTATGTAATATGGAGAACAACTTCTCTCCATCTTTTATTTTCTTCTGATGCACTATCCTTGTCCATCCTTTTATTATTCAGCATCCATTACTCCCACTTTCAGTGGAGTAGGTATGCTTGTCGAATAGCTCCCATGATCGTGGACAAACAATTTGAAGCTCGCCTCTATCAGGCATTGGCCAGCTAGGAGTGCATGGTTTCGGGATCCTCTATTGAAAACATATTAGTAAAATAGTTAGTAATTAATGCAGTATACTTAATGTTAGGTTAAAAAAAATATGAAAATGATGGACTAGTGATAGATAGTAAAAAATCTTACCATGTTAGAAAAATTTATATAGTTCGAAGACAACTTGAGAACAAATGGCACATATGGTGTATAAGGTTCACCAACATTATTAAAGTTGACAAACGAAGGAACACCTTTAAGAAAATCGATGAAATCATCTTGTTCGTCCATCGTTAGGTCAAATCCACGATCATAAAAAGTATTATCAAACATCTTTCGTATTTCCTTCGGAGCATGGAGATAAACTAGCAATTATAAATAAGTTGTCAACTTGGGAAGCAAGGAAACAAGTCAAATTTGTTTAAGAAACTCACGTGGAGATAGAATCAGCTTAATGTCGTCCACTAGCATCCAAATGTCCTCATTTTGAAATGTTATACCATCTCGACGATGAGGCCCAAGATCAAATGTTATTTGCATATCACCCTCTAATGCATATGCCTTGCATAGTGCATGCCAATTTGGACAATCAAAATATGTGTAGCTTTGTTCATTAAAGACCTCGACCTTCAAAATTCTACCATGTTTCGTCTTAATATTGTCATATTTTTTGTCATTCTCGCGCCAATCATCGATTTTGACAAAGTCTCAGATGTGAGGTCTTGCATAGCAAGAGATGTGCAAGCTGATTATAAAAAAATTACATGTCAAAACAAAAAGTAAGTGAAGCATGCTTAAATAACAAAAAAAAGGCAGAAGTTGTATACCGTTTGAAATTCGAAGCCCTCCCTAAGCGTGATGGAGAAGTATCTTTCTTCCTCCCCATCCAACTCTGTAAACTTGTCGCACCGATCCGAGTCATCGCCACAATAGTCGCACTCGGGGATTCTATCATCGTCGTCAGCCATTTTCTGTGTTCATAAGTCAAAAGATTAGTTTAAAGTCAACACACAATCTCGAAAAGTATGAAAGTAATATGATTTGTGTCTCATACTTAGATTGGACGTATACACAAGCAAATAATACATAATAAAATTGCAACAATAATATTTTATCATATAATATCACTAATATATCTCAAATAACCCAGTGAATACAATAATAATATCACATAATACATCTCAAATAATCCAGTGATACAATAATATTATCACATAATATATCACTAATACATTAAATGACGTCGGCTCCCGGTCCCTGAGCCGCGGGCGATGAACACCCAAAGATAAGGAACTGATACAAAGTCATAGCCCGGGTGAGGTCCCTGAAGAACCTGCCAGGTATTGGAGAACCTGACGTCCAACGCGACCATGTACCGACGGACGTGCTCGTCCTCCTACCTGAAACGTCGGCGTACAACCGCCTCGTGGGCCGGCTCCCTCTGCACCCTTTGGGCCCACGCGACCGCCACCAAGAAGCTCCGGGTTGACGACAAGATCCGGATTTCTCACCAAGCGCCGCGCCCCGGAAACCATCTCCCAGTGCCACCCCGGGGGAGCCCAGTCTCGGACATGGCGCTTCTGATCAAGTAGGTGCTAGCCGCCGCGGCGGAGACGACGATGCGGGCCGGGCATCGTCGTTTAGAACTTATTTAATATACAAGTTTTATTAAAATGTGAGTGAAATCAAAGAAACAGACATTGGCAGTATTAACATGCCCTCTAAACAGCAATAGAAGTACTAACAAACTAACTCCAAAATGAGCATGCATTACATGAATAAAAAGCATACATGATGCACATGAATCCAGACATAGAACTTGTCGTCAAAAGACCCATGGATAAATATATAACAAGCATGCAAGACAGCTAGAAAATATTCCAGACTTAGCAGAAAATACAAGATGTTTAACATACAACACAGGGATTTGCACCACTCAAACGAGCTCAAAACATTGTAATTAACACAATCTACCAATTAATCTACCAATCTAGTCACTGTGTAAATATCGTAAATATTGCAATTAACACAATCTACCAATTAATCTACCAATCTAACACAATCAATCAATCTAAATCTAACACAATCTACCAATCTAACACAATCAATCAATCTAATAACACAATCTACAATCTACCAATCTAACAGATAGAACTTTATATGAACAGAGAGGGGCTCAATGGATAAGTGCGGTTGGGGCAGCGGGAGAAAGAGGAGGAGGAGGGCTATGGAGGAAGGTGATGGTGGGCGGCGGCGGACGATGGCACGAACGACGATCTAAACCAAACGGTGGTGCGGTTAGGGGCAATGGGAGGAAGGGGAAGGGAGGGGGAGGGGAATACTCACTAGCGATGAGGCGGGAGGGCGTCGGGACACGAGGTCGTCCACGCGACGGGGACGAGGACGGTGAGGGCGAGGCGGTGACGGGCGTTCTCCGGCGGAGCAGCCTGACGATGTCGTTCTGCAAATGGCCTTCAGGGGTGGAATGAGAGAAAACCGCTAAGTGTGTGCTTATATACTAAAACCTTTAGTACTGGTTCGTGACTCAAACCGGGACTAAAGACCTCCTATAGTCCCGGTTGGTGCCACCAACCGGGACTAAGGTGAATTTTCAGGAGACGAAAGGGCACGAAACGAAACCCTTTAGTCCTGGTTTGTGGTTCCAACCGGGGCTAAAGGACGTATTTAGTCCCGGTTCGAGACACCAACCGGGACCAGGCCTCTACCGATTGTTCTGGAAGTTTAGTCCCACCCCGCTAACCGAGGGGCGTCCGCAGCGGTTTATAAGCCCGACTGCGCGTACCTTTTCAAGCTCTCTTAGCACCTAATACCCTGTACTCTCTCTGTATGTTGGTCCTACTGATAGGTTAAACCCTGTTACACGGGACTGCATCTTGGCCTATATATAAATGGGTTTCTAGTGGTATGCAAACCGTGCAATAATTTTTATTAGCATCCATTTTGTCTCGGTTGGTGTCCCCAACCGGGACTAAAGGCCCCTAAACCAGTTACCACGGCCCTGGTCAGTAAAATTAGTACCACCTCGCTAGCAGAGGTGAGGTTACACCTGTTTATAAGTGTGGGTTGGCGTCCTCTTATCGTAGCATAGCAAATTTAGTAAAGGTCGTACATGGAGATACATTCGTATATTGTACTCCGTCAATGCAAATTCGGATGGACCTCGATTAGTTGGCAGATAATTTGTGTAAACTAAGCGGGGTCCATCTGAAATTTTCTTTCATTGAGTACAGGATACGGATGTATTCTTTGTTGTCGTCCTATAATGAAATTGCTATACATTTTTGTTTTTCTTTTTAAATTTTTGCATAAAATTATAACCTTTGTGGTGGATATTTTTCATGCATTACTTTTCATAATATAAAATTACTTGTACTGGAAATAAGTGGACAACAAATGGCACATATCGTGTATAAGATTCGCAGACATCATAAAAGTCTGCAAAGCCAGCTACACCTTTAAGAACTTCGACTCTAGAGGCTGATCCAACGAATCACAAACGCTTGAAAGAAACACACGATCCATGTGATTCTTCTTGATTGGTGGAATTCAGACTCTAGGTTAAAATCGTGTGAGGTTAAAAGCGCGCGGCGTGCGCAAAGCCAACAACCACTATTTCTCTTATCGCAGACTCTTCCCCTTCCGCGCCACCGCAACTATGTCGCCCCGTCGTTGAATCCACCACCACTAAAACGGCATCCGCGGGCACCTCGAAGGCACATTCACGGAGATGATCTGGAGCGCCAACGAGCGTCTGTCGCTCGGCACATTCGCCAATGCGCTGGGGGGCTCCCGCGCTTAAGACATGGCAGCATGGAGGCTCGGCCTCCCGCACGCGCAGATGAATTTCCACGACTTCCACAACGCGGAAGAGGCGACGTACATGCACTGACAAGGACCACTGCCGCCATCGCTGCCGAGCGGTGCTCTGCCTCATCGCGGAGCAGGACCAGTGCGCCGTGCAGGATTGGTACATGATCCATCCCCGTGAAGCCTCGGAGGAGGCGGAACAATGGACGAGGCTGGCGACCGAGCGCGCGGAGCGGCGGTGCGAGCGTCATGAATGGAGGGAGGAGCGGCGGGTCGCCTAGGCGATGGCGGAGGCTGAACTGGTGAGAGGCGCTGCCAACTGGTCCGCCGGTGACCCCCGCTGGAGAGCGTTGGAGGATGACATCAGCTCCGTTACCGAAGATGATGTCTCCGACGACGAGGATGCGTAGTTTTTTTATGTTTTTAAATAAAATGTTCTAGGTTTGAAAGGGTTACGGCAAAAACTGGATGCACTTCGTGTACAAACTGGACCATCTTCCTCGAAGTATCGGGGTTTCGGACGAAAACTCATATGTCATAAAGGCATTTTTTTAACTTATTTCAACTCCAGACTTTTTGTGCATTCAATATGCACTATTACAAGCCACATCCTAAAATTCCAACACTTTCTAACTTCATTTGCTATTTTGAATGCATTTAATGATATTATTTTTGCGCTCAATGACCCTGAAATTGAAAAGCACTACAAATGAACTCTGAAAAGATTGAAATTTGGCATGGTATCATGATTTCACCCACATAGAATGTGTAAAATTTTTGAGGCGGTTACGGCAAAAACCGGATGCACTTCGTGTACAAAATGGACCATCTCCTTCGAAGTATCAAGGTTTTCGGATGAAAACTCATATGTTACAAAGGAATTTCATTTTTCTAACTTATTTCAACTCCATACTTTTTGTGCATTACAAGTCACACTAATATTAAACAACAGGAAAAACAAACACTAAAAAAAATTATAGACTAATGTAATTTCCAAACTAGTGATTCACACAAATTTCAAAATAATTCATATTTAAACTACTTAAATTTGAAAACTACTGGCACTAACAGAAAATTTATTATTTTTTGACCTAAAGCAAAAAAGATTCATTAAAAAACTGTAAATAATCTAACAGTTATTAAAATCTAAAAACAGAAACGGATCTGTATAGAAAAAGAAAAAAAATGGACCTTTAGTCCTGGTTTGTGTCTCGAATGGGGACTAAAGACTAAACGGCTCTAATCAGAAACATGAGTACCACCTCACCAACCGAAGGAAGGTTAGAGGTGTTTATAAGCACGGGCTGGCCTGCAATTACTGTAGCATAGCAAGTTTATTAAAAGTGTTAGACCGAGGAATTCAACCCTAGGGGGATACTCTGTCTCCTTTAGCAGGCGGGAGAAAATTTTCGTCTCATCAGCTTGAAGAGGTAGAGGTCTTTCTGTCTATGACATAGAAAGACCTCTGTTTATTGAAGTTGATGAGACAAAATTCTTTCTCTCGCCTGGTAAAGAAGATATATATCACCCTTTGGGAGGGTTCCTCGGTCTACCTCTTATAATGAATTATCTATAACTTTTTTTTATATATCAATTCAATTTGGTGTACACCATTGTCCTTTTTACCGCGGTGCATGTCTGTGTTCGAATCCCCCCAATCAGGAAGAAGCACACGGATCGTGTGTTTCTTTCAAGCGCTTGTTAGTCGTTGGATCAGGGGTTTGTTGGATCAGCATTATCACGACGATAGTCCCGTTTCTAGGTAGCAACCAGGACTAAAGAGGCACACGACCCCTATATATAGCCCACATCTCGGACATGTTCAACACTTAGTATGTACTCATTTGGATTCAAATCATTCGGATTCCCTGCATACGTCCGACGGTGCATTTGATACGCGGGCACTCACGAGCCACCGTCAGGCTATATGCAGGGGAAACCGTGTGTTCTGTTTTATCTAGAAATCCTTCAGTTCATCGACCGAATACAAATCATTCGGATTCCCTGCATACGTCCGACGGTGCATTTGATATGAGGGCACTCACGAGCCACCGTCGGGTTGTATGCAGGGGAAACCCTGTGTTTTATTCTATCTAGAAATCCTTCAGTTCATCGGCCGAATACAAATCATTCGGATTCCCTGCATACGTCCGACGGTGCATTTGATATGCGGGCTGTATGCATGGGAAACCGTGTGTTTTGGGGAAAGTGTTCTTACATCATTTCACACATATAAAACAACAAAGGACAAATAGAAATGATGATGCTCAATCGGCTGTGAAGCCGATCACATCTTCTTCGCGTGTTTATGTTGTTTCTTCGCATGTTTCCGTTGCTTCTTCTTGCGCCCTAACCATGGATAATCTTCATCATTTAACAGGATGCTCGGGTCAGTCTTCACTCTGAAGGGAGGAGTTTCATGAAACTTTTCATAATCTTCTGACATGTCTGTCTTGTCCTCGACTCCCATGATGTTTCTTTTCCCTGAGAGAACTATGTGGCGCTTTGGCTCATCGTATGATGTATTCGCTTCATCATGTTTTCTTTTTCTCGGCTTGGTAGACATGTCCTTCACATAGAAAACCTGCACCACATCATTGGCTAGGACGAATGGTTTGTCTGGATACCCAAGATTGTTGAGATCCACTGTTGTCATTCCTGTACTCCGGGTCTACCTCTACCCCTAACATATGGACCCATTTGAACCGAAGTAAAGGGACCTTAAAATCAGGTCCATAGTCAAGTTCCCATATCTTCTCTGTGTAACCATAATATGCGTCCTTTTCCCTATTGGCGTTTGCTGCATCGTCAAAGCGGACACCACTGTTTTTTTGGTGCTCTTTTTATCTTGGGAACTCGTGTAAAATGTATTCCCATTTATCTCGTATGCTTGGAAAGTCACTACAGTCAAAGATGGTGTCTTGGCCAACAAGTATAGGTCATATCCATTAGTGGTGTTACCCCTCAGATGTGATTGCAACCAACTACCGAAAGTCCTGATGTGTTCTCGTGTAATCGATTCCTCATACAACTCCGGGTGTTTGTAGCCTAGATTATTCTTGTGTTCATCGATATACGGGGCCACCAAGGAAGAATTCTGTCGGACTGTGTAGTGTGCTTGATTCCAAGAATGCTCATCCCTACATATTATTGGTTTCTGTCCTAGCGTTCCTTTTCCACCAAATCTCCCTCATGCCTCGATTCAGGAACACCAATTGGATTAAGGTCAGGAATAAATTCAACACAAAACTCAATGACCTCTTCTGTTTGATGTCCCGTGGAGATACTTCCTTCTGGCCTAGCACGGTTACGAACTGATACGTCCAAAACGTATCTATAATTTCTGCTTGCTCCATGCCTCTTTTGTGTGATATTGCTATGATATTGATGAACTTGCATACACTTTTGATCATATTTGGACTAACCTATTAACTCAGTGAACCCCAGTGCCAGTTCCTGTTTTCTGCTGTTTTTCTATTTCAGGTTTCCCCCATATAAAAAGTGCTCCAAAAATTCAGGGAAAAACCAATAAAAAACAGCGATCAGGAAGCTTCCTGAATCACCGAGGGGGGGGGCAGAGGGGACCCACCAGGGCCCCAGGCACCCTCCCCGCGCGCCCCAGGGTGGGGCCGTGCCAGGGGCCGCCTGGACCCCTGGTGGACCCCCTGGCTTCCCCCCTTCGCCTATTTAATCCTCGTGACGAGAAACCCCCGTGACGGGAACCCTTTTTTGCGATCTCTCCTCTGTTCCGCCGCCGCCGCGCTTCCAAGATCGGGAGCACCAGAAGACCTCTTCCCAGCACCCTGCCGGAGGGAGGAACCACCTCCGGGAGCTTCTCCACCACCATGAACGCTTCCCGGATGAACCGTGAGTAGTCCACCTTGGACCATGGGTCTATGATCAGTAGCTATGTGATGTTCTCCTCCCCTCTTTGTTCTTCATGGATTAGACCTCGTGAGCTGCCCTACATGATCGAGGCACGTATGTAATATTTCTATTGTTGCTATGCTGAGTTTGCTGGGATCCGATGTATTATGAGATTATGTTCATATTGTGATTGAGTTATATATTTGATTCTCCTCTTTTATATTTATGTTCTTGAGTAATTCTTGCATGTTCTCCGTTGCTGTCTATTGCTTTGGCCAAGTAGTAGGTAGTGACTCCAAGAGGGAGCGTTATGCATGATTGTGGGTTCATGCCCCCTGATGACTAGCTTGATGCTTATTGGCTTCTCGCCCTTCGTTGGTGAGCCCCAAGTGGAAGGCGTGATGCAGTAAAGCAGCAGTTTTCCCTCGGTGAAGATACCAAGGTTTGTCTCCAGTAGGACTCCAGAGATGATAAGTAGGTGTCAGCGGCGCAACTGACGCGGACCTGCACACAGACACAGATAACTTTGTTCCCAAAGAAGTTCAGAGAGGTTGTCAATCTCTCCGGTCTTGTTGTTCACAAATGATAAAACACAAGGGATAATGATAGCAACTTGAAAGTAAATGCAGAAAAGTAAATATAGCTTGGAAACAATAATGAGGATATGGACCGGGATACGTGATGTTCCCTAGTGATGTCTCTCTCCCAAAAGACGATAAAAATGCTATGCGAGGTAAACAAATTACAGAAGGGAAATTGACAGGATTATGAACGCACCGCAATGCTAACTATGCTACAAAAGAAAGGAAGAGGTTCAAAAGCACAGGCAGTACGCCAAAATAAGTAGAACGAAATCCATCTAGATCTACTACTAATCATCCACCTTGAGATATCTATCCAGAACATCTCGCTGGTATTAAGTTGCGAGCCCCACCCAAAGTGTAAACCCAAAGCAACAGACAACTGCATTAAAAAGAACTTTGCGTAAAGTAAACAATCCTTGTAACCGCGGTTACAAGCACCATTGTTTTCCCCCTTGTGGCAACAACACATCCCCTAGACTCATGTTTCTGTCACTCAAGCGTGTCATCGGGGGGCATGAACCCACAATCTAGCACAACGCTCCCTCTTGGAGTCACTACCTACTACTTGGCCAAAGCAATAAACAGCAACGGAGAACATGCAAGAATTACTTAGGAACAAAAATATAAGAGATAAAAACCAAATATATTACTCTATCACAATCTGAACATAATCTCATAATCCATCAGATCCCTCCAAACTCAGCATAGCAACAACAGAAATATTACAAAGGTGCCTCGATCATGTAGGGCAGCTCACGAGGTCTAAACAATGAAGATCAAAGAGGGCAGGATAACATCACATAGCTACTGATCACGGACCCATGGTCCAAGGAAAACTACTCACGAGACATCCGGGGAGCATCCATGGTGGAGAGGAGACTCCCGGAGGTCAATCCTCCCTCCGGCAGGGTGCCGGGAAGAGGTCTTCTGGTGCTCCCGATCTTGGAAGCGCGGCGGCGGCGGAACAGAGGCGAGTTCGCGGAATAGGGTTCCTCTTCTGGAGTTTTCCCGTGACGTAGATTAAATAGGTGAAGGTGGGCAGCCAGAGGTGGGCCAGAGGCCCCAGGCGCCCCCCTGGCGCGGCCAGGGGTGGGGCCGCGCCGGGTGGCCGCCTGGGCCCCCCTGGCTCCCCTCTGGCCCCTCCCGGGATCTTCTCGAAGCTTCCGTCACGCTGATTTTTTATCTGAATTTTCCCGAATTTTTCTGGCACTTTTTATATGGGGGAAAACTGAAATAGAAAAACAGCAGAAAACATGAACTGGCACTGGGGTGCACTGAGTTAATAGGTTAGTCCAAATATGATCAAAAGTGTATGAAAGTGTATATAGATCATAGCAATATCACACAAAACATGCATGGAGCAAGCAGAAATTGTAGATACGTTTTGGACGTATCAACATCCCCAAGCTTAATTCCTGCTCGTCCTCGAGTAGGTAAATGATAACAACCATAATTTATGTGGTGACATGCTAGCAACCATAAAAGAACTTTGAAAAGTAAAGCAATCAAGGTTAGAGATTCAATTCAAGTCATAACATGCAAGAGTCTATATTAGTATTGAAACAAGTAACAAAAGAACAAAAGGTGCAAGAGCTCTCGCTGTCCGTGACTCGAATGTCTCCAAATGGTGTTTGCGTGCAAGAAAGGGGATAGGGAATACGAGAGAAAAAGTATTTTTGTTTAGAACTCAATCTACTAAATTTTCACACTTGGTCCTCTTTGAAATCTTATCTTGACTCGTCCCCAGACCACTAGCCAGGTACAAGTCAATTTGATCCACTCCTTTTTGATATTTCGAGCACTCATGCAATGGATGAGCGTAAGCATGAGAGTTGACACTTAGGATGGCAAAGAGAGAAATATGGCAGAGGAGGAAGACAAAAAGGATGAGAAAGGCTCACATCAATGAGGACAATCATAGGCAAGAGATGCCAAATGATAGATATGATGTGAGGAGTAGGGATTGCCATGCAACGGATGCACATACGATCTAATAAGCTCTCCAATGGAACTAGTGGGGGTGCTTCTAACTTGCTCGCTCATGAAGACCTAGAGCTCGTTTGAGGAGGCTCATCCTTGGAATATGCAAGCCAAGTTCTATAGTGTGAAGGTCCCCACATAGCTATATGCATAAAGATCATCTCTATGGAGTACAAGGATATAAAGGGATTACTAGTGTGGATCTCTCAAAAGGATAGTAGTGTTGCCCCTTTCTCTCTTTTTATTTCTTTTTCTCTTATTTTCTATTTTTTTGTATTTTTTGTGGCCTCAATGGCTCTTTCTATTAAACTCTCATTTGTCCTCTTTGGGATCTTTTATTGTGTCCACTTTAGGATCTTTACCTCACTTAAGGGCAACACTCTAATTTACAAGAAGGTAAAGGAGATCTTTCACACTTTACAAGGTACTCAAAATCATAAAGAAGATGTAACTAACATGATGTATGCAAGGTATGTCGCTGCCAGTGTAGCAGGAACATGTATGACATGAAGATCAAGTCATGAAGAGGTGGAAGTTGCATGGCAATGTAACTCGGAAAGGCTATGGAAATGCCTTGATAGGTAGGTATTGTGGCTGTTTTGAGGAAAGATATAAGGAGGCTTATGATGACAGAGCGTATCATGCCAAGGGTTTGGATGTACTGGCGAAGGTGGACACCAACTCTCGGAGTGAGAAGAAGGCAATGCACGGCACGGGAAAGGCTAGCAAAATATGGGAAGGTGGAAGTGTCAACTCTCAAAACTTACATTAGTCCGAAGAACTCATGCACTTATTATCGGTAACTCTCAATCTAATAAGGGGGTTCACAAAGAGACAAGTACCCCGAGGAGGAGAGTATGGGGGTTTGGTTATCCTTGCGCATCCTCGTCTCATGGTACGTGAGTGTACTCTAATATTCGACCCCTCAGAAGAGTAGTGATCTATCTAGTAGCTAGAGTTCTCAACTAGTTTTGTAGGTTTTGAAAATAAACACGGATTGCCCAAAATACGACACCTATCACTAATAGGCAAGAGCTCTTGACACCAAAAGTCCAAACATTACTCACAACAATACCTCAAAACTATTGCAAGCTACTACTAAAATTAAATAGCAACCTCAATTACCTACTTTCAAGACAAAACACAACTCAGTGCAACAACCAACTCTCTTTAACAATATAAACATGAAAACTAAAAAGAGTTCCAGCAACAAACTAAACAAAAGCTAAGGCTCTTGCTAAAGACAAACTAAGACTAAAACTAAACATGGCAGTAGCTATGAAAAGATAAAGAACACACAACAGCAGAAAGATAGGCATGAAGAATTCTATGATGTGTTCTAGATTTTAAAAGTGGAGCGTTTTTCTATCCCACACAAAGTAAGACGGGATCTAACTTGTTATGAACAGCAAGCAAAGCTAAAGAAAATTAAAAACAAAACCTAAGAGCGAGACGCTCCAAGCATAGCACATAACGCATGAAGTTATAAAAATATAGTGAGACGAAGGACGAACTGATGATTTGTTGATGGAGAAGGGGATGCACGGTGGCATCCCCAAGCTTAGACGCTTGAGTCTCCTTGAATATTTATTGGGGATGCATGGGGGCATCCCCAAGCTTGAGCGCTTGACACTCCTGGATCTTCTTTCATCATCTTCTATCGCACACTTGAAAACTCCCTTCATACATAACTCATCATAAGCTGATTAGAGAGGTTAGTACCCTTAATAAATAATTTTTTACCCACTGGATATAAAGATATTCTTGAAGAGCTGCTGTTTCTCAAGAGTGCCAAAAAGTTTTTGAAAAGAAAAAGCAAGCTTAAGGTTTGCAAAAGTAAGGAGAGACAAAACATGGCAGAATCTGTGAAAAACAGAACAGCAGATAGTAAAGAATTTTTTAGGGATACTTCTGCAACTCAAATCAAAAAACTCAGAACATACGGAAGTTTCGTAATTGTATAGAGCATACTGTGTAAAAATTTCAGCTCAAAAATATGAACTGGGATTTTTCTGGTCACGAGGACAGAATCTGTTTTCTGGACAGCATGTCACAACTTTTACTTCCCTTGCCGTAAGAGGCTATAACTTGGCACAAAGATGAAAAATAAAGATACAATGATGTTGCTACAGAAGTAACAACCATCAAGACACAACAAAAGCAAAAAAGAAACACCTAAATTCGTTGCGGGCTGCCTCCCGAAAGCGCTTCTTTAAAGCCATTAGCTAGGCTTAAAGATTATAGAAGATGCTCTCACAAGAATAAGAGTTTGGAGCAAAAGAGAGCATCAAGAAGCAAATATGAGACACATTTAAGCCTAACCCACTTCCTATGCATAGGAATCTTATAAGAAAATAAATCAAATAAGCAAAAAGAAACCAGCATAGGAAGGTGGGACAAGAACAACTTCAAAAATTTCATCATAAAGAGAGGTGTTTTTGTAATATGGAAGTTTCTACAACCAAACTGTCCTCTCTCAAAATAATTTTCAGTAGTGTCATGAACAACATCAAGAATATAACTATCACATAAATCATGTTGTTCATGACCTACAAGCACACGTGTATTGTTTTCAACACGGTTTTTAGGACGATAAGATAGATGCAACCCATCACATTGAGCCTTGATAAGAGAAAAATTCTCCGGAATAGTTGGATACTTCAAAAGGATAATAGGGCAATCAAGTGTGGGTGCAACAACAATAATTTCATGCTTAACATAAGGGACTATAGCAAGTTCATCTTCGTAGTCATCATCCATAGTGGCATCATGGCCATCAACAAAGCAAGTATCAAAATCATCAGAAAGGGATATTTCAAGTGAGTCCTCGGAATCATGGGATTCCTCCTCAAAGAAATCATTGGCCTCTTCTTGGGCAGCAAGCATTTTATTTTTAAAATCCTCAATATAAGAATTGGAAGTATAATTCTCGAAGCAATAAGCAAGAACTGCAAAGTTTTCAGACTCGAAAATAGTATCGTGATACTTTTCAATCAAAGAAGCAATCTCATAGGCACCTTTAAAAGCGACAAACTCTACAATCTTTTCAACATCAAAGTAATCATAAACACTTTTAGCATAAGAAGATAAGATCTCATTTTCATTAAACTCACATTGGAAAGGGAGGTGTTTATGATCTATATTAGAACAGCAAGTGAAATCATAAATGTAGCACAAAAGTTTAGCATGGCAATAAGAAACACGTATTTGATCCCATAAGTGTTTCCCTTTCTGAGATAGGCGGTGCCGCGTATAATGAGCATGCTCATCCAATGATTTTCCTCAACCAAGTCGGTCGGGTTTTTAGCGCGAGCACAAATTGATCGAAGACGATCCAAGTGAAACATGTCCATCCTACCATATTTGGGTGGTTCATCACCCATGGTAAGGATAGCATAAATAGGCAAAGCAAGACAAAGGCAAAAGGTAGCAACTATTTTTGTGGTTTTTCATAAAGGACACTGAGATAAAAACTGAAAGGTAAACTAACAAGACTAAAAAACAAAGGTAAAGGGTAGTGTGCAACTCCCCTATCTTAGCACTCGGAGTCCCCGGCAACGGCGCCAGAAATACTCTTTCTTATCGGCTTCCCGCCCTTCGTTGGTGAGCCCCAAGTGGAAGGTGTGATGCAGTAAAGCAGCAGTTTTCCCTCGGTGAAGATACCAAGGTTTGTCTCCAGTAGGACTCCAGAGATGATAAGTAGGTGTCAGCGGCGTAACTGACGCGGACCTGCACACAGACACAGATAACTTTGTTCCCAACAAAGTTCAGAGAGGTTGTCAATCTCTCCGGTCTTGTTGTTCACAAATGATAAAACGCAAGGGATAATGATAGCAACTTGAAACTAAATGCAGAAAAGTAAATATAGCTTGGAAACAGTAATGAGGATATGGACCGGGATACGTGATGTTCACTAGTGATGTCTCTCTCCCAAAATACGATAAAACTGCTATGCGAGGTAAACAAATTACAGAAGGGCAATTGACAGGATTATGAACGCACCGCAATGCTAACTATGCTACAAAATAAAGGAAGAGGTTCAAAAGCACAGGCAGTACGCCAAAATAAGTAGACCGAAATCCATCTGCATCTACTACTAATCATCCACCTTGAGATATCTATCCAGAACATCTCGCTGGTATTAAGTTGTGAGCCCCACCCAAAGTGTAAACCCAAAGCAACAGACAACTGCATTAAAAAGAACTTTGCGTAAAGTAAACAATCCTTGTAACCGCGGTTACAAGGACCGTTGTTTTCCCCCTTGTGGCAACAACACATCCCCTAGACTCATGTTTCTGTCACTCAAGCGTGTCATCGGGGGGCATGAACCCACAATCTAGCACAACGCTCCCTCTTGGAGTCACTACCTACTGCTTGGCCAAAGCAATAAAAAGCAACGGAGAACATGCAAGAATTACTTAGGAACAAAAATATAAGAGATAAAAACCAAATATATTACTCTATCACAATCTGAACATAATCTCATAATCCATCAGATCCCTCCAAACTCAGCATAGCAACAGCAGAAATATTACAAAGGTGCCTCGATCATGTAGGGCAGCTCACGAGGTCTAAACAATGAAGATCAAAGAGGGCAGGATAACATCACATAGCTACTGATCACGGACCCATGGTCCAAGGAAAACTACTCACGAGACATCCGGGGAGCATCCATGGTGGAGAGGAGACTCCCGGAGGTCAATCCTCCCTCCGGCAGGGTGCCGGGAAGAGGTCTTCTGGTGCTCCCGATCTTGGAAGCGCGGCGGTGGCGGAACAGAGGCGAGTTCGCGGAATAGGGTTCCTCTTCTGGAGTTTTCCCGTGACGTAGATTAAATAGGCGAAGGGGGGCAGCCAGTGGTGGGCCAGGGGCCCCAGGCGCCCTCCTGACGTGGCCAGGGGTGGGGCCGCGCCGGGTGGCCGCCTGGGCCCCCCTGGCTCCCCTCTGGCCCCTCCCGGGCTCTTCTCGAAGCTTCCGTCACGCTGATTTTTATCTGAATTTTCCCGAATTTTTCTGGCACTTTTTATATGGGGGAAAACTGAAATAGAAAAACAGCAGAAAACAGGAACTGGCACTTGGGTGCACTGAGTTAATAGGTTAGTCCAAATATGATCAAAAGTGTATGAAAGTGTATATAGATCATAGCAATATCACACAAAACATGCATGGAGCAAGCAGAAATTATAGATACGTTATGGACGTATCACTTGAGTGACAGAAACATGAGTCTAGGGGAAGTGTTGTTGCCACAAGGGGGAAAACAACGGTGCTTGTACTTGCGGGTGCAAGGATTGTTTACTTTATGCAAAGTTCTTTAATGTAGTTGTTTGTTGCTTTGAGTTTACACTTTGGGTGGGATTCGCAACTTAATACCAGCGAGATATTCTGGATAGATATCTCAAGGTGAATGATTAGTAGGTAGATGCAGATGGATTTCGGTCTACTTGTCTTGGCGTACCGCCCTTGCTTTTGAGCATCTTCCTTTCTTTATAGCATAATTAGCATTGGTTTGCGCACATAATCCTGTCAATTGCCCAGCTGTAATTTGTTTACCTCGCATGGCTATTTTATCGTCTTTTGGGAGAGAGACATCACTAGTGAACATCAAGGACCCCGGTCCATATTTCCAACACTGTTACACCCACTATCAATTTACTTTTCCGTTGCTATCACTATCATCACTATCCCGTGTGTTTTATCCTTTGTAAACAACAAGGCCGGAGGGATTGACAACCCCTTTGTACTCGTTGGGTGAAAAGTTATCTGTTGTGTGTGCAGGTCCACGACAACCGCTAATCTCTGGCGCCGTTGTCACCTTCCTGTCGTTGTCGGAGTCCTGCTGGAGACAAACCTTGGTATCTTCACCGAGGGAAATTGCTGCTATCTACATCTCAACCTTCCACTTTGGGTAACCAACGAGGGGCGAGAAGCTATCATGCTGTTGTCGGGACCATACCTGTCAACTCTCGTCATCACGAACATATTTCTTTAATACTCCCATGAACCTCTCAAAGGGGAACATATTGTGTAGAAATACAGGACCCAGAATTGCAGTCTCGTCGACTAGGTGAACCAGGACGTGCGTCATAATATTGAAGAAATATGGTGGGAACACCAACTCAAAACTGACAAGACATAGAACCAAATCTTCCTGTAATTAACCTTTTCAGGTCTTCTGGATCAATTACCTTCTGAGAAATTGCATTGAAGAATGCACATAACTTCACAATGGCTAATCGAACGTTTTCTGATAGAAGCCCTCTCAATGCAACGGGAAGCAGTTGCGTCATAATCATGTTGCAGTCATGAGACTTTATGTTCTGGAATTTTTTATCTGCCATAATTATTATTCCCTTTATATTCTACGAGAATCAAGACGGGGCCTTGATACTAAGCAGCCATTCAAAAAAGATATCCTTCTCTACTTTGGTAAGAACGTAGCTGGCAGGACTTTTATACTGCTTTGGATGCATGCCGTCCTTTTCGTTCATATGTTGCTTGTCCTCCCGTGCCTCCAGTGTATCTTTTTTCTTCTCATACACACCCAAGAAGCCTAAAATTTTCACGCAAATATTCTTCGTCACGTGCATCACGTCGATTGCAGAGCGGACCTCCAGGTATTTCCAATAGGGTAGGTCCCAAAATATTTCGAAATAGATTTTCCGCCAACACCCTTTCCAAAGATTACTTGTTCCGGTAAATCATTGACCATATCAAGTATCTCATCACTAGTACGGAGGACATGCTTCTTCCGGTGATCTGCCTCACCTTTGAAATGGTTGCCTTTCTTTCTTAAGGCGTGCTTGGTCGGAAGAAATCGATGATGTCCTAAGTACACATTCTTCTTGCATTTGTCCAAATATATACTTTCAGTCTCATCTAAATAGTGTGTGCATGCCTTGTATTCCTTGTTTGTTTGTCATGAAAGGTTACTAAGAGCAGACCAATCATTGATGGTTACAAACAGCAATGCTCGTAGTTCAAATTCCTCCTGTTTGTGCTCATCCCACACACGTACACTTGATTTACCCCCACAACTATAAAATTTCTTCGACTAATGGCCTTAGGTACACATCAATGTCGTTGCCGGGTTGCTTAGGGCCTTGGATGAGCACTGGCATCATAATGAACTTCCGCTTCAAGCACATCCCAGGAGGAAGGTTATAGATACATAGAGTCACGGGCCAGGTGTTATGATTGCTACTCTGCTCCCCAAACGGATTAATGCCATCTGAACTTAAACCAAACCATATGTTCCTTGCATCCTTTGTAAAGTCCCCTTTCTCTCTCTCGATTTTTCTTCACTGTGACCCATCAGCGGGGTGTCTCAACTTCTCGTCTTTCTTACGGTCTTATTTGTGCCATCGCAAAAACCTAGCATGCTCTTTGTTTCTGAACAAACGTTTCAACCGTGGTATTAGAAGAGCATACCACATCAGCTTGGCAGGAACCCTCTTCCTGGGGCGTTCGCCCTCAACATCACCAAGGTCATCTCCTCTGATCTTATAGCGCAATGCACCACATACTGGGCATTCATTCAAATTCTCGTACTCGTCACCGTGGTAGAGGATGCAGTCATAAGGGCATGCATGTATCTTCTGCACCTCTACTCCTAGAGGGCAGAAAAGCTTCTTTGCTTCGTAAGTACCGTCAGGCAATTCGTTATCCTTCGGAAGCCTCTTCTTAAATATTTTCAGTACCTTCCCAAATCCCTTGTCAGTTATACCATTCTCTGCCTTCCAGGTGTTATGCTGCCGAAATTTCTAGCAAATTTTTTGTCATTGTTTGTAAGAAAACAAAAAACTTAGGGTGTTGAACGCAAAAGTAAAATTACCAACCTCTTATTGCCAAAATGTCATGTTTTCGTGCTAAAAAAATTGCCATGTTTTTTATTATTAACAACATCACACCATCTTAGTGTTTTGATTGTTGCCGCACAAAACATCATGCCCCACAACATAGACGATGTATATTTGATCCCAATGCACTACGTCTAAAATTATGTCCCTTTGCACTGGCACCACCTTCCTCTCTTTCCTGGGAAGAGAAAAAGAGACATAGACAATCAACTACGTCTAAAATTAGGTGTTTGGATAAGGCATCATTCATGTTTGGAAGTGGAATTAAAACTAGATGAAGGTAAGCATTGATGAAAAATTAGAAGTGGAATTAAAACTAGATGAAGGTAAGCATTGATACCAAATTAGAAGTGGAATTAAAACTAGATGAAGGTAAGCATTGTTGCCAAATCGATACTGATATTTGACCAAATAATCGTATCAACATTGACATACTCCGCTATAAATAAGTCATGGAGATACCCATACACTCATCGGTTTCATTTAGTAAATAAGAAACAATAACACAAGTTACCTCATTGATATGGCCTCATACACGAAGAACGCTGGTAAAGGGACATTGGGAACCAAAGGGGCTTTGATATGCTTGTGGCTGGTGATGCTACTTCTCCTATCATCCGGTAAGATGACCCTGGGTTGAACCAATTACTTTTGTTGATGGTCAATTCAATTCTATATTCATATTGTTTGTGGATTGATGCAGAGGAGATGGGGTCCCATGGCTGCGAAAAACGAGAGAGCCAGTTGTGGGCGAAAGATCCGTGCCCCATACGAGGCACCTGCAACGAGCCCTGTAGGGATGAAGGATTCGAGAATGGCCACTGCTACGAGTTCTTTCATTGCATATGCTACAAGAACTGCGCGGACTTATTCATCTAGCCATACAGTACTATGTCGTTGCATTTTCATGCATCATCGATCGACATGCATTCTGGCTTCAATAAATTAGTACTCCCTTCGATAAAAAATACTTATCGCTCAATTAAATGTACAAATGATCGGACGATAAATAATTCCAGTCAAAGGGAGTAAGAAATACCCTATTCGTGATATAATAAAGGGAGGGAACTTATTGGAGCAGCAAATTAAATTACCCAAACCCAACCGTTTCAATGCCATCTACGTAAATTACCCAAACTCGAAAGATACCTACTACAGTGCAAGACATTTTATTAATTTTGTCATCAACAAAAGGTACACAAATCACATTGAGCGATCACATATCCGCAACCTGGCTCTACGACCAGGTGATTGCGATGGGGCTCGTCACCTTGTGCTCGCCGTCGCTCCATTCGATAAATCTGAATGTGTTCTTCTCCGTGACATTCCCAAAGATTCATGGCGCGAAGGTGATCTCGTAATCCCACATCTCCTTCGCCGCGTTGAACTGCAGCTTCTGTGGCTTCACCGTCAAGTGTACTCCGGCAGGGTTGGTGATCTTAACCCTGTACGTGGCCCTGGCATTGTTGCCGACGTTCCGCACAACGCGGCGCTGCCTGAACACACGTCTATCCAGATAAAAAATAAAAATAATAATTTCCATGAGGGCTTGTTCGGTTAATCCCCTTCTCTAGGGGATTGAAGGGGTTTGGAGAGGATTGGGGGGGGGGGGGGGTATTTTGACTTCCAAGGCATATGCTACATTGTTTCATGCTTATCGTTGTTAGTTCCGAACAATATTGATGACTTGTGTTCTAAATAACTTTATCCCTATCGCACAAACACTTTTCTATCTTTGTATAAATGTATTATGCATCATTTTGGCTATGCTACTTGTTTAGTTGATGAGTTCTTATTGAAGTTGTGTTGTGTGTATCTTTATATATGCTTTAACGGTAAATGCATGTGGTCATTGCCACTGTCATTGACACTCACTTGTTTGCTGCAACAGATCAATCAAAATGATCAACAATATCAAGATAGAGTGAAGAAAAGATTACTCGAAGATTAGTTTTAGGGTTTTCTTTTATTTCCCTTGTAACTTTCTTTATATTGGATACTTGTAAAGACAGTGTAATGCTTTCTGTAATTCTGTAATGCTTTTATTTATGTAATATTTTCTGTCATTCCATTTATTCTGTCATTTTGTAATTCCTTTTGTTTTTCTGTAAAAAAAATTGTTTTCTGTAACACATTTAGTGGCGCATTTGTGGTACGGGTAGTGGCGCACCAGGAATGCGCCACCCCTAAGGATCCTTAGGCGTGGCGCATTTCAAAATGCGCCACGCCTAAGAGCCTTAGGGGTGGCGCATTCAGAATGCGTCACCCCTAAGCCCTTATTAGTGGCTTGTTTTTAGTGGCGCATCCATAATGCGCCACTAAAGGCCTAAAAATGACGCCACTAAAAGCCTTTTCTCTAGTAGTGTGATGCAAACCTTGTGACGCTCAACATGTCCGCTCTAGTGTTGTTGGAGACCACGATTGTAAGGGTATCGTCGCTGATTTCTTCCATGCGACGTATTTGCGCTGGAGGGGGACCGTCGATGTCCGTCACAGGATTTTGCTTTGTGCCGAGTGGCTGACCTGTCCCGTGGACGAAGAGGACAAGCTAGCTCATCATTGGATGGAGGTTGGTCATCAGATTGGGGATTGTGTGTGTGGGGGGGGGGGGGGGGGGGGTTGGTCGAATACTTCATTCGGCGGGGCTGGATGTGGTGGAAGCGGCGGCCTGCCCTCGGCACCGGCGGTGGAGATGAAGGGGCGGCATGGGGTAGTGCGCACCATCGTCGATGCTAGTGGGATTATTAGATTTCTACGGTTCGCTGGCAAATTGCAAGGAATCGATCCTTATATTGAGCGGTTACCTAGTGTGGAATAGTGTGCACATGAACTGATTGGGCCGCCCCAACCGAGGGTAATTGAATAAGGATGCGTGGATGCAAACGGGTCCTAGGCCGTCCATCATCCATCCGACGGTCCAAACAACGATTCGATACGTCCATGAAGGGGCCCAATCAGTGGCTCGTCAAACTGTATGTGTGACACTTCGGAAGCGGCACCGGAGGGGACTGGACGAGCGGGCGGCGGGGCTAATTAAAGCTTGGTCACCCCATCCGTTCGAAGTAGCTAGCACCAACGGAAGGATTTTCAGAAGCGTGACTGATATATTATGCATCCCACACATTTCAGTAACTATGAACAATTGTGTTGAAGAGCTAGCGGTCCATTGTTTGCAAATGTGGGTTTTCTGAATCTCATAATGGTCGGTTGTTTAAACCAACACAAAGTTGTGCAGAAACATGCCTGATAGATTTCACATACCACACGTTTTAGTAAATACAAATGATTGTGAAAAAGGGCTACCGGTTCATTCTTTGCAACCGTGGGTTTTCTGGCTGCTCATGTGGATGGTTGTTTGAACGAATCGCTAGCCCTTGTTTCACACACGAAAGGATTTTCAGAAGCGTACCTGATAGATTAGGCATTCCAAACATTTCGGTAACTATGAACGATCACGTAGACAGGATGACGGTCCTTTATTTGCAACTGTGGGTTTTCACCCTAAACATCCCAGACCAATTTTCAAAGACCCGTCAGCCCTACAGCACCCACGCAACAATTTTTAGAATTGTGGTCGTTCGGGTACGTTTTCCAGACGGTTCAGTTTCGTGTAAATGATATTTTTATATCGTTTGCGTTGATAGCATCGCAAACAGTTTCGGTGAAGGGACTGGGAAAGGATATAGTGTTAGACCCTCTTTGTAGTAGTGAACAGAAGAAGGCATTTGCATGAGTTTCGGACACGCTGCCAGAGAAATCAAAATCTGTTAGACAGCAAGCCAAGACAATTACAAAGATGACCATAGAGGCGGATAACTATGTGGAAAAAGTATCTTCTGCATCAACCACAATACTTGGTCTTACTGCTGTTACCTCTGACCCATATGCCTCATAATCTTTTCATGATATGAGATATGCGCTTTCAAAGATACGTGATGAAGTTCTTGCGCTTTAGAAACTACCCAAGCCAGGCGCCTCTCCTGCGCAGAGCCGTACCCCTTTGATGATGTGTCTGAACCAATCTACATTTTGTTTTCTGGTGAAGGCTCTGATGAAGATTATCATCAAGACATGAATGACGACTACGCTAATTATGTGCGATCCCCATAAACATGATCATCAGCTTGCTATGAGAACTTGCTCCTTCCTAGCAATAGCAAATATGCTTAGTCTATGTAGTCTACTGGGTTATATATAAATAAAAGGTGAAGCTCTGTGTCAATAGATTCCCATTATGAACCTGTTCTATTTCAAATTCCTCCCTGGTCATGTATAACTATGCATTATCATGCTATGGTATACCACCTTAATTTGCCTTCGCTTATGCCTTCGCATTCCATTGCACACCAAAGGGCCTCCGCATGATTGTTCATGGTATATAAGATCATGGAAGACCTTTCTTTACCCGCCTTTATTAGTACTAGCAAATATGCATGTGCATTGCGATGGGAAAAAATAAGCAGTGTTACGAACCATTATTATTGGACATGTAACCATCAAATGAGAGGCATGTTGATCAACCTTGCCGTAGTTCATTAAGCGAAATAGTCATCATCATCATCCACTGTTTCCCCCTTTTAGTCGTCCATGTATGAATGTCTCAAGCATCGCATCTTTGAAGAATTGAATATGCAACGCAACCCTTTAGTAGAACAATGTCATCATGGAATAGTTGTAGCATGCCCACGGTACCTGGGTACAAAGTGGTGATGAAGTTGTCGTCATTGGTAGCTAGCCTTGTCGACCATCGGTCGGTTCGACGCCAAGAAATAGGTGCAACATTTCCATGGTATTCATGAGTAGAGTGATGATAAAGTTTTCATCTTTAGTGATCTCATCGACCGCCAATCAGTTCGACAATTTTTTTAATCGAGAATTTTTTTGTAGTCCTTGTGCTCAGACTTCATGCATAATTTAAGATAATGGGGCCAAATATTTTCCATGTACTACCTTTCATAGGTGGTTTCTTTATTTACCATCATCAATTTTTATGACTGATCATGCATAGATATAAGAAGGCAAATCAAACATTATTAGGGCAATTTATATTGTCATGTCGATGGTAAATTTAGTTTGCAAGCATGGAAAACCCAAATAAAAAATAAAAAATTCCATCATGAATTAACATAAATTAAAATGCAAAAAAATGAGACATAATTCTTACCAATTAAATTTTCCATCTAAAAATTGGCATGCAAGTCGAACTCCACAACCCATTCCTTTAATCATCGAGATTGAATGTTTAATCCTTATTATGACAGTGGCAGCATCGGCCCCACAAATCCCTTTTTTATCATGCACATTTCTACATGCCAGCCATTATTAATTAGCTCACAAGTCTTTCCTTTAACAATGGACATTTGTACGTACATGCATGGCGACAGTAATATTAGCCCACAAATATTTATCATTTAATGATGCACATTTGTACATTAGGCCACAAATTCCCTTTTTTAATAATCATGGCAACAAAACACATTCTATGTACAAACCATTATTTGGATTGTAGGTTATCTATAATACCTAAATAGTTCATCCCCACTAACTTATTTATCTTGTCATGCAAATTATCCACATCATCAAGTAGGTACATCATGTAAAAACTCTTATATTAACGCGCTGGGATTCGCTGGGATCGCCAGACTCAACTTAAACAAAATCCGGAGTCATTTGAGACCTTGGAGCCACGACCAGTGGCGGAGCCAGGTAAAAGTAGGAGCCGGGGCAAGGTTGCCCTATAAAGGTCCAATCAAGCCATTGCCCGGGAAAATCATGGTGATATTTGCTTATAAGTGCATGAATCGTGATGCCTATTGTCTTCGTACAGTTCGCCGGTGAGCCCGGGCAGCTGCCCCGGGTCGCCGGGTACTGAATCCGCCTCTGGCCACGACTGGATAAATATATTAGTGCCGGACGTAAAAAAACGCCGCTTGGGGTGCCGTCTGGAGATGCTCTAAAGGGCGGACATTTATAGAGCTGCGACGGTAACTAAATGATGCGCTAGTTAGGAGGATTGATGGTGGAGCTCTTGGTTTCAACAAGGAAGACGTGGGAATTAGCGGAAGACTCCATCCACATGAACTGCTGCAATAGAACAAACTCGCGAAAGATGCCTGCTCTACGGAACAAGACATTTTATTAATTTTGTCATCAGCAAAGGATACATAAATCATATTGATGGATCACATGTCAGCAACCTGGCTCGTAGGCCAGGTGATGGCGATGGGGCTCGTCACCTTGTGCTCGCCGTCGCTCCACTCGATCGACCCAAACGTGTGCTTCTCCGTGACATTCACAAAGATCCGAGGCGCAAAGGTGATCGCGTACTCCTGCGTCTCCTTCGTCGCGCCAAACTGTAGCTTTTGCGGCTTCACCGTCACGTGTACACCGGCGGGGTTGGTGATCTTGACCCTATATATGGCCCTGGCGTTGTTGCCAACGTTTCGCACGACGCGGCGCTGCGTGACCGCACGTCTATCCGAGCCAAACACCGCCGCGAAGGCCGGGTAGTTGAGGTCCCCCGCACCGGCGCCCGCGCGCGTCGAGCAGTTGGTCGCCGAGGTGAACACGGCCATCTCCTCCGCGGTGTAGCCGAGCGCGCAAAGGAAAGTGATGTAGTCCTCCGTGCCGGCGTCGTACACCAGGCCCGGATCGGCGGCGCGGTTGGGGTCGACGTGCCCGGCTCCGCGCGCGAACGGCGTGGACGCCTTGCCGGTGGACATGTCCCCGATGACGGCGCCGGCGCTGTCCACGTTGTACGCGGTCGTCATCAGTGCGGACTTGATCGCCGCCGGGCTCCACTTTGGCCTCGCCTGACGGAGCAACGCCGCGATGCCGCTCACCTGTGGGCAGGATATCGAGGTGCCCGACATGATGTTGTAGTGCACGCGCCTGGTGTCGCCGTCGAGCAGCGAGGGCGAGGCGGCGCCTGTCCAAGCGGCCAGTATGTCGACGCCGGGGGCCGTGACGTCCGGCTTGAGGATCTCCGGGACGAGGCGGCTCGGGCCGCGGCTGGAGAAGGATGCCATCCTAGGCGAAGGGGGCGACGGGCCGAGGACGGTGCCGTGGAACACCATGGTCGCGACGGGGGATGCTTGTGTGCGCAGGTACTTTTTGATCTTCTCGGCGGCGGCGAACGTGACGGCACTGACGGGGAGGACGTGGGCGCTGGTTCTGGCCTGCTCGCCCTGTGCTTCCTCGCTGCCGAGGACGGCTCCGGCGCCGCCGGCGAGTTTGACGGCGTATCCTTTCTCTGTCCGTCCGTTCACTCCGGGATCGCAGAGAACGATCTTCCCGGCGACCACGGTGGGATCGAGCTTCCCTGCTTGACAGATGTTGGAGCCCGCGTCTCCGGCGTACACCATTGGTAGCTTTTTCGCCCCAAGCGATGCGCCTGCGTACAGCGAGGTGCCTGTGAAGGTCTCGCCGTTGCCGAGAAGGACGTCGGCTGGGAACTCGCGGTTGATGGTGGATGCGGCGACGGTCAAGAACCACGGCGCGACGTTGACGACGGTGGACTCGCCGGGGCCGGAGTTCCCGGCGGACGCGGAGACGACGATGCCCTTGCGGACAGCGTGGAACGCGCCCAAGGCGGTGGTGTCCTTGTAGAACTTGCGTGCCTTCATGGTGCCGAGGGAGGCAGAGATGACGTCGACGCCGTCCGCGATGGCCGCGTCGAACGCGGCGAGGATGTCGGAGCTGGCGCACCCTTTCCAGCACGCCTTGTAGACGGCGATGCGAGCGCCTGGCGCCGCTCCGACGGCCGTTCCCTTGCCGTAGCCGTACAAGGACGCGTCGGGCACGGCGGATCCGGCGGCGGTGGAGGCGACGTGCGTGCCGTGGCCTTCGGTGTCGAGCGGCGACATGGACACGGTCTCGCCGAGCGCAGCGCGCGCGGCCTCGTGGCCCTTGCGGAAGAACTTGGCGCCGACGAGCTTGGCGTTGCAGTAGGCGGAGGCGTTGAACTCCGGGGTGGACACGCAGCCGCCGCGGAACCTGCGGGGCGGCGGCGGCAGCGACGGGTCGGCGGCGAAGGAATCACGGCCCTCCGGGTACACGCCGGTGTCGATGACGCCGATGACGACGTCGGAGGCGCGGTTGGACGCCGGGAGCAGCCCGGAGGACTCGGAGAGGCGGAGGAAGGAGGGCGTGAGGGTGGTGTGCAGCTCCTGCACCTCGTCGGGCACGACGGCGAGCACGGAGGCCGAGGACGCGAGGAGCGCGGCCTGGCGGGCCGTGAGGCGCGCCGCGAAGCCGGTGGCGGCGTGCGCGTAGTGGTAGAGCACGCGCGGCGGCGCCGGGAGGGACACCTCCACGGGGATGTGGTCGCGCAGGAAGTTGGCGTACGGCCGGGTGGCCAGCAGGCCGCGGCGCGGCGGCAGCCGGGGCGCGTGCGCCGGCGCGACGTGCACGATGTAGGATGACACGGCCTCCGTCTGGATGTCGTCCGCGGTGGCCATGGCCGCGCCGATGACGGCGAGCAGGAGGCACAGGAGGGGCCTGGTGAGCTCCATGGCTCGGTGCTTGAGTGGAGAGTGGAGTGTGGACGCGAACAATAATAACTATAGTATAAGCTGGCGAGTTCAGTTGAGCAGCACAAAGAAACGGCATGGTCAGTTGAGTTGCCGTTTTGCACATGGAGAAATTGGTGGCGGTCAGTTGCTCATTACTGCTGTTGGTACGAGAAAAGACGAAGTACTCCAGGAGTATTTTGTTTTTTTTCGAGTGTTGCATTATTGCAATGGGACAAGAACGTGACTGGCGTGCTACTCCTGTATCGCGTGGTTGGCCCTACAACAGCTATCCTCTGTTTTCTTCTTTCTTTTTGGCTGAGTGTAATAATTGACAGACTGCTTTTCTAGTTAGAGTAGGCTGTATTCAAATTTATATGCCACTTACATGTTTTTTTTAGTGGGTGGCACTTACATGTTTGCCATGTGCGTTTTTTTTGGGTAAAAACTGACTTTATTCAACAAGAGGAAAGCTTACAGGGATACAAACAAGATCACGCGGTTGTAACAACCAAGCATGTCTGCCCGGACTCAACGACGAAGAAAACTTAACTAGAGAATGTGCTTCCTTATTACAATCTCTACTTTCAAACATAAAAGTGCAAGAATTGAAAAGAGTAATGTTTGCTTGAATCTCCTGTATGATCATACAGGTCTTCCCACTTGTTCCATGCTTGATATCTTCTATCACACCTTTAGAATCACATGAAATCATGATGTCCTGAAGGGACAGATCCCGTGCTAGGGCTTGGGCTTCAAGGCAAGCCATTGTCTCCAGTGACTCCGGGTCAACCAAACCTGGATAAACGACCGCCAACGAACCCATATACAGTCCCCGGTGATCTCTGCAAACCGCTGCAGAGGCTCCAGCAGTTTTGTCACGTGATAGGCCACCATCCACATTAATCTTGAGGAGCCCCGCTGGCGGAGGGGTCCATATTCCCCGAGATCTGTCTGGAACCTCTCTACTGGCAGCAAGCGGAGATGAATGAATTCCTCCCAGTTCCGCCATGAACCGGTTGATGAACATGTGAGTATCGTACGGGCTCTGCGCTATCCCTTCGTGGAACAATTTCCTTCTCGAATGCCAAATAGCCCAGAGGGTCACCGTCATGCGAATCAACTCAGGGTATTTCACACTCTCAATCATCGAAAATAACCACTACTTGGCTCTTGGCTCAGTTGTGGCGATCATATGATCAAGGATCTCCCCATCAGCCATTGCCCAGAGCCCCAGACACATCGGGATGAATGCCTCCAGGAATCAACCATACCACAACATTGGCAAGCATCTGAAGCTGCCATCTTTCTGTGTTTTCTCACGTCCTTTGTCGGTATGGATTGTCAACCCAGGCGCCATAGGAAATGTCGAATCTTGGCAGGAACCCTGATCTTCCACAAAGTTTTCCACCCCAATACGTCTGCTTCCTGGTTAGAGTACCCCGGGTTGCCCCTCCACCAATCCTCCCGTCGCTGGCTTCTAGAGATCAGCATACGATAGCATGACCGTACTGTAAATTTGCCTTTCTTCTCCATCCCCCATGCCCAGCTATCCTCGCACGCTCGCGTGCTCAATGGAATTGACCTAATCAAATCCCTATATGCCGGTAGGAAAGTGGCTTCGAGGCGCTGTTCGTCCTAAGCAGCCATGGCGGGATTCATGAGTTCATGCACAAGAGCAGGCATGTTCGCCGCTAAACATGCGATAGGGCGCATATTAGACTCTCTCGGCAACCAGTTCTGGTTCCATATGTGCGTGTTCCTTCCGTCCCCAATTATCCTTATCAGACCTTGATTCATAATATCCCTTCCCTCCAATAGTGAACGCCAGATAAGGGATGGGTGAGATCCCACCTGATCTTCCAAGATCGAGCAATCCGGGAAATAAACTTCTTTTAAGAGTCTAGCGCAAAGAGACTCAGGAACAGATAGAACTCGCCAAGCCTGTCTCGCCAACAGGGATAAATTAAACATCTCAAAATCTTTGAATCCAAGTCCTCCCATGTGTTTTGGTTTAACCATATCTTGCCACAAGACCCACGTAGGCTTTCTTTTTCCTTCTTTACTCCCCCACCAAAATTGCCGGATGATTTTATTGAGTTGTTCCAAAAGCCCCCGAGGGTAGCTTGAAACATGACATGGAGAAAACAAGGACAGATTGCGCTACAGACTTGATGAGAACTTCCTTGCCAGCTGAAGAGAACAATCTATCAATCCATCCTTTGACCTTGGCCCAAACTCTGTCCTTCACATATTTGAAAGCTCCATTCTTGCTGAGCCCAACATCAGACGGGAGGCCCAAATATTTGTCATTTAGAGTCTCATTTGGTACATTAAGCAGCCCCTTGATCTCTGTTCTGACATTCTCTGGACATCCCTTACTAAAATAAATAGTAGATTTTGATGGATTAATCCTCTGTCCCGAAGCCTGACAATAGGAATCCAATAGGTTTGATACTGTCATCGCCCCTTCTGTGTTAGCCTTAATAAACAACAGGCTGTCGTCTGCAAAGAGAAGATGATTTATGGGGGGCACTAGGGGATCCACCCTGAGACCATCATTTTGAGACAACTGATTTCCAGATTTTAGGAGGCACGAAAGGCCCTCTGCTGCTAAAAGGAACAAGTAAGGAGAGATGGGATCTCCCTGTCGGATACCTCTGGTGGGTTTGAATACCTCAAGTTTCTTGCCATTCATCAACACTGAATAAGATACTGAGTTAACCAGACTCATGACCACTTTTACCCAATGAGCTGAGAAGCCCAACTTGAGCATGATTGCCTCTAAATAAGGCCACTCCACTCGGTCGTACGCCTTCATCATGTCAAGCTTCAACGCACAATGTTTGTGCTTAATTGCCTTGTTTCTCTTCATGAAGTGCAAACACTCGTATGCCACTGTAATGTTATCCAAGATTAGGCGTCCAGGATCAAAAGCGGATTGTTATGGAGAGATAATATCAGGGAGAATTAACTTCAGACGGTTAGCAACCACTTTTGAGGCAATCTTATACAAAACATTGCATAAACTGATGGGTCTAAATTGCGTCAATAGAGTTGGATTCTTCACTTTCGGTATAAGAACCAAGAAGGTCTTATTTATACTCTCTGCATTTTCCCTTCCTTCAACAATTCTCATAACTGCCTCTGTAACCTCCTCCCCACAAACTCCCCAATGCTTCTGGAAAAAATGTGTTGGAAATCCGTCTAGTCCCGGGGCCTTTCTAGGGAACATTTGAAAGAGAGTCGTTTTAACCTCACTTGCAGAATATGGGGCATCGAGAAGAGCACTCATATCTTGAGTAACCTTTGCTGGCACGCAATCAAGAACAGTTTGCATGTTCTGAACACCCTCGGAAGAGTACAGATTTTTATAGAAAGAAGAAGTCATATCTGCCAACTGTGATTCATCTTCAATCATCTCTCCATTCTCGTTGGATAACTTCTTTATGAGATTCTTTCTACGACGTTGCGACGCCCGTAGCTGGAAAAAATTTGTGTTCTTGTCACCGTCCTTCAACCAGTCTACTCTCGACCTCTGGCGGTGCAAGATCTCTTCCCTTCTATACAATTCTGTCAGTCTCTCCCTTATTTTTGTTTCCCTGTAACTAGGGCCAACCCTCCCCGGGATTTTTTGTAGCACCTCCCTCTCCTGCTTGACCTGCCTTATTTCTTCTTTCACATGTCCGAAGGTGTGTCTGTCCCAAGAGGATAGATTCTCCGCTAGGTTTTTCAATTTATCACCAAGGGTGCTCGCTGAAGCAGCGTCTCCATTCGCCAGCCACGATGAAGCCACAAAATCCTCCAATTCTGGATGCCTATCCCACATCACCTCGTATCTGAACGTTTTTGGACGTTTAAAAGTCACAGAGCTATCCAACCTGAGAAGGATCGGCCCATGGTCAGAGCACGCCGCGCTGTGGTTTTCAACAATCAGATTTGGAAAGAGATTTGTAAACAGAGGGTCGGCAACGGCTCTATCAAGCCTGACCCTGGTATAGGTTCCCCCACTGACCCTTTTTTCAAACGTCCACTTCCTTCCTGTAAAGCCCAGATCCATCAGTCCGCAAACATCAAGTGTGTCTCTGAAGCCCTCCATCTGAGCTTGAGTGCGGATGCCCACACCATCATGCTCCGACTGTTGGAGTACTTCGTTTGAAGTCTCCCAAGGCCAACCATGCCTCTCCTGTGTCACCAACTATAGACTTTAGAGTGTCCCAAGTCTTATATCGATCGCTGGTTTGTGCCTCGCCGTAGACCCAAGTAATACGGAGGTTCTCGGGGCAAAGTCCCTTCACCCTTGTATCCACATGGTAACGAGAAAAACTCATAACCTCAACATCCACATCGTCATTCCAGAAGAGAGAAATCCCTCCACTTCGCCCAGTGCTACCAACTGCATAAGATTTATTGAACCCCAAAGAACTTGCCTCAGACTCGGCCTTTTCACTAGAAATTTGTGTTTCAACTGTGAAAAAGATGGCCGGGGTAAATTTGGCTGCGAGTTCACGCGCCTCTCGAACTGTCGCGGGATTACCCAAACCGCGACAGTTCCAGCACATGAGATTCATTGGGCCCGGCGGTGCCCCTCTGGGAGGCCCGCCGATTTTGCTAAAACAGTCTTGTCAGTAGCACTCTTTGTTTTTGGATCAGAAACCCCCGTCTTCGGGCGCTTTGGGTACTGCTTCGGAGGGGGACTGGGTGGAATATCATTCATGGTCACGTCCCCCGAATTAACTTGGGTAGCCTTTGGGATGTTGTCTGACGAATCCCCCAGATCATTCTTAGCCACCGTCGTTCTCTTTTTAGTGTTTTCTGCATCGGCCATCTCCTCATCAGCCACCCTGTCACACAATTCATCTCCGAGCTGGTCTCTGACTTGAGTTTCAGAGGCAGTAGAACCAGCGCCCCCTGACAGGGCCCTGCGTCTTCCTCCCCCTTTGATTCCACCAGCCCTTGCTCTGAACACCCAATCCGCCCTCAAATTTTTGAAAACCAACGCCTCCGGGGGATGAACTCCGTTTCCATGCTCTTTATACACATGCCCAAAGTGCCCACATACCGCACACCAATCAGGGAGCTTTTCATATTTAACAAAGAAGAACTCCCGCTTTCCGCCCCTGATGATAGAAACATGGTTATTTAGAGGCTTCCTGACATCTATCCTGATCTTGACTCTGAAAAAGTTTCCAGGAAAGTCGTAAGACGCTGGTTCGGCCGCTATAAAATCTCCTGCCTTGGAGGCTAGGGCTTTGACCAAGGGGTAATATCCATCTGGAAGGTCATGAATCTAGAGCCAGCAGTCAAAGTAGTTGAGGCTGATCATCGCCGGCTTTGTAAATCCATCATATTTTCCCAGTAGAACAGGGTATCCCCTGAAGTTCCAAGGCCCCCCTTCCATCGCTTTCTCCCACTCAGCAAGGCACCTGAACCTAATGGAGTATAGGTTCTGTTCTAGGGGTCGAAATCGAGTTTCCCTCAAAAGATCCCAAGAAGCCCTCATGCTGCGGAAAAACGCCGCTTGGCTATAGTTCTTTTCAGTGAAAAACCTAACAACCGCCAGCCATTGTGACATCTCTGCATCATCACCAGCAATCTCCTCGAAAACCACATCGTCCATGTCCTCTTCCTGCAGACCCAATTGGTTCATCATCCGGTTGAGATCATCCGGTTGCCCTAGCGATCTCGCCGAATTTGATCCTGACGCCATCTTCTACCCCTCTGGGCAGAGCTTGCGACTCAAGTCACTCCTCGATGAACCCTTGTCCACGGAGGTCAAGGATCTCAACGGAGGCATGGAAAATCGCGTCGATCGAAAGTAGATCGCCGTCGCGAGCCGGCGAGACAAAAACCCTAACTAGAGGGGAATATTTTTCAGGGAGGATATGGCAGTGTTTTCCATGTGCGTGGTTTCAATAAGTTCACACTTTCTTTCGGGCCTTAATATCCAGTGATCGTCCCGAGAGAGAAAGGGTACGAAGAGAGGGGGAAATGGAGCGAACGGTGATGATGTTTTATCCCTCCTCCATTGTGTTGGATATGTGCCCTAGAGACAAATTAATAAAGATATTTGTCACATATCCGTTTTGTTCATAATAAGTTTTATACTGTGCTATAACTGTATTACTTGGAAATACTAATACAGGTGTAGTATAAAACATGGTCCGTAGTTTAACTCGGGTAAACTATCTCATTGGGCAATTGATTGATCAAGCTTTCCTGATCATGGCGACACTTAAGTCCATTGACAATGAGGTCATATCGTTAAGGGGAATGATGTGATGGACGCACACCCACCTAAAGTATTGCAATGTGATCGAGTCACATAGTTCAGCGTTGCTATGACTTTGTAACATATGGCTTAGTCCTTAGACCGTAATGATCATACGTAATTGTCATCTATGAGGAGACTTTGATTTGTATCCCACCGCCTGACTGAAATATGCTGGCTATAACGGTGCACTTTGGGTATTCCGAAATAGATGGTTGATGAGTATGTCAATAGATCAGAGCGGGATTTGTCAGTCCTTGTGACAGGACAGGTACTCTGGGCCCACTCGGTGATATTGCATCAATAGCTTGCAAGCAAGTGACTAGGTCACAAGAGATGCACTGATCATGGACGAGTAAACTTGTTTGTTGTGAACGAGATGTGAACACGGTATGTAGGATACCGACGATCAAACCTCGGACAAACAAAGTACCGCAACACAAAGGGATTATGTCGTATCGTTAACGGTTTCAAAAAGCGATCGAAGTTCATTCGATGGAAGCGCAGGGGCTGTCAAGGATTGTAACCAGGTCCAACTGACTAGTCATTGGTCAATGAGAAGAGTCTCGACCATGTCTGCTGTTTCCCGGACCGTTAGGGTGTTACACTTAAGGGCAATCGATGCATAGGACAGTTACGGGATCAATCAGTGAAATAGGAGGAATCACCAGAATAGTTCCGGAGGAGGACGGAATGGTTTCCGGACATTTTGAATAGTTCAAAATAAAGTTTAATTGTTTTAATAATGTTTTATTATTTAATTATCTGAATTAAATATTTAAAACATATTAAATAAATTAAAAATGGAAAAAAGGCTAAATGGGCCCATGGGGCCCATTAAGGGAGGAGGGGGTCTCCCCCCTTGGGAGTTTAGTCCCACATGGGGGAGGGGAGGAGGATCACACCCCCCTTGGCCTATATAAGGAGGGGTAGCCTCCCCTTTTTCCAACACACCAATATCTCCTTCTTCCTCCTTCTCCTTCCCGGAAGTGGACTCCCCTTGTTTGGAGTCTGCACCTGGTTGGAGTTCTCCACCATAAGGCAGGCCGTCGTTCTGCCGGAGTCGGGATCCGTAGCCGTCTTTCTTCCACTGCTCGCCTGGTTCGGGGCCCGGGAGGAACATCGATTGTACCGTACGTGTATAATCTCTTCGAGGCACTACACCTGTGGTGCTACTTCGTCGCTGGAGGTTTACCGGGAGTCATCCTCGCTGGTGGTGGTCTTCTACACGACAGGGAGGTCGTAGTTTCGAGTCTACGTCAGCCACGTTCGCAAGAACGTTTCCCTCTTTCGGTCTTCAAAGGTATGAACACCGATTCCCTCCGTTACTTTACATTGCCATAGCATAGATCTTGGGTTCGGGTACCGTAGGTATGAAAATTTTGTGTTTTCTGCCCCGTATTCCAATAGTGGTATCAGAGCTAGCTATGCGTAGATGTATTGTACGGGTAGAACAAATATAGGATGTGGGCATCGAATCTTCATTCGTTACCCTCCCACGTGTACTCATTTAGCGTTGTGACAATGTTTGATGAAGCGGCCCCCGACCGACCTTACGCGTTTACGCGAGACTAGTTCCACGCTTGACATATGGCTTGTACCATATAAAGTGGTTGGGGGGTGTCTGTCTCTCTACATTAGCGATGCGAAGATGTTTGCAACGGAGGGCCCCGACAGGGGTGTAATAGAGACGATTGGGGATCGGTGTTGTGGCATGTTTTCGCGGGATAGAAATCGGTTCTCTCTCTCGAAACCCCTAGCAGCCACGTAAAACTTGCATGAGCTAAAGTAGAAAGGCGTTTAACTTTGCTTTGCATGAAGGGGGATCATAGCTTGTATGATTTAAAGTTTTACATCCTGTTTTGCTAATATACTTGATATAACGACGGTAGCATTATAGGATGATCTCTCACTAAAACCAACACAGTGTCCTTACCCTAGTGAGAACCACCTGGAAAGTTCTACATTATGGAGGCATCACGTGTCACACGGGTGTCAAACATTTTTTTCGTTCACAAGAGGTGGGTGTAGCAAGCCTGGCATATGTATATGATATGGCCTTGCATGACACAGCAACAAATCACATAGGGTGTGATGGCAAGCCTGGCATATGTATATGATATGCCCTCGGGACACAAGAGACCGAAAGGTCGAGCATGAGTCACATAGATGATGTGATTTGCATGATGGCCTACCTTGAACACATACTGATGGCCGTGACGATCGGGGGAGGTATGGTGTTCTAGGATCGTGTAATCACTTAGCAAAATTGAGAGATGTTTTCCTAAGTGGGAGTTTTAGAATTAACTGTAATTGAACTCCACATTATGAACAAAAGTCTAAATATGTATCTTTGTGAATCAACCTTGTAGATGACAGCACCACGCCCCTCGTTCAACTTAGGATCATTCCTAGAGAAAGATAAACTGAAAACTAATGGGTCAAACTTCACCTCCTGGTTCCGCACCCTGAGGATTCTCCTCGTTCCCCTCAAAATGTCCTACGTACTTGAGACTGCATTAGGAGATGCACCAGCAACTACCGCTACTCCGGCTGAGAAGAAAGTCTATCTCATTAAGTCGGATGATTCCTCCCTTGTCAAGAAGGGTATGCTCCATGCCATGGAGGATGAACTGCAGAAACGGTTCGAGAGCTTCGGTGCTTATGAGATAATCACTGACCTCAAGACCGTCTTTTCACCTCAAGCCAAGGTTGAGATAAATGAAGTTTGTGAAGCTTTCTTCTCTGCAAAGATGGAAGAGCACACCGGCATGACTGAGCACGTAGTCAAAATGTCTGACTACGTTCAACGCCTAAATGATCTAGAATTTAAGATTCCAGATGAAGTGGCGATTGATAGGGTGTTGCGGTCGCTACCCCCTATCTATGAGAGTTTTGTGTTGAAGTACAACATGCAAGGAATGGTCAAGACCCTTTCTGAATTGTTCACAATACTCAAAATTGCTGAGATGGAAATCAAGAAGGAGCACAACTGCACCAAGTACCTAGAAGATAAGAAGGCCGGCAAGGTTGCCGGAAGAGACATGGATATATGTGATATACATGTTATTGATGTTTTCCTGACAAGTGCTCGGAGAAACGTCTGGATATTTGATACCGGATCCGTTGCTCACATCTGTAACTCCCAAGAGGGGATGCAGAATAAACGACTCTTGCGAAAGGATGAAGTGACGATGCGCGTTGGGAACGGTGCCAAGGTTGAAGTAATGTCAATTGGCACGCTTCGTCTTAGTCTCCCTTCGGGATTGATTCTTGTCTTGAATAATTGCTATTATGTACCCGCGTTGAGTATGAACATTGTGAGAGGCTCCTGCTTGATGCGAGACCAGTATTATTTTAAATCCGAAACAACTGGTTGTTCGATTTATAAGAATAATGTCTTCTATGTTCATGCACCGGTGCGTAATGGTTTATTCTTAATGGATCTCGAATATCATGACTCCCACATCAATAACGTAGAGGCCAAAAGATTAAAGCCTAGTAACGAAGAACACATGACGATGTGGCATTGTCGACTTGGTCATATTGGTATAAAGCGCATGGAGAAACTCCATAAAGATGGACTTTTGGAGTCATTGGATTTTGGATCCCTTGACACATGTGAACCATGCCTAATGGGAAAAATGACAAGGACTCCATTCAATGGAACAATGGAGCGTGCAGTGGACTTATTAGGGATCATACATACTGATGTATGCGGACCAATGAATGTCACCGCACGCAATGGTTTTCGTTACTTCGTGACCTTCACGGATGACTTAAGTAGATATGTGTAACAACCCAGTTTTCACAAAAATTGAAATTTTGTTTTCGGTGTGAATTGTTTGATTGTCTGATTTGTTTGCGGTGTTTGCATCCCCGATTTATCGATCGGCGATTATTTTTCCCCCTCTTATCTCGTATCGGACGGAGACCGACCCTTGCCACCCTGACACTCGACCTTTGCGACACCGGGTTTCACCCGATCACCGTCGCGAAAACCGCACGAGACCAGCCGCAACCAACGAAACGAAAACCACGTTTAATAATTAAACGGGATATTTTTATAGCACGTCGGAAAGTGTCCTCGGAACGGTTCCAGCGCGAGGTGAACGCTGCTGGCTCGACGCGCTGATCGCGTAGTTCGAAGTTTTACCCGAATCGGAGGTACTGCGGACCCCCGGCGGTCAGAAACGTGAGCACCGCGCGCACGAGAGATAAACCGGTGATGTTTTTGTAAACTGCCAGCCACCTGGGCTATATAAAGACCACCACACTCCCACCCCACTTAGGGTTTCCCCTAAGCCAAATAGGCAGCCACCAGCCCCCAGATCCAGATCTGAGCCCCAAATTTCGCAGCTATTTTTGCCCCAAATTTGCAACCCTAGCTCCCTGGCATTTTTCGGCCCTTGGATCTGTGAATCGGAGGGACCCGAGCACGCCACGTCAGCCTGAGCTCCTCTCTCCGTCCCGCAGGGACGCGCAGCCGCCCGGACTCGAAGCCGCCGCCCGAGCTCCTCCCGCCGGCGAGCCGCGCCCCGGGCACGTCCCTCTCTCCCTTCTCCTTCCCTCTCCTTCCCTCTCCTTCCCCCTGTCCTCTCACCTCGTCTCTCCCTCTCCAGGACGCAGCCGCCACCACGCCATTAATGGAGCTCCAGGAGCTCGCGCCGGCGACCCCATGGCCTCCTCCGCCGCCCCCTGCCCCGAATCTGACGCAGCCGGCGTCGCCTCCGCCCTCCTCCGCGCCTCCCGGCCTCCCCTACGCGCCTCCCTCGCCGGCCGGCGAGCTCCTGCGCCGCCGCCTCGTCCTGGAGCCGACGGGACACCGCCGCTCTCCCTGCTCGGGATCGAGCCGGACGAGACGACCGGCTGGCCTCCCCAGCGCCACGTGGGCCGGCGCGCCCCAGCCCAGTGGCCCAAGCCGAGCAGCCCAGGCCGCCCCCTCCTCTTGGGCCGGCCCAACAGTGAGCGCCCCAGCCCCCTTTTTATTTTTTTTGTTTTGTTTTTTTTATCTGTTGGGCCAGTAGATTTCGGCCCATTTAGTTTTTTTTATTATTTAGGCAGATTGTGTTGTTTATTTTGCGATGCTTATATCTTTTCACCGGTAGCTCCGATGGAGACGCTTTCTACATGAAAGTTGCTCCGTTTTGCGCGTAGATTATTAAAATGTTGCTTGTTGCCATGTTTGAGCTTGTTTACTTGCTGTTTACCTGCTAATTACAACTGTTTGCCACTATAAACTGTAATTGCAATAACTTTTTATCCGTTGTTCGGTTTAAAATGTTTCTTATATGTAACTTGACTAGAATTGCATGTAGATTGTGTTTTTGTTTCTCTTGCTTGCTAATAAAAATAATAAAATATTGTTTAGGGAAAAACAGTATCAAATGCAATAATTATCATGGGGTCCGCAATAGTTTGCCATGTCTAGGATTTCACCCCACTTAAAGTGACTAGATCAGGTAGTTTATTTATGCTTCACCTGTTGCCATGTTTGTGTGCTATTCCATGCTTGAGTGAGATGCCATGTTAACAACCTTGCTCACCTGTAGCTAAACAACTTGAACCATCGTAAAACGTGCAGTATCGTCGTGTGTGACGAGTACTCCACTTAACCTGTTAGTAACCGCTCTCGACGGTAGGTGTGATGTCTTGTGTTGCCTTCTTGATCGTGTTTGCCTCGTAGTAATAGATGCTTGCTCGTTGATTGCTTTCCAGTGTTTACCGTCTTGTGTGCTTCCGCGGATACCTCTCGGAGACGATGCGAGCTTGCGATCAACTACACCTTCGGAACCCGACTTATCAACAAGCAAGGACTATACATTACTTATGATCCATTCTATTTCAACCAGCGGGTTGCATGCTAGTCTAGGATAGGTTCGATGTTTGATCCTACCACATGTTTACAGCCTCTTTCAAACCGATACAGCCATGTCCCTTCCCAGCAAACCTTGTACTGATATGTTACTCTTGCTCGTTGCTCAGCCCCTGCTTAGTATGCATGCTTAGGATGCTACGATGTTACCTGTTACTCTTTGGGTTGGGATATCACATTATTATATTGTTGTTGATGATATGATTATTATAATGTTGACTATATTCGACGAAGGATGGAAGGTCTAGGCTATCCCGCCCCGACGCTTTGTTCCATTCGAGTCACGTAGGATCCGAGTTCCGGGTATTGGTTTTAAGACTGAGCGTGCCTAACCACGTGTGGGATTTTATGGGGTCCCCTTTTCTTACCTACCTACCTTCAAACATTTCTAGTGGTGGCCCAAGCTGATTTACCATTTGAAACCGTGTGTGTGCTGGTCGGCCGCCAGTTGTTTACAAACCAACCTGGACCAGTGAGGACTTAGTTCCCTTGCTGGCCCACTTTGTCCGGCTGAGGACCCGGTGTCCCATGTGTGATTAACCGGCTATCCAAACCTGCGACAGACGGTTGAGACCAGATCGAGAGCGCGACCGGCTCCTGAGATGGATGTCGACTCACCGGGGGCCACCCGGATTTGTTCGTTGTTAGTTAGAGGGACCTGTCGTTCCGGATCTCTTGGAACTAAATCATAAAATGGTTGCCTATAATGGGTAGCAACTGAGAGAGATGGGCGTGCGTGCGGAGCCTCGTAATGGGCAGTTGGTACAATCCTGCAGGGTTAAATCTTTTCGAGAAGCCGTGTCCACGGTTATGGACGACTTGAGACCTACTCCTTCTTCATAGACAACAACAACTGAGATAATCTTAATATAACTTGATCAACGTGTGTGTGCCTTGACTGCTTCTTCTTCGTCGGGATGCGAAGAGGAGGACAAGGATAGGATAGGTGTTATGTTTGCGTAAGTAGTTGATAGCAAGACCTGTTGGAGGTGATTCCTCATCGAATGCTTGGCTCCTTATCTTACTCTCTAGATCGTTAGCCACTTCATAAATGATAGTGCGGCAGCAACCTCACCACTTACCCCATCCTTACCGTAAACTACTAGTTGTCCTAGAATGACGAGTGATGAAGTCCTTGCTGGGTCAGATGACCACTACAGTTGGATGCTGAGTACCTCTGTACTCATGATACTACCCCCAAACTCTTTTCAGGGTTCTTGATCAACAACAGGTATGGTGATCGACGTTTCACGTGGAGACTCGACGACGACTAGTTAGGCGGATCCCGGCGGAGGGCCTGGACCCGTGTGGTTATGGGACCGATGTTTTTCTCTTTGCCAGTAGGCATTTGCTTGTAGTCTGTACCCAGACATATATCTTCCGCTGTTGTATTGTATTTAAGGCAGTTGTATGCCGATTGTATGAGATGTTGTATCCTTGTATCTGTAATGTTGTGATATCATGTTCGAAATCCGGGGCATATCACTCCGTCATATGTCGCGGTGGGACCGATATGTGCTTCGTCCCCGGATCTGGATGGAAACATCTAGATCTGGAACAGTACCGCATATCGGGCCTTACAATATGGGTATATCTATTTAATGAAACACAAGTCTGAAACCTTTGAAAAGTTCAAGGAATTTCAGAGTGAGGTCGAGAATCAACTCGGGAAGAAAATCAAGCACCTTCGATCTGATCGAGGAGGCGAGTATTTAAGTCACGAGTTTGGCACTCATCTGAAGACTTGTGGTATTGTACCACAACTTACGCCAGCTGGAACACCTCAGCGAAACGGTGTGTCCGAGCGACGTAATCGAACACTCTTGGATAGTGTACAGTCAATGATGTCTCATACCGACTTACCTACATCATTCTGGGGGTATGCATTAGAAACTGCCGCTTACGTTCTTAATAGGGTACCATCCAAATCCGTAGAGACAACGCCAATTGAGAAATGGTGTGGCAAGAAGCCAAAGTTGTCTCACTTGAAGATTTGGGGTTGTGAGGCTTATGTTAGGAAACTTCAGCCTGACAAACTCGAATCTAAGGCGGAGAAATGCATCTTTGTAGGATATCCAAAGGAAACTGTTGGATACACCTTCTACAACCAATCTGAGGGCAAAACGTTTGTCGCTAAGACTAGACACTTTCTTGAGAAAGAGTTTCTCTCGAAAGAATTGAGTGGGAGGAAGGTAGACCTCGATGAAGTGACTGACCAATCACTCCAAATGGAAGAACCGGCAACAGAAATTGTTCTGGAACCTTCTTCCACAGTGGGAGCTGAAGAGAATGGCCAGAACGACATTCATAACGATCATGACATTGATGATGATCATGATGAGAATGAAGAGGAACCTATTTTGCCCCGTAGGTCATCAAGAGTCCGTCAACCTACCGAGTTTTACAGACAGCTTGTGAATGCAATCTCGGCTAATGAGTCGGATGAACCTACGAGTTACAAAGAAGCAATGGAGGGACCCGAGTCTGAGAAATGGCTAGAAGCCATGAAATCCGAAATAGACTCCATGTACACCAACAAAGTTTGGACTTTGGTGGATATTCCCGAGGACCGCAAGGCCGTCGAGAATAAATGGATTTTCAAGAAAAAGACTGACGCAGACGGAAACGTATCTGTCTACAAAGCTCGACTTGTCGCGAAGGGGTTCCGACAAATTCAAGGAGTTGACTACGAGGAGACATTCTCTCCTGTAGCGATGATCAAGTCTATTCGGATCCTACTAGCAATAGCTGCCTATCATGATTACGAGATATGGAAGATGGATGTGAAAACTGCGTTCCTTAATGGCAACATTGAGGAAGAGTTGTATATGATGCAACCAGAGGGGTTTATCAATCCAAGGAATGCTGGTAAGGTGTGCAAGCTTCAACGGTCCATCTATGGGTTGAAGCAAGCATCTCGGAGCTGGAATCTTTGATTTGATGAGGTCATTAAAGCTTTTGGATTTGTCCAAAACGTCGAAGAGTTCTGCGTCTATAAGAAACTGAGTGGGAGCTCTATAGCATTCCTTGTGTTATATGTACATGACATATTACTGATAGGGAACGATAAGAAATTCTTAGAAGAAGTAAAGGAATATCTGAATGGACAATTTTCCATGAAGGACCTGGGTGAAGCTGCGTACATATTAGGGATTAAGATCTATAGAGATAGACCTAATCGACGGTTGGCTTTGAGTCAGAACACTTATATTGACAAGATATTGAAAAGGTTCAGTATGGGTAACTCCAAGAGAGGCCTCTTGCCAGTTATAAAAGGTGTCAATTTAAGCGTGACTCAATGCCCAACCACAGCAAAAGAGAAGGAGGAGATGTCCTCAAATCCCTATGCCTCAGCCATAGGTTCTCTCATGTATGCTATGTTATGTACCAGACCGGATTTAGCGCTGGCCATTAGTATGACTAATCGCTACCAGAGTAATCTGGGAATGGCTCACTGGACAGCAGTAAAGAACATCCTTAAGTACTTGAGAAGAACCAAGGATCTCTTTCTCGTTTATGGAGGAGTTGATGAGGAGCTCACCGTAAAGGGTTACGTTGACGCAAGCCTCGGCTCAGATATAGATGACTCGAAATCCCAGACGGGATATGTTTTCATGTTGAACGGTGGCGCAATTAGCTGGAGGAGCGGCAAACAGTCAGTCGTCGCCCAATCTACAATGGAGTCGAAGTATATTGCCGCTTGCGAAGCGTCAAACGAGGCGCTGTGGCTGAAGAAGTTCGTGATCGAGCTTGGCATCTTTCCCAGCTTCACTGACCCCGTGGGAATCTTCTGCGATAACACGGGTGCCATTGCTAACGCGAAGGATCCAAGAACTCACTCTACAGCCAAGCACATCCTCCGAAAGTTCCATGTGACGCGAGACTACGTCAGGTATGGACACACTAGGATTCACAAGATACATACGGATCTGAACGCAGCAGACCCGATGAATAAACCTCTTCCACATGGCAAGTTTGAAGAACACCGAGAGACCATTGGTGTTAGATACATACCTAATGTAAACTAGTGTAATTTGTACTCTAGTGCAAGTGGGAGACTGTTGGATATGTGCCCTAGAGACAAATTAATAAAGATATTTGTCACATATCCGTTTTGTTCATAATAAGTTTTATATTGTGCTATAACTGTATTACTTGGAAATACTAATACAGGTGTAGTATAAAACATGGTCCGTAGTTTAACTCGGGTAAACTATCTCATTGGGCAATTGATTGATCAAGCTTTCCTGATCATGGCGACACTTAAGTCCATTGACAATGAGGTCATATCGTTAAGGGGAATGATGTGATGGACGCACACCCACCTAAAGTATTGCAATGTGATCGGGTCACATAGTTCAGCGTTGCTATGACTTTGTAACATATGGCTTAGTCCTTAGACCGTAATGATCATACGTAATTGTCATCTATGAGGAGACTTTGATTTGTATCCCACCGCCTGACCGAAATAGCTGGCTATAACGGTGCACTTTGGGTATTACGAAATAGATGGTTGATGAGTATGTCAATAGATCAGAGCGGGATTTGTCAGTCCTTGTGACAGGACAGGTACTCTGGGCCCACTCGGTGATATTGCATCAATAGCTTGCAAGCAAGTGACTAGGTCACAAGAGATGCAATGATCATGGACGAGTAAACTTGTTTGTTGTGAACGAGATGTGAACACGGTATGTAGGATACCGACGATCAAACCTCGGACAAACAAAGTACCGCAACACAAAGGGATTACGTCGTATCGTTAACGGTTTCTAAAAGTGATCGAAGTTCATTCGATGGAAGCGCAGGGGCTGTCAAGGATTGTAACCAGGTCCAACTGACTAGTCATTGGTCAATGAGAAGAGTCTCGACCATGTCTGTTGTTTCCCGGACCGTTAGGGTGTTACACTTAAGGGCAATCGATGCATAGGACAGTTACGGGATCAATCGGTGAAATAGGAGGAATCACCGGAATAGTTCCGGAGGAGGACGGAATGGTTTCCGGACATTTTAAATAGTTCAAAATAAATGTTAATTGTTTTAATAATGTTTTATTATTTAATTATCTGAATTAAATATTTAAAACATATTAAATAAATTAAAAAATGGAAAAAGGCTAAATGGGCCCATGGGGCCCATTAAGGGAGGAGGGGGTCTCCCCCCTTGGGCTTGGCGCCAAGGGTGGGGCCCATCCCCCCCTATGGCCGGCGCACTCCCCCCCTTGGGAGTTTAGTCCCACATGGGGGAGGGGAGGAGGATCACACACCCCCTTGGCCTATATAAGGAGGGGTAGCCCCCCCTTTTTCCAACACACCAATATATCCTTCTTCCTCCTTCTCCTTCCCGGAAGTGGACTCCCCTTGTTTGGAGTCTGCACCTGGTTTGAGTTCTCCACCATAAGGCAGGCCGTCGTTCTGCCGGAGTCAGGATCCGTAGCCGTCTTTCTTCCGCTGCTCGCCTGGTTCGGGGCCCGGGAGGAACATCGATTGTACGGTACGTGTATAATCTCTTCGAGGCACTACACATGTGGTGCTACTTCGTCGCTGGAGGTTTACCGGGAGTCATCCTCGCCGGTGGTGGTCTTCTACACGACAGGGAGGTCGTAGTTCCGAGTCTACGTCAGCCACGTTCGCAAGAACGTTTCCCTGTTTTGGTCTTCAAAGGTATGAACACCGATTCCCTCCGTTACTTTACATCGCCATAGCATAGATCTTGGGTTCGGGTACTATAGGTATGAAAAATTTGTGTTTTCTGCCCCGTATTCCAACACATTGTTCGCCAAGAGAAGGTCCACGACGTACACCCATGGGCCCATTGGCCCGGTGGCTCAGTTTACATTTATAAATGCCATGAATAAATAATACATACTCCGTGAGCTATAAATATGAAAAATGACATGCTGCTTTAAAAATGTTTTTTATAAAGAAGAAAGGGAGACCCCTTTCCGATTTCATTTAAAGAAATCATATGTGTTCCAACTACAAAGTCTCGAGACATACCATAACAAAATAAAAGGAAAGGTGAAGGCACACAATCTGTAGCTCACCAGGCTAACAGACATTGCAAAGGTCACACAGGACCAAGACATAAACCAGTCACACTACAAGTCTAACAACAACAACAAAAATAACAACTACCAGATAAGAAGAGGCCACCAACATCCATTAACAGAGAGTATAAGGAGGGGGGAACTAAAACAGATGAAGGTAGAAGGAATGGAACATCTTCAGTAGCTCATCATGTAATCCTCAAGATCCCATGCCTCCACCCTTGAGAATACTTGAAGATCTCACGTGTCACCAGGTGTATGATTCTTGCCTCCAGCATCAACATGTTTCCCTTTTCCTTTTTTCTTTGTAAAGTAGCCCAGTCACCAATCCATGTAGTCATTAGTTTCACACAAGTTAAAAAGACAACATTATTCTTTCTATTTAAGACAACATCATTTCTTGTTTTCCAAATAGCCCAAAAGAGGGTAGTAACCCCAACCAATACCAAATTTCTATCACATTTATTAAAACTACCTAGCCAGTTACCCAGGCAAGCACCTAAATAATCTGGTGTATTACTCAAATTGAATGAGCATCTAAAGAGACACCAGATCAGTTTAGCCATAGAGCACGAAAAGAATAGGTGATCAATGCTTTCTGGAATTCCATAGAAAACACAACTCGCATCCCCTTTCCAACTGGATGCTCTTTTTGCAAATCAGCCAGCTATTTTTTTATCTTCGCAGGAACTTTAATTTTCCACATAAATTTTTCTGGAAAAGAAAAGGATTCCCCCAAAACTTTTTCTGTATAAAGAGTGCATAGAAAAGTAGCCATTTTTAGTAAGAGACCACTGCACACTATCCCTCTAATCATACAGAGAGATTTCAGCGCATCTTTCTTTGCAGTTGTTCCATAGAACTAAAGACTCCCCATATAGAGTTCTTATAAAAGAAAAATTATCCAAACCTAGATGGAAAGCCTCGGCAACAAAAATGTTTTTATGAAAGCATAGATGAAACAGTCTAGGGTAAGCATCTTTTAGTGGTTTATCATCAAGCCAAAGATCTTCCTAGAATCTAGTTGCCACCATTACCAATATGCTTCCTACAATTGCCATAGAAAAGATGTTTTACAACTAAGAGACTCCTCCAAAAATATGAATCTCCCACCTTAGGATTAATGCCATCAATGCATTTATTTCAAACATATTTACCCAAAACTACCTCTTGCCAAAGCACATTTTCTGTTTCAAGTTTCCCACGCCACTTGGCAAGCATAGCTTGATTCATCGGGTCTAGATTCGGTATCCCTAGACCCGGCCCCTTGATATTTGGGGAGACAACAATTCCTCCAATTCACTAAGTGGTATTTCATCTTCCCCTCATCAGCTTGCCAAACTAGTCTAGATCTAAAGAAATCTAACTTTTCCAAACCCTAACAGACAATGGATAGTAAGACATCATGTATAAGGGCATGTTGGTGAGGCAAGATTGGCCCAGAGCAGTTCTCCTTCCATATTGAGTAATCTCTCCTGACAGCAGCCACATCTACCTTCAACCTTAGCCAGGACCCCATTCCATTGTTTGTTGCTCATTCTCCCTTTAGTGACACAGATAAGGTATTTCAGAGGGAGGGCCCCGACCTCACAAGTGAAAACCTCTTGGTAAAGACTCACTCTAGAGATAGACTCTCCGAGGGGGAAGAGTCCATTTTTATCATAATTAAGTTAAGCCAGACATTTTCTCAAATGCCCCTAGTATAAATTTGAGCCTTTTGGCATCTTCCACATTATCTTGTAAGAGGAAGATAGCATCATCTCCATATTTCAACATGTTTACTCCCCCCTCGAAGTGTTCAACCATCACCCCCTCAACTAAATTGTATAATTTCTTTTTCAAGAATTACTGCAAGTGCATCAGCAGCAAGATCAAAAGGCAAGGGTGACAAAGCATCCCCTTGCCTCAATCCTTGCTGGATTTTGAAATAAGACCCAATGTTATCATTTACTTTAATACCTACCTTGCCTCCAATCATGGACTTCATAATCCAATCACACCATTTATTAGGGAATCATTTCATGTTCGGTATTTGATAAACAAAAGGCTACTTAATTTTGGCATAGGCTTTCTCAAAGTCCACCATAAACAAGAAAGCAATATGTTTTTTGTGTATATGGAGTTTAGGGCTTCATGTAAAACCACCACGCCTTCCATAATATACTTTATAAAAATGAAATTTGCTTAATTTATAAATCTAAGAATGGTATAATTTTAAAATGTGTCGTTGATCTAGAATAAATAAATTTATGCATTTTTCCATAGAGATATCTAACTCTACAGAAATTGCCATTATTTTGGAGAACATTTTTTTTATTTTTTTGCCAAGAAGCAAAAATAAAAATGCAATGCTATAAATGTATGCTTTATTTGGTTCATTGTGGGGAAATTCATAACAAAAATCACGTCATTGATTATTTTTGACATCCTCTTAAAAAATGTGACCATTTTATTAATAAAAATGACATGCCATGAATAAAAAAACATCATGTTAATAACAAAACCGCCATCCTCTTACAAATAAAAATGTCATGTTTTTAATTATTAAAATGTCACGCTCTCAATAATAAAATTGTCATCACATTAATAATAAAACAACCATCCTCTTAAAAATAAAAATTCCATGTATCTAATTAGTAAAATGACATGCTCTTAATACTAAAATTAGAATCCTGTTATTGCTAAAATGCCATGTTGTTGATTATTAACTGTCATGCTCTTAAAAATAAATATACCATGGGCATATTGGCCGAGTGGGTCAGTTTACATTTTATAAAATGCCATGAATAAAGAATACATATTTGTTATGGAAAATGGATAAATGAATAATTTCCATGATCTATAAATATGGAACATGGCATGCTGCTTTATAAAAATGTATTTTCTTAATTTATAAATCTAAGATTGGTATAATATAAAAAATGTGTCGTTGATCTGGAGTAAATAATTTTATGGATTTCGCCATGGAGATATCCCAGTCTGCAGAAATTAACATTATTATGGAGAACATTTTTTCTATATTTTTTCCCAAGAAACAAAAAATAAAACTGACTTGCTATAAATTTATGCTTTATTTGGTTCATTGTGAGAAAATTGATATAAAAATGCCATGCCATTGATTATTTGTGCCATCCTCTTAAAAATAAAAATGTGAGCATGTTAATAAGAAAATGGCATGCCATAGATAATAAAATTCCATCATGTTAATAACAAAATAGCCATCCTCTTAAAAATAAAAAAAATCAAGTTTTAAATTATTAAAATGTCATGCTCTCAATAAGAAAATTGTCATCACACTAATAATAAATTGACCATCCTCTTAAAAATAAAAATTCCATGTTTCTCATTATTAAAATGGCATGCTCATAATAATAAAATTACCATCCTCTTTTTGCTAAAATGCCATGTTATTGATTATTAACTGCCATCCTCTTAAAAATAAATATACCATGACCCCATTGGCCCAGTGGTCCAGTTTATATTTTACAAATGTCATGAATAAAGAATACACATTTTTTTATGGAAAATGTATTATTTTATCTAACATTTGTTGATTCGCTGATATGAATCCTTCTTTCCCCGCCAATAGTTGTGCAAACGTTGGGGTTACACACATAAGGGAGCTTGGAGCTTTCCCCTGCAACAAAAGAGCAATTGTTCCAAATAGTAGTATTTGAAAAATTCATCTCCGCAATAGTATGGACATCTATTTAATATTTCTCCTAGCCAACTTGGTTTCGACTGCCACAGTCTAGATAGTAGGGGCTAGCCACCATGCGTGGATCTTCATTTTATTTGTGACATCACAACTCCATAATTTATGCCATCATCCTTTTGACGAGTTTATTCATTGAAATGAATCAAGCCGTTGGGAGTGGGATAGTTGAATGGTATTAGATGATTGAAAGCGAACATTCTTATGTTTATACTACTGGTTGCATACCATTTTCTTTTTTGGCTTAGTTATAATTGGACATTGCTTGTGCGGAATAAGAAGAACAACAATTTATATTATGTTTGGCTTTAATATATTGTGTCTTCAACAACCTGGAGCTCTTTTTGGTTTGTTTGGTTTGCAAATTAACCTCTTAATGTGTGTTTGCTTCTTCTTTTTTCGAGATGGATAGCATGCTAGTTGTGAAGGGAAGGGCATATAGAATTATTGAATCTAAGTTTAGGTCAGGTGGCCATGCTAGTGTTGGAAGATAAAGTTTTTTGGTTTAAGAGGCATCACCCAGAGAACAAAAAATGTCCACAATAGGAGACATGGGACAATGAGGTGCGCATGACAATGAACATTGGGCGCTGACTAGGAGGCTCATTTTGATGGCTCCAAATGAAAATCCCTTCATAAGCATAATAAAGGTGTTGTAGGATGTTGATCCAAATCCATAAATATCGCATATGCATATATTTTGTTGGCTTGCAGTGGGTGAAGTTATGCACACGTATTATACACAAGTGACTACAGATGACTTGGTTGTAATAGGCTGACGGCTGCACAACTGAGGCTATTTACGTTGAGATAATTTCCCATTTATTCGGCCACTTCAAGTCTAAATCACAATTTCAATACCTTTCCTATTATCATATTTTCGGAATCCATTATTTAGAACTCTAGGCCTTAAATACCTTTCTTTTATAGTCTACGAGTATTTGTTCATGAAGAGACTAGTTTGCCAGGAAGTTTCAGTATTACTTTTCTAGCATGTATTAACAAAGTCTCACTAAAAATAGAAAACACATTCAACTAAATCTCATGTTGCGTACAAGTATTGTAGATGTGTGACGACATATGGCTTGATTGTAATAGGCTATCGGTTGCACGAATGCATTAGATGGCAAGTAGACAGACATGGTTGTGTGGTGATTGTTATGCTCTTGTGCTTGTATTTCTTCTTAGGTGTTATGCTGTCGAAATTTGTAGCAAAAATTTGTGGGGACTTGGTTGTAATAAGTTGACGGCTGCACAACTGCATTAGGTGGCAAGCCTGCATGCTTGACGTTAGGTGTTGATGATAGATTTGTTGTAAAATGGCACACATGGTCGTCTCGCAAATTTTGCGCTATTGTGCATGCATGTCTTCCCAGGAGTTATGATGTCGAAATTTCTAGCAAAAAATCTTGTCCTTGTTTGTAAGAAAACAAAAAACTTAGGGTGTTGAATGCATTAAAAAAGATTCATTGAAAAATTGTTCAATATGTATTAAAAAGGATCCATCTTATAAAATTAAAAAGTTACAACCTCCGGTGTGAATTAATTGTTGTGAGTTATACACCAGGTTGTACTATACTAGTTGTTGTTTCGCGACAACTAAATGCGGTGAGAGGTAGTAATATATATATCAAAAAAGTGCATTGTATATACAAAATGTTCAATATAGATAAAAATATAGTTTAATACGCATTTTAGAAAAGTTCAACATGTTCTAAGAAAAAAGAAAAAAAAGAAAAGAAAATCTAAGATCGAGAAAGAAAAGAAAAAGCGAAACAGAAAATCAACAACTGAAGTGGGTTGGCCCAAGTGTGGATCGACTTCCAAATATGTTTTGTGTGTTGGAACCTGGGGTCTGCATGTTGGAACCTGGGGTTTGCCTAGTGGATCGACTTTCTGACAATCATGCTACGTCCTGTGCTATGCACCATCAAGAGACATTGTGTTGCATAACACTAACATATCACCCCAAGTATTTCAATTGTGGTGTGATGCCCAATGTACGATCAGTGTGTGTTCTCTCCCTTGGTTGAACACGCAATTCCGTAACAGCTCACTGTTGCATAATAACATCACACCATCTTACCATTTTGATTGTTGCCGCACAAAACATCATGCTTCATGCCCCACAACATAGATGATGTATATTTGATCCCAATCAACTACGTCTAAAATTATGTCCCTTTGCACTGGCACCACCTTCCTCTCTTTCCTGGGACGAGAAAAAAAGACATAGACAATCAACTACGTCTAAAATTAGGTGTTTGGAGAAGGAATCATTCATGTTTAGAAGTGGAATTAAAACTAGATGAAGGTAAGCATTGATGCCAAATTAGAAGTGGAATTAAAACTAGATGAAGGTAAGCATTGATGCCAAATTAGAAGTGGAATTAAAACTACATGAAGGTAAGCATTGATGCCAAATTAGAAGTGGAATTAAAACTAGATGAAGGTAAGAATTGATGCCAAATTAGAAGTGGAATTAAGACTAGATGAAGGTAATCATTGATGCCAAATCGATATTGATATTTGACCAAATAATCCATCAACATTGACATACTCCACTACAAATAAATCATGGAGATACCCATACACTCATCGGTTTCGATTAGTAAATAAGAAACAATAACACACGTTACCTCATCGATATGGCCTCATATACGAAGAACGCTGGTAAAGCGACATTGGGAACCAAGAGGGGTTTGATATGCTTGTGGCTGGTGATGCTACTTCTCCTATCATCCGGTAAGATGACCCTGGGCTGGACCAAGTAATTTTTTTGATGGTCAATTCAATTCGATATTCATATTGTTTGTGGATTTATGCAGAGGAGATGGGGTCCCATGGCTGCGAAAAACGAGAGAGCCAGTTGTGGGCGAAAGATCCGTGCCCCATACGAGGCACCTGCAACGAGCCCTGTAGAGATGAAGGCTTCGAAAATGGCCACTGCTACGAGTTCTTTCATTGCATCTGCTACAAGAACTGCGCCGACTTATTCGTCTAGCTATACATTCATCATCGATCGACATGCATTCTGGCTTCAATAAATTAGTACTCCCTTCGATGAAAAATACTTATCGTTCAATTAAATGTATCTAGTACTAAACAAATGATCGGACGATAAATAATTCTAGTCAAAGGGAGTAAGAAATTCTTTATTCATGATATTATAAAGGAACGAAACTTATTGGGGCAGTAAAGTAAATTACCCAAACCCAACCATTTCAACGCCATCTACGTGAAGTGATGCAATGGGACAAAATCGAAAGATACCTACTACTGTGCAAGACATTTTATTGATTTTGTCATCAACAAAAGATACATAACACACATTGATCGATCACATATCCGCAACCTGGTGATTGTGATGGGGCTCGTCACCTTGTGCTCGCCGTCGCTCCATACGATAAATCCGAATTTGTGCTTCTCCGTGACATTCCCAAAGATTCGTGGCGCGAAGGTGATCTCGTAATCCCACATCTCCCTCGCCGCGCTAAACTGCAGCTTCTGCGGCTTCACCGTCACGTGCAAGCCGGCGGGGTTGGTGCTCTTAACCCTGTACGTGGCCCTGGCGTTGTTGCCGACGTTCCGCACAACGCGGCGCTGCATGAACACGCGTCTATCCGGATAAAAAATAAAAAAATAATTTCCATGAGGGCTTGTTCGGTTAATCCCCTTCTCTAGGGGATTGAAGGGGTTTGGAGAGGATTGGGAGGTATTTTGACTTACAAGGGATTTAATCCCCCTCAAACCCCTGCAAACAACGTGGATTAACCTTGAACCGAACAAGGCCTGATCTATAAATGTGGAAAATGGCATGCTGCTTTAGAAAAATGTTTTTTACTTAGTTTATAAATCTCGGAATTGTATGATTTAAAAAATGTGTTGTTGATCTGGAGTAAATAAATTTATGGATTTCGCCATGGAGATATCTCAGTCTGCAGAAATTACCATTATGTTGAATTTTTTTCTATATTTCCCCCCAACAACCAAAAATAAAAATGCCTTGCTTTAAATTTATGCTTTATTTGGTTCATTGTATGAAAGTTCATAAATAAATGCCAGGTCATCGATTATTTTTGCCATCCTCTTAAAAATTAAAATGTGAGAATGTTGATAATAAAAATGGCATGCCATAAAAAATAAAATTTCCAACATGTTAATAACAAAATGTCCATCCACTTAAAAATTGTCATGATCTCAATTATTAAATTTCATCCTATCAATAATAAAATTGTCATCGCATTAATAATAAAACGGTCATCCTCTTAAAAGAATGTCGTTTGTTGAAATGGCATTGGTCTTAATAGTAAAATCACCAACCTCTTATTGCCAAAATGCCATGTTTTGTGTTAAAAAAATGCCATGTTTTTTATTATTAACTTCTATCCTCTTAAAAATAAATATACCATGGGCCCAGTGGCTTAGTATATATTTTAGAAATGCCATGAATAAAGAATGCACTTTTGTTAGGGAAAAGGGATAAAAAATGAATGAATGAATTCCATGATCTATAAATATGGAAAATAGCATGTTGTTTTATAAAAAAATGTAATTTCCTTAATTTATAAATCTAAATATTGTACGATTTAAAATATGTGTCTTTGATCTAGAATGAATAAATTTATGAATTTTGCCATGGATATATCTCATTCTGCAAAAAAAATACCATTATTTTGGGACACATTTTGTTTATAATTTTTCGGAAGATCCAAAAATAAAAACGCCTTGCTATAAATTTATGCTTTATTTGGTTCTTTGTGTGAAAATCCATAAAAAATACCATGTCATTGATTAGTTTTTCCATCCTCTTAATAATAAAACTGTGAGCATGTTAATAAGAAAATGGAATGCCATAAAAAATAAAATTTCCATCGTGTTAATAACAAAATTGCCTTCCTCTTAAAAATAATAATGCCATTCTTTTAATTATTAAAATGTCATTCTCTCGGTAATAAAATTCTCATCACGTTAATAATAAAACGGTCATCCTCTTAAAAAAAATGCCAAGTTTCGAATTATTAAAACGACATACTCTTAATAATAAAATTATCATCCTCTTATTGCCAAAAAGCCATGTTATTAATTATTAAATGTCATCCTCTTAAAAATAAATATACTATGGGCCCATTGGCCCAATGGCTCAGCTTACATTTTACAAATGCCATGAATAAAGAATACACATTTGTTATGGAAAAGGGATAAAAAATAAATGAATGATTTAAATATGGAAAATTGCATGCTGCTTTATAAAAATGTAATTTTTTATTTATAAATCTAAGATGGTATGATTAAAAAAATCTGTCCTTGATCTGGACTAAATATATTTATGGATTTCGGCATGGAGATATCTCAGCTTGCAGAAATTACCATTATTTTGGAGAACATATTGTTCTCTCTTGGTTGTGTTGATTATGATGCACATTGATCATAAACTTTGTCATACCCGTTTTATTTGATGATGCATTAAAATTTGAGTTTGAAATTTATATATCAATTGAGTTTTAAATTTATTTTGGGATGATGTGTTGTTTGGTATGTTGGAGATGCTCAAAATATGGGCAAAAGAATTGTTGTGCGACTGCTGGAGGCGGTCGTGGTAAAAAATGAAAATTTATGGTAGTTGTTGGAAACAACAGTTTTCGTGCAAAAAATGCTTTTCAGTTGTCCTATATCTTATTCGAAACCGCAGTTACTATTGGAGATGCTCTAATGCAGTCTGCAAGCTAGTGGAACCAGCATTGAAAATTTAAGGCAGTTGTTGGAAACAACAGTTTTCGTGCAAAAAATGCTTTTCAATTGTCCTATATCTTACTCGAAACCGCGATTACTGCTGGAGATGCTCTTATGCAGGATGCAAACTAGTGGAACCAACATTGAACTCAAGTTTCACATGTTCTTCATAATTAAGAAACGTAATTTGATAATTGTGTCGTATTCACTAGTACATTCATCTGAGTTTGATTCTCTCATATGCAACGCGAGTTGCGCATGGAAAATCAAACTTTTATTTGGGAGGATCCACTCCATGAATATATTAATTCGCCTCCTTGGCTTTGCCGTGCCTTTTTCAGAAAGACATGACCCTCTCCAGGCCATCCTCGAGAAGGTTTGGATCAACCGCAAACGTAATACAGAGCCAGTTCTTCATTCCTAGTCCACTCCCTGTAGTGCATGAGCATGTGTTAATTTTCAGTTGCAGAATACTACTTCTCGTTGACTAACAAAAAGCTCATAATATAGTTAGCCAATTGGCTCAAAACTCTGGCAGATGGGTCCCGCGTGTGTCTCGGGACAACGATTCAGTATTAGCTCGGCCTTAGCCGACTCATTCATTTTTGAATTTGAACTGAAGATTAAAATATTCATTAAATTTTGTAAATTTTTTGGTAAATCAATTAGTGTGCCGATTTTGCCAACTATTCAGGAGTTTGGACATTTTTATTAAATTTAAAGAAAATGAAGTGAAACAAAGAGGTTTCAATAATTCAATAAATTATAGTAAATCAATTATTTTTCTTATTATTTGGAAAAATTCGTGCTCGATTTGTCCAGCCATATAGTATTTTGGGCAATTTTCCAAAGTTTGGCCAAATTCCAAGTGAAAATTTTAAACTTGATCAAAGTTTATAATATTGACTTGTTAAAAAAATCTACATGCACTACATTATCAGACGAAGGAAGTAATTTTTGTTATTCCAACCGCTAGTGGCGTGCTTTTGTGGAATGTGCTCAATATAGCTAGAAGAACCGTGGGAAACATTGATAATATATCTCAGCCCTATGTTGGTATAGTTTAAGCAAAAATCTATAAAATAAAATGTAACAGTAATTTAGCTGGCGACAGCTGCAAGAAAAAAAGCTCTTAACCGAAAAGATAAGAGAGATGAAGAGTTAACGCACGTTCACTTAATATCTGCTGTGATTGATGCATAAATTAATCTAACTACGACAAAGCAACGAATAATGCATTTGTTTCTGCTCAATTATGTGACATACGGTTTAGTAATTTAGTTTGGTTGGATGGATGCACCGTGACGCGGCCGGCGGATCGACATGGAAAGTTTCTCAACTCTGTAGTGGTGTGGTGGTTACCCACCTGTGCCCAGCGAAACTTAGGCTCTTTATGCGATCGCTGGAAGAAAAATCAGCGGGCCGGTTACAAAGCTCGCCGGCCGCTGGCCAACCTCATCAAGGACGCTACTCGCCGCGAAGGTCCCTGCTCGCCAAGTTTGCACATCCCATCGCCAAGGTGTTGTTGCTCGTGCAGTTTGACGCTGAGAGGGACAGTAGGTTGTTCGTGCAGGAGCTGCAAGCCTCTTCATCCTGTCGGGTCGATCTCCACTACTCCACCATCCCTATTCGCCACATGTGGCAATTTTTGTGCTATTGTGCATTCATGTCTTCCCAGGCGTTATGCTGCCGAAATTTTTAGAAAAAAAATTCTTGAGACTTCTTAAAATTTTGTCCTTGTTTGTAAGAATTAATTGTCGTGAGTTGTACACTAGGTTGTATTATACTAGTCAGGCCCATACCAGGCACATGTGCAGCATGTTCGGCTGCACAGGGCCCACAAGTGAACAGGGCCCCCGATTTTTATATTTACACCGTTTTATTTTTGAACATTCTATGCAAATATTGCTTCACAGTAATTAACTAATGCATTTAACTACATTTAGTGCCGGCCAAGTACTAGTATTCCTTGGAAACATGCACCGTAATTACAACCAGAGTCCATCACGCACGCCTCTCCTCCTTCCTAGCTATTCTTTCTCTTTTGTTTTCCTTTTATCCTCCTGCCATTCTCCTCATTCCTATTCTCTTCCTCTGTCCAAACAAGTATTCTCTTTCAAAAGTATTCTCTTTCACTTCCAGCAAGCAGTGCAAATTCCTTCTTCCATCGCAGGGCTCATATATTAATTATTTTACAGTTTCTTCAAAATAAAACCATTTTCTTCAAAATAAAACCATTGTTGAAATGTATAGATACACATACGCTTGATCCATCAATCCATCATCTATTTATTCGGTGTATTCTTCTCAATTTCTCATGTTTCTTTCTCTTCTTCAGATTTCTGCTGCTTGCTGCCCCACTAGAGCTTTAACTAGAGTACAAGACGCATTGCCATCGGCAGCCCCATCCCCCATGGTCTTCTTCCCAAATAAATTAAAGTTTTTTTATTTCCTTTTGTTTCTATGTTCTATTTCTAACACATCATAAGTTTTTAGCAAACTAATCACTCAATCTAAATTTTTTGCTCTTAATAAGATTTTTAACAAAATAATCAAATGGTATTTTGTAGAAGATTGCTTATGAAAGACAAATTCTAGATTTTATATCAAGGAATGCTAGAAGGATGACGTAATTTTTCTATAAAATGAGCTAATATTTAGTTTTGAGAATCACTTTTGAGTATAAAATTTTGTTTTGCTATTTTTAGAAATAAAATAAAATTTTGTTGTGCTAATTGCCAATGGTTAGTTATATCAAGGGCCTAATTTTGGATGTCGCACGGGGCCCCCATTTTCTCTGGTACGGCCCTGATACTAGTTGTTGTTCCGCAACAACTAAATGCGGTCAGAGGTAGTAATATATATCAAAAAAGTGTATTGTATATAAAAATGTTCAATATAGATAAAAAATAGTTTAATATGCATTTTAGAAAAGTTCAACATGTTCTAAAAAAAGTCAAAAAATAAAATAAAATCTAAGATTGAGAAAGAAAAGAAAAAACAAAACAGAAAATCAACAACTAAAGTGGGTTGGCCCAAGTGTGGCGTCAGGTGCCTTGCCTTTCAGCAAAGGCTCAACATCCTGACACCCACGAGCGTCAAATAGGTTTTGCGCGTTGGAATCTGGTGTCTGCTTGTTGGAACCTGGGGTCTTCCTGGTGGATCAACTTCTTGACAATCAGGCTACGTCATGTGCTATGCACCATCAAGAGACATTGTGTTGCATAACACTACCATATCACCCTACGTATTTCAATTGTCGTGTCATGCCCAATGTACGATCAGTGTGTGTTCTCTCCCTCGGTTGAACATGCAATTCCGTAACAACTCATTGTTGCATAATAACATCACACCATCTTAGCGGTTTGATTGTTGCCGCACAAAACATCAAGCCCCACAACATAGACGATGTATATTTGATCCCAATCAACTACGTCTAAAATTATGTCCCTTTGCACTACACCACCTTCCTCTCTTTCCCGGGAAGAGAAAAAAAGACATAGACAATCAACTACATCTAAAATTAGGTGTTTGGATAAGGCATCATTCATGTTTAGAAGTGGAATTAAAACTAAATGAAGATAATCATTGATGCCAAATTAGAAGTGGAATTAAAACTAGATGAAGGTAAGCATTGATGCCAAATTATAAGTGGAATTAAAACTAGATGAAGGTAAGCATTGATGCCAAATCGATATTGATATTTGAACAAATAATCGTATCAACATTGACATACTCCGCTATAAATAAATCATGGAGATACCCATACACTCATCGGTTTCATTTAGTAAATAAGAAACAATAACACACGTTACCTCATTGATATGGCCTCATACACGAAGAACACTGTTAAAGGGACATTGGGAACCAAGAGGGGTTTGATATGCTTGTGGCTGGTAATGCTACTTCTCCTATCATCCGGTAAGATGACCCTGGGTTGAACCAGTTACTTCTGTTGATGGTCAATTCAATTCGATATTCATATTGTTTGTGGATTGATGCAGAGGATATGGGGTCCCATGGATGCGAAAAACGAAAGAGCCAGTTGTGGGCGAAAGATCCGTGCCCCATACGAGGCACCTGCAACGAGCCCTGTAGGGATGAAGGCTTCGACAATGGCCACTGCTACGAGTTCTTTCATTGCATCTGCTACAAGAACTGCGCCGACTTATTCATCTAGTCATACAGTACTATGTCGTTGCATTTGCATGCATCATCGATCGGCATGCGTTTTGGCTTCAATAAATTAGTACTCCCTTCGATCAAAAATACTTATCGGTCAATTAAATGTATCTAGTACTAAACAAATGATCGGGCGATAAATAATTCCAGTCAAAGGGAGTAAGAAATTCCCTATTCATCTACTACTAATATAAAAAGCACCAAAGAGACTGAAACAATTGATCTGATACGTCCAATGCTATTTATCTAACGAACCAAATTCATTCCATGTTGTACGGCACATCACAGTGTAGCACCTGTGACCCGCAAAAGAAAACCTTTCGCTAATCTGTCTTCCTCCCCCTCCCCCATCGCGCGAACTCCTCTGGCACCGCGCAGCAGAGCAGGACAAGAAACGCGACGAAGACGCCGCCCCTTCCCTGCGGCCGCCCCATCACCGGCGAGAGGGAGACGGCCAGGATCCCCGCCGTGACCCTGCCGCCGCCCCATCCCCGCCACTCCCCCGCGTGAATCTGCCGCCGCCTCATCCTCGCCCTCCCTGGCCGTGATTCTGCCGCCGCCTCAACCGCGCGGTGATCCTCCCACCGCCGTGACGTGGTCCTCCCCGAACGGCTGCCCATCCCCGCCCGCCGGATTCTCTTGCCCGCTCATCTTCCTCGGCCTGGACGGCTGCCCCGCCCGGCCAGTCTTCTTCGGCGAGACCGGTGCGCCTCCCGCCCGTCTTCCTCGCCGCCACCCAGATCTGCATCCATCCGCCGGCGACGCTTGTCTCCTCGGCCTGACAGAGGTTAGCTTCAGCACCGGTGCAGCCTGAATTTGTTTATGCACTGTGAATACAATTGTTGATTTTTTTACAAAACTTCATAGCAATTGATCCACAAATACGTACTGAATTTGTTTATGCACTGTGAATATAATTGTTTTTTTACAAAACTTCGTACCAATTGATCCACAATAATATTATTGCTCAACATTTTTGTCACGTATCAATTGCAAGAGCAGCCACGTTCCCACCCCATATGTTAAATGGTACAGGTTCGATTATGAATGGATCCTTTCAGGTCTGACGAATCAAGTCCAGTATGTCCATCTGACCCATAGTTTAAATTGTAGTTTCAGTTGGTGAAATATAATTGCATTCTCTACTGTATAAATCCACTTTACTTTTCATTACCTCTTTCCAGTTGATATGAATTGGTGAAATGCATTGAATACTCACTCATTCTTATGCAGAAAATTTTGCAAACGTTTATGCTTCACTACAATGGCTTAGAGTCCCGAACTATGTTCGACAAAGTTAATGAGATGCTCAAATGGTTGGGCTTGGATGTGCTCACCCACGGGACCCTCGGGGAGGAGATCGTTGATGTCGAGCTCAATTCTCAATCTATAGCAAAGCTTGTCACTGTATGTTTATTTTTCCCCTCATCCATCTAAACTGATAGCATGTAGCTTTCTGTACTAGCGATATTTCCAATATATTATATGCCCTGATAGTTATGTTTTCTCGAATATATGATATGCTAACCCGCCTTATCGTTAATAGCCACCTTCCACTTTCTTCCTGCATATATGTTTGGCTGAGGATTATTATCTAAAAAGAGGGTTGTATCATTTCCCTATATATAAAGAGGAACCGTAGCATTCCTCTAATGTCAGAATGAACAGAACACTTGTACGTAAGAATTAACAGAGCAATCGAATCCTCAGATGATCTAACTGGCAAATCATATTATAAATGATATTCGCCTCAAAATTATATATTATAAATAGTATAATAAACGGGTATGGTTTGCCTATGTGTGTACATCTAAAAAATCTCAATTCAGTAACTTTTGAAGAAGCGTTACTCTTTCTGATATTTGTGTAAAACCACTTGTCAGTCAATGTAGCTAGCATAGTATTGCATTGCTCATTATTCTTCTCATGGTTTGCTGTACAACATGCTGACTCTTATCGTTCCGAATTAAACACAAATGATTTTCTCAAATTTGCAAAAAAAAAACCATTAATCTCACCTTGTAATAACAAGGGAGATAGATATATGCATGTTTTTAGAGCTTCAAATTGTAATGTGTGGTTAACATTTTTGTCCGGCATTGTAGTAGAACATATTACTTGCCTTGTGAAATTCCAAACTGAAACTATAATAATTGTGAAGTGTGAATTTCATTTGGATTTCCTTCCAAGACGCACTGGCTATTTGAATCTCAGCTACCCATAGGTTGGCACGCAGTCCTCCTGCTATTTTGAAAAAACCACAAGTTTAGAAAATGTTGTATGCAGTCCTCCTGCTATTTTGAAAAAACCACAAGTTGCCAGACAGTACATAACACATAAAATTCTATGAAATGTAGTAATGTAGTCGTCCCTCTGTTGTGAACCAAATTTTATTTCTGTTTTTGCTGAATTAACAAAATAATTTCAAGTTGTAGATGGGAGACTTGCATGTTGGGTTAGATAAATGATAGGCTTTCCCGTTTGTCAGAAAGGATCGTGTGGTCGAACTTATATTACTGTGGGTCGCAATTGCATAAGATGTTCTTTTCATAGTTTTGTCTCGGTTACAAGTTCATTTTGAAAATATATATGGCAAAGTGTCTAATACATGCAATTTAATTCATATGTCATTTCATATTGCTTTTGTAGATCAATGCAATTTTGTAAGGTATACTGTTCTGTTCTTCATTGTATCCACATGGGATCCCCTTTCTTCCACGGAGGAGATCTCCAACTCCTCCTTGGGATGACCATTTGGTGGAAGAGGAAAGAAAGGGGAGATAAACGGAAGGTAACGGGCCAGCGAAGCGATGGAGCGTCGCAAGTATAGATTGCATGATGGAAATAACGTGGGAAAATTTCCACGTGTCAAGGCGTGGAACATCTGCTCGCGGAAAAACAAGTTCTGGGAGGCATACCCTGTCGAAATGGTCGTCCAAATGTCACATTTCGTTTTTCCTTGTGAGCGGGATCCCGGGCAACCCAAGCAACTAAATGAGACCTTAGTAAAGTGATCTTTGGGTAGCTGCTTAGTAATGGACGTGGGCATGTTGATTTATGAAATACAATATTTCCTTATTTATATAATCATTGCATGAGATTTCAAATTTTTGAAAAGTGAGTCTATGTTATGATACAATTATTATGTTTCACATCTAAACGCATTTTAATTGAGGTGTGCGTTGCACGTACGGGTTTACTTGATTTTGTGTAAGTTATTACAATCACATAACAATTATTTTACAAGGAGCACGTGATTTGGTCAAAAGCATTCTGATGAACTTTTCTTAGTCAAAGAATATGTGTACTCCTTTTATTTAAAAAAAAACATACATCATCTTTTTTACTCTTAGTATAATACATTTACTTCATATATTTTAAATCATATGAATGCTTTTTCTTGAGATATGTACATGCTTTTCTTAAATTTAATCCAGTACATTATGAAGCTACTTTATCTCATTAAATTAATTCAGATAATTCTCGACTAAAACAATTACATAATCTTGATTTTATATTTCAAATTAATCGATGAAGTAGTTAAAACATAATTGTTTATGGTTGTACATGTGTCTCCAGTAGCAACGTACGGGCATTTTACTCTAACCACAATACATTTACTTCATATAATTTAAAAGATGAATATTTTTTCTAAGGTGACGCACGTGCAAGCTTACTAGTGATACAATAAAGGAAGGAAACTTATTGGAGTACTAAAGTAAAGTAACCAAACCCAACCATTTCAACGCCATCTACGTGAAGTGTTGCAACGGGACAAACTCGAAACATACCTACTACAGTGCAAGACATTTCATTAATTTTGTCATCAACAAAAGATACATAAACCACATTGATCAATCACATATCCGCAACCTGACTCTACGACCAGGTGATTGCGATGGGGCTCGTCAACTTGTGCTCGTCGTCGCTCCATTCGATAAATCTGAATGTGTGCTTCTACGTGACATTCCCAAAGATTCGTGGCGCGAAAGTGATCTCGTAATCCCACATCTCCTTCGCCACGCTGAACTGCAGCTTCTACGGCCCTGTACGTGGCCCTGGCGTTGTTGTCGACGTTCCACACAACGCGGCGCTGCATGAACACGCGTCTATCCGGATAAAAAAATAAGAAAATAATTTCCATGAGGGCTTGTTCAGTTAATCCCTTTCTCTAGGGGATTGAAGGTGTTTGGAGAGGATTGGAGGGTATTTTGACTTACAAGGGATTTAATCCCCCTCAAACCCCTTCAAACCATGTGGATTAACCTTGAACCGAACAAGGCCTGATATATAAATGTGGAAAATGGCATGCTGCTTTAGAAAAATGTTTTTACTTACTTTATAAATCTCAGAATGGTATGATTTAAAAATGTGTTATTGATCTAGAGTAAATAAAGTTATGGATTTCGCCATGGAGATATCTCAGTCTGCAGAAATTACCATTATGCTGGATTTTTTTTCTATATTTTCCCCCAAGTAAAAATAAAATAAAAATGCCTTCATTTAAATTTATGCTTTATTTGGTTCATTGTGTGAAAGTTCATAAATAAATGCCATGTCATCGATTATTTTTTCCATCCTTTTAGAAATTAAAATGTGAGTATGTTGATAATAAAAATGGCATGCCATAAATAATAAAATTTCCATCAATTTAATAATAAAATGTCCATCCACTTAAGAAATGTCATGTTTTGAATTGTTAAAATTTCATCCTCTCAATAATAAATTTGTCATCACATTAATAATAAAACAGTCATCCACTTAAAAATAAAAATGCCATTTGTTCGAATTATTTAAATGGCATTGGTCTTAATAGTAAAATTACCAACCTCTTATTGCCAAAATGCCAAGTTTTGTGTTAAAAAAATGCCATGTTCTTTATTATTAACTTTTATCCTCTTAAAAATAAATATACCATGGGCCAAGTGGCTTAGTTTACATTTTACAAATGCCATGAATAAAGAATGCACTTTTGTTATGGAAAAGGGATAAAAAATAAATGAATAATTTCCATGATCTATAAATATGGAAAATATCATGTTGTTTTATAAAAAATGTAATTTCATTAATTTATAAATATAAAAATGGTATGATTTAAAATATGTGTCTTTGATCTCGAATGAATAAATTTATGGATTTTGCCATAACTTTATCTCATTCTGCAAAAATTACCATTATTTTGGAAAACATTTTGTTAATAATTTTTGCAAGATCCAAAAATAAAAACGCCTTGCTATAAATTTATGCTTTATTTGGTTCATTGTGTGAAAATTCATAAAAAATACCATGCCATTGATTAGTTCTGCCATCCTTTAAAAATAAAAATGTGAGCATGTTAATAAGAAAAAGGAATGCCATAAATAATAAAATTTCCATCGTGTTAATAGCAAAATTGCCTTCCTCTTAAAAATAATAATGCCATGCTTCTAATTATTAAAATGTGATGCTCTCGGAAATAAAATTGTCATCACGTTAATAATAAAACGGTCATCCTCTTAAAAATGAAAATACCAACTTTCGAATTATTAAAACGACATGCTCTTAATAATAAAATTACTGTCGTCGATATGTGACGTCAGATGCCATGGGATGGCTAAAGTGAGGGGGAAGACGCGAGGGAGAGAATGTCGATGGTGCCGGAATCGGGTTGAGTACAAGCACGGTGAAGGACACCACGATGTACCCAGGTTCGGGGCTCTCCGGAGAGATAACACCCCTACTCCTGCTTATCTCTTATATAGTAAAGCTCTGGCTACAATAACTGCTTCTCTACCTTCTCAGGGGAAGGTGAGCGCCGCCGCCGTGGGCAAGGCTCTCTCCTGCTTCCCTGAGGAGTTACTACTAGCAGCGAATGAACTGAGAGGAATGGGAGTAATGGTGATCTAGTGCGGGGCGTCCCTCACGCAGGAGGGGTACCCTGGCTCTTATAGTGTGAGCCCAGGGTACTTCGGTAACTTCATTGCCGAATGGGCCCAGTTGTCATCCTCTAATCGGCCTGGGCCCACCGACTGCTCCTCTCCGGCTGATCCGGAACCTATGAGCGGCGGCCCATGCTGTAGACTCGTAGAGCGTAGGGATGAACAGTGGAGCTAGGGGGTGCGGTCTTGTCGGCCTGTCCGCGGAATCGGCGGAGAGGTCGACACCGTATCTCCCCCAGATCTTTGACATGACCTGGCCTTCCTGCCACCCAGATATCTCGGGATATGGCATTTATGACCTCGTAATCATACCCCCGACTGGGTATTAGGTGGTTCCGATTGCGCCTGGACCGACTGGTGGTACCTGGCAAAGTCGATTGCTCTGGGCAATCGGCCTTCTAGGTATCAACCTCGGCCCAGCCGCGGACCAATCGGATGATCGTCTTGGTGAAGGAAGGGTGGTCCGATTGCGCCTGGGCCGACTGCTGGCATTTGATACGGCTGATTGCCTTGGAGCAATCGGTCGTACATTTGCCCAGCTCGGCCCAGCTGCGGTGCAATCGATCCGTCCTTGTCTTGAAAGGTTGCTTCCGCTTGGGTTAGCCTACCCGGGTACCGGTCCCCCGACAGTAGCCCCTAAAGCTGTAAAGGTCCCTTGGTCACTTGACCGCGGGGCCTTTGCAGTTTTTAATTTTTCTTGATATCCTCCGACTGCTATGGCCTCATCGAGTGCGTCATTCCGAGTTCATCGACCGACTCGGAGATCCCACTCGGCTGACCAACTTTTCGTCCGATTGGATCTGGTTCGCTCCCAATTCGTGTCTTCACTTTTTGAGAAAGACATCTTTCGCCGATTTAGTTCCAACGGTTACCTCCGACTCTTCCGGAATGTGATCAATGAGCTGGGACCCATGACCCACACGCGACTTGACATAACTGCAGGGCCTGACCCCCACGTCGCACGCCTCGCCTTTTGCGCCGGGATCCTTTGCGCTAGTTTGCCGGTTTCCCTTCCTGTGCCCTAGGCCACACCGAGCCACACAGCCGCAGACGCATCCCACTCCCCTCCCCCGCTGCCCATATAAGCCACAGGGGAGGGTCTTCGCCTCTTCCTCCTCCCAAACGTCATCTTCAACCTCTAGCTCTCTCTCCTCTGCGCCATTGCAGCTCCACGCGAAGCTCTCTGCCGCGGACCTCTGCACCTTGGATCTGCTCCGGCCACAGACTTGTGCTCTCTGCCACCTCCGCCGCCTCCGCGGTAACTCTTCACCGCTGCTCTCGCGCTCTGCCTCCCTCTTTTTCTCTCTTCTTCTCCCCGCCTGCGAACGCCATGGCGCCACGGCGAGACACCTCCCAGGCGAGCCGCGGGTGCTGGAAAGGCTCTCAGGCCACCGGCGGCGCCGTCTAGTCCCTGATTCGCGCCCGGAAAATGCCCGCAGGGGTCGAATGGCGTATTCCCGACGCTGAGGTCGTGCCCAGCGCACGCGCTGGCGAGAGGGTCGTGTTCCTCGCTAACTTCGAGCGTGGATTCGGCCTTCCCGCCAGCTCCTTCTTCCGCGGGTTTCTTGACTTCCACCGACTGCAACCTCATCACCTCGCAGCCAACTTCATCATGATTCTCTCCGGTTTCGTGACACTCTGCGAAGGGTATCTCGGCTGCCGTCCCAGCATCGCTCTCTGGAAGCGATTCTTCAATCTCCGAGCTCACAACGCTCGGACGGGAACCGTGGTGCCCTCCACCATCGAAGGCGGCGAACCCACGTACCCGACCGACATGACCGATTGCGGTAGTTGCCTCGTCGCAGCCGGCAAGCGGAAGTACAAGAGTCCCGAGATCGTCCAGTCCTGCAAAAACTGGCAGACCTCATTCTTCTATGTCAGGTCACCTGACCAAGGCCCCGATCTCCTGAACCTGCCCGAGTTCTCCCTCGCCCGACCGACTGAAAAGCATCAGTGGTCGCTGAAGCATGGTGTCGGAGATTGCGACGTCGACGCCCAGGTTGCCAGAGTCGCCGAGCTAGAGCAAGAAGGACTTCTCTCGACCGACCTGGTAGCCGCTTGGCTCCAAGCTCGGATTCTCCCCCTGCAGCGCCGAGTGCACCGCCTCTGCGACATGTCGGGTCTTCGAGACCCCACTCGGCTCTGCACGTGGCAGGTGAAGAAAGAAGATCTCTGCGCCCGAGTGAAGGCTATTACATCTAGCCCTTTGCCTGACCCCTTCCGCTTCGGGCTTGATTACCTCACTCGCCAGCAGAAGCCGCCTGTGGTATGCTCCGATTGCTTTTTCGTCCGATTACTTTCTCTGTCAGCTTTTCTAATTACTTTTGACTTCTTTCCAGCACTTTATTCAGTCCGACCTGATGGAAGATGGCCAGGAGGCTGGCGTGTACGCCCCCGACCGCGCGGAGGAGGACCCCGCCGATTTCGAGTATAACGGCGAGATTCCTTCCGCCGAGTCCGGTGACGACGATGAAGATGACGACGAGTCTTCCGGAGAATCCTCCGACTCCATGGACGCCGATGATGCCGACGTCGGAGCCCCCGACCCCCTGAGGACCGACACCCAACCGCCGGCTCAAGGGGGTACGCCTGACCCTTCCCTTGAGCAATTTTTGGCCGAATGGAGTGATGATGATAGTGTCTCAAAGGCTGATGGTTCTGATGCAGCTCTTCGTGCCAAACCTCCGAAGGTGCCGGCTAAGCGCACCTCGACCACCAGCTCCTCCGCTGGTACTGCTCCAGGCAAGGTTGCCAAAGCCACGCCGACAGCCGGCAAAGGCAAACAGCCTCAGGACACGACCACTCGGAGGCCGACTGCGCAGGCGCCACTGAACGTCGCCCCGCTGAGATGTCGGATGCCCTCTGGCACGTCGAGAACAATCGGGTATGACTTTACCTTCACGCCTTGCATTTTACTATCTTTTCCTTATACTGATTCTCCTCTTCTTTCTTCTTTCAGGGAGCCGATTGGGCTTGACGATGTCGACACTGGCGTTCCGGTTCGCGCCAGCGCCGTCATCTCACCTGCTGCTTCTGCTGCCGCCGTCCACAAGCGGCCGACTGCTTCTCATCGCTCCTCCAAGGACGCCGAGCGCGCCGCCAAGAAGGCCCGCCTCGCGACGACTCAGAGGACCTCTTCTTCCACCCTTGCCTCCAAGACTTCCAAGCATGCAGCTGACCAGGTGGCTCCTGGTGGCAGAGGACCGCAATCGGTCGATCCGATTGCCCCGTCTCCGCCACGCCGCTCCACCTCGGCCTCCCCTGCCGCGACTACGCCTGCTTCAACTATCGCATCCGAGCCGCTGATGGTGACGACCCCGTCGCCAATCGTGGTGTCGGCCCCGACGATTACTACAAATGTGCCGCCGGTTGTTCTACCCGCGCCACCAACAACGACGACCTTGCCGCCAGTCGCCGTTATCACCTCCGCTCCAGCTCGTCCGCTTGCGCCACCGCCGCAATCGGGTGCCTCAGGCCCTCAAGTGACGCCGATGCCACCAGCCCTTACTGTCGCTGCTTCCACCGCTGCTCAAACTTCAGCGTCAACGCCGACCTCCTCTGCGTCGGAAATTCTTATGCGCTCGGTGGACCAGTTCCGGGCCGAGTACTCTCGCGCCCGTCACGCCGGCACCGATCCTGACGCATCGCATCGTCCTCAAGATCCTGTGACGACTGCTCTGAGCCGGGTGAATAACTTTGCCGTTGCCCTTGCTCGGGACCTCCAACAGCTCACCTCTCACCATACGGTAACTTTTGACTTTCTTTTTATGTCTTTCCTTTATTCAGAAGGCTTTTCTTCCGGTGGGTGCGCGCAAGCGCACCCACTGGGTGTAGTCCCCGAGATTCGGGCCGATTGGTTGTAATCGGTTTGGATCTTTAACACCTTTTCTTTATCGTTTGCCTTCCTCAATCGGGAGACTTTCCTTCCGGTGGGTGCGCGCAAGTGCACCCACTGGGTGTAGTCCCCGAGATTCAGGCCGATTGGTTGCAATCGGTTTGGATCTTTAACACCTTTTGCTTTATAGTTTGCCTTCCTCAATCGGGAGACTTTCCTTCCGGTGGGCGCGCACCCACTGGGTGTAGTCCCCGAGATTCGGGCCGATTGGTTGCAATCGGTTCGGATCTTTAACACCTTTTGCTTTATCGTTTGCCTTCCTCAATCGGGAGACTTTCCTTCCGGTGGGTGCGCGCAAGCGCACCCAGTGGGTGTAGTCCCCGAGATTCGGGCCGATTGGTTGCAATCGGTTCGGATCTTTAACACCTTTTGCTGACTGCCGTGTCTCTAACTCCATCCTGCTGTTCCTCTCAGGCTGTTATGGAAGAAAAACGTGAGGTCTTCGAGAAGCTTCTTGATGCTTATACTGCCAGCCTCCGAACTCTTGCCCAGGCCCAGCTGCAGGTCAACAACCAATCGGCTGAGATCACTAAACTGAAAGGTAACTTCTATACCATTTCTGTCTTCTCTCCGATTTAAACACCTGCTCTTGTTCTCATATATTGATGCTCTCTTCTAGCTTCTACTCCCATGGTAGATGACCTTCAGGGCCGAATTGCTGAATTGACTGCAGAACTTGATCAATCTGGTCCAGCACTCGCCAAAGCCAAGGAAGAAGCGATCCGACTGCAGGGGGTAGAAAATGATCTCAATCGGACTATCCAAGGCCTTCGTTCTGAGATGGCTGCCCTCCAGAGAAAACATCTGGCCGATATAGCTGCCGTGACGGCCACTGGTGATGGTCTCCTTGCCGAGCGAGACGCCGCCGTCGCCGCCCGAGAGGCCTTGCAAGCTGAAAGGGATGAAGCGGTGGCTGCACGCGATTCCATTTGGCGAGATCGTGATGAACACATCGCCAAATTTGAAGAGTTGGAGAAACGCAACTACGAAGAGACCACCCGACTGCGCCGCCGAGCCAAAGGCTTCTGCGACACCATGACCGAGATGGACGTCCTCCTTAGCGGTGAGTGTTTCCTGCATCCGAGTGCATTTTACTATTGCTCTCCTCCTCTATCGCGTTGCTAACACTTTCTTTTGTGACACAGAAGCTTGGCCCGAGTCTGAAGCAGCTGCCTATGCGGCCGTTGCCAAATCCCGAGAGGAAACTGTTGCTGCCGGAGGGACCTGCCAACTTGAAGATAACGTCTCGACTCGGCATGAATATCTAATCGGCACCGAAGCCCGTATTCCTGTTATCAAGGGGATTGCCTTGTCATTCAAGCTCGGCATCCTGAAGATTGCTGAATCATTGTGGTCACCGACTGAGCTTAAGGCTGGCCTTCAAAAAATGAAACATGCTGCTGGTTCCTCCGCCGGGACCGACAAGGCTGAAGCACAAGATGAAGAAGATTCTGATGAAGGGGAAGCTCCGAATGCTACTACTGAACAGACTCGGATTCTCCTGAAGGCTATCCCTCGTCGGATCGACGTCTTGCTGAACTCTGCCGGTCGGACTGGTGCAGAAACCGCCCTCCAAACTGTGCTAAGCTGGTACCCTCAGGTGAAGCTCTCCCAACTCTACAGCCTCCGAGACAATGCCTCTGATCTTCTTGAGAAGACCTATACCGAAGTAAATCGGCTAGCCAGCTCTATGGTGAACTGGTTCTCTCCCTACGAGTACACTCCGTATCTCGACGAGGGAGGGAATCCGCTTGTTGCACCTTCAATCTCTGGCCTGGCTGAGGAGCTTTCTGATAGCGGCTCATCTCAAACATCTCCGAGATCCAAGCAAACTGGTGCCACATTTTCTGAAGCGCAATCGGATCCGACTGCTCCGTCTTCTAGCTCCGTGCCTCCGACTTCCTGAGCCATGCCGCCACCTATGTTACTTGCTATAGCTTGCCGATACTGGATCGGTTTTATCTTATTTTGTCTTCCGGCTATCTACTTTGTAAGACACAATTTTAATTCTGCCGACACCCACTGGGTGTGACTTCGATGTAATGCACTTATTCGGCCTTGGGCCTGCTATTTCTTATTCGATCCGATTGCTTGGTCTTTGCTTTTACTTGTATGATCAACTTTGCGTCTTTGTCGGTTTCCTTTATCGGCTACACTTGGGGATGTCTACCGTGTCAAACTTGCTGCCGTAATGCGGTCTGCAATCGGATCAACGGTAGACTACCAGCCAAGGTTCGATAAGTTTTTATTTTTCACACGACAAGATCTAACGCAAAGGATTCCGCGATAGTAGGTACCGGGCTCAATGCCTTGGTTTGCGGCGCAATCGGTAATTTTGCTTTATCGATTATGCCCTTAGTGGCGCGTTTCGAATTGTTTCCCGGGAATTCGTACTGCCGGCTGCCCCACATACGACTCTTCTCAATACCACAAACCTTTTATTGATTTGCGCTTGAGCTAAGTGCCGAGTTGAGTGCCAGCCCGCAGTCCCCGTGCCTCGATGGCCTGTTCGCTTGACCTCTTGGTTAGTCAGTCCCCGGGTGTGTTGTACACACCTCAGGTATGACTGAGCGTCGCCGATTGAGGCTAGCTCCTCGAATAAAATTATGCAAAGATAATCGAATGCTCATTTTCAGAGGCATGATAACTTTTTACTGACTTGTTTGCCGAATAGCTTACATAAGTTTCTGCCGCTCAACTATAGAACGGACATAACAACTCGGCGTTCCACGGCCGCTCCGTCTCTGCTCCTGATGTGTCCCTATGCTGAGTGCCCTTGGTGCAGTCGATCAGATAATAGGAGTTGTTCTTGAGCGCTCTACTGATGACGAATGACCCCTCCCAAGGTGAGGATAGCTTGTGCTGCCCATCTGACTTCTGGATTCGGCGTAGCACCATGTCTCCTTCTCGGAAAGCGAGAGGACGAATCTTCTTGCTGTGGTAGTGCCGCAACTTTTGCTGATAGACTGATGACCTGGACAAGGCCAACAGGCAAGCTTCTTATTTGAGGTCGATGCCGTCTTCTCGTGCCAATCTGGCTTCTTCTTCAGTGTATAGTGCATGCCGAGGTGAGTCGAACTCGATGTCGGACGGGATGACTGCTTCTGAACCATACACCAGGAAGAAAGGAGTGAATCCAGTCGACCTGTTTGGTGTGGTCCTCAAACTGAACAGCACTGCAGGAAGCTCTTCAATCCATGCTTCGGGTGCCCTCTCAAGTGGCTCTACCAATCTGGGCCTGATACCCGATAGGATTAGTCCATTTTCTCTTTCGACTTGACCGTTTGATTGCGGGTGCGCCACAGATGCCAGATCAAGCCGAATGCCCTGCTGAGATGCATATCGGGCCAGTGCACCCTTCACAAAGTTTGTGCCGTTGTCGGTGATGATGCTGTTAGGCACACCATATCTGCACACAATGTCGGCCACAAACCAAACTGCAGTCGGACCGTCCAGCTTCTTGATTGGTCTAGCTTCAATCCACTTGGTAAACTTGTCCACTGCGACTAGAAGATGTGTCATGCCACTTCGAGCTCTCTTGAATGGTCCAACCATGTCCAAACCCCATACTGCAAACGACCATGCTATTGGGATTGTCTTCAGCGCCGATGCTGGCTGATGACTTCTTGCCTTGAAACGCTGACAACCTTTGCAGTACTTCACCAAATTTTCAGCCGCTGCAAGGGCAGTCGGCCAGTAGAAACCATGTCGGAACGCTTTGCTGGCGATGGCCTTTGCAGACGCATGATGACCACATTCACCTTGATGAATGTCTCTGAGCAGCTCCAAGCCTCTGTCCTCTTCTACGCATCTCTGAAGGATACCAGTTGCACTCTTGCGCACTAGCTCATTGTTGATTATTGTGTATGCCCAAGATCGGCGGCTGATTTGCCTTGACTCTGCTAAGTCTTCTGGGAGGACTCCGTCTGCTAGGAAATCCCTAATCGGCTGTGCCCATGATGGCGCACTGACCACTGCCATTACCACTGCATGTTGGGGTGGGGCCTCTTCTTGTGTCTCAGTTCCTTGGTCGTTGGCCTCCTGGATCTCGGCCTCTTGGACATCTGCCATTTCCATCTCTGCTTCTGAACTGCCAACTGCGGCGCCTGGCACGCATTCGGCAGCCCCTGGTGCCGACTTCTCATCTGGAGTTGGAGCTTCATCATTGCAATCGGCCATTTCTGATGGTATCGGCTCTTCGGAGGTTGTGCCTTCTGGCGCAGCCTCTGCTTGCTTCCCTTTGGCTTTGCTCTTCTCCTGTTCCTCTGCGGCCCCTGGCTCGCAATCGGCAGCCCCTGGTGCTGTTGCCGAGACACCCTGGGCGTTGGACTGCTTCTTCATGGTTGCTAGTTTCGCTGGTTGAACTTCTTTTGCCTTTTTCCATGCTTCAAGATCAGTTTCCGAGATGAAAATGGACTCAGACTCTGGGGATGGTATGATGGATGGCTTCTTGATGTGCTCCAACGATACACCTGGTGGGATAGCTTGCCTTGTTGAGCCGAGCTTGGACAACGCATCTGCTGCCTCGTTGTTTGCTCTTGGCACATGATGGAACTCGCACCCTTCAAAATATCCACTGATCTGCTGCACCAGGAAACGATAGCTCGCCATGTTTGCGTACTTTGCATCCCAGGTGCCTGAGCATTGCTGTACAACCAGGTCGGAGTCACCAAAGCACTCAATATTCTGAATACCGATTTCCTTGGCCAGCTTGATACCATGCACGAGGGCTTCGTACTCGGCGACGTTGTTTGATGCTGCGAAGTGAATCTGGAGTATATATTGCAGTTGATCTCCTCTTGGTGAAGTCAGCACCACACCATCCCTTAGGCCATTCTTCATCTTGGAGCCGTCAAAATGCATTCTCCAGGAATCCGATACTGGGAGCTGCGGCATGTACTGAGTTTCAGCCCAGTCTACTAGGAAATCGGCCAATGCTTGTGACTTGATTGCCGTTCTCGGCTCATATTGGATGCCATGACTAGCGACTTCGATTGCCCATTTCGCCACTCTTCCGGTTGCATCTCTGCTTCCCATGATATCGGCCAATGGAGCCGAACTGACGACGGTGATCAAGTGAGCCTGAAAGTATGGCTTCAACCTCTTGGCTGCCATGTACACTCCATAGCACATTTTCTGATCGTGAGGGTAGTTCTGCTTGGATGCCGAGAGCACTTCGCTGATGTAGTACACTGGATGCTGAATTTGCTGTGCCTTGTCCTTCTTGGGCCGCTCCACCACCATAACTGCGCTGATCACCCGATTGGTTGCCGCAATGTATAACATCATCGGCTCCTTCTCAATCGGGGCAGCCAGAATCGGTGCCGTGGAGAGCATGCGCTTGAGCTCTCGGAATGCTTCATTTGCTTGAGGGGTCCAGGTGAACTTCTCCGTCTTCTTCATCAACTGGTACACGGGATTGCTTTTTCACCCAGCCGACTGAGAAATCGGCTGAGGGATGCGAGGCAACCGGTGAACTTCTGTACTTGCTTCAGGGTTTTGGGCTGTTCCATGCGCTCTATTGCGGCTATCTTCTCGGGGTTGCATTTGATTCCTCTCTCGGAAACGAGAAACCCAAGAGCTTGCCGGCTTGGACTCCAAACACGCACTTCTCCGGGTTGAGCTTGATCTGATAAGTTCTCAAGTTTGCAAATGTTTCCCTGAGGTCATCCAACAGCGTGATTCCCTTTGCCGACTTCACCACTAAATCGTCCACGTAAACATGGAGATTTCTGCCGAGCTGAGAGTGTGTACATCTCTGAATTGTGCGCTGATAAGTGGCACCTCCATTCTTCAGACCAAACGGCATGGTGATATAGCAATAAGCCCCGAAGGGAGTTATAAATGCAGTTTTTATCTGATCTTCCACAGCCAGTTTGATCTGGTGATATCCAGCGGTAGCATCCAGAAAGGACAGCAGCTCACAGCCGGCCGTAGAATCAATCACTTGGTCAATACGGGGCAGAGCAAACGGATCTTTTGGGCACGCCTTGTTCAGGCAGGTGTAATCTATACACATGCGCCAAGTCTTGTTCTTCTTCATGACGAGAACTGGATTCGCCAGCCACTCGGGGTAAAACACTTCCATGATGAAACCTGCAGCTTGCAGCTTCGCAACCTCTTCGCCGATTGCCCTTCTCTTGTCTTCAGAAAAACGCCTCAAGGGCTGCTTGACCGGCTTCGAGCCTGGCCGAATATGCAACTTGTGCTCGGCGAGTTCTCTCGGCACACCAGGCATGTCTTGTGGAGACCATGCAAAGATGTCCCGATTCTCACGGAGAAACTCGCCGAGCTCGCTTTCCTATTTATCACTAAGTCCAGCTCCGACTACAATGAACTTGGTTGAGTCAGAGGGATCTAGAGCGACCTTCTTACTGTCCTTGGCCGACTGAAAAGCCGATTCCTCATCTACCCTCTTTGTCGGGCCGACTGGGAGTGGATTCTTGCTCTGTGCTTGCGCCATTGCGATCACCTTGCTGAGCTGACGCTTCTCCCTCTCGACCACTAACGAATCAGCCAAACTGCTGCCAGCAGATGTGCACTCGAGGGACTTCCTGAAGTCCCCGGTGACAGTGATGACGCCGTTTGGCCCCGGGATCTTCATCTTCAGGTATGTCTGTTGTGCATTGATCATGAACTTGACAAATGCCGGCAACCCCAACAGAGCATGGTAAGGACTGCTGAGGTCAGCGACCTCAAACCAAATCGGCTCCCTTCTGAAATTCTCCTCCGTGCCGAATATGACGTCCAGCCGAATGCGACCCATGGGGGTGCAAGACAATCCCGGGACAATCCCATGGAAAGTCGTCCGACTGCGCTCTAGATCTCTCTCTGTGAGCCCTAGCTTGATCATCGTATCTCTGTACAGAATGTTGATTGTGCTTCCTCCATCAACGAGCACTCGGGAGAATTTGCATGAAAACCTTGGTCCTGCGAACAGAGCGTCCACCACCAGCGGATAGTTGCCCGGATTCGGCAAAATGGTGGGATGATCTGCTCTGTCCCAGGATATAGGACACTCGGACCAATGCATAAACTGGGGAATCGGCGGCATAGTGGCATTAACCTCCGCTGCTCGGGCTCTCCGACTGCCCTTGTCCGTGGACTCGCTGGTGAAAATCATGTAGGCGGCATCTTGCTGCGGGAACTGGTTCTGCTGCTGAGGTGGTCCTCTGTTCTGGGGTGGTGGTGGGGGTGGCGGTGGTAAAGCTTCTCCCTTTGCAATTCTTCTCACAAAGTCACACTGCCGAGTAGTGTGTGCGGATGGCCTGCCAGGCGTGCTGTGCAACTTGCATGGCGCGTCCAGCATATCCTCGAACGTGTACTTGGGTTTCATCTGTCCCGGGGGTCTCACATTTGGTCTCATCTTCCGACTGCCTCCTGCAGCCGCTGGATCTTCTTCATTCTGGACAGCGGCCACCTGCCGACTGCCATACTGAGTATCGGGCTGCTCGTCCTTGCGCTTGCCATTGTTCTGCTGGTTGTGGTTGTTGTTGTTGCGGTTGTTCTCCCTCCTTTCCTTCCGACTGAGGCCTTGGTTCCCTGTGTCCGACTGCGGAGCCCCTGGTGACTGGATCACACCTCCAACTCCGAGCTGGATAGGGCGCATCGCAGAATCGGACATAGCGAACGCATTTGCCACCTTCATGAGCTCGGCGAGCGATGTGAAGTCTTTGCGGAGCAGCTTGTGCTTCAACGTTGAATCAGCCAGGCATCCATCAGTAAAGTACTGAATGGCCTGGATCTCATGGACTCCTTCGCACGAATTATTCAGCTTGATCCACCGAGATAAATAATCTCGGAGGGGTTCATCTTTGCCTTGCACACACAAAGCTAACTGCCGCGGGAGGTTGGGCCTCTCGTATGTGCTTGTGAAGTTGTGGATGAATGCAGTCGTGAAATCCTCCCAGCAGTTCACACTGTCCTTGGGCAAACTGTTCAACCACGTCCGAGTTGAACCCTGCAACATCAAAGGTGCATAGCGGACTGCTACACGTCGATTGCCTCCTGCAATGCGAACTGCCGTCAGGTAATCGGACAGCCAGTCTTCTGGCTTCACGGAACCATTATACTTGGGAGTATCTCTCGGTAACGCGAAACCTTTGTGAAACTTTTCCGTCCGAATACGATGACCAAAACATGGTGGGCCAGCTTCTCCTTCCTCATCCTCCTGAGCATCCTTCTCCAGGAGCTCAATGCGATGTCTTGCGTCATTCTGACCGATTTGGCGAGGGCCGAGTCGGGTGCTGATTGCTGGTCTTGGTGCCGATTGTTGGATATGTGCCCTAGAGACAAATTAATAAAGATATTTGTCACATATCCGTTTTGTTCGTAATACGTTTTATACTGTGCTATAACTGTATTACTTGGAAATACTAATACAGGTGTAGTATAAAACATGGTCCGTAGTTTAACTCGGGTAAACTATCTCATTGGGAAATTGATTGATCAAGCTTTCCTGATCATGGCGACACTTAAGTCCATTGACAATGAGGTCATATCATTAGGGGAATGATGTGATGGACAGACACCCACCTAAAGTAATGCAATGTGATCGAGTCACATAGTTCAGCGTTGCTATGACTTTGTAACGTATGGCTTAGTCCTTAGACCGTAATGATCATACGTAATCACGATCTATGAGGAGACTTTGATTTGTATCCCACCGCCTGACTGAAATATGCTGGCTATAACGGTGCACTTTGGGTATTCCGAAATAGATGGTTGATGAGTATGTTAATAGATCAAACCGGGATTTGTCAGTCCTTATGACAGGACAGGTACTCTGGGCCCACTCGGTGATATTGCATCAACCCCTTGCAAGGACGTGACTAGGTCACAAGAGATGCAATGATCATGGACGAGAGAAGTTGTTTGTCGTGAACGAGATGTGAACACGGTATGTGGGATACCGACGATCAAACCTCGGACAAACAAAGTACCGCAGCACAAAGGGATTACGTCGTATCGTTAACGGTTTCCAAAAGCGATCGAAGCTCATTCGATGGAAGCGCAGGGGCTGTCAAGGATTGTAACCAGGTCCAACTGACTAGTCATTGGTCAATGAGAAGAGTCTCGACCATGTCTGTTGTTTCCCGGACCGTTAGGGTGTTACACTTAAGGGCAATCGATGCATAGGACAGTTACAGGATCAATCGGTGAAATAGGAGAAATCACCGGAATAGTTCCGGAGGAGGACGGAATGGTTTCCGGACATTTTGAATAGTTCAAAATAAAGTTTAATTGTTTTAATAATGTTTTATTATTTAATTATCTGAATTAAATATTTAAAACTTATTAAATAATTAAAAATAATGGAAAAAGGCTATATGGGCCTTTGAGGCCCATTAGGGGAGGAGGGGGTTCCCCCCCTTGGGCTTGGCGCCAAGGGGTGGGGCCCAACCCCCCCTTGGCCGGCGCACCCCTCCCCCCTTGGGGGTTTAGTCCCACATGGGGGAGGGAAGAGGGATCACACCCCCCCTTGGCCTTTATATAGAGGGGTAGACCCCCCTTTTTCCATACAACAATTGATCTCCTTCTTCTTCCTTCTCCTTTTCCGGAAGTGGACTCCCCTAGTTTGGAGTCTGCACCAGGATTGGAGTTCTCCACCATAAGGCAGGCCATCGCTCTGCCGGAGTCGGGATCCGTAGCCGTCTTTCTTCCGCTGCTCGCCTGGTTCGGAGCCCGGGAGGAACATCGATTGTGCCGTATGTGTATAATCCCTTCGAGGCATTACACCTGTGGTGCTGCTTCGTCGTTGGAGGTTTACCGGGAGTCATCCTCGCCGGTGATGGTCTTCTACACGACAGGGAAGTCATAGTTCTGAGTCTACGCCAACCACGTTCGTAAGAACGTTTCCCTCTTTCGGTCTTCAAAGGTACGAACATCGATTCCCTCCGTTACTTTACATCGCCATAGCATAGATCTTGGGTTCGGGTACCGTAGGTATGAAAAATTTGTGTTTTCTGCCCCGTATCCCAACAGTGGTATCAGAGCTAGCTATGCGTAGATGTATTGTACGGATAGAACACATCTAGGATGTGGGCATCGAATCTTCATTCGTTACCCTCCCACGTGTACTCATTCAGCATTGCGGCAATGTTTGATGAAGCGGCCCCCGACCAACCTTACGCGTTTACGCGAGACTGGTTCCACGCTTGACATATGGCTTGTACCATATAAAGTGGCTGGGGGGGTGTCTGTCTCTCTGCATTAGCGATGCGAAGATGTTTGCAACGGAGGGCCCCGACAGGGGTGTAATAGAGACGGATAAGAAACGGTGTTGTGGCATGTTTTTCGCAGGATAGAAATCGGTTCTCTCTCTCGAAACCCCTAGCAGCCACGTAAAACTTGCACAAGCTAAAGTAGAAAGACGTTTTAACTTTGCTTTGCATGAAGGGGGATCATAGGTTGTATGATTTAAAGTTTTACTTCCTGTTTTATGCTAATATGCTAGATATATCGACGGTAGCACGAAACAGGACCATCTCTCACAATACCAACATTGTGTTCTCCCTTTTGATGGGCACCGCCTGGAAGGTTCTCCCATATGGCTTGATGCTCCGTACATACCGGAGTTGTCCTACATATTCAACGGAGCTCGCATGAGGTTGGGTTCGGCGAGCCTGGCATATGCAGATATGGCCTTGCCTGAACAGCTAACATCAAGGTTCGATTGGCAGGCTTGACGTATGTAGATGCGGGCCTGGAACACAGAAGACCGAAAGGTCGAGCACGAGTCACATGCCTGATGTGATTGGCTTAGAGGCCTACCTGGTTCGCATACTGGGTCGTACATATCGGGGGAGGTATGGGGGCTGGGATTGTGTAATCACTTAGTTAAATTGAGAGGTGTTTATCTAAGTGGGAGCTTTCTAGAATTTTAAGATTAAATTGAAACTCCACATTATGAACAAAAGTCTAAATATGTATCGTTGTGAATCCAACCTTGTAGATGGCAGCACCTCGCCCCTCGTTCAACTTAGGATCATTCCTAGAGAAAGATAAGCTAAAAACAGATGGGACAAACTTCACCAACTGGTTCCGCACCCTGAGGATTCTCCTCGTTCCCCTCAAAATGGCATACGTACTAGAGGACGCACTAGGTGACGCACCAGCAGATGATGCCAGTCAGGACGAGAAGAATGTCTATCTCTCCAGGACTGATGATTACAACCTTGTCCAGAGTGGCATGCTCTACTCCATGGAGGCTGAGCTGCAGAAACGCTTTGAGAGGATGGGTGCATATGAGATTATCACCGACCTCAAGGCGGTCTTCGCACCTCAAGCCAGGGCTGAACGGTACGAGGCTTCTGAAGCCTTCTTCTCAGCAAAGATGGATGAGCACGGCAGCGTGAGTGAGCACGTGGTCAAAATGTCTGGCTACGTTCAGCGCTTGAATGCTCTGGAATGTCAGATTCCAGATGAACTTGCGGTTGATAGGGTGTTGCAGTCGCTTCCCCCTAGCTACAAAGGCTTTGTGCTGAACTACAACATGCAGGGGATGACCAAAACCCCTTCTGAGTTGTTCGCCATGCTAAAGAGCGCTGAGGTTGAGATCAAGAAGGAGCACGCCGTCTTCATGGTCAACAAGACCACTGACTTCAAGAAGTCAAGCAGACGGGAGAAGGCCAGGAGAGGTGGCCCTAGGAGGGATGGCAAGCCAGTTGCCGCTCCTCCCAAGGCACCCAAGCCTAAACTCGGAGTGGAGTGCTTCTACTGCAAGGGTGAAGGTCACTGGAAGCGCAACTGTCCCAAGTACCTAAAGGACAAGAAGGCTGGCAAGGTCGCCAAGAGAGACGAAGTTATATTTGATATACATATTGTTGATCTTCTCTTGACAAGCGTCGGGAACACATCCTGGATATTTGATACAGGATCTGTCGCTCATATTTCTAATTCCATTCAGGGACTAAGGAATAGGAGACGCTTGGTCAAGGATGAAGTGACGATGCGCGTGGGGAATGGCTGCCAGATTGAAGTCTTGGCGGTCGACACGATGCATCTTAGTCTCCCTTCGGGATTGGTTTTAGTTCTGAATAAATGTTACTATGTACCCGCGTTGAGTGTGAACATCGTGAGTGGTTCTTGCTTGAAGCGAGACCACTATTCTTTTAAGTCCGATACAATTGGTTGTTCGATTTATAAGGATGATATGTTTTATGTTCACGCACCGGAGTCGCATGGTCTATTCATACTTAATCTCGATGGTGACGTGAGTCACGTTAACAATATTGAGGCCAAAAGATTGAAGAATAATGAAGATCACATGATGATGTGGCATTGCCGACTTGGTCATATTGGTGTAAAACGCATGGAGAAGCTCCATAAGGATGGACTTCTTAAGTCATTGGATTTTGGATCCCTTGATACATGTGAACAATGCCTCATGGGCAAAATGACAAGGACTCCATTCAATGGTGTGATGGAACGTGCGGATGTCTTATTGGGGATCATACACACGGATGTATATGGACCCATGAACGTCCCCACTCGCAATGATCTTCGTTACTTCGTGACCTTTACTGATGACTTGAGTAGATATGGGTATATTTACTTGATGAAGCACAAGTCTGAAACCTTTGAAAAGTTCAAGGAATTTCAGAATGAGGTCGAAAATCAACTCGGAAGGAAAATCAAGCACCTTCGATCGGATCGAGGTGGCGAGTATTTGAGTCGAGAGTTTGGCAATCATCTGAAGTCTTGTGGCATAGTACCACAGCTTACGCCGGCAGGCACACCTCAGAGAAACGGTGTAGCTGAGCGACGTAATCGAACCCTATTGGATAGCGTGCGATCGATGATGTCTCATACTGATTTGCCTGTGTCATTCTTGGGGTATGCATTAGAAACCGCCATTCATATTCTTAATAGGGCACCATCCAAATCCGTAAAGACAACACCATTTGAAGAATGGCATGGCACTAAACCTGAGTTGTCTCACCTGAAGATTTGGGGTTGTGAGGCTTATGTCAGGAAACTGTAGCCTGACAAACTTGAATCCAAGGCGGATAAGTGCATCTTTGTGGGCTATCCCAAGGAAACTTGTGGGTACACCTTCTACAACAAGTCTGACAGCAAAACGTTTGTTGCCAAGACGGGACACTTTCTTGAGAAGGAGTTTCTCGCAAAAGAGTTGAGTGGGAGGAAAATAGACCTCGATGAAGTAACTGACCAATCACTCCAATGGGATGAAATGGCTACGGAATTTGTTCTGGAACCATCTTCCACAGTAGGAGTTGAAGAGAATGGCCAGAACGACATTCATAACGATCATGACATTCATGATGATCATGATGAGAATGAAGAGGAACCTTTTATGCCCCGTAGGTCATCAAGAGTCCGTCAACCTACTGAGTTTTACGGATAGCTTGTGAATGCAATCTCGGCTGTTGAGTCGGATGAACCTACGAGTTACAAAGAAGCAATGGAGGGACCCGAGTCCGAGAAATGGCTTGAAGCCATGAAATCCGAAATAGACTCCATGTACACCAACAAAGTATGGACTTTGGTGGATATTCCCGAGGACCGCAAGGCCGTCGAGAATAAATGGATTTTCAAGAAAAAGACTGACGCAGACGGAAACGTATCTGTCTATAAAGCTCGACTTGTCGCGAAGGGTTTCCGACAAATTCAAGGAGTTGACTACGAGGAGACGTTCTCTCCTGTCGCGATGATAAAGTCTATTCGGATCCTACTAGCAATAGCTGCATATCATGATTACGAGATATGGCAGATGGATGTGAAAACTGCATTCCTAAATGGCAACATTGAGGAAGAGTTGTATATCATGCAACCAGACGGGTTTGTCGATCCAAGGAATGCTGGTAAGGTTTGCAAGCTTCAACGGTCCATCTATGGGTTGAAGCAAGCATCTCGGAGCTGGAATCTTCGATTTGATGAGGTCATTAAAGCTTTTGGATTTGTCCAAAACGTCGAAGAGTTCTGCGTCTATAAGAAACTGAGTGGGAGCTCTGTAGCATTCCTTGTGTTATATGTAGATGACATATTACTAATAGGGAACGATAAGAAATTCTTAGAGGAAGTGAAGGAATATCTGAATGGACAATTTTCCTTGAAGGACCTAGGTGAAGCTGCGTACATACTGGGGATTAAGATCTATAGAGATAGACCTAATCGAAGGTTGGCCTTGAGTCAGAATACTTATATTGACAAGATTTTGAAAAGGTTCAAAATGGATGACTCCAAGAGAGGTCTCTTGCCAGTTATAAAAGGTGTCAAACTAAGCGTGACTCAATGCCCGACCACAACTAAAGAGAAAGAGGAGATGTCCTCAAAGCCCTATGCCTCAGCCATAGGTTCTCTCATGTATGCTATGTTATATACCAGACCGGATTTAGCGCTGGCCATTAGTATGACTAATCGCTACCAGAGTAATCCGGGAATGGCCCATTGGACAGCAGTAAAGAACATCCTTAAGTACTTGAGAAGAACCAAGGATCTCTTTCTTGTTTATGGAGGAGTTGATGAGGAGCTCACCGTAAAGGGTTACGTTGGCGCAAGCCTCGGCTCAGACCTAGATGACTCGAAATCCCAGACGGGATATGTATTCATGCTGAACGGTGGCGCGATTAGCTGGAGGAGCGGCAAACAGTCAGTCGTCGCTCAATCTTCAATGGAGTCGGAGTATATTGCCGCTTGCGAAGCGTCAAACGAGGCGCTGTGGCTGAAGAAGTTCGTGATCGAGCTTGGCATATTTCCCAGTTGCACTGACCCCGTGGGAATCTTCTGCGACAACACGGGTGCCATTGCTAACGCGAAGGAGCCAAGAACTCACTCTACAGCCAAGCACATCCTCCGAAAGTTCCATGTGACGCGAGACTACGTCAGGGATGGACACACTAGGATTCACAAGATACATACGGATCTGAACGCAGCAGACCCGATGACTAAACCTCTTCCACAGGGCAAGTTTGAACAACACCGAGAGACCATTGGTGTTAGATACATACCTGATGTAAACTAGTGTAATTTGTACTCTAGTGCAAGTGGGAGACTATTGGATATGTGCCCTAGAGACAAATTAATAAAGATATTTGTCACATATCCGTTTTGTTCGTAATACGTTTTATACTGTGCTATAACTGTATTACTTGGAAATACTAATACAGGTGTGGTATAAAACATGGTCCGTAGTTTAACTCGGGTAAACTATCTCATTGGGCAATTGATTGATCAAGCTTTCCTGATCATGGCGACACTTAAGTCCATTGACAATGAGGTCATATCATTAGGGGAATGATATGATGGACAGACACCCACCTAAAGTAATGCAATGTGATCGAGTCACATAGTTCAGCGTTGCTATGACTTTGTAACGTATGGCTTAGTCCTTAGACCGTAATGATCATACGTAATCACGATCTATGAGGAGACTTTGATTTGTATCCCACCGCCTGACTGAAATATGCTGGCTATAACGGTGCACTTTGGGTATTCCGAAATAGATGGTTGATGAGTATGTTAATAGATCAAAGCGGGATTTGTCAGTCCTTATGACAGGACAGGTACTATGGGCCCACTCGGTGATATTGCATCAACCCCTTCCAAGGACGTGACTAGGTCACAAGAGATGCAATGATCATGGACGAGAGAAGTTGTTTGTCGTGAACGAGATGTGAACACGGTATGTGGGATACCGACGATCAAACCTCGGACAAACAAAGTACCGCAGCACAAAGGGATTACGTCGTATCGTTAACGGTTTCCAAAAGCGATCGAAGCTCATTCGATGGAAGCGCAGGGGCTGTCAAGGATTGTAACCAGGTCCAACTGACTAGTCATTGGTCAATGAGAAGAGTCTCGACCATGTCTGCTGTTTCCCGGACCGTTAGGGTGTTACACTTAAGGGCAATCGATGCATAGGACAGTTACAGGATCAATCGGTGAAATAGGAGAAATCACCGGAATAGTTCCGGAGGAGGACGGAATGGTTTCCGGACATTTTGAATAGTTCAAAATAAAGTTTAATTGTTTTAATAATGTTTTTATTATTTAATTATCTGAATTAAATATTTAAAACTTATTAAATAATTAAAAATAATGGAAAAAGGCTATATGGGCCTTTGAGGCCCATTAGGGGAGGAGGGGGTTCCCCCCCTTGGTCTTGGCACCAAGGGGTGGGGCCCAACCCCCCCTTGGCCGGCGCACCCCTCCCCCCTTGGGGGTTTAGTCCCACATGGGGGAGGGAAGAGGGATCACACCCCCCCTTGGCCTTTATATAGAGGGGTAGACCCCCCTTTTTCCATACAACAATTGATCTCCTTCTTCTTCCTTCTCCTTTTCCGGAAGTGGACTCCCCTTGTTTGGAGTCTGCACCAGGATTGGAGTTCTCCACCATAAGGCAGGCCGTCGCTCTGCCGGAGTCGGGATCCGTAGTCGTCTTTCTTCCGCTGCTCGCCTGGTTCGGAGCCCGGGAGGAACATCGATTGTGCCGTATGTGTATAATCCCTTCGAGGCATTACACCTGTGGTGCTGCTTCGTCGCTGGAGGTTTACCGGGAGTCATCCTCGCCGGTGATGGTCTTCTACACGACAGGGAGGTCGTAGTTCTGAGTCTACGCCAACCACGTTCGTAAGAACGTTTCCCTCTTTCGGTCTTCAAAGGTATGAACATCGATTCCCTCCGTTACTTTACATCGCCATAGCATAGATCTTGGGTTCGGGTACCGTAGGTTGTGTTTTCTGCCCCGTATCCCAACACCGATTGCTGCGGCATGTCATTGCGCCTGCTGTTGACCGCTGGTTCTTCCATTCTTCTTCTTGGTGCTGGGGGTGGCCGATTGCTTCTAACCATGGTCTCGTGCCGAGATGGCGCGGGTTGGTGTCTGTTCTGGCGCGATGCATTCGGTCGCTGGCTAGCTCCCGCATTCGGCCTCACAGTCCCTCTTGATGCCTCTGGCTCAGCATTTTGATTTCCCATTGCTACGAGCCTCTGCTCCTTTGCGGCTGCTATCAGCTCACGCATTTGGCGCGACTGCTCGCGCCGCTCATCTCCTTCCAGGTCTTCTAGTTCGAGCGCTCTCTGCTCGGCTGCTCTCAGGTTCTTGTCCGGTGTGCTGTACGTTGGCATTTGGATGAATGCCGACTGCGCTGGTTGCTCCGGTTGCACTGGCCTTCTCGGACGCTCCGGCTGCTCGGCCCCTGACAGCTGCTGGTTGACTGCCCTGCCTCGGCTTCTCAGATCTTCCAGGACTGCGGGCTCAGTCGGCCGGCGCGGTCCTGCATGTTCTGCATTGTATTCCCTTGTGATGGCTCCCAACCTGCGCTCTTCTGCCAGCACTTGCTCAGCTCTGCGAGCCAAAGCGAGCCGTGCTGTTTCCAGCTCCGTGTGCACCTGCTCCGGATCACCATTCCTGTTCACGGGTGTGTATAACACATCCCGCAACGCACTGGTGCCGATTCGCTCTGCAGCCTCAGCTACCTCCTTGGCCTTTCTAGCCGCACTCGCTGGATCGCGGTTGGTTGATGAAGATGCTCCCGCCATCATGACGGCGGCGTGCACTCGGCCTTCCTCTCTGCCAGGTGCTGCACTGCAGCCCCTGGTCGGGAGCGGGTCCGTAGCACACGAGAAGACGCGAATATCTCTGGGATATGCCTCGGGGAAGCTGCCGATGAAGAGGCGATGACTGCCAACCTGCAGCGACACACCGGGTGGCAGGGGTGCTCCAGCCCTGTACCGCGCCGAGTAGTCCACCACATAGTCAATTGCCCCACGCCTTAGAATCAGGCCAGAGGCGTGGCTCCCTCCCGATGCAGAGGAAAATCCCGTCCGGATCTTGACTCCAGTCGACGCCTCGGCCTGCCCCACGGTGGGCGCCAACTGTCGTCGATATGTGACGTCAGATGCCATGGGATGGCTAAAGTGAGGGGGAAGACGCGAGGGAGAGAATGTCGATGGTGCCTGAATCGGGTTGAGTACAAGCACGGTGAAGGACACCACGATGTACCCAGGTTCGGGGCTCTCCGGAGAGATAACACCCCTACTCCTGCTTATCTCTTATATAGTAAAGCTCTGGCTACAATAACTGCTTCTCTACCTTCTCAGGGGAAGGTGAGCGCCGCCGCCGTGGGCAAGGCTCTCTCCTGCTTCCCTGAGGAGTTACTACTAGCAGCGAATGAACTGAGAGGAATGGGAGTAATGGTGATCTAGTGCGGGGCGTCCCTCACGCAAGAGGGGTACCCTGGCTCTTATAGTGTGAGCCCAGGGTACTTCGGTAACTTCATTGCCGAATGGGACCAGTTGTCATCCTCTAATCGGCCTGAGCCCACCGACTGCTCCTCTCCGGCTGATCCGGAACCTATGAGCGGCGGCCCATGCTGTAGACTCGTAGAGCGTAGGGATGAACAGTGAAGCTAGGGGGTGCGGTCTTGTCGGCCTGTCCGCGGAATCGGCGGAGAGGTCGACACCGTATCTCCCCCAGATCTTTGACATGACCTGGCCTTCCTGCCACCCAGATATCTCGGGATATGGCATTTATGACCTCGTAATCATACCCTCGACTGGGTATTAGGTGGTTCCGATTGCGCCTGGACCGACTGGTGGTACCTGGCAAAGTCGATTGCTCTGGGCAATCGGCCTTCTAGGTATCAACCTCGGCCCAGCTGCGGACCAATCGGATGATCGTCTTGGTGAAGGAAGGGTGGTCCGATTGCGCCTGGGCCGACTGCTGGCATTTGATACGGCTGATTGCCTTGGAGCAATCGGTCGTACATCTGCCCAGCTCGGCCCAGCTGCGGTCCAATCGGTCCGTCCTTGTCTTGAAAGGTTGCTTCCGCTTGGGTTAGCCTACCCGGGTACCGGTCCCCCGACAATTACCATCTTCTTATTGCCAAAAAGCCATGTTATTGATTATTAACTGTCATCCTCTTAAAAATAATTATACTATGGGCCCATTGGCCCAATGGCTAAGTTTACATTTTACAAATGTCATGAATAAAGAATACATATTTGTTATCGAAAAGGGATAAAATAAATAAATGAATGATTTCCATGATCTATACATATGGAAAATTGCATGCTGCTTTATAAAAATGTAATTTTTTATTTATAAATCTAAGGTGGTATGATTTAAAAAAAATTGTCGTTGATCTAGAATAAATAAATTTATGGATTTCGCCATGGAGATATCTCAGCTTGCAGAAATTACCCTTATTTTGGAGAACATATTGTTCTCTTTTGGTTGTGTTGATTATGATGCACATTGATCATGCACTTTGTCATACCCGTTTTTGTTTATGATGCATTAAAATTTGAGTTTTAAAATTATTTTGGGATGATGTGTTGATTTGGTATGTTGGAGATGCTCAAAATATGGGCAAAAGAATTGTCGTGCGACTGCTGGAGGCGGTCGTGGTAAAAAATGAAAATTTTAAGGCAGTTGTTGGAAACAACATTTTTCGTGCAAAAAAATGCTTTTTAGTTGTCTTATATCTTACTCGAAACTGTGGTTAATGTTGGAGATGCTCTTATGCAGTCTGCAAGCTAGTGGAACCAGCATTGAACTCAAGTTTCACATGTTCTTCATAATTAAGAAACGTAATTTGATAATTGTATCGTATTCACTAGTACATTCATCTGAGTTTGATTCTCTCATATGCAACGCGAATTGCACATGCAAAATCAAACTTTTATTTGGGAGGATCCACTCCATGAATATATTAATTCACCTCCTTAGCTTTGTCGTGCCTTTTGCAGAAAGACTTGACCCTCTCCAGGCCATCCTCGAGAAGGTTTGGATCAACCGCAAACGTAATACGGAGCCAGTTCTTCATTCCTAGTCCACTCCCTGTAGTGCATGAGCATGTGTTAATTTTCATTTGCAGAATACTACTTCTCGTTGACTAACAAAAAGCTCGTAATATAGTTAGCCAATTGGCTCAAAGATCTGGCAGATGGGTCCCGCGTGCGTCTCGGGACAACAATTCAGTATTAGCTCTACCTTAGCTGGCTCATTCATTTTTAAATTTGAACTAACGATTCAAATATTCATAAAATTTTGAAAATTTTCTGGTAAATCAATTAGTGTGCCGATTTTGCCAACTATTCAGGAGTTTGGACATTTTTATTAAATTTTAAAAAAATGAAGTGAAACAAAGAGGTTTCAATAATACAAGAAATTATAATAAATTAATTATTTTTCTTAGTATTTGGAAAAATCCGTGCTCGATTTCTCCAGCCATTTAGTATTTTGGGAAATTTTCCAAAGTTTGGCCCAATTCCAAGTGAAAATTACAAGTTTTCAGAAAAAGCTGGACAAAAAATGCAAATAAATTAATTACCACTGGATTGTGACTTATTTTAAAATCTCCAAAGTTACAGTTTTTGTTACTTCAACCTGTACCAAATACTTTGATAATATGTATATTATTATTTTAAAAGTGAATGATCTTCTTTTAAATCTTGGTCAAAGTTTGTGATGGTTGACTTGCTAAAAAATATACATGCACTGTATTATTAGACGAAGGAAGTAGTTTTTGTTACTCCAACTGCTAGTGTCGTGCTTTTGTGGAATGTGCTCAATATAGCTAGACAAACGTGGAAAACATTGAGGATATATCTCTGCCCTATACCAACATAGTTTAAGCAAAAAACTATAAAATAAAATGTAACAATAATTTAGCTGCCAACTGCTGCAAGACAAAGGTCTTAACTGAACAGATAAGAGAGATGAAGAGTTAACGCATGTTCACTTCTGCTGTGATTGATGCATAAATTAATCTAACTACGGAGTACGACAAAGCAACGAATAATGCAGGTGGAGGCAAAAACAATGAGATGCATGTATTTCTGCTCAATTATGTGATATACGGTTTTACAATAGTTTGGTTGGATGGATGCAGGGTGACGCGGCCGGCGGATCGACATGGAAAGCTAGCCAGCAACAGCAAGAGCAAATAACCATGGTATTTAACGAGCATGCAGTTGATATGTCCAATCCAATCAACGAATAATATCATAGTTTAATACTGTTTTGATCTTTTTTTTGAATTTTGTACTGTTTTGATCTTAGTACAGTTTTATATTGAAATAAGTACAGTACAAAGTTGAAACATTTATTTTTAAATGGAGTGAAGTATTTTGGAAAGAAAAAAAAAGGAAAGTACGTACCTGGGCAGATGACGACGGACTCTTGCTGTGCGAGCTTGGTGCAGAAGTCGACGTCGTCGAGGATGCCGTGCAAGAAGGAGAGATCGAGTTTGACCATGACGAACATGGACCCCTCGGGCTTGTGAGGGCAGGTGATGCAGTCGATGCCGTCGATCATCCGGTAGCATATCTCCGCCGCCTCCCTCATCACGTCCATGGCGTTCTCGAAGAAGGCCTTGTCCGTGTTGGCGATGATCTGGGGCAAAGCCCCTTGCACGAACGTCACCGGGTCTACCGAGATGGCGCAGTAGCTCATGATCGACTGAATGACCTGCAGAAATTATTATTCAGTTGGAGGTTGTCTTGTCAGTCATCCCCGTGATCAAATTTTGGAGGTTGGGGTAGAGAACGATGGAGTAGTACAGTACGTTCTTGTCCCTGAGTACGCCCTTGGGATCGGTGGCTGCGAGCCAGCCAAGGCGCCATCCGGGCACCATCCACCGCTTGGAGATGCCGCCCATGGTCACCACCGGAGCTATCTCCCCGAACACGCCCATGGGCACGAACGGCTTGCTCCCGAACGCGCAGTGGTCGTACACCTCGTCGCTGATCACCATGATCCCGAGCTTCCTCGCCGTCTCTGCAATCTGTGAAATTTCTCTGTATTAATCAGAGGAAGAAGAAGCAGCTAGCTAGTGCTGTGCTTGTTTTAGTTTTTTATAATGCATGGACACATGTGCGTAGATGCTGCTGGATAGTGGAATACCTTGGCCAAGTGGTCGTGGGAGTAGACGCAGCCGCAGGGGTTGTTGGGGTTCACGATGACCATGGCGACGGTGTGCTCGTCGGCAAGGGCCTCCACGCCGTCGAGGTCCACCTCCCAGGCCTTTTCCGGCAGGAGGTCGAAGTGCCGGAACTCTAGGCCGCACAGCGCGGCGCGCGACTCGTACATCGGGTACCCCGGCCGGGGCAGCAGCACGTTGGCGCCCGGCGACGCCAGCACGGCCATGATGATCTCGATGGCGTGGTTGCAGCCGGCGGTGAGGACCACGTCGCCCGCCGAGAGCTCGTAGGGGAGGTCGCGGGACAGGTACGCGGCGACGGCGCTGCAGCAGGCAGCAGCAGCACACATCTGAGATCTTGACTTGCTGAAGCAGAGAAGAAACTGAGTACCATTACGTACCTGCGCGCGTCGGGCACGCCGCCGGCGGGGGAGTATCGGTTGTGCTTGCCGGATAGGACGGTGGCGGTGACGGCCTGCTCGGCGGCGGCCGCCGTGCGGAAGCACGCGAACGCGGAGGGGTCGCCGTGGCCGAGCGGCGCGAGGGGCCGCGGGTCGGTCCTGTCGACGCAGTCAAACACGCGGGTGACGATGGAGCGGAGGCTCTGCCGGCCGCCGGCCACGAGCGCCGGGTTCGCCGCCCCGAAGCGCCACTTTGCGTCGCCGCCGTTCTCCATGGGCGGCTATGTGTCGTCTGCGCGTTCGGCTAAGGGATCGCGAGGTTCTCGTCGGTTTGGTTGGCTTCTTTCTCACGGTGGGTTGGTTCGACCGTCTGATTGGATCCGTCGAATGCTTTTGTTTGTATGCGGCTATAGGCAAGCAGTAGGCATCAATCATCCGACAACTTGATTCACAAAATTTGTTTGATTGATTCACAAAATTTGTTTGAGTTATGAAGATTGACTTTGACCAAACCTTATATGCGAAGTAAAAAGAAACAGAGGAAGTACAAAAGAGGTAATATCATCGGCGGTGCTTAAACTTGGCAACAATGTTTAATTTAGTGCATAAACTTACAAAATACATCGAACTGGTATGGAAACTTGGCAGGAGTGTGCAAATTGTTGCTAAACTCACGGAGAATATTTTTACAGACTCAACGGGCAAGCCAACGTGGAGATTTAGGATCGGGAGTTGAGGATTTGACCGAGCCCCACCCCACTTGAATTCAAGGGGGGGGGGGAGATTATTAGTTGCTTACAAAACCCCGTAAAAGCTTGTGGCTTCCCCGTGTGTCTAGCATTTTTAATGTAAAATATGCCGATGTGGCATCATATTTTCATTAGCATGCAATTTATGGCATGCCAGCATAACAAGGGACCCGCTGCATAAAATGATGTGTATACCATATATCTCTATGGCCCATGGGTTCCATCTATTAGCAAGGAGTGAATATATGACCGCAAAAAAAGTGAACAATTGTGAATCAAACAGGCATCATCTCGCTACTGAGCGAACTGGGATAGTAATGCGCCCATTTATTTCACGTGTTTAACATGATGTGAAATCAACATTTATTGTACTGAAACAAGCACGTGTAGTTTAAATGGCATGCGATTAGTGCAACCAATGTCGCACATGGTAGCTTTCTTTTATTTATTTTAGTATTCAATTATTCGAATACAAATAAAAATAATAAACTATGTGTGAATATCTCATAGGTTTATTTCTTTTATTTGTATTCGCACATGCAATTAATGCAACAAATAACTTATGTAACAAAATGTTAAATTGATTTTAAATAAATATTACTGTAAGATATTTTGAATACATCCTATTAAGAAAAAAGGTATTTCTGATGAAAAATTTGTTTGTATAATTTAGGATAATACAAAAGTTTCTGAATTACAGATCATGAATATTCTTTTAGTTTCAAAAACATTTTAATAATTGCATTCATATTTTTATGTTTCATAAGTATTATTTAAGAGTTTTTAAATAATTTAAAATAATTCATAAATGTACAAAAATAAAAATTTATTTTCTTATAAATATTCACTCCCGAATATATTTTAATTATACAAAATTATGAATGTATGACACAATTCAAGATAATATTAATTAAAATGTTTCCCTTTTTAGTTTTATATCATTTAAACATAGTGTATTTTTTTTTTGCATTTACTAAAACATATATTTCAAATATATTTTTTGGCATTTACTAACCAATTTCAATTTGACATGTAAATAACTCAATACTTTTTAAAACAATACATGAGTTTTGAATAAATAATTTTATTTGTATGTAAAATATTTATAAGGAACGAATAAATACAATGTTTTGTATTATTGTGATTATTTTCTACAATTTTTTTTTTTGAAAGTAACATGCGCAAAATGGGTTGCACTAGCTACAATCATTAAAGCACACGAACGTGTTTCTGGACCTGTGAAAAGCAATGGCTCGTTGGCTACACTTTCTTCTCCCTGGTTCAAGATCGAACGTTCAAGTTCCTGCGCCACAATAATTTTAGCATAATTTTCCCATTGTGTTGACATGTGGGGCCCGTGGATTATAGAGATATAAATATACGAGCCATCATTGGTAACCAAAATACGGTGTCACGTTAGTGTTTTCTACATCTATTAATGAGATTAGCACTATACTTACATGCTTGTGACAAGTTTTGGAACCAGTTCGATGTATTTTTAAGTTCAGACACTAAAGTGGACATCGTTGACAAGTTTAACCGCCACGAGTGCAATACAAAACGAATGATTTATGCAGTTTACAAAGGTATCTTCAATATCGATCGTCAAGCAAACTTCATTGAGTTCCCGTTGATATGTAATCTGTTTGATTGAGAAAAGTTTAAAAACCTATGAGAATAAGAAAATAAGAATATTACTTGCTTCGTTTCTATCCCTTTTAGAGATTTCAATACGAACTACATACGAAAGTATATAGATATATTTTAGATTGTAGATTTCATTAGATTGTAGGTTCACTTATTTTGTCTTACCTCGGATGTCCGGGTCGTCTACTCTAGTCACTTACTCTAAAATGGCTAGTTTCTTTGGCTTAGTGTATATATCGCCCTACCACTTAGGCAGAGGGTTGATCTCTTCATTTCAAATAGCCAAGAACACCATAAGTGTTCTCTCTCTCTCTCTCATTAGATCCCACTCCTTCCACATCTTATGATCAAAATAATTTTTATTTGAGCTTTCTATTTGAAATTTTTACTATTGGAAGTTGAAGACTTCTAGGCTGTAGGAGGTCTTCGATGAGGCATCAATTTGTGATTACCCCTAAAAGTTTTTTAGGGTGTGAAGGCCACCTAAAGGTCTAACGCTCTAATGGTTGAGAATCGCCTTCGTGTGATATCTCAAGGGGAGAATAGAGAGAGCCGTCATGGTATTGATGTGCATTTGTGGTAACATTCATCCGTTCAATGGCGATTGCCTTCCCTTTAAGGAAGTGAACATTGGGATAAATCGTTGTCCACATGTCTTTGGTTATCCCTAACTCTTTTTCTTACTAGCATTTATCATGGTCACTCGATCGTTAATTTATCTTCACTATATTTTGTTGCTCAGTACATTGTTAGGTAATATAATCTTTGCAATTGTTAAACTCACTTTCATATTTCGCATTATTACCTAAAATCTCTAAATGAACATTAAAATTTAGTTATATCTATTCACCCCCTTTCTAGATCCATCTTGATCCGTTCACATGGTTTAACTTCTGGGCTGCTTGCACTATTAATTGGGGTGGTTCAATAGACTAAGGCTAGAAAGATGATTTTGAGGTGGTATGCTGTTAGCACACCTACACGATCTTAGCCTATTTTGATTCAACAAAAGAGGTAACTTTGAAGTGATTCTTTGCCGCTTTTGAGGGCATATCATGTTGTTCAACTAGAACTAGTAAAACTATGAACCCTAGGCCTTGTCTCTAACCATTGCAACAACGTTATTTTTCACTTTCCTAACATGTTACCTTGATGACCGTATTTACTCAGATTATAAAAGGCTATCTTTACTATTCATATTACACATATATTATCATATCTTCGTCGAACTTTTTGTATCTTGATAGCAGGGTTGTTTGAGAGGGTCAATTTTAATCTATATCTCATGCAAATTGAATTATACCTTAGGTCATCCACTTGAGAGAAATTTATCGTTATCCTATAAAACTTTGTGCTCGAAGGCACAAGTCTATAAGAATAAAGTTGTGTAGTATGCATCTTGATTTACTACATCAAAAGATAAACCTCTATAACATAATGTACGTTATTTTTTGACATAAGAGGTATAACTACTCTATCAGCATGAGTTGATTTTCTTATGATATTCTTATTATTCAACACATACATGCCAAAATTAGCCACACCTTTGATATTTGTAAAGGTTACGTCGTCAACAAGCTATAAGATAGTGCTACACCATTGCAATACGTTGATATCTGATTCGAAAAAGCTAAGAGCTAAACTCTAAACCCTACAAAATGAATTTTGATCCTAAACACATTAGCTAGCCCTAAGAAATACCATAATCATATAAAGCTAACTCTACAAAAATATATCGATGCGAATACCAGTAATACTTACAAGCTCACTATGTCAGAGACTTTGGACGATTTCGTCATAAGGGGTCTCCGCATGTGATGCATTCCGCTCGCGAAGGCCTTAGTGGAGGTCGTTGGTGACATCTTCCTCCCGACAGTCGCAACCCCCCCCCCCCCTCCCGTGCCTATCGAGCCACCTCAGTTGTAGGAGTTGCTTGCCGAATCTACCGTGATGTCGCCCCATTTCAAAAGAGACCTCAGGCGGTGGCTTGATCATGTGGATCTACCAGAATGCCACCCTGGTTCTACGGAGGCCTGAGTTGATGGCGTGGCTGGCTGGATCCGCTGTGGTGTTGCCTTGTTTCGGTGGAGGCCTGTGTGTTATGGTGTGGTCGAGAGGATATATCACGATAATGCATGTTTCGATGGCGTGGCCAGGAAAATTTACCAATGGGACGCCCTGGTTCAACGAAGGCTGGGACGTCTTCCCCTCTCCCTGATGGTGGCGGCGGAAGGGACGGGGCGGGGAGGGGCCGCGGCGTGGTCTCCCTGACGGCGGCGACGAACGGGATGGGGTGGGAGGGGCGGCGACGACGTGGGCTTGAAGGGACGGGGAGGTGGCGTGGTCTCCCTGACGGCTGGCGCGTTGGGGCTGGGAGCGAGGAGCAACGCGAGCGGTGAGACGGGGCGGTGGCATTTCTCTCGTAAATAACGGTGTCCAATAGGGTAGTTATACAAAACGAATTGTTTCTTTTGCGGGAGGTTTTAGAATCGCCAAAACCGTTATCAGACAACAATTTTAGATTGCACTGCTGATTCTAGCGATTCTGAAATGATTCCTAGAGTTGAAACGAGTTTTTTACGATTTTAATTTTTTGGGTAGCGATACTTCAAAATCAAGCCAAAAAACTGGCCCTATGGAGTGCCAGACTAGTCGGACATTTGGATTGGATTTGCCACATCATATTGGATGGCAAAGTGATCCGAGAAGGCTGTCCGGTAGTTTGAAAAACAGTTGGGATCTTCGATTGTAGATGCTCTAGAAGTCAAGATCGCCCGTTAGCCCGCTATCCCAAAACCGAGGTGATTAAACGATGAATCTCGTTCGAGCTAGTGACGGTGTGAAAGTAGAGCATGTGCTGCAGTTCGAGCAAGCAGGGGACCTCTGCTCTGCCGACCCTGAACTCCATTCCATGTAAAAAATGGATCATGCGTTAATCAATAATCGGGCAGACGCTTGCCGAACACTGCTATTAAGGTCTGGCCCTGGGAGGCAAAGAATGATCAGAGGCTGCCCGGTCTATGCACGTAGCCAGGCCCAACAAATGGTGAAAAGATTTAAATCCATTCGTATGCATGAATGAATCATGGTTTAATTGAAGTTAGGCAGAGGTAACATAACAAGCACCCAATTGTTTGATCCAAGTAATGGTAGTTACAAGGACTTTAAAGTGATATGGTTGGGCTATATAAGCAACCACCACCCCCCTGCCTCCTTCCCGCCACAAACAAGAAAACCCAAGCACACCCACACCCACACCCACTGCCACCACTCTTCAACTCCGGGAGCCGACGATGAGGCACACATTCGCCACGGCGGCGGTCGCCCTCGCCTTCACCGTCCTCGCGGTCACCTCCGTCTCGTCCACGGGCGCCACCGCCGCCGGCAGGGGGAAGCAGCAGCGCGCTTCCGCTCCCGCTTCCTGCAGCAGCGTGTTCGTCGTAATGGTGAAGCCTCCGGCCGGCGGCGTCGACACCGCGGCCTACCATATGGGCATCCTCACCGCCGCTGTCGGCAGGTATATGCAGAGCATCAGTTTGATTCCCTATCTTTGTCGTCGAATGGCCGGCCTAGAGGTTTGACGCCATCTTTGTGTTTTTTGTTGGGTTAAATCTTCAAGCGAGAAGAAGGCCAAGGAGGCGTTGGTCTACAGCTACAAGAACGCCGTCAGCGGGTTCGCGGCCAAGCTCACGCCGGCGCAGGTCGCCGTGTTGAGGGGTGAGTCCCCCATCTTGCTGCTCTGCTTTCCTCTGCTCTCATGGCTAACTAAATTTCTTTAATCTTACCCTGGTCTTGGCATGATCGCAATCCATGGACTTACAGTTTGATGGTCAACTAAGGCCAAGTGGGTAATTTTAGTCAGACGTGTTGCTAATACCGAGGTCAATGCAAGGCTTACTTCTTCCCATGGTTAATATGTTAGGAGTACTTATTGTAGTACACTACTTACTTTTTTACCACAATAAACAAGAATGGGTAACACGAGCAAGGGCCGACATTGTAAATGTATATGTATAGAGCTCTAAAAATAGTGTTGACAAACTTTCGGTGTCCAGCTTTCTGTAATATGTGTTTTGCTTTGCCGAGAAGACAAATAGCTTGGCAAACTTTCGGTGTCTAATTCTTGTTATCCAAGTGAAATATAGTTTTGCCGTCCAACTTAGTCATCAGATTAATGAATGCAGTATAGCTATATGCTAACATTATCTATCACCTCATCTTCCAATTGGTGCATGTGTTAGCTAGTTAGTGCCTTAAAAAGGCCACGCAAATTATTATTATTTTGCCTGTTTAACTTCTCTCCACCTTTTTCTAGAAAACCCTGACGTCGTCCGGGCGCAGCCTGATGTCAAGTACTCCCTTCACGACAGCAACATCAACAACAACAACCTCAACTGAAGTGCAGCACTCAAATCCTTGTGTTTGGCATGCATCATGTGCCCTCGAAGAATCTTGTGTCGATATTTCTCTGCATACTTCAAAATTACACACATATATGTAGCCACTGTAACTTTGCAAGATAATTTTACTGTAATTTACTTAGAACTGTTGCACTTGTAAAACTCTATCTAGGTATATACTGATGGACACACATATGTCTTGTTTGCTAAGTTTGTTCGCCATATTATTATATTTCTTCTGAATGAGTTACGGGTTAGGTTGGGTTATCCAGCATGTGCGGCATAAACTGCATTGCAATGGTACAAGTGAGAGTTATGTTAAGAACATGATAACTTATACAAAAACTAACCTACCGGTTGCACTTTCTTAGCTTGTATGCAAGGAAAGTAAACAGATAGTGCAGTCAGCACATATGAAAAGGGTTAACTTGATTTTGATTCATGCACCAATTGAAAAAATGCCACTACCAAAATCCAAGTTGGAAAATGACATTGCAACTTTGTCATCCATCTACGTATGCCATTTTCTTTATTCTAGTAATAAAGGTTCAGTATAGGTTGTATTTCAATGTGTATTCAGTACTGCCCATACCACCCCCTATGCCAAATGGTGCATAACATGGCTCAAACAAAAGCCAGAAATGAATATGTCTTGGCTACAAAAGACACTCTAGCAGATGCAGCATATTTGCAGCCTTCAAAACTGTTATGGAGCGTGCTTCATGATTTTTTGTAGGTTGCGGGGGCTGTGCGCAAACACAGATTCAGCATGACACAGACTCCGCATTTTACGGACCCATCCGTCAACATTTAACGTTAAAATTTAATTGGCATCTCGGTCAACAGCACACAGACATTGCAATTCTAGCTAGTCAGTTCATCGTTAAACAAGTGTAATTGAAATTGACCTAGAAAAACAAATTGAAATGCAAATTTCGCTGGCTCCTGGCTCCTTCGGGAAGACGAGACACTCTCGAGTAGGCAGGTAGGGTGGGTTGTTAGCGAGTAGTTGTCATGTGGTGTTTCGGGCCATGTTGGCCGTGGCGTTGTTAACTTGCATGTAAAACCCTTGTCGTCTTGGCGCTGCTTTCTATGAGACTGATACGTCATTCCATGACGTATCCTTGAAAAAGAAACAAGTTTAATTGAAATTGACCTAGAAAAACAAATTGAAATGAAAATTTCGCTGGCTCCTGGCTCCTTCGGGAAGACGAGACACTCCCGAGTAGGCAGGTAGGGTGGGTTGTTAGCGAGTAGTTGTCATGTGGTGTTTCGGGCCATGTTGGTCGTGGCGTTGTTAACTTGCATGTAAAACCCTTGCCGTCTTGGCGTTGCTTTCTATAAGACTGATACGTCATTCCATGACGCATCCTTGAAAAAGAAGTGACCTAACAGGAGGGGAAGCTTCGGCTGCTTCGACTTGCTCTATGATAAGGTCTACATACCAACAGGGTTCCTGGATCTGGATGCGAGGGAAGGCCATATGTTTGTAGCCCTTCATAACTGTTGCTTCCATTTTGTCCATGGCGATGACCTCCAGATAGTCGAGATATCAACAGACGGCATGGAGGCACACATCCCCGAAGAGCGGTTCGGGATGATGGAGAGCTTCAGCTTCAACGAGAACCGCTGAACCCTCTCCAAGTAGTTAAGTGTGGCGCGGTACTTTTCAGTCTCACTTGGAAAGGGTCCACGAGGGGGGAGGGTGTGATATGGGCAGAGGCCAGGTGCGCACAGAGTAATATAGGTGGCAGAGATGAAGATGGGCTCAATGTTACAACGATGGAGGAGACATCCGATTTATATGTAGGGAAACGTGATATACAAAACAATTGTTCACTGTGCATGAGGCATTCCAAGATCAGTGTTGAGATACAGATAATGAGATCATACCCTCGATGACCTGACAACGAAAATGTTGATGTAGTCGATGAAGTCCTTCGACTCTCGTTCCAAAACATTTTCATACATCACGAGAATACTTTCAATATCCTTTGAAATATAACGAGAAGGACGGTTCGACACCCGTGATAGGGGTGGCCGGACCTGGTCGTGGTGAGGTGATCAGAGCGCTGTCGTATGGCCTCAGCGGGCTTGTCATCGACTATATCATGTGACTTGGTACATGGGGAGGAGCATTGGTAGTCATTCCCGTCCTTATGCTTAATGTGATTGCTTGACTCTTGATAGATCAATATGTGCCTTGAATTGTTCTAACATCATCATCGAATTAATTTTTCTGCCACTTCATGAGATGGCACTAGGTGATTGAATCCTGAACTTAGCTAAGCATCATCTAAATATATGGTAGCTAGATAATTATTTAGGTGTTAATTAGCCTATGCTAGTATGCTAGTCAAGCATTGTTTGTCCCTCATTTTCCCAGCATAATGCACCTATCTTTCACCAACCATTCGTTTGTGCACCCTATATTTAGCTTTGATCTTTCTTGATTAATATGTTTCCATTTTATTAAGCTAAGTGTTTTCAAACGTTTCTCAATTTAGTATGATTTGTGTATTAGGCATATTTTTGTAGCTGCATTAAAACAAGCAGGAGAAAAAAAGATAATTCATTATTAATTTTAAGAGGTCTTCTCGGGTGATCAGTGAGTACTTCTCGGGACTTTCCAGTACGTCCACTAGAATTATTTTTGTTCATTGATCAAGCACAAATAATTATCGTCTTTGAGTCTAAATTAATATTTTTACTGGTAAATAATTAACTTTTCAACACTTTTTTAGTACTTCCTAATACTTATTTTATTTCTATCATTAGATTGATTTGATTCAACAGCTCCTAAAATCCCCAACCATGATAAAAAAATGATACTCCTTCCGATCCATATTAATTGACATACATTTAGTACAACTTTGTATTACAATTGTACTAAATGTGCATCAATTAATATGGATTGTAACCCTGCCCGAAAAAAAGTAGTAACCTGGCATGAATGCGTAGCTTTTTTTTTCGGGTAAATGGTAACCTGGCATGAATGTGTAGCTAAATTGAGCATATGCATGCATGAGGTGTCATCCAACAACAACTTTACCAAGCTCCAACTGAAATGGTAGCTCAGGGCTCTCCCAATGCATTGTTTCTTAGCACAATATCATAGGAGCAATAAAAACTTAAGATACAACCTCCTACAATGCATTATTTCTTAGACTAGCCATAGTGGGGAGTAACTTCGACTAGTAACATCGCGTTGTTACTAGTCTATGTTACTACCTCTATAGTGGGGAGTAACATAGATGTGGTGTCATACAACACTTTATTTATTGTGTTGTAGACTCATATTGTATTGGTATGTGTGATGTTACTCAAAGAGCAAGTAACTACCTAAGTTACCACATCCCTCTCTTTCCTCATTAACTACTTGCCACATCATCTATTTTGCATAGATAAGTGTGATGTTACTAGTGATGTTACTCCCACTATGGGTAGTCTTAGAGGTTGTATCTTATTTAATGATTTTAGCTACATGCATAAATATGATTGGTCTAACCATGCTTTTTGCATATGACCACGTGCAAGAGTTGTATCTTAGCTAAGATACAACCTTCATCTCTTTCTTCATTAAATAGTATGCCACATAAGCAAAATGTCTATGATTACGTGCTAAGATACAAGCATTGGGAGTGCCCTCATGAAGAATCGAGTAATAAGCATTCTAATGTGCGTGCACTATTATTACTAGCTGTCAGAAAGTTAATCTGTTACCTCAACACGCTCTCATTTACCATCGACCATTAGGTCCAAGGCTTTGATGGGTAATTTTGCAAGCCATTACTTAACAGTAACAGAACCTGGCCGGTAGTATTACCCTAGCAACTAATTAAATGATGTTGAAAAAAAAACTAATTATATGGGTTTGCTAACGCTCGGTCAACAAAGAATTACTGTGCTAGTTAAAATCTCAGTCGGTGCGACCATACTCAAACAAACGCCAGAGTCAAAACAAAAAACGCCAGATGACATTGAGTTTCGTAGAGTATTTATTTAGAGGATTGCTAAATCATTAAGACTTAACCAAGTCTTAGTCAATGATATATTCATAAAATTATGTATGAAGATTCGTGCAGAAGAAATTGTTAATTTTTTTTTACATATTCTATCACTCGACTGAGCCTTTGTTACCCATTTATTTATCAGATTTCCAACGTCTCAAATAAACACTACGAATTTCTTATGCCGGATGAACTAATTTTTATGACCCCGTGAACATTATTCTGTATGTGCATAAACAAAATTGCAAAAATCGACTGCAGCTGGATCGATCGATCTCTTATCCGGCCAAGTTGTGACGACGTCCATGCGTCCATGCATCATGCATGCATGATGAACTCGAGATCGGAGACTCGGCGTGTACTGTGGCCCTCATCTTCTTCTCAGTAGGGGAAGCCGGCGTTCGGCCCGAGCCCCTGCTGCACCATCTCCATTCCGGCGGCGGCGAACTCCGGCGGTGTCGACATGGCCATCAACATCTGCTGCATCTCCATCTCGTTAATCCGGGTGTTCGCGTTACAGCCACCGAACTCAAAGCCACCGCCGCCCGCAAGCTGCTGCTGCGGGTGCGGCGGGGCCGCCAGGAGCATGCGGCTGGCGGTCCTGGCGCGGCCGACGTCAAGCGCCTCCTGGAGCACCTGGTTGGCGCGCGCCGCGACGGTGGCCTGCACGTCCACCAGCGCGGCGGCGAAGGCCATCAGCTCCTCCTCGCCCAGGTCGCGCAGGTCGGCGTCGAGCCACGCCGCGACCTGGCCCGCCGTGGCGCGCGCCTTGGCCATGGCCTCCTCCGCGCGCTCCTTCCGCGCCTTCTCCGCGTCCAGCTGCTCGCGCAGCTCGCCGTACCGCCGGTTCAGGTCCGCGAGGTTGCGGTCGCCGGCGGCGCCCAGGCCCGCGCCGTGCCCCACCGCCCCCGCCCCGACCTGCGCCGCGGAGGGGAGGAAGCGGTCGAGGACGGCCTCGACGGAGGGGTGGCCGAAGGAGAAGGCCTTGCCGGCCGGGGAGAAGACGACGGCGGCCACCTCGGCGCCGCACAGCACGGCGAGCTCGCTCAACTTCTTGAAGAGCCCCGCCCGGCGCTTGGAGAAGCACACCTGCCGCGCCTCCTCGCTCTCGATCGGCCGGATCGCGATCTTCTGCCGCCCCATGCTTGGCCTCCGCTTCGGCGCCATCGACATCTCAAACCTCTCCCTACTACGTTCCAGAGGATGAAGGAGCCTAGCCTTGTACGGTGTATAATGCTCTCTGTCTCTCTACGCCTCTCGATTGCTCCTGTTTATATAGCTGCTTGGAGAAGATGAATTGCATGCTTAGTTGGCCTCTACATAAACGGATGAGCTCATGCATGCATGCAAGCCAACTCATCGTGGGCAATGCGTTTTTAATTTCTTACTATTACTCACCTCTGCTCATGGGTTGTCACTCGTACGTATGACAAGATCTGAGCAGCCTTCAATACTCAAACGAAATTTTGATGAGTTTCTGAAATTTTGTACTTCAATATTTTTAACCTTAGAATTTCATGCTACATAGAAATTAAATTCCAACCATTTTTTGTATACTAGTGAACAATAGGAGAGGTGCATCTTTTCTTGTACCTAACAACTCATCAGTCATGACACACATGAATCTCACCGCACACATAGCTGGCTCTTTCCCGTGGAATAACATCAATGGGGTGGTAATTGGGATAGAGCTAATTAGTTGGGCAAAATTGATTACCATCTCATCAAGCTCTTCTCGATTGAACACCTCATCAAATCGTCATTTTTGAGAGACTTTTATTGTTTTAAATATTTGATTGGATACTGACATGGTAGGGTATTTCCAAACATAAACGGACCTAGAGGGGAATTTACAGTCTACTAGGGTGGAAAAATATCATAAAGGTCCACTACTGTAAAAGCAAGTCGAGAGTGCCTACCTCCGAGCCGAGAATGCCCGCCCTTTCTATCAACTAGGCTATTTTTTTCGAAACGCAATCGGAATAAGCGTTCTTGTGTATATAGATATCTTCGATGCTGTCATTTCGACATGTCCGCTTCAACCTCTCTTTCGCCACCCAAAAAAGCAAAGTTGGCTTGACGAACACAAATGAGGAAGTCGAAGCAAGGTTGCTTTCGTAGGTTGAATCCCTTTCAAAAGATAATCCAAACGTTAGATTTTCTGGCGCCTCGGATAAACTAGCTCTTCGTCATTCGTTTTTTTTTCAATAAATCTCGAAGCAGAAATGTAAGCCACATCAGATTTCTTTCCCATTCTAAGATAAAACAGGCACAAATGACTTTAGAATTGAAGCTTGTGACTAGCACACTGCCAACTCCCTCTGTCGTACACCTAGGAGACTTGAATTTGAATCTCAAGTTCTCTCTTTTCTCTTATTTCCATCAAAGATGTCAAATTATGGAAAAATGCTTTAAAGACATGAAAAAATTACAATACTTCTTTTTTGATATTTTGTCCATGGCAATTTTATCAATTGTTTTTTGTATTTTTACCACGGAAAATTTCTTTTAATTTATAGATCATGATAATTTTAATTTGTAAATCATGGTAATTTTAGTTTCTATTGCATAGGAAATTTATTTTTTGGATCATGGAATTTTTAGTTCTTGTAGCCTAAAAAAATATTTGGACCATGAAATTTTTAATTTTTGGACCATGGGAATTTATTCTTTTAGCATTGCAAATTTAATTTTGTAGCATGGCATGTTTCACAAAAATAGTTTTTCCTAAAATAAAATACCATGGAAATTTTGTCATTGTATTTTTTTCCTTGGTCAAAGAGCAATTGTAATGTTTAATTCTGTTTTGATTCGGGTGCCAAAGAAAAGTTGTGATGAAAACTAGCCATGGCATGCAAAACCAAAATAATCAGATTCGGGTAAAATAGCCTACGCCTACGAGAGATACTAACGAAAACTGACTTAGATAAGTACGGGTCTTCACCTAATTAACCCCCCCCCCCCTTGATTTTCAAGAGGTGGGTCTCCCTCCGTTGTAATCAGTTTTTGCCAACTAATCTGATAGGTGAATTTTCGTAACTATCTTTCGTATGTGTAGAAAAGCTCGATTCAGTTAGGCACTACAACGAGTACTGCTACATATACGGGCAGGTTTTTCATATATTACACATGAAATGGTTCGGAGACCTCTCTCCCATAACAATCGTGTAAAAAATTAGGTCTAGGATTATTGGACTACAACTCATGTTGGGATGTGTGCATTAAGAAATACTTAATGTGTAGTGGAAAATGAGATGTTCAGTCGTTACATATTCTCCGAGTCAGAAAGGAGACATGCCAAGTTGTTGCCAATGTTGCAATTTCTCCTCTCTATCATACTTGTGGTGTTTAGGCCCAATACAAGAAGCCAAGAAAAAAATTATTTTGTGTCATAATTGCTTTAGATTTCCAAATACATATTAAGGGTTCTAAAGGGCTAAGGTTTTTGAATAATTAAGGTTTTGTAATATCAGCTCGACAAATTGCGTGAACCCCAACTATATGACCATTCATATGATTTTGGTCAAAGTGCTTGATGGCATGATTTGATTCTCTCACGATTCCGAATCATCGCAGGCTTCTAACATGGGGTTGGATGAAATAGCTTATCTATCTCATCTTAACTAAGGAAAAACTGATGATATCAGATGTTTGCATGAATAACATATGAGTATACGTGAGGATCTCAACTAGAATTCAATTGTTCCAATAATATTTCTTCATAGTAACATTTTTTGCAACATTAGCATGCATGCATATCTATGGGAGTGCAAGCTAACTGGAAAAAATATCATACGCATGAACAATCTTCTCATGCATAGTAGTTCTTGCTAGTTGAATAACAATATTTAACAAGGTGGTAACTGAGATCAAGCTAGCTAATCACCAATTGTAATTAACAAGCTATCACTAAGAAAAGGTTTAAATTGATGTTATAGCTAATAATATTGTGCATTAGGATGTCTAATGCCCAATTCTTCATAGGAAACCTTTATATTTGGAGATTGGTTGAAATATAGCAATGCTGCCTTGTTGGATGATATTACCGGTTTGCGTGTTTTTAGGTACACATTCATTCATGTATTTGTTTTCTTTATTTTGCATCAATTGTACCACCTTCATGTGTTATGCAAAATTAAAGTAAGATTTTAGGACTTCTTGTTGCTTCTGTTGAATTGGATGTATAGACATATATGTCATTAACTATTTTTTCCTCCCCAGATATCTTTATTTTATTTACCTATTCTCCTATCATTCTTTAGCAACATGTAACGGTTTCTCTGGGTAGAGCTAGGAGTCATTCTTTAGCCTTCCCCCTCAAAGAGAAAGGAAATAGGAGCAACTTTAAAGCTTCGGGTTGATAGTCCCATATTCATGTCATAACACACAGTTTAGTAAAAGTGTCGAGATTTAAATGAACATCTTCGGAAGCAGAACCTTCAAATTTATTTTGTTGTATCATAGTAATGAGATGAGGTTTAATCTCGAATTGCTTAGCGTCAATATCAGGTTGTGAAATAGTTGCACGCATAAAATTTCCGTTGGGTGTATCATACAAAGTTTTTTAACCATTCTTAATTTTTATGTATTAAGACAATATATAGATGACTAAAGATAAAAACTAAGATAAATCAAAAACTAAAGATGAAAAATAACTCTATCCACTTGACTAGTGACAACAAAGCTCCCCGGCAACAACGTCAGAAAAACGGTTGATGCCTTTCTTATTTGGTTTTGGATGTAGTTAGGCTCCCACATTTTCCCCAAGGAGTGTGGCCCTCAATATTGAACGCACACGAGCTTATGTTCTATTGTGCAATAAATTCTAACAATAAATGACCTTTAACTTTAGTTCCAATCCCCGGACCTTGAACACACACTGTAATGCTTATCGAAGTTAACAATAATAAAACGATAGGAATGAGTAGCGGTCTTGAAACTTACAACCTTGAATTTGTGATCGAAATCTTGTCTTAATATTAAACATAGTCCTGGTGGACACCCATGTCGACATGTCATTAGAGTTGAAGTAGTGGGGGATGCGTGAGCAATAAATCATGATTGGTTCATGACCTGCATCATGAGTCATTTATCCAACAAAGGGCCCTTGCGAACGGGCATGTAGCCTAGTGGTTGCAGCAAACCTAGTAGCACTCCAGGTTCTCGGTTCGACTCCTTGTGGGAGCGAATTTAAACAGGTCTGGAATTTTTAGAAATAAAAGACTGTGGGGTTGTTGCCTCACAGTAAACATTCAAAAAACAAAGGGCCCTTACCGTCGCGCGGGTTTACCTCGATTATTAAGATAAATTTGACAAAAGCATTTTTGCTTAGTGAGTGCACTGTAAAGTCCCCATAGAATTGATTACATGCTACACTATTAATCTTTTTTTGTCACCAGCGTTCAGTATAGCGCTCCATGCACTCTGCTTGTTAACTCCGCCTAGATCGAACAAGGGATCTTGGGTATCGGTAGGGTCTCAGAACGGGAAGAAGACACAATACAACTCAATAGCAAGATCAACAAAGAACACGTTGGAGTCGAAGTCCCCCACAATCCCAAATCACAAACACATAGGGTTGCAGGGGTTATGCCTCAACCCATTTCCTAGGTGAATTACTCAGACATGTCTATCGAATCATAGAGATAAAACATTGCAAATAAGAGAGACTTGCTTGATTGTTAAATTTCTCCAATACAATGTTTGCTTGCTACTAAAAATGAATACAAGTATGACTATGGTGAATGATAGTGGTGGAAAAGGATGACCTAGACGGCAATGGTGGTGGATGGAGATGAAGATGACTTCTGTTTTGCGTATGTTTTGTCCTTTGGTGTTCTCCCTGTTGTGAATTAGGGTCCCCCCCCCTTGTAAAGATTGCAGAGTTGAACCTCCTGGAGCCTCTAGCACATGGTACAATCACTGGTGCGATCATACCCCGTTGAGTGCTTCTAGCCCTCCTCTCGGGCCTCTAATTGCTCCAAGTTGTTATGGGTTTCTTTTCTTTCCATCTACAACACCATTTCCAACCCATATACTCTCTCCGTTCTTGAAAGAGTGTGCTTCCAACTTTGTTGGAATGTCAAAATTTTAAAACTTTGACCATGATTAGTAAAAATACATCAACATTTATACCACCAAATTAATATCATTAGATTCGTTGTGAAGTATATTTTTATTATATAATTATTTGATTTCATAAGTATTGTTAAATTTTGTGTAAACTCGGTCAAAGTTTGAATAGTTGGATGTCCAAGAAAGTTGGAAATAAAGTTTTTCAAGGACGAAGGGAGTATTCTCCATCTCCTGAGGAAACAAATAAAATAGACCGGTATGCAATCTCTCGCATTTATTAGCGAATCAAACCAGAGCGAATATATTGGATATTCCAACATTATCTGTTTAAACAAGGGATCTAAGAGCGTAAAAATATCGCTCTTATTAATTATCTCTCAAAAAATTTGAATTGAAGTGCTTAAAAATTAACCGATGGGATAGGTGGGGTATTTATGAGCTGAACCAAAAATGCGATAGTTATACACCGTTTTGCATTGCTTGATGGCGCTGAATGACCAGGTCCAAAGCTTTGATCAAGACTAAAGGATACAACTTTCAAGTTGTTTGTATAGTCCAATAAAAAAATCAGAGGTTTTGGCTAGCTAGATCCACACTTGTGCATGCTTGTATTCACATTTGGAAATTTCAACCAAAAATCATCTCGAATATCCAAGCGAGCGAAAAAGAGTTAACGAAGGCTTCAAACGACTAAGGGTTTTTGGTGACTACTGTATTTTAAGAGTTTGGTAGTTCCAGATATGAATGGATCAGATGCTCCAAGTAGTGAAACATTAGATCAGTGGTGGAAAAAAATAAGGAAATCTTTTGAGTGTTTAGGAGTTAGATCATGTTTGTTTGGGTTTTTACTTTTGTTTTTGTAGCTTTTACACTTTAGCCAAAAAGCCATAAAAGCTCCCAAAAAACATATATTTAAAAGCTTTTATGATTTTTTATGGATCAATATAACAATATTTTATCTCAAAAATATATAACAATATTTAGCTTCAAAAGCCATAAAAGTTTCGAAAGCACATATTTAGAAAATTTTATGGTTTCTTGGCCAAAATAAAAATTGTAAAAGGACAAAAAAACATGGCCACATCTCTTGCTCATTAAATTCAATCTACATTAAATTGATTGTTTGGGAGGAAGCCGCACGCCGCCGTGCCCAGGTCCGGCGCCACGCCGCCACACAGTAACGTCAACCCGCGTTGAACCTCCATGCGCGGGGGAAGAGACCGCCTCTGTCGTCGATATGTGACGGCAGATGCCATGGGGATGGCTAAAGTGAGGGGAAGACACGAGGGAGAGAATGTCGATGGTGCCGGAATCGTGTTGGGCACAAGCACGGTGAAGACACCACGATGTACCCAGGTTCGGGGCTCTCCGGAGAGATAACACCCCTACTCCTGCTTGTCTCTTGTATATCAACGAAGGGGCTACAATAACTGATCTTCTATCTTCTCAGGGGAAGGAGAACACCGCCGCCATGGGCAAGGTCCTCTCCTGCTTCCCTGAGGAGTGACTACAAGAAGTAAATGAACTGAGGGGGAAGTGAGTTAATGAGATCTAAGGTGTAGCGTCCCTCGCGCAGGAGGGGGTACCCTGGCTCTTATAGTGTGAGTCCAGGGTACTATGGTAACTTCATTGCCGAATGGGCCCAACCGTCATCCTCTAATCGGCCTGGGCCCACCGACTGCTCCTCTCCGGGTGACCCGGAGCCTACGAGCGGCGGCCCATGCTGCTACCTCGTAGAACCTAGGGGTGAACAGTGGAGCTAGGGGGTGCAGTCTTGTCGGCCTGTCCGCGGAATCGGCGGGGAGGTCGACACCGTATCTCCAGCAAATCCTCGACGTGACCTGGCCTTCCTGCCACCCGGATATCTCGGGATATGGTATTTATGACCTCGTAATCATATCCCCGACTGGGTGGTAGGTTGCTCCGATTGCGCCTGGACCGTCAGGTGGTTCCTGGTAGGGTCGATTGCTCTGGGCAATCGGCCTTCTAGGAATCGGCCTCGGTCCAGCTGCGCACCAATCGGATGATCGTCTTTGGTGAAGGAAGGGTGGACCGATTGCGCCTGGGCCGACTACTGGCATTTGGTATGGTCAATTGCCTTGGAGCAATCGGCCGTACCTCTGCCCAGCTCGGCCCAGCTGCAGCCCAATTTGCGCCGGGATCCTTTGCGCTGACCCCCACGTCGCACGCCTCGCCTTTTGCGCCGGGATCCTTTGCGCTGGTCTGCCGGTTGGCCTCCCTGTGCCCTAGGCCACACCGGGCCACACACTCGCAGGATCATCCCACTCCCCTCCCCCGCCGCCCATATAAGCCACCGAGGGGGGGGGGCTTCGCCTCTTCCTTCTCCCAACGCCTCCTTCGACCTCCAGCCTTCTCTCCTCTGCGTCATCGCCACTCCACGCGAATCTTTCTGTCGCCGGCATCTGCATCTTGTGCTTGCTCCGGCCATGGGCTCGTGCTCTCCGCTGCTTCCGCCGCCGCCGCGGCAACTCTGCGCCTCTGCTCTCGTGCTCCGCCTGTTGGGAAACGTAGTAGAATTCAAAAATTTCGTGCCTACGTAACAAGACCCCAAGATCATCCAAGATAGATCACATACAAGGTTTAGTTTTTCATGCTCACCAACGGTTGCAGCGGAAGAAGAGTTGGTGAAGCAACGTGGACGTAGTGGAAGTAGTCGAAGAAGATCTCCCACGAACAATCCCTCGAACAGATCTCCGAGAAGAAGATGGTCCTCGAAGCAAGATCAAAGCTATGATCTCTCCACCGGTATCCACACGTCCGGCACAGAAATCCGGCAGCGCTCCGCCGTCCAGAGAAGAACGCTTCCGATAAAACTAGAGAGAGAAAACCCTAGCGAGTTCCGATCTAGATTAGAATCTAAACCGGGGTCTAAAAGTGGAGCAACTAGCAACTAGGGAGAGCCAGGGGGCGCCGGAGACTTGTGTGTGTCTTCCCCCCACCCTTGGCTCACCTTATATAGGTGGCCAAGGGGCCTAGGGCGCAGCTCAAGGAGGTTTGGGAGTCCAACTTGGACTCCCAAGCCTTCCAAAGCTTCCCACACCTTCCCACCGGAAACCTTCCATAATGGTATTTGGAAATCTCACCTGGAGGATCTCCCACCCCTTTTTGGTGCGCCCCCACCACCTGGCCGGCCAAGGCAGCCTAGGTGGCTTGCCCCCCAAGGCCAGGGGCGCAGGGCAGTGGGTGGTACTGCCCGGAACCTTCCGTAACCTTCTAGAAGCTTCCAGGACCTTCCGGGACCTACCGGGACCGTTTCAGGACATTCCGGACACTTCTGGACCACTTCCAGGACCTTCCGGAACCTCTAACGAATGTTCCGGAGCCATCTAAATGGGTTTCGGAGCCATACGGGCAAAGGTTATTATGTCCGGTGAACACAACATATTGTTTAAGCTGTCCACCGATCACCGAAACTATTCCGGTTGATCGTAAACTTTCCCATTACCATTTTCATATGAACTAAAGTTATCTGAAACAATTCCAAAGTATCTTAGCCATATTATTTGCTCTTTACTTGCTTCCACTAAACCTTCAATCATTCTAGCATTCTAACAGATTACTGTACTTTAAGTGTGTGACCCAATAGGTTCGGTATTATGTGGACATGACTTGGAACGCTTTCCAGACTTATAGTCATTTGTCAATAATCAACAACGGAGCCATGGACACCCATGTTGACTCCCACACATATACGAAAAGACTTCGAGTGAACCTTTATGTTTATCGTATACTATTCCCTTTGCTTCGCGATATATGACAAAGTTAGAGGAGAGAAGTTTTGGCACCCATGTGAAACAACCTTTTGATCACAAGCCATTAGTTATCCTCATTGCTCGTTTGTCTTCATTCCTCGTTACGTATACCGGTATCTCCGTGATCGAATCACAAAGTGTCTGGCCAGACGAGAATAGATACCGTTATACCGAGTGGGCCCTGAGTCTATATCTCTTCATCGTGAAGGAGCAAATCCCATTCTCGAACTATCACTGTTACTAGACACACTGTCCAATGTACCCAGAACTTATTTTACTACTTCCCATTTACGGGAAGATTCATCTAAGAACCAAAGCACATCTTCTTGTGTGAAGTGACTTGACATTCTCATGGTCCAAGGAACTATGTATATAATAACATTTTATGATATGACTTATAACGTTTGTTTTACGATGAGTTTCTCTAAGTATATCATTTAACACTGGGGTCGGTTCAACATCATTATTCTGCTAACAATATGCTCTCATTGCTATTGACATCCTTGTTACAAGAACAATGTCCATGATTAAGAAAACATAATCATCAATAAGCACATGGGCTGGTCTTAGAGGCAAAACCAGGAACTCTTGTTGTTTACATTTCCACACATGCATATGAGTTTTCTTCTGAATCTCACAGTCAGGATCATTGCAATTATAGCACAGAAATATAAACATTAATTATGAACATGAATATACAAATAATAACACACTTTATTATTGCCTCTAGGGCATATATCCAACAGTCTCCCACTTGCACTAGATACAATAATACCAGTTACATAAGTTCTCTCACACCAATGGCTGTTCGGTGTTTCTCATGCTTTGCTCGTGGTAGAGGCTTCGTCATCGGATCTGACACGTTCAGGTCCGTGTGAATCTTGCATACTTTCACATATCCTTTGTCAACGAACTCTCGGATTTTGTGATAACGGCGTTCAATGTGTTTGGATTTCTGGTGGGACCTTGGTTCTCTAGCTTGCGCCACGGCTCCACTATTGTCACAGTAGATGTCCATGGGGTCTTCAGCACTAGGAACCACACCGAGTTCAGTGATGAATTTCTTAATCCAATATCCCTCCTTCGTAGCTTCGGAAGCTGCGATGTACTCCGCCTCCGTTGTAGAATCCGCGACCGTATTCTGTTTAGAACTTTTCCAACTTACGGCACCCCCGTTGAGTGTGAAAACATATCCTGATTGAGATTTGAAATCATTCGGATCTGTCATGAAGCTTGAATCAGTGTAACCCTTTACAACAAGTTCTTCATCACCTCCGAATACCAAGAACATATTCTTAGTTCTATTTAGATACTTCAAAATATTTTTGACTGCTACCCAGTGTGCACTACCTGGGTTGCTCTGGTATTTGCTACATATACTCAGAGCATAGGAAACATCTGGTCTTGTACATATCATGGCATACATAACAGATCCAATTGCCGAAGCATATGGAACTGTGCTCATCTCTACCTGCTCCTCAGTGTTCTTAGGACACTGACTCTTGCAGAGTACCACACCATGTGACATTGGGAGGAATCCCTTCTTAGATTTCTCCATTCTGAACCTATTCAGAACCTTGTCTATATACGTGCTTTGGCTCAGCCCCATCAGGCGCCGGGATCTATCTCTATAAATCTTAATGCCTAATATGTAAGCGGCTTCACCTAAGTCTTTCATCGAAAAACTGCTTTTCAATGACTCCTTTATAGTGTTAAGAAATTCTTTATCATTTCCAATCAACAATATGTCGTCTACATACAATATTAGAAAAGATATTGCGCTCCCACTTACTTTCTTGTAAACACAAGCTTCTTCGCCATTCTGGATGAAGCCAAAACCTTTGACCACTTCATCAAAACGAAGATTCCAACTCCGTGATGCTTGCTTCAGTCCATAGATGGATCTTTTAAGCTTGCACACCTTTCCAGCATCCTTTGGTGCGACAAAACCCTCAGGTTGTATCATGTATACATTCTCCTCGAGGTTCCCATTCAGGAAAGCTGTTTTGACGTCCATCTGCCATATCTCATAGTCGAAATATGCAGCAATTGCTAGTAAAATCCGCACAGACTTAAGCATTGCTACTGGCGAGAAAGTCTCGTCGTAGTCAACTCCTTGCACTTGTCGGAACCCTTTCGCAACAAGTCTAGCTTTATGAATAGTAACATTACCATCCGCGTCTGTCTTTCTTTTGAAAATCCATTTACATTCAATTGGTTTCACACCCTCTGGAGGGATCACCAAGTCCCATACTTGGTTTTCGTACATGGATTCCATTTCGGATTTCATGGCTTGTAGCACTTCAGTGGAGTTGGGGCTCATCATCGCTTCTTTGTAGTTCACAGGCTCATCATCTTCCAAGATGAATACTTCGTTAGCGTACCACTCGGGTAGCTGACGCACTCTGCCTGATCTCCTTGGTTCACTCTCCAGCTTCTCAGAAGTTCCTACATCACTTGCAGGAGCTTCCGGTTCCTTCACCGGAATGACTGCCGGAACAACTTCCGTCGTTTCATTCCTTGGTTCCGAAGGTTCACTAACCTCATCAAGCTGTACTGTCCTCCCACTCACCTCTTTGCTAAGAAACTCTTTCTCGAGAAAAGTTCCTCCTTTAGCAATAAAGACTTTGCCATCGGAGGGGTGGTAAAAGGAATAGCCTACGGTGTCTTTGGCATAACCTACAAAGTAGCACTTGTCTGCTTTAGGGTCGAGTTTGTTCGGTTGTAAACGTTTTACATAAACATCACAACCCCAAATTTTCAGGAACGAAATGTTGGGTTTGTTCCCATTCCACAACTCGTATGGTGTCGTTTCCACAGACTTTGACGGCGCCCTATTTAAAGTAAAAGCAGCAGTCTCTAACGCGTAACCCCAAAAAGATAGTGGCAGATCAGTTAATGACATCATAGACCTTACCATGTCTAACAAAGTTCGGTTACGTCTCTCAGACACTCCATTTCTCTGTGGAGTTCCAGGTGGCGTCAGCTGTGAAACGATTCCACGCTCTATGAGGTGTTCTCTAAACTCATGACTAAGATATTCACCACCACGATCGGATCGTAGAAATTTGATTTTCTTGTCACGATGATTCTCAACTTCATTCTGAAATTCTTTGAACTTTTCGAAAGTTTCGGACTTTTGCTTCATTAAGTAAATATAGCCATATCTACTCAAATCGTCAGTAAAAGTTACGAAGTAGAGATATCCACCGCGCGTTGGTATACTCATCGGACCACACACATCACTATGTATTATTTCCAATAAGTCAGTCGCCCGTTCTACATGACCTGTGAACGGCGTCCGAGTCATTTTGCCCATCAGACAAGCCTCACATTTATCAAATGATTCGAAATCAAAAGATTGCAAAATTCCATCTTTATGAAGTTTCTGCATGCGTTTCTTTCCGATGTGACCTAGACGGCAGTGCCACATGTAAGTGGTATTATCAGTCTGCTTGAGACGTTTAGAGCTAGTGTTCAAGATGTCGTTACTACAATCAAGATCTAAATAAAACAGCCCATTCTTAATAGGTGCAAAACCATAGAACATATTCTTCAAGTAAATAGAGCAACCATTGTTCTCAGACTTAAAATTATAACCGTCACAGACTAAACATGATCCGGACATAATGTTCTTACAAATAGCAGGAACGAAATAACAATTATTTAATTCTATGGTAAATCCTGAAGGTAGATGTATAGTGTAGACGCCCACGGCTTTAGCAGAGATCGTAGCTCCATTTCCGACACGCATCGTCACTTCATTCTTTTCCAGCTTCCTTATTCTCCTTAGTCCCTGTAATGAATTACAGATATGAGCAACAGCTCCAGTATCAAATACCCACGACTTAGAGTGAGGGCCAGAAAGAAAAACATCTATGACATATATAACTTTTATACCTTCGCTGGTAAAACCAGGCTTCTTTCTATCTGCCAGATACTTCTTGCAGTTCCTCTTCCAGTGACCTTTAGCTTTGCAGTAGAAGCACTCAGTATCTTTGTTAGGGCCGGTGCCAGAGGGTTTCTTGATCTTGGCGCCAGGCTTGCCGGCGCCTTTGCCCTTGGACTTGCCCTTCTTTTTGAAACTGGTGGTCTTGCTAACCGCCAACGTATAGTTAGGGTCAGCCTGCATGGTAGTCTCCGCATTTTTCAGCATTGCAAGCAGTTCATTAACTGACTTATCCATCCCGTTCATGCGATAGTTCTGAACAAAGCCTTTGAAACTTGGCGGGAGTGACATGAGGACAATATCTGTACCCAGTGATTCCGGGACCGGAAATCCCAGCTCAGTCAACCTTTGCCCAAGGCGCATGATCTTTATCACGTGCTCACTGACAGGTGTTCCTTCC